>RXID01014263.1:0-666156 GCA_005019695.1 Trichopus zeylanicus subsp. travancoricus
GCAAAGCAGCACTTGTTGCACACTTCCAAAATTCAAGCTTGATGAATGAAGACAAAAGATGTCGACCTATTCTTTTCCACTCAGAGGGACCGGAAGCTGGTGATCAGGCAAGTGAAGTGTGAAATATCGTTGTGAAATCATTTAGTTTTTTACTCTACTTGATCCTAGCGATGAAGGATCAGTTATAGATGCAGTCAATTGGTTCTATGCTTTTTGGCATGCTATTTAGTTATACAGTACTTCCTATAAGAAAAAAAAGTTTTGCTTTATCAACCTTCTGCATGTGAATTGTATTCTCTATTCCTCAGGATGTCTAAATCTGTGTGAATCATACTATTATTTCTTAGAACTGATGGCTGGGGACTTTCTATCTTGCTTTTCTGCCATAAAGCAATGTTTCATTGCCATGTTTATATATTGTCGGGTCAGGAATGGGAATAAATTATCTCTTTACCAATATAAAAATGTTTTTGTATATGGCTCTGTCCATGGTTTGATGGAAGTATAACACGTTTTGCCGTACCTTACAGAAATTAAGTCTAAAATCAAGGCTGGGACTAGTGACATTTCAGTAGGTTTTTAGTACAACTTGTTTAGCGTCTGATGGTGGGGTGTTCTTATGTACACATACGTTTAAGTGCATATGCACATAAAAGTAGACGCATGCTTTGTACAAACAAAGTAAGCATCACTGGACTTACGGCTTACATGTGTTAAAAGAGGAAAAAAATGATATTATCTTCTTTTATTCTGGCTGATTCTTGTGAGTGCAAAGGAAATGGAAACCAATGTAGGGCTTCTTTAGTTTTTCTCTTCTGAGCTCAATTTGCATGTCTTTACGGAATCGATAGCTGACTTCTATTCTTAATTTGCACTCCCTTGTAAATTACCAGCGAGCAGGAATGTTTGTTCTAGAATATACATATTCTTGCTCACTAGGATAGGTCAACTGTAACTGCATATGTGTCATCATTTTGGTTTAAATTGAAGTTATGCTGATTTACTGGAGACCATTCAGGAGCCTTTTCCATTGAATGGCATGAACATTCATGTACGCCTGCAAGAAGATTCTCCTGGGACTTTTCTGGAGGGTCCATTGAAAGATCCAAGTGATGAACATATCGAAAGCGGCAATCTGATGGGGAGTGGGTCAGAAGGATAGCACAATGCAATTGTGAATGAGGCTGTAAATACTAACTGCTTCATAGATCAAGTTCATGAGAGGGTCTCCATTTTTTGAAGCCCCAGCCAGATGAATGCACATATCAAAACTGTGAATTATGCCCGAGGTCGAACAGATATATATGTTTTTGTGTAGATATGAAAATGGAGTTGGTTAAATGGAATAAAACTGCAAATGTATAGCTGAAAATTGAGGCGTCACTGCTGCTTCTGGTGGGATTATTCCTAATCAGTTGTGCTCTTTTACCTCAGTTTTCTTTCATTCTATTTGTTATGTTTTGGTGCCCAGTTAATCTAGTTATGTAATGTTAATATGAAACCTAGCTAGTCAGAAGTCTTCAAACTGTGGGGAGTAGGATTTGTTTTGAAATTGTATAGAATGCTGACTTATCCTGCTTCTCCATTGATGACATAGGAACTTGACAATTGTGTATATTTGAACTTTGCAGACCATGTGTGTAAAACTTGCAGTTCCTTTGTGCTCCAAAGGACAAAGGTTCCTTGCACGTCCAGAACCTTGTCTTGATCTTGGAAAGTACTTAGTTGAATGTATTATTATCTTGTTTTATGGAAATTTTGAACCTGTTAAATAATTGCTTTGGAATTCATTCGATCATCTGACAAGTTCACAATGTATTGGTTTGTGTTTGGAACTTCGGAACAGGTAAAAGCAGATCATACGTGCATGATGATGATTTTTTGGTTATAACAATCGCACTATTGTTGATGAATTCTCCAATAGAAGACTAATTGGATCCTTGGATACTAGCCTAGGGGCTAAGTGGCTATTGACTCATGTTTTTTCTTGTTTTTTTTTCTTTGGAGAAAAAGCAGCCATCACCATGTAGCCCGTTAACTAATAGCCTTGTTGGTGGCTACTTTTGATTGCACTGATTTGAAGGTTTAAGTTCCTCTACTGTCTCATGCCAATATTCCTCAAAATTTTGCCAGGGAATTTTGTTTATATGCCTTCATATATATTCCTAATTATATCTATATTCATGGTAATTTTGTAATTGTCTTTGAACTCTCAAAATTCTAAAAATTTGCACAAGATTTTCTTTGATAAACTAGTCTCTTCCAATTAGGTGTGCTAATGTAGTTGGAAACTTCTGAGCTGTTTGAGCTATATATATATATATAATGTTTTTAGACATTTTAATATTAATTAGCAAAAAAATATTTAAAGAAATTTTCAAATTTTACTTTTAAACTCGACGATATCTCATTAGCTCAAAGTTCAAACTAGCTAAATTGAGCTGAGATCGAGCTACTCTGAGGTTGAGCTCTACTAGTCGAGCCTGACCTGAGCTTGAGACAATTTTCCCATCAAGCCAAACTCGGCTTGTTTACAGCCATAATTGAAGCCATTTTATGATTACTTGATAGACAAAATATTATTTTACTAGTTTGGTCAAATTTTAATTAGATTGGCTGATGAGAGTGTAATTGGTTAACCCGTATCATTTCGGTCTAAAATTTCATTTTAAACTCTATAACCTATATTATATATTATATTATATACTCTATATATATATATAAGTTTAAGTTAGAGTACATGGTTGAGTTTTTTGTCTTGGATCATATTGACTTCCATTTGAATATTGAATTTCATAATTCATTTTAAAATAATTTAAGGTATTTTTCTACCAAAAAATTATGAATTAATAATTTTTTAAAATATATATGTATACAATTTTACATATTTAAAAATTTAACGTTAAAAGTATAATAAACAAATAAAAAATTACCCGAAATGGAAATGGGATTGGTTTGGTTTCAGTTTTGGTGGGCGCTGATCCCGAAACCGGAGTTTTAAACCTACGGCAAAAGTATCTGTGCAACTTTTTTAAAATTTGAGGGGTATACGCACAATTACAATATTTTCAGGGCATCTTCGCATGTTTCTTGTTTAACTACAGCCCAGCAAAGGAACCAGGTTTCGACGGACCCAACCGATGGACAACCAAATCATGTGACGTACTGCGAATCTAAGCATGTATTGCATTCCATCGACAGCGATGGCTAATCGACACAAGAGCCATTCAATCCCAGGATTAAACCATGTGCAACACATTATGGGTCCCAAACATGCTGCTTCATTTCTCAAACCTAAAAACATTTCCTTTATCTTCCCTTTCCTTATTCACAGTTTCTTTTCAGTAACAGTCCCTCATGGAGCAGCCTCTCTTCTCCCATCCTGCCCCAACTCAAACACAAGAACCAAGAACTTGCACTTCAGCGGTAGCAGAAGCCGATGGATGCGGCGTCTCCCTCCTCGGCCGCGTATCGGTGGTCCTCGTCCTCGCTGTGATCTCGGTGTGGGCGAACCACGAAGCCTCCAAGGGCTTCGACATCACTGTCCTAAACGCGGCCTCCAACACCCTCGCCGGTCGTCGGTATAACCTCATGTTCGTCTCCAATGGTAGAGCAAATCGCATGCTGCTTAACTCTAGCGGTTTCATCGAGCGCATTCTTTATCCTGACGAAAGCTTTCTGAGGAAGCAAGTCGACAGCGTCACACTCCGCATGGTCGAAAACAATAACAACCTCAATGGCAGCATCTCTGTAAGTTTTAGTGAGCACAACCGTGGACACGGTGACTATGCTATTAACTTGAATCTCGACATCATGGACGAGGACGACATACAGACTGCGACGGCCTCGGCTGTGCACCAGGGAATGGCTCTTGTGTGGCTTCATGACGGGAATGGCGCTGCACCGGCGTCTGTCCTAGACGGCATGGTGCAGTACCTTCGGTTGTTAGCTGGTCTTCAACCTTCAAGTGATTCATCCGCTCATCTTCAAATAGAAGCAAGTCAAGTATGTACGACAGAGGAAAACCTTGTTAGCGCCGCCAGTTACTTGAGTCTCTTAGAGACTAGGGGACCGGGGTTCGTTGCTCGCCTGAACCAAGCCATGCAGGTGACATGGAGCAACTCTGCATTGGAGAAAGCCCGAGGTTCGTCATCCACAGATATATGTGAGGCTCTAAAGCAGGCCATGTGAAGTGAACTGGTGCAGAAAAGGTAAAGCTAAGGATTACTGTTTTTCTATGTGATGTACACGAAGGTTGTGATAATTAATTTTGATGGAGAAAGAAGTTGGAGCTTTCCATGAGCGGAGGGAGACAGTGGTCCCGACCAAATGACTCGTGGAATCTAATCAAAAGGTTAGGACAATGATCTCTGTCAGATAATGAATTAGTTTTTGTACAAGATAGTTCTGTATGGCCCCGCTGTTGTCGTGTTTTTTGTTGCTTTTGCTCCGTTTCATGCATGAGCTGTTGATTTTTTTGCGAAAAATTGCAAACTAGTAACTGTTTTTGTATAGATAGAAGTAATTCTTACCGTTGTCGGTTTTTTTTTTTTATTTTTATTTTTAGAAGCTAGTGGCCATTGGACATTACATTGCATTTGTTCATACATCATCGCTATCTTGCAGTCAGAAGAGTACACGAAGTAGCGGTAGTTTCTGCTCCTATCCAATAAAAGTCAAATCAGACCGACAGTGCTCGTAATTTGTATTATTACTTAAGATTCTGACGTATTATTATTTATTATTTTTAGAAATATATATTTAAAATATAACTGATAATATTAGTCGTTCCCTTATCAGAAATATCCAAATATAAATTAATAAAATTATAAGTTTTTATATATTTTTTCTAATTATGTTTTGATTGTGAAATATTAATATATATATATTTTATAATTTATATATTTCATGGATAAATTGAGGTCCCCATAACTATGTGTAATTTATAAAAAATGAGCGTGGTTAATGACAAGCGCTACAAACCATTAATAGTGTTCACAATTAGGGTCGCTGATGTCCAGATATTAGTGCGGCACTAATGAAACTCAATAGTGTCGTTAATTATTTTTAAAGATACTAATTTAACGTCGAGAATATTTGAGACACTATCTAATGTGACCCTTGATTAATATCGTAACTCAACATTATTAATAACTTTTTATTACTAATTTTAGTTATAGAAATGCTAAATTAACGTCGAATATACATGTAATTATTGTAGTGAAGCATACTTAAGAAAATAAGTCATCTAATTAACTCGTTATAACAATAATGATTTGATATGACCAACATTTTTTGAAAATAATAAGATTTAATTCAAAATAAATAACTTTTTTTGATATTTTATTTATAATAAGTTGATACAATCATTAAAATCAATATTTGACAGCCAACAATCCAAGTTAAGAAATGGAGATACAATCGGATAAAATACAAATGGAAATAGCGCTCATGTTTGCAAGACAAGTGAGCCATGTACCTTGCCTTCTCTCATACATATCAATGTAAAATACCAAGACAAACAAAAACATATGATGGTAATAATAATAACTAAAGCACTAAGTAAACAAATAGTAGTCGTATTTGGGTTGAATTCTGGACCTGACTCGGTCTTATTTGATTATTCAAGTTGATTAGAAGATACGAAAGCCCGTGCACCATAAAATCCTGACCCATTTTTCTCATCCTCCTCTCAATCCATCAGGTTCTTTTTTCATCTCCTTCTCCTCCTTCTCTTCACCATCATCTACTATTTCCGTCCCTCTTTCTCTTTGTGAGAATCCGTTTAGTTCGTAACTTCATCTCGATATCCTTTCTACCCAACTTGTGCCTCTCACCTTCCCTTTTCTGATTTTAAAGGAAAACAACCATTTGGATTTCAAATTACTGCGGATTGAGTCTGATTTCCATGCCATCTGTGCAACACTCGTAATTATTTTACCAGTACGAATGGAAATAACTTGCAGTTTCATGATAGGGATTCATGTAACTCATTTAATATTTTCATCTCATATTATATTGATGTCATGAACCAAGCCACACACGAAGATAGTAATAATACTGCTGCTTCTCCTGCAAGCCATCTTAGGCGATCTCGCTATGGAGCACCACCATTTCCATGGTGATCCCAGGGCCAAAGCCAAAGAGCGCCCCCACTTGAGCCCCTCAGCAGTCGTCCCTCGCTTCTCCTTGGTCGATCTACAGCTCATCTCGTCCATGATGAACAGTAATGAGGTGCTGGACATGTTGCCATACTTGCTGAGCACATGCCTTGTCGCTCGGAGCTTCTCCGGCTCGAGGCCGAACTTCTCCTCCGTCTTATCAAGGATTGCTCTTCCTCCCGGGTGCACGATCCAGAACAACTGGTTCCAGTCGGTGATGCCTAATGGCTTGAATTTCTCGACGAGGCTATCCTCGATGTTGTCGACGATAAGCTTGGGGATCTTGCTAAGCATGTGGACGGTGAGACCAACCTCCCGGAGGTGTGCTTCGATAGCATGTTCTCTATCCGGGAGCACGACTTCTGTGGTCGGCACAAGACGAAAGATAGGCCTCTCTATGACTTCTATGGGTTCAGCTCCCACAATAACCGCCGCCGCGCCATCGCCAAAGATAGCCTGCCCGATGAGGTTGTCCACGTTGGTGTCGTCGGGGCCACGGCAGGTTACCACGACTAGCTCTGAGCACACGACGAGCACCCGGGCCCCCTTGTTATTCTCGGAGAGGTCTTTGGCGAGGGGGAACAGCACCATGCCCCCGGCGAAGCAGCCCTGATGGTAGAGCATTACCGCTTGACAGAGGGGTGGAGGCCGAGGAGCTTGATCATCTGGTAGTCGGCTCCCGGCATATCCACGCCGCCGGTGGAGCAGAAGATGATGTGGGTGATGTTGGACACCGGGCGGCCCCACTCCTGGATGGCCTTGAAGGCTGCTTCCTTCCCGAGCTTCGGCACTTCTTCCACCATGATCTCTTGCCTGGCGTCAAGAGAGGGCTCCTTGTATGACCCAATGCTAGGGTTTGCATTGAGGATCTTCTCTGTCAAAACCAAGTGCCCTTTGTTGATGTTGGTCCTCTCAGCTTGGTTTTGTAATAGAAATTAACTTAAACGGTCAGCGAACTCCCAAAAATATTTCTTCATAATAATGCATTAAGCAACATTTGATTAAAAAAAAGATAAATACGGTGCGTTTCTTCTTGGAAAATAATGAAAAGGACGTACCCACGATGCATGCATGTATGACGCATGCATGACGAGGCTTCATTACGTACAAACAGGTCAAAACTCGAAACGATATGCAATATAAATAATCTTAATGGATTAATCTTAATACAAGCGAAGAGAATTTACCCCAGTGAAAAATAAAAAAAGAAAAGAACTGAAGTTTCCTTAAAAATGGACACGAACTTACAGATGCGCCTGAATTTCTCTTTGAGCTCGGGCTTGTCCTCGCTGTTGGTCACTCAGAAGTAGAAATCCGGATAAGTGCTCCGCTCGACGACATGGGGCGGGGATGAAGTGCCAACGGCCATCACCGCCGCCGTGCCCTCAGCCCTCTCCGCCTCGCGAATGACATCCAGCTGGCTTGACATTAGGCAACAACAACACCAGAGGGCAATGGACGACAGATCTTCCTATGGTTTGTAGTCTGAGGGCTGTGTTAGGCACGCACATAAGAAGAGTTTTTGTTGGGCCCCCAGGAGAGGTGGCGAGCTTCGATTGTGACACGTATTCCACCGTGGTTTTGGCTGGCCCTTTGATTGTGACACGTGGCGATACGTGGCTTTGGAGCACTCCAATCAGTTTTTCCGCCTCTGTCGCACCCTAGTCTAACCCGCAATTGGTACTTCATCGTTATTCGATAGGTCGATTTGTTGGATTGACGTTGAATCGCAAACCAATTCGCCGCCTGATTGTATTGAAATTTTATTATTAACATAAACTCTTAAATAAAAACTATTATTGAATCTTTACCATTTTTTCATCATGGAAAAAAAAAATTTGATGCTTGCTTATATCGGTTTCATTTTTTTTTTTGTTTGAAGCAAGGCCATGTTGCTGGTTTATATGCTCATATTAATTTCAGTTGATAATGTAACCCAGTGCTGAAACTAGGTTAACGCACAAGTCACCGACGGTAGACTTGACTCCAACCGGGACAGAAGCAGTTTGGAATAACATAAGAAAGAAGAGTAGTTGCAGTCGCAATCAAAGAAGGAATAGTTTTCAGTAGCGATCAATAAGAAAAGAAAATAAATGTAGACTGATGTTACTACTCATCGAATCGAAACCTTCCCTTTGTATACGTTGGAATCCTAATGAGAAAAATTGCACTGCTTTAGAAACGTATTATCGAATAAGGAATCGTATGCTTCACGTCATTATTAATTGAAACCTAACTTCTTCAATGCTTGAGAAATCATGATTAACACCAAAATACCCTCTTATTTCTGATTCTGCAATGTAGTCACTCCGAGCATATGTTTCAGCTTGACAAAGGTTTCGTATTTCAACGGTTTAGTGAGGATGTCAGCCACTTGATCTTTGGATTTATAATATGTTGATTTAATTGTGTTTCGAATCTGGATTTTATAGGGAGTTTTAATTATATTAGGAAGTTATTTAGTGGATCTAATCTTTATCTAGATTTATCTTCTACTAGAAGACTTAAATTAATAGAAGTCTTATTTGAGTCAGTCTTCTACTTTGACTCAAATACAATTAGCCTACATCTATAAATACTCTATTAATGTAAGGGTTTCATATAGAGTGAGAGAGAGATATATATATCAATACTCTCAAGATATCTTGTGACGGTTAGGCTACTTAGTTTTTTGTGAGAGTTGGTGATATTGGAGTTTCGTCTCCATCGTTGTAATATTCTCTTTCTCTTCTCATCAATACAATATTCTCTGGATCGTTTTGGCCACATATATCTCTTATCTGCTATCTTTTCCTCTTTTCTGTTCTTCCTTTATATCGTGAATTATAGTGGATATCGATATTTTCCGCAACAAGTGATATCAGAGTTTGGTTCAACATATCTATTACGAAGTTTGATATAGAGAAATTCAATGGAAAGTAAGGATTCCCTACTTTGCAAGTAAAAGTTCGTGCAATTCTTATTCAATAAGGATTAAGAAACACATTGTAGGACGTCAAGCCTAAAGATGTCACCGAAAGAGTTTGGGAAAACCAGAAGGCTGGTGCACATAACACAATTATCCTCAGTCTTACCGATGAGGTACTCTATCCGTTTTTTGATGAAACATCACCTTCGGAGTTATGAAAAAAGCTGGAGAAATAATATATGAGTAAGTCTATTTCAAATCGAGTTTACTTAAAGCAGAACCTCTTCAATTTTTGAATGACAGAAGGTACGAATATAGTTGATCATCTTAATACTTTCAATAAACTTGTCTCTCAATTGTTAAGTATTGATGTTAAAATTGAAGATGAAGACAAGATAATTATTTTATTATCGTCTTTACCTCTTTCTCTTGATAATCTTAAAACTACTCTCATGTATAGGAAGGATTTGAAATTTGACGATATTTCTACTGCCCTTCTATCTAATGAATATTTGAAAAAGATTGGAGCGGATGTGTCACACTTAGAAGCATTAATTGTCAGAGGTTGTACCAAAGAAAGGTCAAGAACAGGTCATTCTAGATTTAAATCCAAAGAAATAAACTGCAGGTATTGTAAGAAGATAGGACATGAAATTAAAGAGTGTTGGAAGCTCAAAGTAAAGAAAGAAAGAGAATCTCAATCTAAAGAGAAAGCCAAAGAACAAGAGTCAGTTGTTGAAGGGAGTTCTGATGATGATTTTGGTAACGTTCTCTCTATTAGTTCTAATTTTGATCATTACCATGATATTTGGATTCTTGATTCTAGTTGTTCTTACCACATGTGTCCTAATAAGGATTGGTTTGAAGACTATAAGTCCTATGATGGTGGTTTAATTTTGATGGGTAATAACAATCCATGCAAAACTGTTGGAATTGGAACAATTAAAATTAAGATGTTTGATAATATTATTAGAACTCTTACTGATGTCAGACATGTTCCTGATTTGAAAAAGAATTTGATCTCTTTGGGTGCTTTAAATTTTGCTGGTTATAAGTATTCTGCTGAAAGTGGAGTTTTTAAGGTTGCTAAAGGCTCATTGATAGTGATGAAAGGCCTAAAGCGTGAAAATTTATATGAGTTAGTAGGAAAAACCGTTGCAGGTGGAACAATAATTTCTCAGGTTTTTTCTTCTAATATAACCCACTTATGGCATATGTGTCTCGGTCATATGAGTGAGTAAGGTTTAAGTGAGCTCAACAAAAGAAAATTACTGAAAGGACTCAACTCATGCAAATTGGATTTCTGCAAGTATTGTCTCTATGGTAAACAGTCCAAGGTAAAATTTAACATCGGTACTCATTACACTAAAGGCTAAATTGATTATATTCATTCTGATGTGTGGTGCTCTCCTATTCCATCAAAATCTGGTACTTGTTATTTTGTCAGTTTTATTGATGATTTTTCTAGAAAAGTGTGGATTTATTTTTTGCATCACAAAGTCGGAGTATTTTCTGTTTTCAAACGGTGGAAATCTTCAGTTGAAAAAAGGACTGACAGAAAAATCAAATATCTCAAAAGTGATAATGGCGAAGAATACAAATCAACAGAGTTTCTCAAATTCTTTGAAGATGAAGGCATCAAACGCCACTTTACCATCTCAGGAAAATCTAAACAAAATGGTGTGGCTAAAAGGATGAATAGAAACTTGTTAGAGAAAGTACGTAGTATGCTCCGTACAGCTAATCTTGATAAAGATTTTTGGATAGAAGCAATCAATACAGGATGCTCCATTGTGAATCGCTCTCCTAAAATAGTCATTAATTGCAAGACTCCTGAAGAGGTATGGACTGGTCAACCTGCAAATTATTCTTCTTTAAAGATTTTTGGTTGCCATGCTTATGTGCATGTTGTCAAGGATAAATTAGATGCACATTCTAAAAAGTGTATTTTCCTGGGTTTTGCCAAAAGCGTCAAAGGCTATCGTTTGTAGGATCCTATTATTTCAAACGTAATTATTGAGAGAGACATATTATTTGATGAAAGTGTTATGCTAAAATCTCTCAAAAAAGATCTCATTGATGTAATGCAAGTGAAGGTGGAGCATGTAGTTCCTTCGAAAGAAGATATTCAAGGTATGTCCGACTCTCAGGAAAATTCTAAAAATCAAATTTCTGAAAAGACTCCACTTTGAAGATCTCAAAGAAACATAAAGCCACCTGAGAGGTATGGTTTTGAAGATATGGTAGGTTTTACTTTAGTTACTGACAATGGTAATCATTCTTCCTATAAAGAAGCAGTGCAGGATAAGAATTCTTCTCAGTGGCAAGCTGCTATGAATGAAGAGATGAATTCTATTCAAAAGAACCATACTTGAAATCTAGTGAAATTACTAGAAAGTAATGGCAAAAATATCTATTGAAGATTCAAATTCAGAGAATAAGATGATTTGAGTCAAGGTAGAGATTGTTGGCTTAATTGTGTCTCAAATTCGGATTTTTCGGAGAGTCTTAATTATATTAGGAAGTTATTTAGTGGGTCTAATCCTTATCTAGATTTATCTTCTACTAGAAGACTTAAATTAATAGAAGTCTTATTTGAGTCAGTCTTCTACTTTGACTCAAACACAGTTAGGCCACATCTATAAATACTCCATTGATGTAAGGGTTTCATATAGAGTGAGAGAGAGAGATATAGATCAATACTCTCAAGACGTCTTGTGACGGTTAGGCTACTTAGTCTTTTGTGAGAGTTGGTAATATTGGAGTTTTGTCTCCATCGTTGTAATTTTCTCTTTCTCTTCTCATTAATACAATATTCTCTGAATCGTCTTCGCCACATATATCTCTTGTCTGCTATCTTTTTCTCTTTTCTGTTCTTCTTCTATATCGTGAATTGTGGTGGACATCGATATTTTCCGCAACAATAATACACCAACTCAATCTCCTTTTTATCAACTTGATCTCTCAGAAAATGAAAATGCGTGTCAATATGCTTGCTTCTTCGATGTGTGATTGGGTTCTTGGCCAAATTGATTGTAAAAATATTGTCGATGAAAATTTTTATAGACCCTTCAATTGGAGCATAAAATTGTCTGATCAAGTTATACAACCAAATTGCTTGACATGCACTGGAAGCTGCCACTGCCTATTCCCCTTCACATGTTGAGAGTGCAACAATGGACTGCTTCAATGGTCGTTTAGATCTCCACTCCAACCACTATCAGATAGCCTACAAGCGCATTATTATTAGATGAAGAATAAAGCAAGCCATGATTATAAATACCCTTGATGTATCACATGATTCTCTTGGTAACTTGCATATGAGATTGACGGGGAGATTTCAAAAACTTGCTAATCAATCTAACTTCATAGGTGATGTCAGATCTTGTGCATGTGAGAAATCTCAAAATTTCAATAATTTGTTTGAAGTAGGCAGGATCAACGAGTGCTTCATCATACTTTTTGGATAGTTCTATTCCAACTTCCACAAAAGCTCTCATAGGATTGCAATCATACATAAGAAACTTCTTTAAAAGTTCAATAGCATACCTTTTTTGATAGATTAAATCCCATCTTCTTTTTGAACTTCCATGTCAAGATCAGTCATTTCAAACTCATGGATCATATATTTTTTTAAAATCTCTGGTCATCTTGGAATTATTTTTAGTAAAGATCAAGTCATCAACATAGAGACATAACAATAATATATCACCAAAATCATTAACCTTCATATATAGAGCACATTAGGAGGGGCACTTTTGAAATCCAATCTTATGGAAGAAAGAGTGCACTTGTTCCAAGCTCTCCATGCTTGTTTTAGGTTATATAGTATTTTCTTTAATTTATACGCTTTGTCTTCATTCTCCTTCTTCATAAAACCTAATGGTTGCTTAACAAAAATTTTGAAACAACCACACATTTAGTATATTATTGAAGATATTAAACAAGGTGTCTTCTTAACATCTTTTATTTTTCAATTCATATCAGGAGCCTTGGAATATTATGAAAGATATAGATTTGAAATACACAAAAATTTATATGTGTCCAAATAATTATATACTTTAAAAAAGAAAAATAAATCAAACACATTGCAAGCATTACATAGTACCTCAAATATCAATATTTCACAAACTAGAGCAATAATGATAATTAAAAAGTTTGAAAAATTCATGTAAAAATTATATGATATTTTTCTCTCAAGCCGAGGATACATGGACTATTCATGTTAATAATGACTACACCATATATGAAATAATACACTGAAGATAATGTTGAGTGGAAAAAGTTTAACTCATGATATTCGGACTTCATTGTTGATATTCACAATTTTTATTTGGACTTAATTTCGGATTGGTTCAATCCTTTTCATCAAATGAATTGCATGTACAATATTTGACTTATGATTTTGATTATGTATAGCTTGTCTCCTTATTTGTGCATGAAATAATCCTTCTTTGTCCTGTCTATAATAGAAAAGAATCCAAAAAATGACATTGACATATACCTATAATTGCTAATTAAAGAGCTGAAAAAATTATGAAAACCAAGTGTGCTAATATTTGATATAAGCAAAAAATATATTTTTTTTTATATGCATTATTAATATTGACAATTAATAATTTTTCGATATATACATATCTTCTAGGTTATAACTAGAGGAGAGCAAGCATGTCTTATGTATGAAAAAAACACGTGGTCCAAGTAGTTAAAATATGACCAAAAATTTTAGGGATAATTACGGGTGACCCCCCGTAATTAGCCTTAATTACGGTTAACCAACCGTAATTTCCGTAATTACCCCCACCCCCCTCAAATTCGTCGATATTTACCCACAGCCCCCTGATTGTTATTTAATCAAAATTTTGCCAAAAAATTTCGATTTTACCCCTGGTTATTTTTACACATACACCCCTAAAAAATTATTTTTTATATCCCACCCCCCGGATTTCGGAATTTTGCAAATAACACCCTGAAAGAACTCAGATTTACAAAAAAAATCCTCCAAATTCGAATTTTTACAAATAAACCCCCGAAAATTATTCCGATTTACAGAGAAGTCCCTGAAATTCGAATTTTTGCAAATAACACCCCGTCGCGCGGGCGGGAGCGGATGACGAGGCCGGCCGGCCGGCCGCGGGAGCGGAGGCGGCGGCCGGCGGCGGAAGCGGAGGCGGAGGCCAGGCGGGCGGGAGCAGAAGCGGAGGCCGGCAGCTGGAGCTGAGGCGGAAGTCGGGGCGCTAAGGCGCCGAAAAGCGAGCGCGGACAGCCACGACCGAGGCCGTTCCGCCCCCGCGGGCGCGGACGGCCACAGCCGAGGCCGTTCCGCTCCCGCATGCCGGGGACGAAGGCCAAGGCCGGCGTGCCCGCACGCGGGCGCGAGCGAGTACGGCCACGGCCAAGGCAGTTCCGCCCCCGCATGCCGGGGACGGAGGCAGAGGCCGGCGCGCTCGCACGCGGGCGCGGGCGAGGATGGCCACGGCCGAGGCCGTTCCGCCCCCGCGTACCAGGGACGGAGGCCAAGGCCGGCGCGCCCGCACGTGGAGGCCGAGGCCGAGGCCGTTCCGCGCCCGCGTGCCGAGGACGGACGGCCTTGGCCTTGGCCGTTCGCGAAAGTCCCGCGGGCCGGAGCGCCGCCGTCGCCCCTCCGTCCCCGGCACGCGGGCGCGGACGGCCTCGGCGTCCGTCTCCGCTCCCGCGTGCGGAGGCCGTCCGCGGCCGCGTGCCGGCGGGCCGTCCGGCGCGCCGTCGGGCCTCCGGCGAGGGGTGTATTTGTAAAAATTAGTTTAAAAAAAAATTTAGAGTTATTTTTTAAAAAAAATTTAATGGTCTATTTTTTAATTTATAAATATTAAATTTGTAATTATAAATATAAAAAACACTAATGTCTTTTTTGTAAAATTTTATTTAAAATATGATTAAAAATATAGACTTATTTATAAAAAAAATATTGAAGGGGTCTATTTGTAAATGTACAATATGAAACTTGTAATTTTAAATTTTAAACTTTGAAACCTTTGATTACTTATTTGTAAAATTTATTTATAAAATAAATAAAATTTGAACGTATTTATAAAGAAAAATATTAAAGGTGGTCTATTTTTAAATGTAAAAATGTAAAAATTAGTTTTAAAAAAATTTTACAGTTATTTTAAAAAAAAATTTGAGGGTCTATTTTTTAATTTATAAATATTAAATTGGTAATTATAAATATAAAAACACTAATGTCTTTTTTGTAAAATTTTATTTAAAATATGATTAAAAATATAGACTTATTTATAAAAAAATATTGAAGGGGTTTATTTGTAAATGTACAACATGAAACTTGTATTTTTAAATTTTAAGCTTTGAAACCTTTTGATGACTTATTTGTAAAATTTATTTATAAAATAAATAAATTTTGGACGTATTTATAAAAAAAAAATTTAAATGTGGTCTATTCTTAAATGTAAAAAATAGTAAAAATTAGTTTAAAAAAAGTTTTACAGTTATTTTTTAAAAAAAATTTGAGAGTCTATTCTTTAATTTATAAATATTAAATTTGTAATTATAAATATAAAAAACACTAATGTCTTTTTTGTAAAATTTTATTTAAAATATGATTAAAAATATAGACTTATTTATAAAAAAAATATTGAAGGGGTCTATTTGTAAATCTACAATATGAAACTTGTAATTTTAAATTTTAAGCTTTGAAACCTTCGATGACTTATTTGTAAAATTTATTTATAAAATAAATAAAATTTGGACGTATTTATAAAGAAAAATATTGAAGGTAGTCTATTTTTTCAATGTACAAAATAATAAACTTGTAATTTGAAATTTGAAACTTTTAAACTTTCACTGTATTTCGCAAGGCAACGAGCGGACAGCGACGACAAGCCGGCAGGGCAGCGACGGCAGCAGCTGCGCAGGGACCGTGGCCGTCCTCGCCCGCGCCCGCGTGTGGGCGCGCCGGCTTCGGCCTCCGTCCCCGGCACGCGGGGGCGGAACAGCCTCGACCGTGGCCGTCCTCGCCCGCGCCCGCGTGTGGGCGCGTCGGCTTCGGCCTCCGTCCCCGGCACGCGGGGGCGGAACAACCTCGACCGTGGCTGTCCTTGCCCGCGCCCGCGTGTGGGCGCGCCGGCTTCGGCCTCCGTCCCCGGCACGCGGGGGCAGAACGGCCTCGGCCGTGGCCGTCCGCACCCGCGTTTCGGCGCGCCGGCGTCCCGGCCTCCACCTCCGCTCCCTCCCGCCCGGCCTCCGCCTCGGCTCCCGCCCGCGCGACGGGGTGTTATTGGCAAAATTCCGAATTTCGGGGACTTTTCTGTATATCGAAATAATTTCCGAAGGTTTATTTGTAAAAATTCGAATTTGGAGGACGATTTTGTAAATCTGAGTTTTTTCGGGGTGTTATTTGTAAAATTCCGAAATCCGGGGGGTTAAATATAAAAAATAAGTTTTTAGGGGTGTATGTGTAAAAATAACGGGGGTAAAATCAGAATTTTTTGGTAAAATTTTGATTAAATAACAATCCGGTGGTAAAATTTTGATTAAATAACAATCCGGGGGCTGTGGGTAAATATGGGCGAATTTGAGGGGTGGGGTAATTACGGAAATTACGAGGGATTAACCGTAATTAAGGATAATTACGGGGGGTCACCCGTAATTATCCCTTTAAATTTTAAAATTTATTGTTTATTGTGTCCAATCCATCAACCAAGCAGAATATTTTCCAAAAATATTAGTAATAGTATACAGGCTAATATGTCTCAGAGCAATGTGCAATTAGAGAATGGAGGGAAACTACCTCCAGCAAGTATGCTATCTCAAATCCAGTCAAATCATCTAGAAAGAAAAATCTGTCAAATGAAAAATACATCAGAGAAAAATGAGTATTTCCAGCATAATTTGGTTAGCATAATGAGCATTCCGGAATTTATGAAACATAATAAATCACACTTTACTACTTTTTGAAATATTAAAAACCTGCACTTTGGAAATTTCCTGATTTTTGTTTTCTGAATCCTAAAATTTCTATTGTGCTGAAATTTTAATGAGCTAAATCCTGATGATGCTTGGAGCAAAATCTAGGACACGTGGAGAAAACATGCATTTGTGTAAATATAAATTGCCAAGGATGAACATGTAAATGTCTTCTGTATAAACAAACTAATTATACCATAATTACATGCATATTTATCAATAGGCTATGCAACGAAAACCTTTAGGTCAAGTTCAAAATTCAGGTTCTCTAGAAAAGGAGAATGTTTGCCATATCAACAGAGGATGTACATAATACTCACAAAGTTAAAGCAACAACAGCTGCAGGCACATTTAGTAAGAACATCTTGAAATAGTCAACAGACAAATCACTGTAGACCTGCAAGAAGGTAGTGCAAAGCATGTCATACAATTTGTGAGTTATGGGCCTATGACCATCTGCCACAGCCCTTTTCTGGCAGAAATAGTAAGCAGTTAATATGCTTGGAAGGAATTGGGGCCTCACCAAGGACTAGAAAACTGTCAGATATTAGCTGCTTAATTTTAAACTTATCCTCCATATTGCCATAAAATTTATCTATAACACAATAATATTAACCGATAACTAAATCCATCAATGCACATCAATCAATTCAGCGAGGCTTAGTGACTTCCCAATGGATGGCAGCCCCATGATAACAGATATACATTTGACTAACCATCAATACCCAATGCTATTTGCAAAATTCAGACAGTAACCTGAGACTTTGGTTACAAGTGAGGTACTCCAAGCAATTATTATGACAATTGTTTAATAAGGATTGTTCATTTCTCGACTCTAACTGATCCACATCAATCACCACATATTACCTTTCTGCTTCAAAGACTGCAACGTGGACCTTCTTGGACAATTGCTGCTGCCTTCTTTCTAGCCAACAGTTAACAAATACTTAGGAGAAAAACAAGGGTATGAATCTTAGAAGGACAAACATAGCAAGATACAAAAATCAAGCCCATGGCTAGATAACTTTATAACCTTAATAAAACATATAATCCAGTAAGTGGAGAAGATAAATTATAAATGAAGACTTTAAACATAAATCAGCTACTTATACTTGAACATTTGCTACAACATTCATCTGATTTATGTACCTACACAACAAAATCATGGGGTTAAAGCTGCATATAATTGCGCCAAACTAGAAATTATCACATTCACAAGGTTCTGGAGAACTTACATTAATTTTCACCCAATGCTAAACATAAATTCGACAATAAAATGACATGTAAAGTGCATCAGGTACCCATTGATAGGTATAAAGGAAGACAACTTATATACTAATCTTCAGCTGTTGTTTTCCCTTGTCCTCAACAGAGAGATTTGACAATACCTTTAATCTTAACTTCAATTCATCAACTCAGAATCTGTCATAATTGGATTTCCAGCAACATAAGCCATTGAAGCTTCCAAAAGCTTTTGCTCATCCCGACCTAATTACAAGACATGATGAAACAAGTGACACAGCCATCCCAAAAGAAAAACCTCTGTCAGAGAGATGTAAAAGAGATGTTTAATCATTGTCCAAAAGTAATGATTTTTCTAAAACTGGTAAGCTCCTGGGAAAAAAAAAAACCCATACTCAGCATAACCACACTGCTTCCTTCCCACATCAGCTCTTCTTTGAGATTATCAAATTCCTCATTTGTCATTATGGCCTTTTTATCATAGTAGAATGACTGCAGAACAATGAGACAGGTCCCAATAATAAAAAGAAAAACTGTTGTGTGGTAGATAAAATTTGCCAAACAAAGTATACACTTAATCACCAGTCAACTTACTTGTAGTGCTTGCAAAAATTCCTGTTCCATTTCTCCTATTGTCTTCTTCTCTTTTCTGTCTATGCTACAATATGGCAAGATTTTGCTATCCACAACTTGATTTAGCTCAACTTGACCTGCAAAGGGACATTTAACATTAAAAAAGAACAGAAGATTTAATTTGTAACGACAGCCATCAACACATAAACACAATTAAACAGTCAGCACTTGCCCTGATTAGAGCATAGTAGAGAGGTCTTCATATAGACAACACTCCACTGTTTACAAGGACTACTTACTGGCATCAAATGAAAATTCCGTGCTCTTACCCAATTGAAACAACACCGATAACAAACAAAACAATGGACAGTTGTCACTAATGAACATTAACTAAGCTGTTTAATACAGCAGAAGCCAATAACCAACAAGGAAAAAACTACTGTTCATTCAACCAGACTATTTACGGTTTTGCTAAAATTGTTCAACCTACATTTTCATATACTATAAAGTACAAAGAAAGCATCCCCAGCGGCAATCACTCTGCTAGGGCTCCCATGGCTAGCTTTGATTAATGGGATTCCATAGCGAAGTCCGATTCTGAAAAAATGCAAGCAAATAAAGCAGCTAGGAAACAAGAAGACCTTGCCGATCGGTGGCCCTAGGGCTTAGCACGAGCAGCCGGAAGCCGCCGCGGCGGCCGCCGTGGGAACATAAGCAAGAAGAGTTAGCGGGGCTGGCGCGAGCAAGCGAAGCGGAGGGAGTGCGCCGGAGAAGGAGCAACAGGGGCCGGCGGGAGAAGGGTGGCCGCGGACGGAGGCTGAGGTGCGGGGAGAGCGGCGAGAGGGCGAGGTCGGAGGCCATCGGGGCGCGCAGTTTGGAGGACGGTGTCGCGCGGGGAATTGTGTTCGGGCCATTAGAGCTGGGGGAGGAAGAAGAGGGGATAAGGGGCCCGGGAGCAATGCGTGGAGGAGATGGAGCCGATGGCAATCAGAAATCTCCTCCCGGTTCTTCTCAACCTCCGCTCGTGTCGACGCGACCTGGTCCCCTTCCGAGGATTCCAAAGTGCTGCACTTCTTCGCATTGCTTAGGCAATTTATCGGTGGGGATAATTGCACTTGACTCCCGCGAGATCCGGTATTTATTTAATTCTGATTATTTCGGGAGATTCCAATATTTTTATTTTTTAAAATTTTAATAATTATAGAATTCAGTCTCTGTTATGTAAAATTTTAAAAATTAAAAATTTTTAAATTCCAAAGACTATAGGATTTATTAGTTTCAAAAAATTAATTGAATTTTAAAATTTAACATGTGAGAGGTGATGTCTCACCGACTAAATTTTATAAATACAATATTTATTATTTTAAAATTTATAAATTCAATAAAACAAACATAAAATTTTAAATTTTTTAATTTATATGTCTTACAAAATAAATATATTATGAAAATTTTTTAATTCAAATTTTTAAAATTTCAGAATATTAAATTTTTCAAAACTTTTAAACTCTACAAAATAAACATTCCCTTAAAATAATTTACATATAACCCCTCATAAACTATCCCAATTTCGTTTGAGTCGTGACCTCCTTCACATTTGCATTATTACTCAATTTTTAGTCGTTAGTAATATATATATATATACTCTTCATCCAGAATCAGGATTCTTTTCTAGCGGCATCACGCGGGAAGGCATGCACAGCAGGCGATGTCCTCATTTCTCTAGGCCACGAGCTCCTTTCATGCGCCTTCTTCTCGAACCGCTTCTACGGTACGTGCTGCCCAAACGTGGCGGCGCGAAGCTCGCCAGCACCTCCTCCGTCACCAGTTCCGGCAGCGGACTCAGCAGGATGTTCTCTTTTTCGTCTCACACAACTCAGTCCACAAGATTCGCGCCATCTTCCTGTCCCCAGCGCCCGGTGGAGCGCTCCCTTTTACGCCCTGTTGCTCGGTATCTCCAACGAGTCGCCAATGTGCACAATCATCGCCTCCCGCAAGCACCTCGCGGTCCCCCACCACTAGCCATACTTAATATCCTGTTAATTTTATAGTCTTATAAATTATTTATTAATTTATTTTTAAATAAATTTAATTATGAAATTTAAGTGATAATTTGAAAATATAGTAAATGACTCAAATTTAATTTTCTGATTAATATTTAAATAATAATAAATGATAATATAAACAAAGTCAAAATTTTATTTATGTATTCAATTGAATGTTCCATAATACATCGGAATATTTTTTTGGTATATTCGATATATAATCTCACCTAAAGATTATCTGGTTAAATAAAAATAAATTTAAAAATTAGATTTAGATTTATTTACAAAAATTAATCATTAATTAGACTTTTTTATAAATTTTTTGTCTTTATTTGTAATTTATACAACTCTTGATATTTTTTTTTTATAAAAAGATAAACTTTAGTTTTTAAGTCGGTGATTTGGATAACGGAACAGAGCACAGAGCCTATATTTTTTTAATTTTGAAACTTTTCTTCTTTTTAATTCTTTCCCATTAAAAAATGACATAAACTTAATTTACAAGAAATAGTTTTAGAATTTCATTAATCAAGTTTTTGGACCCTAAGAGTGGTATAAACTTAAGATAGATTAGTTAGGATTCATAACAAAGAATTTTAAAATTTCATCAATTAAGTTTTCAAATCCTAACATATATAAATTTATTTAATTCAATTTTATATCGTTTTTACTCGTGAGTTTTACATCAAAGGATTAATATTGAAATCCATAATTAGTATCAAAGCCTAGTATTGGAATCCACAAATAATATTTGGTTCATGAGAATCGGAGATATAATTTGATTTTAGTTGAATTCTCGTAATTTCAATTTGGGAAAATCAATTTTTGTCTCAAGTTTTAACTCAAAATTATTTTAAGTACTTTATTATTATTGCTGATTCTATTGGCGGTAAAAAATTTGAAATTGAATTCCAAAATTTCAATCTATGGTCGATAGGTTGAGTTTTTAAAAATTTTATAAATTAAAATTTTACAAGGGTTTTTATGCTAAATGCAATTTATTTGCTGTATTTGAATTGCAAATTGCATTAAATTGCATCATTTGGTTCCCTGAGTATTCTATTAATCAAAAAAATTTTTTAATTAATTATGCTAATGATCTTGAATATTTATGAGTTAAAATGGTCAAATATTCTCCAAAATATTTTGAAATTATTTTAATCTATAAATATTATTATTTTGTATTTATTTTGATTCTAATCGATTTAACTCAAAAGTTGAGTTGGTCAATAAAAAAAGTAAAATATTATGAAAATTTATTTGTGACAATAAAAAAAAGTTAAAGTGAACTTTTATTGTTTACTATGATTAATGTGGATTTTATTGGTGGGATACCATGATTTATATTTGTCTCCTAAAGAAGACAATACAAGATCACAATATAATTTTAATTTTCATTTTAATAATTATTTGTGGGATGTCATGATTTATATTTGTTTATCAAAGGAGTTAATACAAAATTATAATATAATTTCTATTTGAATTCAATAGAATTATGAATTATTTATTATTGAAATATATTTATTATATATTTAAGCTATCACTTGTAAAATTTACAGTATAAAATTTAGTAGTCAGCTCTTCAAGGTCGAGATTTTGAATAAATCAAATTGCTCAATTTAGAGAAGTGGACTACAAACTCATTTGGCATTTTAAGGTTTTGATATACTTTTGATATTCTTAGACTACCAATTGGGTCTAATCAGTTTGAAATATCTTAGTTTAAAAGATGATACAAAACAAATAAATTAAAAAAATTGATACTTTTGGAAGCTATTTATGTTAGTCCGTCAGATATTTATTATTTATTCTACCAAAGAGTTATTTCAGAGTATTCATAACAGATTTATTGAGTCCTCCAATGTATATAAGTTAAAGTATCTAATTTATTTTGAATCAAATTATATTAATATTTCTTCTAATGTATGAATTGTGGACTTAAGATCATCAGTCCATATTTTAAATATTATGCAAGGGTTTTTAAATCTAAAGAAAGCAACTGATCATGAGAGGTACATATTTCATGGGGAACAATAAGCGAGCAAAAGTCATCGGGGTTAGGATGTATTTTCTAGTTCTCCATCATGACCATATTATTTTATTATTAAATATAGTTTTTATACTGGCTATTAGACGCAATTTACTGTCAGTCTTCAGGTTTACAGAAGTTAGTTACTCTTTTACTTTTGATAGAGAATGTATATCTTTGATGTACAATAATTTTGTTATCAGTATTGGTGTTACATCTGATAGCCTATACAAATTGCATGTAAAACTATATTTTAATTCTGTAATTAAATATTATAATATTTATTCCAAACATATATCTCCTTATGATCTGAATATACAATTGGATAAAAATTCTTTTTGGTTGTGGCACTGTCATCTAGGTCATAGTGGTAAAGATAGATCAGAGAGACTCTACTGTAATAAAATCTTCCGAAATATAAATTTTGATGATTTTGGTGCCTATATAAATTATATTAAAGGTAAGATAAGCAAAGCATTATTTTTAAAAGTATTAAAATATGATAATTAATTAGACTTGATCAATATAAATGTTTGTGGTCTAAATGGGGGTTCTTATTCGGAATAGCCAGAGGTATTTTATGATATTTATTGATGATTATTTTCGCTATGAATATGTATATCCATTATACAGAAAGTTAGATATATTTAAAACATCCAAAGTGTACAAGACTGAGATCGAAAATCAACTGAGCAAAAACATCAAAGCCATTATGTCAAATAGAAAAGGTGAATATACTTCAAATGATTTTCGAAATTTCTTACAAAAACATGGGATTATTGCAAATATAATTATTCCAAAAGATATAGAGCAGAATGGAGTGGCAGAAAAGAGAAATAGAACTTTGATAGAGATAGTAAGTTATATGCTAGTTTTCAATGAAATACCATATTTCTTATGGGATGCAACACTGAAAATCGCTATATGCATTTTAAATAAAGTACCATCTAAATCTATTCATAAAACTCCTTTTGAATTGTGACTTGACAAAAAACCTAGTCTAAATCATCTTAGAATCTAGAATTCATATACAAAAGATAGAATTGTTGAACTTGATGTGTCAAAAACTGCAGCTCACTATTTAAATTATAAATTTATTGATTTTTCTAAAAGATCTAAAAGTTGTAGATTATACAATCTAGTTCAAGGTTTTATATTTGCAAGTAGAAATATTAAATTCAGTGGACAGGGAACATTTGTCACAGGAAGTAAAAAGAAAAGAATTGAGTTTGAGGATAAATCAGATAGGGGTAAACAAAATGAAGCACTAATAATTGTGTTAAGTCAGTTAAATAAAACACCTAAAAGAATTCGTAAGTCAACCACATCAAATGGCTACATTATATATTTAGGGTATATTTGTTTTGTAGAACTTAAAAGTTTTGAGAATTTTAATGTTCTAATTTCAAAATTTTGAACTTGAAAGTTTTGATAATATATTTATTTTGTAAAATATATAAATTTATAATTTTAAAATTTTGTATTTGTTTTGTTGGATTTATAAATTTTAAAATAATAAGTTTTGTGTCTTATTTGACTATAAAATTTAGCACGTGGCCTCATATGCAGAATTTTAAACTCCAGAATTTTGAAGTCTAACTAATTTTAGAGATCCAGTAAATTCTACAGTTACTAAAATTTGAAAGTTCTAGAATTTCAAACTTTTTTTTAACAAATACTAGATTTTATAATTCTTAAAGTTTGAAAACCCACAAAACAAAAAAACTTTTAGAGAAAATTGGAGATTTGCATACCTAGAGTTTAGATGATCTAGAGGAGATATCTATGTTATCAATTATAGAGCATAATAATCCACTAAGTTTTTCAGAGGACATGAGTAGTGAGAATGTAAGTTTTCAGATGAATGCAATAATTGAAGATGGACTCAATGTAGAACAATAAAGCTTAGTCTCTTATGCAAGCTCTTAGAAACCATAAACCAATTGGTTGTAAATAAGTTTATAAGATAAAATTGAAAGCTAATGATAACATTGACAAATACAAAGTGAGGTTAGTTGTTAAAGGTTATATCCAATGATAGGGAATTGACTATGATGAGACATTTTTTTCAGTCTCCAAGAAAAATTTATTTAGAATCTTTGTGATATTAGTTACATATTATAATTATGAACTTATTTAAATGGATGTTAAAATAATATTTTTGAATAAAAATGTTGAAGATATTTATATGATTTAGTTAAAAGAGTTCATTGGAAAAGATAATAAAACAAAAGTCTGTAGATTCTGTAAATCTATTTATAATTTGAAGCAAGTCTTTTTCACAAATATTCTTAAATATTCTTAAATATATAGACTCTAAGAAAAACACAAAATGAGTATACTGTCAGTGAAAAAGATATGAAAATTTTCACTACTATTATGCTTTATTGTATGCCTTATTCCATGAGAATATTATTTATACTTATATTTTGATATTATTTATCTCAACTGATATAATATTTTACTTACTTTAATATGAAAATGGTTGGTATATCATTAGTATATATTTATTTATGATTGGACATGTACGAGGATTGTTGAGGAAGAATGTTATGGTTCATTATCTCTAAATTATACAGTTGAGATCCCATATGAAGACTAATTTTTTAAAAATTATTTTCAGTTTATATATATATAAATAAATAAAATTTATAGGCCAAGTAGAGAATTATTAGTCCTGTGGCATTATAGATTATTTATTGGTTTATTTTCCAATAAATTTAATTATGCAATTCAAGTCAAACAGTTTAAAATATAGTGAGTGACTTAAATTTGACTGTCTGATTAATCTTTAGATATCAATAAATGACAATATAGACAAGGCCAAAATTTTATTTGTGTAATCAATTAGGTGTTCTGTAATAGTCAGAATATATTTTTCTATATCCAACATATAATCTCACCTTTACATTGTATGGTTAAAGGAAGACAAATTTTATGTACTTGAATTCAATTAAAAATTAGATTTGAATTGATCTAAAAATTAGTTATTAATTGAATCATTTTATAAAATTTTTGTCCTTGTTTATAATTTATATAATCTTTGAGGGGTTTTTTGTAAAAAGGTAAAATTTTAACTTTTAAGTTGGTGAGAGAAAAAAACAAATTCGTAAATTTTTTTCTCTCTTTCAATAATAGAACAAAGACAGAGCTTTTTTTAATTTTAAAAATTTTCTTCTTTTCAATTTTTTTTTTATTAAAGAGTGACATAGATTTAAGGTGGATCAACCGAAATTTATAAAAAATGATTCTAAAATTTCATTAATCGAGTTTTCAAACCCTGAGAGTTGCATAAATTTAAGGTGGATTAACTGTGATTCGCGAGAAAGAATTTTAAAATTTCATCAATCAAGTTTTAACTCCTAAAACATGTAAATTAATTTAATTTAATTTTCTATCATTTTTATTCACAAATCTTATATAAAAAAATAGTATTGGAATTCACATTTATATCCCGGGAAACCTCACTTTGAATTTGACAACTTTATAGATTGGGAAAACACCGAACTCATATGTTTTACAAACCAAAAAGTACATGTTACTTTTTATAAAAATAAACAAAAATCTACAAGACTAAAAAATTTGGGCGAATTTTTTCTTTTGGAAAAGTATAAAAATGTTTTAAAAATATTAAACATCTTTTGTAAAAATAAAACTTTTACGTGTGATTTGCAAAAGAAATAATGGATGCCAATTATTTTTGCAAATTCGGTTTTGGGTTTAGACTGATTTGGTTCATAAATGAACCGATAGTTTATTTGATCCGAAAATAGCAATGGAGCATACTGATAAAGAGGAAATTACCCTCATTGAGGTCCTTCCGCGCTTCATTAGCACATACAGCTGGAAAAAACTGTTGGTTCATTTGTGAACCAAACCATCCTAAACCAAAAACCCCTAAAAACCGAATTTGCAACATATATATATATATATATAATTGACATCCAATCTTTTTTTATACCTGCAAATCAAAATAAAAGATTATATGTTCTCGGTTAAAAATATCAGATATTTCCAATATTTTTTTAAAAATATTTTATACCCTTTTCCAAATAAAAATCGTAAATTTTTAATTGTGTAGTTTTTGATATTTTTAGAAAAAGCAACATGTATTGGATTTGTAAAAAATATATGTTCGTCATTTTTTTAATGTATAAAGTTGCAAAATTCAAAGTGATGGTGTTTTTAAGAAATCTAAAAATATTTTTTAAAAAAAATAAAAACCATCAATGTTTTTATTCCATGAAGTTTTGAAAGTTTTGGTGTGATTTGCTAATATTTAAAGGGATAATTACTTATAACCCCCTTTAATTAGTCTTAATTACTCACAACTCCTGTAATTTCCGAAATTTCCCACACCCCCATTTTCGAAAATATTTACCCACACTCCCTTATTGTTATTTAATCAAAATTTTCCCAAAAAAATTTCGATTTTACCCTCGGTTATTTTTATAATTAAACCCCTAAAAACTTATTTTTTATATTTAACGCCCTGAAATTTGATTTTTTACAAATAACACCCCGAAATTACTCCGATTTACAGAAAAATCCTCGAAATTCAAATTTTTGCAAATAACCCCCCGGAAATTATTCCGATTTACAAAAAAATTTCCGAAATTCGACGGCAGCGAGAGTGGCGGCGGGCGGGCGGTGACGTCGGAGCCGGCGGCGGGAGCGGAGGTGGAGGTCGGCGCGCCGGCACTCGAGCGCGGACAGTCAAGGCCGAGGCCGTCCGCGCCCGCATGCTGGGGACGGAGGCCGAGGCCGGCGCGCCGACATGAGGGCGCGAATGGCCTCAAAACGCGGGACGGACGCCAAGGCCGGCGCGCAAGCAGCTGGCGCGGACGGCCTCGGCCTCGGCCTTGGCACGCGAGCGCAGACGGCCTCGCCCTTGGCCGTCCGCGCCCACGTGCCGGCGCGTCGGCCTCGGCCTCCATTCCCGGCACGTGGGGGCGGAACGGCCTTGGCCTTGGCCGTTCGCGCCCGCGTGCTGGCACACCAGCCTTGGCCTCTGTCCCGCGTGCGGAGGCCGTCCGCACCGGCGTGCCAGTGCGCCGTCCGACCTCGGCCTCTGTGCCCAGCGCGCGGGCGCGGACGCCGGCCGACGATGGTCCGGCGAGGGGTCTATTCGTAAAAATTAGTTTTAAAATAAGTAAAATTTAGACTTATTTCTTTAAAAAAATATTTAAGGGTCTATTTTCTAATGTATAAATATTATATTTATATTTATAAATTTAAAATCATTAATGTCTTTTTTATAAAATTTTACTTAAAATATGATAAAAAATATAGACTTATTTGTAAATAAACATATTGAAGGGGTCTATTTGTAAATGTACAACATGAAAGTTGTAATTTTCAATTTTAAGTTTTGAAACTTTTAATGACTTATTTGTAAAATTTACTTATAAAATAAATAGAATTTGGACTTATTTATAAATAAAAATATTAAAGGTAGTCTATTTTTAAATGTAAAAATAGTAAACTTGTAATTTTAAATTTTAAATTTTAAAACTTTCACTGTCCTTTTTGTGAAATTTAATATTAAAAATGATTAAAATATTGACTTATTTAAAAAAAATCAAGGGATCTATTTGTAAATATATAATATAAAAGTTGTAATTTTAAATTTTAAGTTTTGAAACGTTCGATGACTTATTTGTATAATTTAATTATAAAATAAATAAAATTTGGACTTATTTATAAATAAAAATATTAAAGGTGATCTATTTTTAAATGTAAAAATATTAAACTTGTAATGTGAAATTTTTAATTTTAAACTTTCAATGTCTTTTCGGTGAAATTTAATATTAAAAATGATTAAAATATTAACTTATTTAAAAAAAATCAAGGGATATATTTGTAAATGTACAATATGAAACTTGTAATTTTAAATTTTAAGTTTTGAAACCTTCGATGAATTATTTGTAAAATTTACTTATAAAATAAATAAAATTTGGACTTATTTATAAATAAAAATATTAAAGGTGGTCTATTTTTAAATGTAAAAATAGTAAACTTGTAATTTGAAATTTTAAATTTTAAAACCGTCACTGTCTTTTTTTGTGAAATTTAATATTAAATATGATTAAAATATTGACTTATTTATTAAAAAAATAATCAAGGGATCTATTGTAAATGTACAATATGAAACTTGTAATTTTAAATTTTAAGTTTTGAAACCTTCAATGATTTATTTGTAAAATTTACTTATAAAATAAATAAAATTTGGACTTATTATAAATAAAAATATTAAAGTGGTCTATTTTTAAATGTAAAAATATTAAATTTGTAATTTTAAATTTTAAATTTTAAAACCTTCACTATCTTTTTTGTGAAATTTAATATAAAAATGATTAAAATATTGACTTATTTATTAAAAAAATAATCAAGGGATTTATTTGTAAATGTACAATATGAAACTTGTAATTTTAAATTTTAAGTTTTGAAACCTTCGATGATTTATTTGTAAAATTTACTTATAAAATAAATAAAATTTGGACTTATTTATAAATAAAAATATTAAAGGTGGTCTATTTTTAAATATAAAATATTAAATTTGAAATTTGAAATTTAAAATTTTAAAACCTTCATTGTATTTTTTTGTGAAATTTAATATTAAAAATGATTAAAATATTGACTTATTTATTAAAAAAATAATCAAGAGATTTATTTGTAAATGTACAATATGAAACTTGTAATTTTAAATTTTAAGTTTTGAAACAACTAAAGAAAGAGTAGGGAGAGAAATCACATCAGATCAAGATCTCCCACCAAAAGGATAAACCCTATTTATGTAGAATTGGAGAGGTAAAGAAAGCCACTTCCTAGTGAATGACAATCATTCCTGAGATTTTATAACATGTTCTACTTTCAATATAGTCTGCCAGAATAATAATAGAAGCTTGCAGATTGCTAGAACAATATAGCCTAATCAGTAATCAGATAGCAATAACAGTTAGAAAGTTCAAGACACAAAGCAATATAACAAGTTCTGCTGTTGTCCAACAAAAGGAAACTTTCCATTATTCAACCAAAAAAGGAAACCTTCCATTATTCCTTATAAATCAGAATTTGAAGAATATTAATGAAACAAGTGTCTCAAATAACACCCCTCATTTCTCATTCAACAAAAGAGAGGTGGATGATAAAAGATATGACAGTTCCTCTTGAGTCGTCAATCCAAAACCTTGCCATCTAACTCTCCCCAGTCTATCTAGCAGAAATATGTACCTACAAACAGAATGCACTCATAGTTATGGTAACCAAGCAACATGACATCATCATCATTTTCGAAAAGACAGCTTACCTAATCAAAATTGATCCTAGGGATCTGACGAACTTTCTGCAAAAAAACACAGTAACATTTATTAATGTATTGTTTCAAAATCACATAAAATAAGAAAAAATTTGTCAATTTTTTAAAAGAAAAACTCACATGGTAAATGCATACTAAAATGTGAAGTCATTACGGTAGACCTTCCTCTTCCTCTTCCCCTGTCACGTCCTCCAACATATTGGTTTCCCACTGATTGTTAATTGTTGTTAGATCAAGAAACTTCAATTTGTTGTTGTAGTCCAAGAGGCTCTTTACACGCTCTCTTGTTGTATCCCAGCTGACCACATCTACTGCAAGTATATATTGCTCTACTTGATGTTTTCATTGGATCTTTAATCCTTTTCTTCTTAGGCCTACCAGGTTGTCTCCTTGAATGTGGAGGAAGTACTTGTAGAGCATTTGGCACAGATACCCAAAGTTTCTTGCTTGGCAATGGAGTGACAGAAACATCATATACTCTTTTGTATGTCTCCAGAGTGTAGTAGTCATCAACAAAATCAATAGGATCAAGCCGAACATCAAGGAGAGAAACAATACCATGAACGCAAGGCACTCCTGTCAGCTGCCACTGTCTACAGTCACAAATCCTCTGCCTTATATCCACAATCCATCGGCCTGCAGGATCACTAACCTCTGAAATATCATCAGAAGACCTCCAAATACGGTATCCGCCCCGAACCTGTGAAACTTTCCTAATAAAAGCTTCTATTCTTGGCACTAGATTTTCAGACCAGTGGAATCCTTCATTTTTTTCTTATGGCAAATTTTACCATTATCTTCTGCCTGATGAAATCAAGTAATTCAAGAAAGGAAAGCTCTTTACCATCCTGAATAAAACTGTTAAATGACTCAGAAATATTATTAGTCACATAATGATATTTCACTGAATGATCAAAGTGACTTCTACTCCATGCAAAATCAGTTATTTCTTTCATGTACTACCAAGCTGGTATGGATAGCTGTTTAATCCTTTCCATGTACTTCACGAATTTAGTAGGCAAAAATATATTTGACGCATTAAAAACCAAATTTTCTAACCTTTTCCCAAGGTAGGATCTTTTGAAATTTGCAATCACATGCCTTATACATGCTCTATACTCAGTATATGGAAAAATATTCTTCACAGTATTAGAAAGACCCTTCTGCCTATTTGAAATAATAGCCAAGCTATTCAAATTTTCAATAACTTGTTGCAAGTTATGTAGAAATCATAACCAAGATTGGTATGCTTCTTCTTCTGCAGCTGCAAATGCAACTGGAACTAGGTTATTCTCCCCATCAATTCCACAAGTTGAAAATAATGTGCTTTTATATTTTTCTTTTAAGAAGCATCCATCAACTCTCAGTATAGGTCTGCATCCAGTAAGAAAAGCTCTTCTACAAGCTTATAGTGATATAAAATATCTTTGAAAAAACATATCTGGACACTGAGTAATGTGCACAATATTACCAGGATGTCTCCTCTCCAACTCTGCCTTCAGCGAATGAAATAAATTAAAAGATTCTTCTTCATTACCATGAATAATCCTATAAGCATAGTCTTTTCCCCTCCATGCCTGCATATAAGTCAGTCTGAGACTTTATTTCTCATTCATCATATTCTGTATTTACTTGACTGTGATTTGCTTGTCAATATACATCCAATGCAAAACTTGATTGTTTACCCATTCAGCATTTGCCATTTTGTTTTCAGAAGTATTGACAGCAATACAAGTATGTACTGGTTCTATTTTCCTTATCTGAAAATCTGAACCATCAGATCTCTCTGAAGCATAAAGCCTTCATCGGCAATTCGCAGAAGTACATCTGACTGTTACTCTGTTACGATCATTCTTCACAAACAATGGCTGAAATCTGTGCATAATACAGTACTATTTAAGAGTCAATCTGAATGCATGTACATCTTCAAATATGTCTCCTATTTTCAAAACATTGTCATTCAGATTATCTTCAAGTAAATGTAGTAAATCATCTTCCGCTCTGTCTTCTACTCCTTCTTCGCCTTGGCTTATATTTTCTTACTCCTGCTTAGCAACTAACTCATCATTATCATCCTCCTCCTCCTCATCTTCATCATCATCAAAAGAATACATCAAACTATGAAAACTAGAATCAAAAGGACAATCATCTAAATCTGAATCAATATATTTATCTCTTGCACACTGTGATACACAGAAGATTCTCCTATCAAAGGAGTCAATCTTGGTGCAGACACCGCTGATAAAGGATCGTCTATATCCTCCACTGACATATAGATATTGTTATGCTTCAAGTCTTAAATTACTGTCCACATTACTTCCAGCTGAAATTCACTACTGATTGACATATAAATTGGAGGACTGCTGTTTGGATATAAATACTTGATCACAAGATAGAAGAATTGTGGCAGGTGACTTTGGGGGTGGGGGGGGTGGTTCGGGTCGGAGGCATTTGAGACACGAGGTGAGGTGGGGGCAAGGCGGGGGAGTGGGGGTGGAATGAGGCAAAGGGCGAGGAGCGGTGGTGTCGCAGGCCGTCTTGGGGCAGGGGTGGGATGGGAGTGGTGGGTGGGTCTGAGGTCGTCGAGCGGGGAGGGGGTCCGAGGCATGGCCGGCGCGACGGGGCGAGGGGGGGGGGGGGGTGGGGTGTGGGTGGTGGGCTGGTGTTGGAGGCCGTCTGGGGGCCGGGGTGGGTCCGAGGCCGTCGGGCGGGCAGAGGGGTGGGCGTTGTCGGAGGTCGTCTAGGGGTAGGAGTGGGGGCGGGAGTGATGGGTGGGTCCGAGGCCGTCGGGAGGGGAGCGGGTCCGAGGTCGTCAGCAGGGAGCGGGTCCGAGGCCGTCTGGCGGGGAGGGGCTTCGAGGCCATCCGGCGGGGAGGGGCTCCGAGGCCATCCGGCGGGGAGGGGGTCTGAGTCCGTTGGGCGGGGAGCGGCTGGCAGATGCTGGCTCGAGGGCATGCGGCGCGGACGGTTGAGACCACCCGGCCTCTGGCGTCCGCGCCAGTGCGCCATCACGCGCAGACATCTGCCACCCGGCCTTCTTCTGCCGGGCATTCTCGCCGGCCTCGGCCGCGAAGGAAAGGGGGGGGGGTTCGGGGGTCGGAAGGAGATGGTGGCTTACCGAGGACGAAGGAGGGCGGCAGCAACGATAGCGACGGGACAGCGGTGTTCTCGCCGACGGGGCAGCGACGAGACAGCGATGTTCTGACTGGCGGGGCAGCAACGGCAGTAGCTACGCAGGGAGCGGCGGCGGCGGCGGCACTTCAGTAGTTTAGGGCTACAGTAGGAAGGAGAGGGTTTTATAAGAAAATTTTGGGACTTTTTTGTAATTCGGAATAATTTGGGGTATTATTTGCAAAAATCTGAATTTCGGGAATTTTTCTGTAAATCGGAATAATTTTCGGGGGTTATTTGCAAAAATCCAAATTTTGAAGACTTTTCTGTAAATCGGAGTAATTTTGGGGTATTATTTGCAAAAAACCGAATTTCAGGGCGTTAAATATAAAAAAATAAGTTTTTAGGGGGTCAATTGTAAAAATAACCGAGAGTAAAATCGAAAATTTTTGGAAAAATTTTAATTAAATAACAATCAGAGGGGTGTGGGTAAATATTTTCGAAAATGGGGGGTGTGGGTAATTCCGGAAATTACGGGAGGTTGTGGGTAATTAAGGCTAATTATAGGAGGTTATAGGTAATTATCCCATATTTAAAACTATTGGTTGTTCTGCAAATGTCTTTTTTTTTTAACAAAACTCTATTTTTTGGGTTTGTAGGGCACCATGAGTTGGTTCGCAAATAAATTGTCAAGCTACTTTTGATGGTTTTTATTTTTTCTAAAATATATTTTTAGATTTCTAAAAAACACCCTCACTTTGAAGTTCAGGCGTGATTTGCTAATATTCAAAACTATTGGTGGTTTGTGCATGTCATTTTTTATTAATTACTTATGACTCCTTGAAATCTTAATGAATTATATATTTTTTCTTCAAAGTTAAAATTGCATATTTCTCCATAGATTATCATATATGTTGTAAAAATCTTTTCAAGTGTTTATTTATCGTTAAATTAAAAAATATTTAGAGAATATTTCATTTGATACCATTTGAAATGAATCAAAATAATAAAAATATCCTTATTTTATTAGATAAAAATATCCTTATTTTATTAGAGACGGTGCAGTTTTTTGTAACAACATGATTTTTTTGGAGTTATTTGCAATTACAACAATTTTCCAAGGAGTTTTTTGTAATTTTCTTTTTTAATTTTTACATACACCCCCAAGATTTATTCTATTTATGAGTTACCCCTCGAGATTTTAGTATTTACATATGACCCCCAAATTCTAATTTAATTTAAATTTTTGCAAAAATTTATCTTTCACCTTTTGTAAATTTTCACTTAAACCCTCAACATTTTTTATTTTATTTGTTTATCAAATCTTTTTTATTAGCATCTCATCCTCCTCTCCTTCTCTCAATTTTTTTATTTTTATAAATAAACCCTCCATGAAATTTTAAATTATAACTTTAATATTTGTATATTTATAAGTATGTTCTTCAAAAATTTTATTTACAACTAAGTCCAAATTCTATCATTTTTCAAATAAAATTTTACACCTTGAAGGTTTTCAAACTTTACAGAGAGATTATTTCTACAAATAAACCCTCCATAACATTTTAAATTGTAAGTTTAAAATTTATACTTTTACAAATAGGTCCTTCAAAATTTTTTATCTACAAATAAGTTCAAATTCTATCACTTTTAAACAAAATTTTACAAAAAGGATCTTTAAGGTTTTAAAATTTTATGGAGAATTTATTTTTATAAATAAACTCTCTAGTAAATTTTAAATTATAAGTTTAATATTTGTATATTTATAAATAGATCCCTCGAAAATTTTTGTTTATAAATAAGCCCAAATTTTAATATTTTTTAAATAAAAGTTTACAAAAAGGGCTTTGAAGATTTTAAAACTTAAAATTTTATATTACAAGTTTAATATTTGTACATTGATAAATAGATTGCACGAAGATTTTTATTGACAAATATATCCAAATTTTATCATTTTTTCAAATAAAATTTTATAAAAAGAATCTTGAAGGTTTTAAAACTTTACAAATAAGTCCTTATAACTAATATTTAAAAATATCTAATTCTTTTAAAATTACAAATCACCCCCGAAATGATAATTTGATAATAATTCATTATCAAGTTATCATCCAAAAACAAAATAAACTTTCAACTATTCTTCTATAATTTTTCTTATCCAAATAAGAAAAATAACTGACACATATTTTTCCAAATTCCATCACATAAAATAAACTATAATTTGTTATTTGGATCAAAAAAAGATAGAAGAATATATGAATATTTATTTTATTTTTGGATGATAACTTGCTAGCAAATTATCATCAAATTGTTATTTCAGGGGTTGATTTGTAATTTAAAAAGAATTTCAAAATTAGTTATAAGGACTTATTTATAAAGTTTTAAAACTTTTAAGATTCTTTTTATAAAATTTTATTTAAAAAATAATAAAATTTGGACATATTTGTAAATAAAATTATTCAAGCAATGTATTTGTAAATATACAAATATTAAATTTATAATTTAAAACATAATATTTTGAAACCTTCAAGGCCCTTTTTGTATAATTTTATTAAAAATAATAAAATTTAGACTTATTTGTAAATAAAAATTTTTGAGAGACCTATTTGTAAATATATAAATATTAAACTTGTAATTTAAAATTTATTGGAGAGTTTATTTATACAAATAAATCTTTCATAAAGCTTTAAAATCTTCAAGGTCCTTTTTATAAAATTTTATTTAGAAAAGATAGAATTTAGACTTATTTATAAATAAAAATTTTCTAAGAATCTATTTATGAAAGTACAAATATGAAACTTGTAATTTAAAATTGTATAGAGGGTTTAATTATAGAAATAAACTCTCCATCAAATTTAAAATCTTCCAGGAATAAAATATTATTTGAAAAATAATAGAATTTAACTTATTTGTAAATAAAAATTTTCAAGGGACATATTTATTAATATTAAAATATTAAACTTATAATTTAAAATTTTATGGAGGGTTTATTTATAAAAAAATAAAAAAAATTGGGAGAAAGAGAGGAGGATGAGATGTTAACAAAAAAATTTTATGAACAAATAAAATAGAAAATTTTGAGGGTTTAGATAAAAAATTATAAAGAGTAAAAGAGATTTTGTTTTTCAAAATTTAAATTAAATTAGAATTAGGGGTTATATGTAAAAACTTTGCTTTTTCAATTGTTAACAATTTCAATAAAAATAAAATGAGAAGAAAGAATGCTATTCACGTCCAATGCATGCCGTTGCATACTAGTTGTTATCATAGTCCATAATTAGTTCATATTTGATTGGATTCATCAGAAACCAAGTCGAATACGGATCCAGACCCTTGATTGCGCAACAGTAGCTATTGAATCCATTTTCAAAACGGAATTGGATTCCGTCGCCACAGTTGGAATCATAGAAATCGATTTTGAACCGCTGATTTCGAATCGATGGCGACCGATTTGGACCGCTGAAGGAACCCGACGGCAGGCGTAGCCAAATAATCCGATATCTTCCAAAGTCTAGGTTCAGTTGGTCCCATTTTTTAGTAAAATGGATTAATCAACGCAGCTTGCCGTCGTGAACGTGGGTTATCTCCATCTGATGTGCACTTTGCTACCTGACGCCCTGACTTTCATCGGCTATTCCCTGAGAGCGATTGGTTTGTCTAGTCCCGATCTTCATTGATGGCGCAATCGCAATCGCTGTATTGCAGTTGAAATTGATCCCAGTACACTGATTTGATTCGTCATTGAAGCTAGCTCGAGTTTGAGCTCGGCTTCAACAGTGGCTGAGCTTAGAAGCTGAAGCAAGCTTTGGTTTGGGCTCATGTATGATGATTAAGGTCGAGATCGATATACTCGGGCTTGCTCCGAGGGTAAGCTTGTGGCCGAATTCTTATAGAAGATGTAAAATTAGTATGAAGGATAGTCTGAAAAACTAATTTATGTAATATTTCGATAAAACTTTTTTTGAACCATTTACGGACCGATTTTTTATTCAATTAACACAACAGGTTTTCCGAGTAGAAAATAACGGATGATTTTTTCAGCAAGAAACAATCTTTTTTTGACGAATAAATTTTAAACGAATTTTTTCTAAGTTAATCATTTTCATGGATTTTTATTTTAGTCGAGACTAGAAATTATAAGGAAAACACTTGCGATCCAAACTCGGAGTAAAATCCAGTAAGCACCATCGCTGCAAGACACGAAGCACGAGAAGTTCTTATTTGCTGGCCACGAACTCCTCCTGCGCCTTCTTGAACAGCTTCTGCTGGATGTGCTGCGCGAACGTGCGCGGCGCGAACCTTGCCGGCGTCTCCTCAGTCACCAGCTCTGGCAGCGGGCGGAGCATGATCTTGTCCTTGTGCGGCTCACAGAAAACGGCCCACGAGATCCTTACCTTCTCTCTGTTCACCAGCCCGCGGTGCAGCACGCTCTTGTACGCCCCATTGCTCAGTATCTCCAGCGTATCGCCGACGTGCACGATCATTGCCTCCGGCAAGCACTTGGCCGCCACCCACTTTCCATTGTGCTGCACCTGCAAGCCAGGTACCATGTTGTGCTGAATGAAAGTCAGCGAGCTCACGTCGGTATGCGCCTCCACGCCCACGGCCAGGTCCGGCTGCGGGCACTTGGGGTAGTAGTTTATCTTCAACTGCAGCAACAGGTCTTCCATTCCTCCTACCTCCGCCTCCAGTCTCCCTTCATCCAGCCCGAGCCCAGCAGAAAGGATCTCGAACATCTTCGTCGCCACCGCCCTCAGCTGCTTCGCGAACTCCTTCGTCACCTCCCTGCACCAGCACTTTTATATTGTGCAAGGTCCCGATCCAAATACCCTATTGCTATATATATAAAAGAAGGGCGCTCTTACACATAGTTAGGAGGATGCTTGGGCCAGATCGACATGTCGGTCTGGTCCTCGGGGAAGACGAGATGAAAAAAATAGTCCTCCCACTCGAGCTGACCGGAGGAGTTGTTGGCGAGCTTGCTGCCATAGCCCTGGATCATCCCGGACGACTGGTCGTTGGCGTACTTCTCCTTCTCCTCGATCGGCAAAGCAAAGAAAGCCTTGCCGGCCTCACGGAGGCGGTCGATAAGATCAAGCGGCACACCGTGCCCCACAATGTGCATGACGCCCCACTCTGTGGCGGCAGTCCGGATCTCCTCCACGCACCGCTTCCGCTGGGCCTCATCCTCGGAGTCAAACCCGCTGAGGTCGACGACAGGTATCTGGGGGCCTTCATCGGCTTTCTTCACCTCCTCAAAGGCGTCGCCGAGGTTATCACGCTCCGCCTCCGGGCGGACGTACTCGGTCGGAATGGCGGCCAGGCCGCTGCTCGCCAGGCTCTCGACTCTCGGCACGGATTCCTTCGCTGCCATCGTCCTCTTGCTTAAGGTTATTAGTTCTACTATCCAATAACAATCCCCACGGAAGGTTTATATAAAAAGAATCAAAGCTACCGCCTACCGGCCAAGGTGACAGCGTCTTCCTTCAGCCGCCACCTACCGTTTGATAACACGTGAAATCAAATAGAGTAACTTGAGATTTTACCACTGGATCACTGGAACCAGAATGGGAAATATACATACGTTGGTTGGATACAGTGGAGCCCTGCTTGGACCACGCCGGAGTATAGCATGTGGCGGAGAAAGGTTTGAATGGAAGTTTGCCGAGGAGGTACTTGGCGGTTGCCAGCAACCACGGAAGAGAGAGAGAGAGAGAGAGAGAGAGAGAGAGAGAAAAGAGCGGGAGAGAGCACGTGATACCAATCGTTATAGCTGCCAGCCTTGGGCATGCTCTACTGTTCGGTCTTCCCTCGAATTTGCATTCTCGAATGCCTTGTCAAGTTCTTAGCATTTTCCGTGATTTTTTGATAGGATATCGTTTTATTCACTGATCCATCGTAACAATTTGAATTTCGAGTTTCATTTCGTTGGTTTGGTAAAAAGCAAGGGAATCTACGAATGATTCAAGTGTATTCGGTGGGCTAATTCGAGAAAAATTAGCTCGATAATTCATGGTTTAGTTCCGCAGTGTCGTAATCAACAGTCATACGAGTGGCGGCCGCGTCAGTTTTTGCCCAACTAGCGCCATGCCTATTGGGCCATTACCACCCTACCAGGTCAAAAACATGTTCGAATCCAAGCCCAATTGCCTTCCTTTTTTTTCCTTTTTCTGCGAACAGCATTTTTTGTTTCTCCTCCGAACACCTGAATGACTGAGACACGGAAATTGTCCGCTGATGGCAAAATCTAATTGCTAGATTCAGATTCCCGTCTGAAACTCAAATCTGATGCGTCCTGCAATCACGTGTGATTTCCTTTTTTCCCTGACAGGCACCGTCGGCGCGCAGAATAAACTCGCTCATAGACTAGATCCCAGCCCTAATTGAATGCTCATAATTTTGATGGGACCTTGCATACGAAATGGAAATGGCGGATCTCTGCGACTACCGCCTTTTACATCTTTACGAAATTTCACAGCAATTTTATTACTGTTGCTGTCTTTCTGATCTGTTTCGATTGTAGAACGAGCAACCTTAATATCAAGCGTCATTGAGCAGAAGACCAAATCCAAACTTCACCAAATATAAAATAATTATAGTAAATTTCGTATAAGAAACACCAACATAAAAATAGAATTAGCATACACAAATAATTACGGCGTACACGGATACCTGGTCAAATGCTCCCAATCCTATTCCACTTCCAACTCAGATGTTACTGTTAGACTGTGCAGCCAGCAAGATTAGGTTGTGATTTTAGAAAGGACTAATAATTCATTGAATTTCAGTATAAACTATTATCATCCATCGAAAAATTAGATCATAATTTAAATTTTAATTATGACTGTAAAAAGACTAAATTACAATATTTCTCTCCACATGAACGATATGCACTCTATTACTAATACAGGAGAATGTGCTGCCTTCCATTGTGTGTGGTCATATTTTATTCAAAAGATTTTCTAAAAAATTCTCAAAATTCAAAAAAATTTAAAGTGAAAACTTACATATTGTCCTTTTTCTACATGCAGTGCCTAAATCTAGGATTTAAATAGAGTTTCAACATAAGTTTCAGCCTGCTATTTGATAGGAACCAAAAAACCTGTAATACATATTGATGTTTTTATATGAGTTCAAAATTAAATAAGACTCAAAATAAACAAGTATAAATGTAAACTTATTTAAAATCAAATCAAAATATCATTATTAAGCAAAGCAAGTTCTATAATGGCGCCTTTGTCCCGCTTAAGTTTTAAATTATCGCTGATTTAACAACTCAAAAAATACCCGAGTCTCAATGTCCTATCATATCGCTCCATTGTACTTTGCAGGCGGAAGAGAATGTTCGTTGAAAAGGCTCGCCGATTGAGAAGCTTGTCGATTGAGATGCTCATTGACAGAAAAACTTGCCCGCATAGAAGCTCACTGAGAGAAAAGCCTGTCAACAGAAAAGCTTGCCGACGAAAAAGCTCATTGGTGAAGAAAACCTAAAACAAAGTCTTGTGTAAAGTTTTGAAACGAAACTTTATATATAACTTAGATCTCACAAAGAAGTAATTTTGATATTTCACAAATATTCTAATACTGTTAAAAAAAATTTTGAATATTCAATTTTTAGTAAAATAAGTTGTAACTTACAAAAATTGTATATAATTTTTTAAATTATAAAAATTTATATTCAAGTCTATCGTATTCCAAGGAGTTATATATAATCAACTTTCATTGAAAACTAGAGTACGAACGTAGTAGGGAAAGTTGGAATATACTTGCTTTTCTTGGCCGGCGAGTTTCATGGGAGCTTCATGGTTCTACTTTTGCTTTTGGCTTTTCGGCTTTGTTTCTCCTCTCTTGTTAATAAGGCTGGAACATTTGTGGCAAGCGGCCGACACTTAGCTGCTCTACTTCTAAGAAACTTCACCTCGGGGCACGTGCAGCGCAGCCTTCTCTTCCGTTCCTCGTCGGACCTCCCTGCGGATTTTGAGCTTTTCGAGATTGAAGAGTAACTTGGTGTTTATCAACGAAGTTGAAGACGTACGGCGGTTTCGTTTTTGGTAAGTTTCAATATATCGAGATTCAAAATTTTGTTCTAGATGAGTTGTTTTAGACTGTCATGTGACACAATGGCGGATTATACGATATCACATAATATCGTTGTTCTTGATTAAGATAAACAACTACTCATTTTGCTTTGGTGAAGCAATACATTGTTTTGTTAATTTATTCGTCCATAACCAGTCCGTTAATTTGTAATATGATTTAATTAATCGAGCAAGCAATTCATTTTTTTTGAAGAAAGTAAGAGGTTACCCTCCAATTACTGATGAAAACTAAAGAGAGACAAATCAACCTGTAAAGCTATACGAAACTGCAAATAGAACAGCAGAGTGAGTTCAACTTAGCATACAAAAATTGACATATTATGGTACAAAGTTTACCGTATAAAAGATCTAAGTCACTCCCGAGGTTCTTCTCAAGCAAAACAAGGAGAAATTTGAGGCAAAGGTCGAATTGTTCTGACAAAACCCTGAGCTCCAACGGCAGCTAGACAATCAGCCGGGCAGTTCAGTTGTCGGAAAATATTTTGAACCTCCAATTGCTCAAATTGCTGCAGAATAGAGATAATAATATCTTGGATCACTTGATAATATTTTAGATTTTACTTAATTCAATTCGGCATCTCTGATAAAGGTTCGCAGCTTTTAAGGAATCAGTTTGGATAAGAACTTCAGAAAAATTCAGATATCCACATTTATTAGCCAAACCAAACCTAATTACCCCAAAGAAAGCTCAAGACAATTGGTTTCATAATTTTATAATAATTTAAAATTTAAAAAATTATTTAATTTTTTATAATAATTTAATTTAATAACAAAATAAAATAAATAATATTAATTTTAGGGATAATTACGGATGACCCCCGTAATTAGCCTTAATTACGGTTAACCCCCCGTAATTTCCGTAATTACCCCCATCCCCTCAAATTCGCCCATATTTACCCACAGCCCCCTGATTGTTATTTAATCAAAATTTTACCAAAAAATTCCGATTTTACCCCCGTTATTTTTACACATACACCCCTAAAAACTTATTTTTTATAGTTAACCCCCGGATTTCAGAATTTTACAAATAACACCCCGAAAGAATTCAGATTTACAAAAACGTCCTCCAAATTCGAATTTTTGCAAATAAACCCCCGGAAATTATTTCGATATACAGAAAAGTCCCCGAAATTCGGATTTTTGCAAATAACACCCCGTCGCGCGGCCGGGAGCGGAGGAGGAGGCCGGCAGGCCGGCCGCGGGAATGGTGGCGGCGGCCGGCAGCGGGAGCGGAGGCGGAGGCCGGGACGCCAACGCGCCGAAACGCGGGCGCGGACGGCCACGGCCGAGGCCGTTCCGCGCCCGCGTGCCGGGGACGGAGGCCGAAGCCGGCGCGCCCGCACGCGGGCGCGGGCGAGGACGGCCACGGCCGAGGCCGTTCCGCCCCCGCGTGCCGGGGACGGAGGCCAAGGCCGGCGCGCCCGCACGCCGAGGCCGAGGCCGAGGCCGTTCCGCCCCCGCGTGCCGGGGACGGAGGCAGAGGCCGGCGCGCCCGCGTGACGGGGACGGACAGCCTTGGCCTTGGCCGTCCTCGCCCGCGTGCCGGCGGGCCGGCCTCGGCCTCCGTCCCCGGCACGCGGGGGCGGAACGGCCTCGGCGTCCGCCTCCGCTCCGCCGCCGGCTCGCCGGCGCCCCGGCCTCCGCCTGCTTCCCCGGGCGCGGGCGCAGATTTTTGCAAATAACACCCCGAAATTATTCAAATTTACAGACAAGTTCCCGAAATTTTGATTTTTGCAAATAACTCTCCGAAATTATTCCGAATTACAAAAAAGGCCAAAACTTTCTTATATAACCCTCTTCTTCTTGTAGCCCTAAACGCATCTGCGTCGCCGCCGCCGCTGTGCTCTGCCGCTGCCGCCGTCGGTCCCTGCGCAGCTGCTGCCGTCGCTGCCCTGCCGGCTTGCCGTCGCTGCCCTGCCGGCTTGCCGTCGCTGTCCGCTCGTTGCCTTACGAAACACAGTGAAAGTTTAAAAATTTCAAATTTCAAATTACAAGTTTATTATTTTGTACATTTAAAAATAGACTACCTTCAATATTTTTCTTTATAAATACGTCCAAATTTTATTTATTTTATAAATAAATTTTACAAATAAGTCATCGAAGGTTTTAAAACTTAAAATTTAAAATTACAAGTTTCATATTGTACATTTACAAATAGACCCCTTCAATATTTTTTTTATAAATAAGTCTATATTTTTAATCATATTTTAAATAAAATTTTATAAAAAAGACATTTGTGTTTTTTATATTTATAATTATAAATTTAATATTAATAAATTAAAGAATAGACCCTCAAATTTTTTTTAAAAAAATAACTGTAAAATTTTTTTTAAACTAATTTTTACATTTTTTACATTTAAGAATAAACCACCTTTAATATTTTTTTTTTTAAATACGTCCAAATTTTATTTATTTTATAAATAAATTTTACAAATAAGTCATCGAAGGTTTCAAAGTTTAAAATTTAAAATTATAAGTTTCATATTGTACATTTACAAATAGACCCCTTCAATATTTTTTTTATAAATAAGTCTATATTTTTAATCATATTTTAAATAAAATTTTTACAAAAAAGACATTAGTGTTTTTTATATTTATAATTATAAATTTAATATTTACAAATTAAAAAATAGACCATTAAATTTTTTTAAAAAAATAACTCTAAATTTTTTTTTAAACTAATTTTTACAAATACACCCCTCGCCGGAGGCCCGACGGCGCGCCGGACGGCCCGCCGGCACGCGGCAACGGACGGCCTCCGCACGCGGGAGCGGAGACGGACGCCGAGGCCGTTCCGCCCCCGCTTGCCGGGGACGGAGGCCGAGGCCGGCGCGCCGGCACGCGGGAGCGGACGGCCAAGGCCTAGGCCGTCCGTCCCCGGCACGCGGGCGCGCCGGCCTCGGCCTCCGTCCCCGGCACGCGGGGGCGGAACGGCCTCGGCCTCGGCCTCCGCGTGCGGGCGCGCCGGCCTTGGCCTCCGTCCCCGGCACGCGGGGGCGGAACGGCCTCGGCCGTGGCCGTCCTCGCCGGCGCCCGCGTGCGGGCGTACCGGCCTCGGCCTCCGTCCCCGGCACGCGGGGGCGGAACGGCCTCGGCCGTGGCCGTCCGCTCCCGCGTTACGGCGCGCCGGCGCCCCGGCTTCCTCCTCCGCTCCAGCCGCCGGCCTCCGCCTCCGCTCCCTCCGCCGGCCTCCGCCTCCGCTCCCTCCGCCGGCCTCCGCCTCCGCTCCCGCCCGCCCGGCCTCCGGCTCCGCTCCCGCCGCCGGCCGCCGCCTCCGCTTCTGCGGCTGCCGGCCGGCCTCCTCCTCCGCTCCCGCCCGCGCAACGGGGTGTTGTTTGCAAAAATTCGAATTTGGAGGACTTTGTTGTAAATATGAGTTCTTTCTGGGTTTTATTTGCAAAATTCCGAAATCCGGGGGGTGAAATATAAAAAATAAGTTTTTAGGGGTGTATGTGTAAAAATAACGGGGTAAAATCGGAATTTTTTGGTAAAATTTTGATTAAATAACAATCAAGGGGCTGTGGGTAAATATGGGCGAATTGAAGGGGTGGGGGTAATTACGGAAATTACGGGGGATTAACCGTAATTAAGGCTAATTAGGGGGGCCACCCGTAATTATCCCAAAAAAAAAATACACCAGTCTAGCGTGTCTCTAATATATACAATTTTCATAAAACAAAAATCTCATGATTTTAATTCTATTTAATCCAAAAGATAATTAGACTAAAGTGATGTACATAGATAATACGAAGCATAAGTATTTCTTTATTGTCGGCTGTTGAAACAATTTTATTTGAAATTTGGGCGGCGAAAAATTGCTTCAGCCACGTGCAATCCCGTACAAAATCGTACACTGGGTTGGTATCTTCATTTCGTGCAATACAAAATTTCAGCGTAACACGTTGTTAAGATATTTTTTATTGACAAAATAATAAATAAATATTCATAAGAGTTGTTTAAGTTTTTCTATCTCATCTCTCCCCGTGGATCTTTTTCTGACACCGTGTACAAGTGCATATTTCATTTAGGAGTCAGTTTGGTTGGATTTTAAGTTTAAGAATCGTAAAATTAAAAGAATTAAGTACTTCTAAAAATTTAAAAGAATTAAAAAAATTAGGGCAGTCTCCGATGGGCGCAATCTAGCACGAAGATGAGCTCCTCGATGCGGTCTTCGACGGGTGCAGTCGAGCTCCTCCGTGCAGTCTTTGACCGGCGCAGTTGAGCTCCTCCGCGTGGTCTCCAACAGACTTTGTCGAGCTCCTCGGTGCGGTCTCCGACGGGTGCAGTCCAGCTTATCGACGCGGTCTTCGATGGGTGCAGTGGAGCATGAAGGAGGATGAGGGGCAGATAATTCGGTCGGGGCGAGGTCGAGCTCCTCAGCGCGGCCGGGGTCCGGTCGGGGCGAGGTCGAGCTCCTCGACACGATCTCTAACGAGCATAGTCGAGCTCCTCTGCGTGGTCTCTGACGGACGCAATCGAGCTCCTCGGCGCGGTCTTCGACGAGCGCAGTGAAGCACGAAGGAGGAGAGGGGGCAAAGAATCCGCTGTGATGAGGAGGACGAAGGAGGAAAAGCTGGAAAGGTACTGGAAACTGCTAGAAAAGACTGAGAAAACAGAGGCAATTTGGCGATGAAACCCACCTGAATTTCCTCTGAAATGGATGTCTTTCGGACCTTTTGGCGAGGGAAAAAAAAGGAGAATTGGTGGCAGTTGGAAATTAGCTGATTCCCTAGATTCCGTTTTTAGGAATCGAAATGGAGGGAATTAGCTCTCCCGATTCCGGATTCTCATAATCAAATTAAACAGACCCTTACAGCATTTAGTTTTTTCCTTGCAAATTAAATCTTTCCAAAGTAAAATACAGGCCGAATGTACCATATTTAAAAAACTACTTATATTATATTTTTTGATAAATTGAATCCATTGACAAGCAGTGACTTATCACTAGTGTCATATTAGATACTCTTTTGAATAATAAATTTTTATTAGATTTTTTCTTATAAAAAAATAATAATAATTTATTTGCATGGATGTTGGGAGCCATGGTCACTTTTGAGTGCGAAGAACTCATCTTCTAAAAGTTAATTGCAAAACCATGATCTTGTAGATTTAATTTTCTAACTTTTATTTGTTGAGAAACAATTGCACCATATACCTGAAACAGTCCCTGCATTCTTGAATAATTACTCTCCTTGCATTCCCTGAACAATTGGATCTGTAACCGACACGAACTCGAACGAACCTGGGAGTTTCGAGTTCGGTTTAAATTCAAACGGCCAGATTTGAGTTGTTCTAGCTCGAAATCCTCGAGGGAGGAGTTTGTATTCGGATTGTTGGTGGCTGAACTCTTGGCATCGGTTCGAAAAAGTTTATATCGGAGACATAAGTAATTATAGGGCTAAAGATTGTATTTGAATGGATATTTGTAAGAATAATTGCATATACCGCCCATATTTCGAACATTTTTGAAACGAAGTGAACGTACTTATTTTCAGGTTCGGTTTGGCGTGATATACTTCTGGACAAATTATCCATATCAAGAGTATAAGTCATGGAAGATAAGTCCTGATATTTGAAATGGAAATACTTTATCATTTGATGGAGACAATAGGATTTTTGGCCAAAAAAATTCTTTTACTAGCATGTTGTGGGACCGTAATTTTTTCATTGTTGAAAGTGTTTGATTTATCATTGGTATTAATTCATTGTCAGAGTTTAATTTATTCACCCGTTTAGATTTGAAAGACTCTTTAAAATCTCAATTAGTTACGCTATCCTCCTTTTAATTTACAAGAAAAAAAAATCGTGAAGAGGATTATCAGAAATTCTCCAGTGATGGTACTCCGACGATCAAGTTAGAGAAATACCTTATTAATGTAGTAGAAAAAAAAATCAGAGGCTATGAACAAAGAGTAATATTACTATTCTGACCTAAACCAAATTAATTTAAATAAAACTAAATAAGGTCAAATCGAGTCTTATTGGATGTACTACAAAAGCTTTTAGCAACACTTTAATACTATACCAAAGAAGTTAGTAGCTAATATGCTCAAAATTGTCAACCATACTTCAAAACTATATCGAACTCCACAAGCCATTGGTGATGTTGCCAAATCAAAGAAATTAAATGCCAACACACTCAAAGTCATTGGTCACACTTTGAAACTAGTCAATTGCCGAAGTCGTTCATGATGAATCTTCCATGCTAAGCCAATCCAAAAGTATTGACAATGCTCCAAATTAAACTGAACTAATATAGGCTTAAACTTACTTAGTCAGTTAGGCACAATGCCTTATTCAAATAAAGTCAACCGATAACACTCTGAAAGTTGTCAGCCACACTTCAAATCTATATCCAACTCTATAAGATGTTAGTGGTGCTACCAAATTAAAAAAGTTAATCTCTAATATGCTCAAAGTTGTCAGTCATACTTCAAAGATATACTTAACCCCCTAAACCATTAGTAATGCTACCAAATCAAAGAAGTTAAATACCAACCCACTCAAAGCCGCTGGCTATATTTCAATCTAGTCAACTTCAGAAGTAGTTGGTGATACACTCTTCAAGCTAGTCAACCCTAGAAGAAGTTAACAATATGCTCCTTAAGTTAGTCAACTCTAGATGCAATTGATGAAGCGTTTCTAAAGCTAGTCAACCTTAGAAGCAGTTGATAACACGCTCCTTAAGCTACTTAACCCCAGAAGCAATTAACAATATACTTCTCAAAGTAGTCAACCCTGAAAGTCATTGATGACTTACTCTTCAAGCTAGTCAACCCAAGAAGCAGTTGACGATGAGCCCCTTAGGCTAGTCAACCCCAAAAATAGTTGACAATGCAATTTTAAAAGCTATACCCAACCTTATAGGCTATTAGTGATACTATTAAATCAAATGAAGTTATCGCTAATACTCAAAACTATTAGAAACACTTTGAACTTTTCCTATTCTCTTTCACGTCTCATTGGATGATGCCATCAACATTTGCCAAAGATTGAGTCAATTTGAGTCAGACTCATGTGGTTAAGTGCAGGAGAGCAAGGTAGTAGTACATATCAAATCTTCTTCTCTAGTCCTTATTTCTCTTTTTCTTTCTTCATTTCTTTTATATTTTCTATAATTTCATGTTAAAATTTATCCTTTCTTAAAATGTAAAGTGAGGGTATGTCCTTTCTTAAATCATGTATCCCTTTCTCAAAATTAATCAAATAATATTTTCTACTCTATTTTATTAGCTAGGTTTTTTTGTTTTAGGAGATTCTCAATAATTGTTAGGATAATTAATAACAAAAGCTTGTACTTGTTGAAAGTTAATATTCCCATAACACCTAATAATGTACTTTAAATTAAAATAAATTTTGATTTGTGATTCGAGATCGCTCCCGAAGTCTCCGCTATCCCGGGTAGTTAATTTTGATCCTACGAATTCTGGAACACCCAGTGAGATATCACTTTTCCTTCAAGTGTATAAGCCTAGTTAATATGATACAAACACTCATATGGTAAAATTACGATTGAAGACTAATCAATTGCGTTCTCCTTTATAGAAGAAAGAATCAAATGGCAACAATGAAGAACATCTCCATCCCAAGAAACATCATCATTTTGGGGGTAGAATCAGTTATGCATTTACCTCAGTCAATGTTAGCTACAAAAGTAGCTAAAGTTCAAATCAAATTCGGGATCATCTATGAGGTCGTCCAATTCAAGAAGGCACCTACTACTTACTGACTAAGGTTGTCATCATACAAAACTAGTCTATTTCTTATCTTCTATCGAGAGGAAGGAGGACCAAAATCATCACTCCTAACGAGAAGGGCTGTTCGAAAAAGGAGCCAGAAGTCATACCTTAACAAAAAAGGATATCAGTCTTCTAGAGGTTAGGACAAAAATGAAGCTCAGTTTTTGACTATTTTTACCAAACTCCTCATAGGGGGCAATCAAAAGCAAATCTAGATATAGACATCAATGAAGAAGATCTCATCTTAGCTGTCACAAGTAAAGAAAAAATTGTTGAAATTTTCAGCCGACTTGGGAAACCTACTGCTCTATTTGAGGTGATTTTTACCACAATCAAATTTAATTAAAATATTATTAAAATTGAGACTTCTATGTCACTAAATTATGGCCAATGTGGGTCTTTAGTTATACTTAAATTATATTCGAATTTGATTGAAAATTGAGTTCAATTCAGACCTAAATCAATGGGAAATTTGAGCTCAAGTTTGGCTTAATCCAAATGGGTTGAGTGAGCTAAATACTTGGACCAAAAGTATACCAAAAATTTATCTAAAATTTAGATCGAAATGAGAAAATACAAAAATTTTACAAATAAGTTTCTAAACTGAATAATTTTTTATAAACGGGTACTTGGCTAGATTTTTTTATAAATAGGTCCCTTAGATAAAAATTTTGCGAAAAAACTGAATAAAATATTAAAATTATAAATTAGTCTCACAAAAATTAAAATTTATGAATAAACCCCTCAAAATTTTATATTTATAAATAAACCCTTAAAATATCATATTTTGCAAATAAGTCCCTCAAAAAATGTTATTTACAGATAAATTCAAATTGTATTCACAAAGGATCTTGGAGGTTTTAAAATTTTATAAATAAATCGTTTTTAAAAAAATTATAAAATTATAATTTAGTTCAATTTTCAAAAAAATTTGTAAATAGTTCTCTTATAAATTCAATATTCAAGATAAGTACAATTTTCAAAATCATTGTTATCTAAAACAAATAAACATTCATCTAGTCACATTCATATCCATCCATAACCAATTCAAATAAAAAATTATTATCCATAGCTAATTTTCATTCAAATAAAGTTCTAATCCAAGCAAATTCTCGTCTAAATAAATTCTTATTAAATAAATTCTTATCTAAATATGTTCTCATCCAAATAAATTCTCATCCAAATAAATCCTCTTCTAAAAAAATTCTCATCTAAATAAATCATAATCCAAATAAATCCTTATCCAAACAAATCCTCATCTAAATAAATTCTCATCTAAATAAATCCTTATCCAAATAGATCCTTATCCAAATAAATTCTCATCTAAATAAATTCTTATCCCAATAAATCCTTATCTAAATAAATTCTTATCCAAATAAATTTTCTTCTAAACAAATTCTCATCTAAATAAATACTTATCCAAATAAATTCTTATCCAAACAAATTCTTATCCAAATAAATCCTCATCTAAAAAAATTCTCATCTAAATAAATCCTTATCCAAATTAATTCTTATCCAAAGTAAAATAGAAATGAATATCATCCACATCTATTTATCTACATTTAAAATTTGAACAAAAGATTATTATCCATGTTCATAATTTGAAAATTTAAATGGAGATGATCTGATCCACTCACAGACTATAAAACCCTTAAAGTCTTGCATAAAAAAAGGGAGGAGAGATTAAATCCTAGAGATGGGGATCAAAGAGGAGAGTTCCATGAATCGAAAGAAAAGAATAAGTAACATAATAGTCTAAAGATGAGGGAGCTAAGGAATGAGAAGTAAAGGAAGGTAATATCTTATCTTATTTTCTCTATTTTTCTTTTCTTCTTCCTCCCTGCTTTGCTCTTGTCTCTATTCCCGCCGGTTCTTCTTTATCATCATATCTTTGGTCTTCCATATTTATCTTGCTGAATGATGTCGGCTTGTATCCAAGCTACATTGAACTGCACTCGTAGAACCTCCAGCCCTTACCTTGCCGCAATCTACCATTAGACCCGTCGTAATCCTGCTCTACGCTGTCATTGTTGCCTTTGTCAAACTTGCCTCATGGCTTCTCTTCACCAAAAAAGCCTTGACAACCCATCATACACCCTCTGCTTGCATTGGCCATTGCCACCTCCACCTCTAGCCTAAAGGGTTGCCTCCACCTCCAGCTCATCGAACTGCATCCACCTCCAGCCCGCTCGAGCTTTGCCCCCCACCTCCTTGGACCTTGCTCTACCTCATTGCAGAGAGGAATGGCCAGATCCATCGGAAAGTAGATTGGGCTCATGGCCTGATTGTAAAGAAGAAAGTAAGGGTTTAGTTTTATTTAGGTGAGGAAGAAGAAGAAATATAAGGAAAAAACAAAAACGTTATTGTGTAAAAAAAAAGGAAAAAATCCAGCTCAAAAATAGGGGAAAAGGGTTCAATCTTGAGAAGAAAGAAGAAATAGGAAAAAAGGTAAATAAAAAAGTTGTTGAGTAAAAAAAAAAGCAAAAAAATTCAGCCAAGAAAAAGAAAAGAAGAGTTTGTTCTAAGAAAAAGAAAAAAAAGAAAGAGAAAAGACTTCTCTCATCTTTATTTTTGGCAGAACTTCATGAACATTGCGGTTATTCATAGTCCTTGGCACAATGATGAAGCTTTACTAACACTGCAGTCGCTCGTGACCCCTCGAAGATGGCCGACTCCTGACATTGTTATGGCCATATGCAATCCCTTGAAGATGGCAGACTCTTGACACTGTTTATGGCCAACCATGGCCCCTCAAAAATGGTGAACCCATGATTGCACTATGGCCACCCACAGCCCTTGGAAGATGGTGAATCACACTTAGCCAGCCTTCAGACTCACACCAAGCTAGCCTCAGGCTCATGCTCAACAAGCCTTAGGCCCACACTCAACCAGCATTCGGGTTTGCATCCAAGGCAGCCTTCTGGCTCACACTCAGCCGGTCTTCCAGCTCACACTCAGCTAGCCTTCGGGCTCATATCTAAGCCAATGTTTGGGCTTACATCTTAGCCAGCCTTTGGGCTCACATTTAGAAAGCCTTTGGACTTGAACTCAGCCAGACTTTAGGCTCGCACTTAGTTAATCTTCAGGCTTGCACTAAGATAGCCTTTAGACTCATATTAAGCCAGCTTTCAAGCTCACATTAAGCTATCCTTCAAGCTCGCACTCAACCTGCCTTAGGGCTTACACCCAAGCTAGCCTTCATGCTCTCTCTCAGCCAGACTTTGTGCTCACACTAAAGTTGGCCTTTAGGCTTGCATCCAAATTAGCCTTCGGGCTTGCACTAAGCTAGCATTTAGGCTCCCACTAAGCCAACCTTTAGTCTCACACCCAACCAACCTTTGGGTCAGCACTTAGGTAGCCTTCAGGCTTGCACCCAAGCTAGCCATTTGGCTAGCATCCAAGCCAACTTTCAGGCTCACACTAAGCTAGCCTTTGAGCTTGCACTTAGCTAGCTTTCAGGCTTAGACTAAGTCAACATGGGGCTTACACCCAAGAACATCCTTTGGGCTCAAATCCAAACTAACCTTTGGGCTCACATTTAGCTAGCCTTCAAGCTCGCATTTTAGTTAGCCTTCGAACTTGCACTCAACCAGCTTTTAGGCTTGCACTCAGCCAATCTTTAGACTCACACTAAGCTAGCCTTCAGGCTTGCACTAAGCTAGTCTTCAGGCTCACATTCAAGCCAACCTTCAAGCTCATACTCAAATAGTCTTAATGCTTGCACTAAGCTAGTATTTGGGCTTGCACCCGAGCCAACCTTCAGGCTAGAATTCAGGCTAGCCATCAGGCTCGCACTTAGCTAATCTTTAGGCTTACATCCAAGCCAGTCTTCTGGCTCGCACTAAGCTAGCCTTTGGGCTCTCACCCAAGCTAGCTTCCATGCTTGCATCTAAGATAACCTTGTGGCTCACACTCATATGTCCTTCAGGCTGTCACTTATTTAGTCTTTAGGCTCACACCCAAGCCAGTCTTCGGGCTCACATCTAACATAGCCTTAAGGATTACACTAAGTCAGCCTTGGAGTTACACTAAGCTAGCCTTCGAGTGTGCACCTAACCATCCTTTGGGCTCACACTTAGCTAGCCTTTAGGCTAACACCCAAGCAAGTCTTCAGGCTTGCATTCAAGCCAGCCTTTAATCTCGCACTTAGCTAGTCTGCTGGTTGGCACTAAGCTTGTATTTAGGCTCGTACTCAATTAGCCTTCAGGTTTGCACTAAGCTAGCCTTTGGGCTTGCACTCAAGCCAAACTTCAGGCTCACATCCAAGCAAGCTTCTACTTGTACTCAGCCAGCCTTCAGTTTTGCATCCAAGCCAGCCTTCGAACTTGCACTTAGCTAGCCTTTAGGCTGACATCCAACTAGCCTTTGAGCTCACACTTAGTTAACATTTAGGCTCCCACTCAACTAGCCTTTGGGCTTACACTTAGTCTTTAGGCTCACATCTAAGCCAGTCTTTGGACTTGCACCCAATCTCCCCTCAGGCTTGCACTAAGTCAGTTTTTGATCTTGCAAACTAAGTCAACCTTTAGGTTTGCACATCTAAACCAAGCTATGGGTTTGCCTAAAATCATTATAGACAGTCAAGGACCCTCAAATAAAATTGATTCATGTGAAGTAACTCAATCACAACAAATGGACAAAGGTTAAGCTGACTCAAATAGACCTAAATTGATCGAGCTCGACTCTAAAATTCTAAATTTAAAATCAAGTTGAATCCAGATTGAACTAAGTTCAAATCAAACCCTAACTACATCAAATCAAGTCCAAACTAAAAAATTCAAACTCAAAATCAAACCAAAACCAAGCTAGGTTGAGCCTAAACTGAAACCAAGTTGAACTAAATTGAGTTGAACTTGGACTAAAGTCCATCAGGGTGCAAACCCAGGCTTGACAAAGGTTCAACACAAGGTTGAACTCAACTCAAGCTAAATGAAATCAAACTCAAACCTGAACTATATTAGTCCTCATAAAACTAAATAGGGTCAAGCTGAGTCCTAATGAGTGTGCTGAACCCTTGGCAATGCTCTAATGCTATAAACAAAGGGTGATCTTACCATCCTGATCTAAACCAAAATTAGTTCATATAGAACTAAATAAGGTTAAATTAGGTCTCACTGGGTGTACTGCAAAATCCTTTGGTAACATTTCGAAGCTATATCCAACTCCATAAGTTGTTGGTGATACTATTAAATTAAAGAAACTATTTGCCAACATGCTTAAAGCTGTTGGTCACACTTCGAAGCTAGTCAACCCCAGAAGCCGTTGATGACGAATCTTCCAAGCTAAGCCAATCCAAAATCATTGTCAACACTTCAAACCAAACCAAAGAAGTCGCTAACACACTCCAAGCTTTCGACCACACTTCAAAGCTATATCTAATCCCATAAGCAATTGGTGATGCTGCCAAACCAAAAAAATTAATCGCCAATATTCTCAAACCTATTGGCCATATTTCAAAGCTATACCCAGCCCCTAAGCTATTGGTGATGCTACCAAATTAATAAAGTCAATCAACAATATGCTCAAAGCTGTTAGCTACACATCAAGCTAGTCAACCTCAGAAGCAGTTGACATTGTGTCTTTCAAGCTAGCCAACTCCAAAAGTAATTAGGGATGTATTCTTTAAGCTAGTCAATCCCACAAGTAGTTGACGATACGCCCTTTCAAGCTAGCCAATCCCAAAAGTAGTTGGTGATACATTCTTCAAACTAGTCAACCCCAAAAGTAGTTGATGATGCATCCTTTCAAGCTAGGTAACCCCAAAAGTCGTTGATGTTGTGATTCTCAAAGATATACCCAACCTTATAGGCTATTGGTGACACTACCAATCCAAAAGAAGTTATCGACTATGTTTTATTAGCTATGAAAATATTTCAAAAATAATAAAATTATCATCTATGCCTAGTTGGCTATGGAAACACTTCTAAACTAAAAAGGTTATCACCTATGTCTTATCAGCTATGGAAACACTTCAAAGACCAAAGAAGTTATCACCTATACCTTATTGGTTATGGAAACACTTTAAGGTCAATAAAGTTATCACCAACATTTTATTAGCTAACAAAAATACTCTAACCCAAATGAAGTTATCACTGATGCCTAATTGGCTAATAGGAATACTTCAAATCAAGAATTTATTGATGATGCTCAAAGTCATTGGAAATAGTTCAAACTTCTCCCATTCCCTTCCGCCATTCAAGTTGGATGCCACATGGTCCAACACAGGAGGAGAGGGGTAGCAACACATATTAAAGCTTCTTCACCACTTTTTTTCTTCCTTTATGTCTTTCATGTTTTCAATGTTGAAATTCATCGTGAAGTGAGAGTATGCCCTTACTTAAGCGATGTATCATTTCTTAAAATCAATCAAATGCTTTCTTCGTTTTTTTTACGTCTCTATTTTATTAGCTAGGTTTCTCGTTTTAGGAGGTGCTTAACAATCATCGGGATAATTAACAATAAGGGCTTGCACCTATTGAAAAGTCACATTCCCACAACACCTGATAGCGTACTTTATATCAAAATAAATTTTACTTTGTGATTCAATTTTGCTCCTTGAGGTCTTTGCTATCCTAGGTGGTTGATTTTGATCCCACACCATCAAACAAAGTTAGTCATTACCATCCCTATCTCTAACTCCTTTGCTCCATTAAGCAATTTAGAGAAGGGTATAAGCAGATCACAAGGGACAAAATCTTATCTTAAGACTATGACAAAAGGGCAAATCACCAAAAAAAATTGCTAGAGTCATTGTAAAGCTATAATCTAGCATAAGGGTTTACCAAAGGAGACCATGCACACTGTTATAGTCATTTCTCATCATGACTCTAGGAGGGGTTGTGAGCCTGCACCACAGCTAGCCAAACACCAAAAGAAGGTTGCCCAAGTAAAGCTTATTGATGAAAAAATCCAAGAGGAGAGAGCTCTTGTGAACCAATCCTTACTACCATACTGAAGAGAAAGTGTGGTGACTTGCTCCGTGAGTAGACTCTTGAATGAAATGACTTGATTAATTGGAAAAGTCAGCCTCAACCCAAAGCATAGGCCTGATTCTCAAGATATAGACCATCATATTCTAACAGAAGCCTCAGTCATTACTAAAAGCTCCAATCAAGAAGTGACCATAGAAGTATTGTAAGAACAGCCGAGACAGTAAGGCAAGGAGAAAAATGAAGCTCAAAAGAAGATCATGGAATTGATGGAGATGATGCTACAAATGAGATAGAAGCTTCATAAGTTGGAATGATCTCAATAGCTATCTCAAGCAACAGAGGTAGTAGAAGGTGCATCTCCCATAGATGAATCCACAAAATATAGGCCTTTCACAAGCACCTCTTCTAGTAAGGGATACCCAATCACCGATTTCAGGGATCTCTGACAACATAGAACTCCCAGTATACATACAATAATAGGTATAATGAATGGTAGCTGTATAGTTAAGACAAGAAAGTGAGACAAATAGGGTAAATAATGCTAACAAATCATACCCTAGCTATCATGACTAAGTGCCATATCTCAGAGCAATCCTAAAAAATTTAATGGTGTGGGCATTCTTGAATTGAACATAGCTCACTTTGTGAGTATGTGTGGAGATTCAAGTAATAATCCCTTGTTATTACTTTATTACTTTACCAATTTTTAGCAAGCTTGATAGGGATAGCATTTGAGTGGTTTGCTAGTTTACAACAGGAATCCATACAAACTCACACATAAATGAAAGAGGCTTTTCAAATCAAGTTCTAAGGAGTTAGTGATAAAGTGATTATTATAGACCTTTTCTCAACATCAAAATGCAACAATGTGTCGATTCTAGATTATATCACAAAATGGAGAAATCTCAACATTAAGTGTGAATAAACCATGAGCCAATTTGAGGCTGTGAACCTAGTCCTTGACAACATAAGGGGAGAATGGATGGCACCTTAATTAAGCACCTCTTCTATTTATATCTTCCAAGATCTTATCATGTAAGTCAAGAAGCTAGAAAAGATTAGCCCACCAACTTTGTCTAGTTCACAAAGTTTCAAGCCAGAAAAAGATAAGGTAAAGCATAGAGAGCCTTCAAAAAATGTGAGGAATGCATTCACAGCAATTGAGCAAAAGAAACCTACAAACCCTACCATAAACAAGGGTAATCCTCAAAAGCTACCAACTCATAAAGAAGTAGAATGATCCAATGATTTTCAACAAAGGCTTAGAAAAAAATATTCTATCAAAAGAGAAGAGTAGGTAAAATCTTCTAAGATTATCTAAAGCTAGGCCTCCAATTACTAGAATCCAAGAGGCTAGGCATGGCCAACAAAATAAATCATTCAAACTATTATCCTTACTATAGAGTTTTGGGGCATTAAAGATTGCTATGTGTTAAAGGATTGGGCCCAAAAGTAATATCGAGAAGGCAAGCTAATTCTCTCGAAGGCAACCTTATTGGAAATACCCACCAAACACATCAATCATATTACTATGTTCAAGGATCATAAACCACTTACTGAATTCCTCTTTAGAGAAGAAGCACAATATACCCCCAAATAAGGGCACTTATGGAATGTTTATATTTTAAAAAGGCTAAAGAAACTGATGAAGAAAATGACTAAAAACCTTGAAGAGTTTGGGCTGGTGATGAAGAAAGCCTCATAAGAGCTAACTACCTTACCTGCTCGAAACATCAAGAAGATAAAGAATAACAAGAAGCTAGTTCAGTCAGATGAATATGATATCAAGAAATCAGCCATCCAAGAATATATCGATGCTCTGGATAAATTTGTTTAGAGAGAAAGAAGCCAAGTGACTCTTAAAGAATTCTTCTGTGACAAACTCAAAGATTTACTAGAGGATCTTGATGCGGGAAATGAGAAAAGTGAACTTCCAATGGCAATATGCTCTCCATATTTATTGTCAGAGGTTCACAATCAAACTGATCCCCACCCTATGACTTCAATAATGAGGAAATTTTGGGTGCAAGGCAAGAAGAAGTGAATTGAATCATTGGGGATGTTACTGATGAAATGAGAGATCCCACAGGTCTCCCAAAAGATTGCTCCCAAGATGATTATCTTAGACAGTGATTTGCCTGTGAGTATGACTATGGCATGCTCAAACTACAGCTATATACTATGATAGAGCTAGCTACAACTAACATGATGTTTGTTAGGGAGCAAATGCAAATGCTGAATGAGCATATGAAGGCTATGGCTGCCCACATGGAGAGCATGACAAATATGACTATCATAAACTATGAGGAAATCGTGAGGATGGAGAATGTGCTAGCCAAAAAGACAAAACCATACAAAAGACCTCATAGGGATAGTGAGAAACCACTTATTGACCCTCCTCAAGCTCAGAATGAACACTCGTGTCACTTACTCTAGAGACAGATCAGAAAAGCTAGACACTATCGAAGAGAATTATCTAAGCCTATGACCTCTTGTAGCATGGTGACTCATATATTCAAGTTGAACACCAGCAAGCTGCTATGCTAGCAATCCAACAACAAATGCTCAACACATTAGGTTTGGTGAAGCCCCAATCCTAGAACCTTTGGAAGGACGTGCTTTGCCAACTTTAGAAGAATTATGCATACAAGGCATGGACGGTGAATATGACTCTATGTCTAAGTTAGAGTAGCTTTATGGCCACTTCAGAAGGGCCTACACTAGCAAGCACCAAAGGAAGAAGCAAACATTTCAAAAGAGGATCAAGTGAGCTAATGCTAAAGCTCATTCTATCCCCACGTCAAAATATCCATTATCAAGTCAATCTAAATATCCTTGATAGAAACATCCTAAATACAAATTCCTGAAGAAGGTTATGCCAGTAGATGAAGTAGAAGGATTCATCTAGAGAGTCTCTAAAGATCTCTCTAAGAGAAAACCCTATATGCCTAATTCTAATGTTGAATGGGATGATTATCAATCAGTAACATCCTCCAAGGACATTCAGGAAACTATTGATTGGGGGTAAGGGTCCACTTCCTCTTGTTGCATGATTAGCCTCGGGAGTGATTCCCAAGATAAAACTTATTGATCTCATGATGCCAAATTTCAACTAAGGAGAACAAACCAGATACAACTCCAAGATGGGAAGATGCTATGCTATCTCTGAGACAAGCTCTAATGTCTAGGGATAAGAACATCCCCAAAGACAAGGAAAAGGAAATTTAGATAAGTGAGGGCATTAAGCCCTCACAAGGTGAACCTACACCCAAAAAGGTGAAATACAACATAGCAGCCCACCTCAAGAAGATCTTTGTCATGCTAAGTGTATTTGATGCCTTGATGATATCATAAGAACTCAGGGATACACTAGTGCATATCTTGTAGAATCTAGCCAACTACCAAGTATACTTTGCTGAAGAGAAGATGAAGGAGTCTTTGTGTGCATGCCAAACTCCCGCCATCACCTTTACAAATAATGACTTGCAACCTAGAACAACATACCATAACAAATGATTGAATGTCATAGGAAATAGCAATGGGATCAAGATCAATCACATCCTAATTGATTCAGTTTCCTCAGTCAATTTATTGACTCTTCAAACTCTAAAAGTTCTAACTTTGGATGTGTGTCACCTATCATCCGAGATTACAACCATACAAAGATTTAATCAAAATAGCCAAAGAGCTCTGAAAGCCATAACTATCCCTCTAAAGGTAGGCAAGTTGATGATAGATGCTAAGCTTTATGTGATTGAAAGTAATGCAACATACAAAGCACTACTAGGGAGGCCATGGCTACATGAAAATAGAGTAGTGCTACAAATCTACACCAATGCTTCAAATACTTTGAGTATGGTGAAGAATACCAAATTGATGGAGATGCACACCCTTTTGATGTTCATAAGGTACATTATGATGATGTAAAATACTCTTAGAGATCCGACACTAATAGGAAGTCTCCTTCTATCAGTCAAGTAAAGTAAAAGATTGTTAGCTAAACTTTACTCCTCCCAACCTAGGAAGCAATTTTGATCCAGCCTCATCAGATGAAAAAGCCCTACAAGTTTGCTTGGGCAGTTATAGTTTTGATGAAGATGATAATAGGAGTCAAATAGAAAATATTCTCATTGTTACTAAAGTTCCAAAAGGATTATTTAAGCTAAGAATCTATGTCATGGAAGAATTAATGACTTTCTACATTCATCCATAATGCAAAGGAGAAAAGAAAAATACTATTTTACAAGATGACCCCTTGTGCTCCAAATATACATGAAATCCTAGGGACTGAAGATTTAGTAGATAATGGTGACTATCAACTAGTAGTCATGCCTAAATATGTTTCAGACCAGCTTTATGAAATAATCAACAAATCTAGCTGTGGACATCCATAAACAAAAGGATAGAGTTGTTTCTTCAAGAATCTATGGGATCCATCTCAAGGACATACTTACATTCCTAGAAGAGGAAACAAGAACATCGAAGGACATCAATACCACTTGACACGTATGCCAAGATGGCCGTGAGTTTTTAGACATCACAAAAAGGTGAATCCTTAATGGGATGTCATCAGTACCAAAAGAAAGGGGGCATGATGCGGCCAAAATACCTTCAAACAATCCTTTGCCAAACCTCACTTGACATGATGAATCACTTGGTGAAGAAATAATTCTCAAGCTAAAAGAAGCTCCACTAAAACTTGGAGGGCAAGCCACAGTTGATGAACAGATGGAGATCAACTTGGGCTAAGAGGTGGAGCCCAAGCTGACTTTCATTAGCACTCAACTTTTAGAGAAAAGTCAAACCCAGCTCAAAGCACTATTTTAGCATTGATTGCTTTGCATGGAGCTATAAGGAGATGCCTAGACTAGATCCTAAAGTTGTAGTCCACAAACTAGCCTTCAATCATGAGCTTCCACCTATCAAACAAGCACTAAGATAGATAAAACTTAACCTAGAACAAAAGGTGATAGAAGAAATAAAGAAACTAATCGAAGAAGGCTTCATTAGAGAGGAAAAATACCCAAATTAGGTGGCAAGCATCATGCTAGATAAGAAAAACAATCGCCAAATTCATATTTGTGTGGACTATAGGAATTTGAATAAAGCATATCCAAAAGATGATTTTCCATTATCAATAATGAAAATCATGATTAATAATATGGTCAATTTCAAAATGTTATCTTTTATGGATGGTTTTTTAGGATCTAACCAAATCAAGATGCATCTTGATGATGAAAAATATAAGGCCTTCAATACAACAATTGGCATTTACTACTACAAGGTGATGCCCTTCAGGCTCAAGAATGAAAGCACAACTTATCAAAAGGCCATGACTCAAATCTTTGATGATCTCATACACTAGTTAGTGGAATGTTATATGGATGACTTGGTGGTCAAAACTAAGTATAATGGTAGGCATGTCTAAGACTTAAGAGTGGTATTCGATTGCCTTAGAAAATATAACTTAAAGATGAATCCTATGAAGTATGTTTTTGAGGTATCATCGAGAAAATTCCTTGGCTTTGTGGTTAGACATTGAGGGATTGAAATCGATTCATCTACGATCAAAGCTATCTTGGATATGCCACCACCCAACAATTTAAAGCAATTGATGTCATTCCAAGGCTGATTTTTATACATAAGAAGATTAATTTCAAACCTCTTTAGAAAATACAAGTTTTTTCTAAGTTGATGAAAAAGGGCACTCCATTCATTTGGGATCAAGACTGCCGACAAGTCTTTGAAGAGATCAAGTAGTATCTCCTAAAGTTGCCAGTCCTGACAGTACCACTACCTGATAAACCCCTTATCCTTTACATGATAATAATGAAAAGATCCTTGGGGGCACTTCTTGCCCAAAATAATGAAGAGGATAAAGAAAACATACTCTACTACCTGAGTAAAATGCTGGTAGGTGGCAGAAAGTAACTACTCCCTTATAAAAAAGCATGGCTTGATGCTTATATTCATAGTCAAGAAGCTGAGGCATTATTTGCTTTCTCAACAAGTCATTTTAATATCAAAGATTGATCACATTAAGTACTTGATGACTAAGATTATACTCACTAGGAAGCTAGCAAAATGGGCTTTAATTCTCATGGAATACAGTATCAAATTCGATCCCCAAAAGGTGGTCAATGGGCAAGCTCTCACCAATTTTCTTGCAGCTTATCCAGTATTGGATAATTTTCCTCTGAGTTGCAAGCTCCTTGATAAAGAAATCCCTTTGGTTGAAGAAGGGGAACCTTACTGAAAGCTATACTTTAATGGAGCATCATCCATCAAACTAAGGATTACACTGAAGCTTTCGCAAATCAAAGTAGGCATTGGACTCATTTATATCACTTTGAACAGGGTATTTTATGATACTCTTATTCTCTCTCAAAACCATACACAAATAATAAAGCGGATATGAGACCCTAATTACAGGACTAGAAATGGCCATCAATATGGAAATATCATACGTACATATTTTTGCTGATTCACAATTGGTTATCAGCTAAGTCCAAGGCAAATATAAAGTCCACAAATATGAGTTCTTGAAATACACCAAAAAGGCTCAAGAGCTCATAAGAAAAATCTCATATGTTCAAATAACTAAGGTTTCTCAATCAATCAATGTGAAAGCTGACTCCTTAGCCAAACTAGTCAAGACACTAGTTGACCCTAATAAGGAGAAATTCTTATCGCAATTTGTAATAGACAAGTGATGAGCTCAGTCTGCAGCATCAAGTATGAGAGGACTGAATCTAAACTAGTAGAAGAGCCTACAGATTGGAGAACATCATTCACCAACTACCTCAAAAGTCAAAAACTCCTAGAAGATAAATTTGCATGGACACAACTCAAAAAGAGAGATGTATGGTTTTTACTTATCAATAATATTCTTTATAGAAGGTCCTTTAGTTAACTACTTCTGCACTATCTCCCAAACAAAGAGGCCAAAAAAGTTATATATGAAGTACAGTCTAGGGTCTATAAGGCTTATTAATTGAGCCTGAAAATGATGATGAAGATTAAGCGTATGGGCTACTATTGGCCCACAATAGTGGGAGATTCCATTGAATATACAAGAAGATATCACCTATGCCAAATTCATGATAACTTCATCTATTAACGCCTAAATCATCTACATCCAGTAGTGTCCTTATGGTCATTCGAGGTATGAGAAACATACATCATTAATCTAATCGAACCATCTTCTTCTAGAGACCACCACTTCATACTGGCAATAACCAACTATTTTTCTCAATAGGCTGAAGTAATTCCATTGAAAGAGATAAATGTAGATACTATTATTTGCTTCTCTCAAAAAAATATTTTGTATTGATTCGGTGTCCCTTGAAGGATGATTTCTAATAATAGACCATCCTTCAAAAGCTTCAAGGTAGGATGATTCATGCATCATCACAAGATAGATTGCATATATTCATCCATCTACAATGGGAGAGCCAATGGATTTGTTGAGGCATTCAACAAGACCTTTTCTAAGATCTCGAAGAAAGTTATTACCATAAATAAAAAAGATCATCACCAAAAGCTTGCTGAGGCACTGTTTATGCCATATGTATTAGTGTTTGGGACTGAGGCACTCTTGCCACTAGAAGTGAAAATCCCCTCTCTAAGGATTGCTTTGCAAGAAAAAAATACAAGAGAAAATAATGTCCATTTTCACTTTGATGAGCTAGACTCCTTAGATGAGACAAGGCTCATAGCTCAGCGAAACCTAGAAATGTATTGAGCACAAATGACCAGGGCCTACAACAAGATGACTCAGCTTAGGTCCTTACAGAAGGTAGAAATGGTCTTAGTCCTAAGAAGACTCATAATCCCAAACTAAAATAAAAAAGGTGAGTTCAAACCTAATTGGGAAGGCCCTAATATCATTAAAAAGATATTTGAAAGGGGATCCTACCAACTAATCAATGACAAGGGGGAAAGGCCCATGCCACCAATCAACGACTGATTCCTGAAAAGGTACTATGCTTAAGTCTTGAGGGTATTAACAATAACAACTAAAAGTATCTATGTTTTGTTTATGATAGAATATCTAACTTCCTCATAAATGAATGCTCGGTTAAACTTGCACTCCATGTTTCTTGATACAAAATATAGACACAAAACTCCATCCATCTTGTGTGATGATCAAATCTACATTTATATAGCACATTAAGCCCACCTCTATGGGGCAAATTAAAAGTCTATCTCACATCATAATAAAGTTCGCACCTATATGATAATTTACGTCCACTTTTATGTAGCAAACCAAATCCACTTTCATATGCTAAACTAAGTCCACTTCCATGTGGCAACACTAGGTCTACTTCTACATGGCACACCAAGTCCACTTTTATGTGATAACTTAGGTTCATTTTTTACATGACAATCAAGTTTACTTCCATGTGACAATCTAAGTCCACTTTTACATGGCAAGTTAAGCTTACTTCCATGTGGCAATCAAGTTTACTTCCACATGGAAAAATAAATCTACTTCCACTTGGCAACCTAAGTCTACTTTCACATGACAACAAAATCCACTTCCACATGGCAATCAAGTCCACTTCTACATGGCAAATTAAGTCCACTTTCACCTGACAAACTAAGTCCATTTTCACATAGTAAATCAAGAATATGTTATGTAGCGATTAAGCCTGTATCTATATGGTGAATCAATTCTCTTTTTACGTGGTGAATCAAATTCTCATTCATATAGTAAATTAAGTCCACTTTTTGGTGAATCAAGTCCACTTCTTGCGGTAGCTCAAGTCCACATATTGTGCTAAATCAAGTCTGCTCCATGCAGCGAACCAAATCCACTCTCACGTGATAAAATAAATTCATCATCACATAATAAGTTAAGTCCACTCTCGTGTGGTAATTCAAAGCCATATAGTCAACTTCTAAAATGTTGATGTAGGAGCAAGTGCTTAAAAATTGTTCTCACCCTCTCCCCTCATCAAAACTTGAGAATATTTTTTCTACAATTAAATTTTGTTGAAATATAATTAAAATTAAGATTTGTATACCACTAAATTATGGTTCAAAAATGGGTTTCAATTAGTAGTAAATTGCATTTGAGTTTGATTAAAAATTGAGCTCAATTTGGACCTAATTTCCTAAGAAATTCAAGCTCAAACTAAAGTGGGCTAAGTGGACTAGATACTTGGACCAAAATTGGGCTCGAAATTCATCTAAAATCTAGGCCAAAATGACAAAATATAAAAAATTTATAAATAGATCCTTGGATTGAATAAATCTTTATAAATGGGTCCTTGGCTAGATTTTTCTAACAAATAGGACATTCGAATAAAAATTTTTATGGAAAAGTCCAATAAAATCATAAAATTACAAATAAGTCCTACCAAATTTTGGGTTTGCAAATAAACCTCTCAAAAGATCAATAATTATAATTTGATCCATATGAAATCCAAGGTTTGTGAATAAACTTCTCCAAAATTTTATATTTACAAATAAAATCCTAAAATTTTAACTTTTCACAAATAAGTCTCTCAAAAAAATTTTATTTGTGAATGAGTCGAAATTTTATTCAAAGGAGACCCTAAAGTTTTAAAACTTTATGAATAAATGTTTTTTGTGCAAAAAAACCCTTGCAAGTCATAAAATTAGGTTTAGTCCAATTTTTGAGAAAAATTGTAAATAATCTCTTTATAGTTTCAGCGTACAAGATGAGTACAACTCTTAAATTTTTATTGTCTACAAAAAACAAATTCATCTGTATCTCTCCAGAGACCTATCCAATATCAATTAGAATCACATCTACTTTTAAAACCTAAATGCTTCATGCATGATTCAAAATAAATTGATCGAGATCAACTCAACCTAATCTCTATCTCTTTGATACTTATAAAACCCATGGTGTCCTGTAAACAAAGGGGGAGAGGAAAATTAGTAAATTGAGGAGTTATTGATTGAAGAGGAAAGCGAATAAAGAAATATAGGAAATGCAAAGAAGCATAAGTGAAATTCTTAGCTTTTCTATTTTTTTATCTTTTGTGTTCACCTTCTATTCTTGGTGTGTCTTGCAAGGCCTTTTTCTTCTTATTGCTACTCCTCCTCTATCTCCTACTGAGATACCCATTGCCATGATTTTGTTGCCACTGGTTGCACACTTGAAGTTCTGACCGTAGCTCCACATATCGATGAGCACAATGTTGCTCCATTGCTATGTTTGCTGAACCTAGTCATGCCGACTTAAGGTCCTCAGTGAAGGTTTGTGTTTCCTCTACCTTCTCCCCACACCACCACCCATGTTGAGCCCCAAGACTGGTAGTAGCAGCATATGGCTGTTAGCAGTTAGCCTCTATGAGCACCTCACTCCCAGCTCCTTTTAAGGCGCTACATGCCTTATTCAATGCTAGGGTACTTGACTTCGTAGTCGTGAGCATAGAGACAGTGGCACCTCCTCAAAACCTAAGCGTGACCCTTGAGCTCATTGCCACCATCCTACATGCCTCTAATTGTGATCCCATAGGATCCTGGTCGGTTGAGCCCTGCACCACCTTGCAGCCTATTGCTGCCACCACTAAGGGGACACCCTTTTGTCCTCTTGTCAGGGTAGAGGCCAAATCCATTGAAGAAGAGCTTTAGGCCACTTGATCCCATTGAGAGGAGGAAGAGAGCTTCAGCTTTGAGAAGAAAGAAGATAAAAATGGGGTACAGGAGAAGAAGAAGGGAAGATGAGAATAAAAGAGATAAAAAAATATAAAAAAGAGTTTGTTGGAAAAAAAAAGGAAAATTCAGCAAACTCATCTTGATTTTTGGTGAAACTTCATCAACATCGCGGCCACCAGTGGTCCTTGGCGTGATGATTAAACTCCACCAACATCGTGGCCACCCATTGCCTCTCGAAGATGGTGATCTCTTGACACTACTATGGCCATCTATGGTCCCTCGAAATGATGAATCCTTGACACCATTGTAGCCACCTGTAGCCCCTCTAAGATAACAAAGCCTTGTTACACCAAGCTAGCCTTCGGGCTAACATTTAGTTAGTCTATAAGCTCACACTTTAGTCAACCTCTGGGCTCACACTCAGCTAGCTTTTAGGCTCATACTCAGCCAGCAATCAGGCTCACATCTAAGCTAGCCATTAGACTCACACTCAGCCAGGTCTGGGCTTGCACTTAGCTAGCCTTCAAGCTTCCATCCATGCTAACCTTTGGGCTCACCCTCAGCCAGCCTTTAGTCTCACACCTATGCCATCCTTCGAGCTCACATCTAGCTACCATTTGGGCTCACACTCTGCAAGCCTTTGAGCTCTCACTTATCTAGTTTTCGAGCTTACATCCAACTAACCTTCAGGCCCACACTCAACCAACTTTTAGTCTCACACTCAACTAGCCTCTAGGATCGTACCATAGCCAACTTTTGAGCTCACATCTAAGCCAGCCTCTAGGTTAGCACTCATCCAGCCTTTGAGCTCACACTTAGCTAGCCTTTGGGCTGGCACCTAGCTAGCCTTTGGGCTCATACTCAACCAGCCATTGAGCTTGCACTTTAGTTAGCCTTCAAGCTCACACTCAGTTAGCCTTTGGGCTCACACTTAACTAATCTTTGGGCTCACACTCAACCAGCCATCGAGCTCACACCTTAGCTAGCCTTCATACTCATACTCAGCTAGCCTTTGGACAAGTACTCAGCCATCCTTCAAGCTAGTATCTTAGCTAGCCTTCGAGCTCTCACTCAACTAGGCTTTGGGCTCACACTTAGCTAGCCTTTAGGCTCAGACACAACCAACCTTTGAGCTCACACTTAGCCAACTTTTAGGCTCTCACTCAACCAGCCTTTGGGCTCACACTTAGATAATATGCTCAAAGCTATCGGCCATGCTTCAAAGCAATACTCAACTCCAAAAGCCATTGTTGATCAAAGAAGCTAATTGTCAACACACTCAAAGTTGTCAGCCATAGTTCAAAGCTATACCCAACCACCTAAGTCGTTGGTGATGCTACGACATCAAAAAAGTTAAATTCTAATATGCTCAAAGTTGTTGGTTACACTTCAAGCTAATCAACCTCAAAAATAGTTGGAGATGCACATTGACAATATACTCCTTAAGATAGTTAACCCTAGAAGTAGTTAACAACATGCTCCTAAAGCTAGTTAACCCCAAAAGCTATTGAAGATGCACTCCTTAAGCTTGTCAACCCCAAGGCAATTGATGATATGCTCCTCAAGCTAGTCAACCCTAGAAGTAATTGACGACATGCTCTTCAAGTTAGTCAACCCTAGAAGTAGTTGATGATGCACTCCTCAAGCTAGTCAACCCCAAAAATAGATGACAATATAATTTTCAAAGCTATACCCAACTTTATAAGCTATTGGTGATGCTACTAAATCAAGCGAAGTTATTGCCAATGCTCAAAGCTATTGGAAATACTTCAAACTTCTCCCATTCCCTTTCACATCCCATCAGACAATGTCATCAACTTCTGCTGAAGGATGAGTTAATTTGAATCGGACGCTATGTGGTCAAGTGTAGGAGAGTGAGGTAGTAGCATATATAAGAGCTTCCTCTCCATTCCTTTCTCTTTTTCTATCTTTATTTATTTCATATTTTCTATAATTTCATGTTAAAATCATTGTAAAGTGAGGGTATACCCTTTCTTAAGCCATGTGTCCCTTTCACAAAATCAATCAAATAACACTTTCTGCTTTTCTTTTGTGCTACTATTTTATTAGGTAGGTTTCTTGCTTTAGGAGGTTCTTGATAATTATTGGGGTAATTAACAATAAGGGCTTGAGCCTATTGAAAGTCCATGTTCCCACAAAACCTGATAATGTACTTCAAATTAAAATAAATTTTAATTTATGATTAGAGGTTGCTCCCAAGGTCTCTACTATCCCAGGTGGTTAATTTCCCATGTCTATAACTTAATAATTGACGACCCTTGTTTTTAGTTTCTTGTCAATTGGGCTTGAGGTATTGTCGATGGCTTTGAGCTTGTTGTCAGCTAACTCCAATTGGTTTGAGTTTGATTCAATTCAAACATGATTTTGGCTCATGTTTGATTTGGTTCAATTTAATGTTCAGACTTTGTCTTGATTCAAGTTTGATTTGATTCAATTTGATGTTCATACTTGGTTTTTGGTTCAAGTTTATCTTGATTCAATTCAATGTTCCAACTTAGTTTTAGTTCAAGTGTTATTTAATTTAATTCAAGTCAGGTTTGACCTTATGTTGAATCCCTACCCATCCTTGGACTTAATTCTTAGATCCAGCCCTTATTGGATTCTTGTTTGATCCTTAATATATCATGGATCGAACTTTTAATGGGTTTATATTGGATCCTTAATGGATTTTGTATCCAACCCTTACTGGATTCCTATTGGATCCTTAATAGATTTTGCATCCAACCCTTATTGGGTTCTTGTAGGATCGTTAATAGATCTTGGATCTAATCCTTGTTAGGTTCTTATTGGATTCTTAATGGATCTTGTATCTAACCCTTAATGGATTCTTGCTAGATCCTTAATGGATCCTTATTAGATCCTTAATAGATTTTGGATCCAACCCAATAGATCTTGGATCCAACCCTTAATAAGTTCATATTGGATTCTTAATGGATCTTGGATCCAACACTTACTAGGTTCTTAGTGGATCCCTAATGGATCATGAATCCAACCCTTGTTGGGTTCTTATGAGATCCTTAATGGATCTTGGATCCCATCCTTATTGGGTCTTATTGGATCCTTAACGGATCTTAAAACCAATTTTTTTGGGTTCTGATTACATCATTAATGGATTTTGGATCCAACTCTTATTGGGTTCTTATTAGATCCTTAATGGACTTGACTTGCCATGTAAGAGTGGATTTGATTCTCGACATAAAAGCATGCTTAATTACCACATGAAAGTGGATTGAGTTTGCCATGTGAGAGTGGACTTGGTTTTCCATATAAAACTGTGCTTGATCACCACGAGAAAGTGGATGGAGTTTGCCACATGAGAGTTTTCTATATAAAAGTAGTGAAAGCAAATTAGATTTGCCACATGAAAGTAGACTAGACTTGCATCATTTTGAACAAATTTGTATTTGTGTTTTGCCTCAAGAAGCATGGGGTGCACTTGACTAGTTATTCATTGAGAAAGTCAAACATTTCATCATAGACAAAACACACTTTCCATTTCATTATTATTATTTTTTTAAATTGTTTTATTTTTCTTTTTGCACCCCATAGACTTATGCACAATACCTCTTTAGAAAGTGAGCATTTATTGATGGCATGGGCTTTTTCCCTTTGTCATCAATCGATTGATAGGATCCTCCTTCAAATACCCTTTCGATGATACAAGGGTCTTCCTAATTAGATTCAAATTTACCTTTCTTGCTTCCATTTGGGATTCTGATTATTATTAACACCAACACATCTCTCCCTTTTGAAAAGACTTGAGTCAAGCCATCTTGTCATAAGCCTTGGAAATTCATGCTCAGTATACTTCCAGATTTTATTGAGCTATGAGCCTAATTTCATCCAACTAATCTAGCTCATCTAGGTGAAGATGAACTTTATCTTCCTTTGTGATCTAATCCTCAAAGGGGGGATTTGTACCTCTAATGCCAAAGCTACCTTTGTCCCAACACCAGCGCATATGGTGTTGACTAGATGGGAGTTCAATATGTGGTGCGATAAGCCTACATGTCTTAAAAATTTTGGTGACAATCTCTTTTATTTCTAACAATGACTTTCTTCAGTATCTTTGAAAGGGTTTGTTGAATGCCTCCGTGAGTCCATTTTCCCTTGCATTGTAGATGGATGAATACCTTCAATCTATTTTATGATGATGTATGAACCATCCACTTTGAAACTTTAAAGGATGGCCTATTATTAGAAATAATTCTTTAGGGAACTATGAATTAGTATACCATATGCTCTTGAAAGAGATGGATAATGGTATCACATTTTACCTTTTTTTGCGGGTTTGCTTCTACCCATCGAGAAAGATAATCAATGGCTACTAATATAAAGTTGTGACCTTTGGAAGAAGGTGGCTTAATTAGGCCGATAATATACATGCCCTATAGCTTAAATAGCCATGATGACTGTCAAATGAGAATGGGTTAGGTGTTGATGAATGAAGTCACCATGAATTTGATATAGGTGATGCTTCCTTGCATATCCGATGTGATCTCTTACCATCATGGGCCAATAATAACCCATATGCTTGATATTCATCATCATTTTAGTGTTTGATTGATGAGCTCTACAAACCCCTGAGTGTACCTCATACATGGCTTCCTTATATTATCTTCTGAAAGGTAGTGTAGAAGTAATTGATCAAATGACCTCTTATAAAGGGTGTTATTAAAGAGTAGGAAACATGCGGCCCTCTTTCTGAGTTTCACCTAGGCTGATCTATTTTTTGGAACATCATCATTTTTGATATAGTCTATGAATGGTATTCTCCAATCCATTATCTCTTCTACCACTTTAGATTCAACTTTCTGGTGCTAGTTACTGACGATTGAACTTATCACTTGTCTTCTATGAACTATGGTTACAATTTTCCTTGATGAAGGTCAGCTAATGCCTTAGCTAACATGGCTAAGGAATTAGTTTCTGTCTTAATGGATTGAGGAACTTTAATTAATTAAACATGTAAGATTTGTCCCATGAGTTCTTGAGCTTTTCCATAGTATTTTAGTACTTGAATTTTTAAGCTTTGAACTTACCTTTGAGATTCCCATGTTAAGAGTCATTTCTAACCAAAGACATATAAGCATGAGATTCCCATGTTAAGATCCATTAATAGCTCTGCAATTAGGGCTTCATATTTAGCTTTATTATTTATGCATGGTTTTGAGAGGGAATAGGAGTATCACAAAGTACTCCCATTTGGGGTGACAAATACAAGCCCAATGCCTACTTTAATTTGTGAAAACATCACCCTAATTCCTAGTTTGATCAATGATGTCCCATCAAAGTATATCTTTCAATAGGGTTCCCCTTCCTTAACAAAAAAGGTTTCTTTATTAGGAAGCTTGTAACTTAGTGGAGAGTCATTTAGCACCAGATGAGTTATGAGAAAATCAACAAGGGCTTGTCCTTTTACTACCTTTCAGGATGAACTTGATGTCATATTGCATGAGGATTAGGGCACACTTTGCTAACCTTCCAATAAGTATTGGTTTGGTCATTAAATATTTTATGGTGTCAATCCTTGATATCAAAATGACATGTTGAGAGAGTAAGTAATATTTGAGCTTTTAAATTGCAAATATAAGCACTAGATAGTGCTTTTCAATGGGAGAATAATTATTCTTTGCCCCCACTGACATTATACTCAAATAGTACAATGCATTTTTTTGCCTTCTTCATTTTTTTAGGTGAAAAGTGCCCCCAAAGACCCTTTGTAGAGAATTAAGGACCTCTCAAGTAGGGGTGTGCACTATTCGGTTTTAACCGAACCGAACCGACCGACCAAAACTGAATAACCAATTCAGTTCGGGTTATTCGGTTCTCGGTTCGGTTTCGGTTTTGAAAAAAAAATAATTAAATTTCGGTTCGGTTTCGGTTTCTGATTTTCAAAAACTGTAAAAATCGAACCGAACCGAATTATATATATACCTATATACTGCGGTTTTGGTTTTGGTTTTGGTTTTAGTTTTGGATTTGGTCTAATCGGTTTTGAGCTATTCGGTTCGCTGCTCTCTTCCTCTCCAAATCAAACCGAATTTTCCCTTCTCTTAATCTCATTCCCTTCTCTTAATCCCATTTCCCTCTGCTTCACCGACGATGACGACAATGACGACCGTTTCACCGACGGAGTTTTCTGGGTTCCCACAGCCTTCCTCGACGATGACGACGACGACGACCTTTTCCGAGAGAGTGAACCGGAGATAAAAGGAACCAGGCAGGGATGTGCTAGGGTTCCTTTTGCTGGTGAGATCCGGAATGGTTTGGGTTCAGATCTGAACTTGCCGATGGACATCTGGACGAAGATGGAGCGCGGAAAGGGAAGAAGATGCCGTTGCAGTGTTGCTTTCCCTGGATCAGATCTGAACTCGGACAGATGAAGCCAAGAGAAAAGGAGCAGCGGCACCGGGTGCAATAGCGTCCAGATCACCCACTTCCGCCATCGGGTCGTCTTCTTCAGCTCTTCCAGCAGTACCTCCGCATCCCCACTGCCCACTCGGACCTCGACTACACCGCCGCCGCCTCCTTCCTCTCCTCCCTCGGCCACTCCATCGGCCTCCAGGTGGGCTTGGGCTTGGGCTTGAGCGTGGGCTTGGGCTTGAGCGTGGGCTTGGGAGTGGGCTTGGTCTTGGGCTTGGGCTTTGCAAAATATTCGGTTCTAATTCGGTTATAACCGAACCGAACCGAAATATTTCAGTTTGGTTCGGTTCGATTTTATTACTGTTCGGTTCGATTCAATTTTGGTTTTTGAAAATTTCAAAAATTTCGGTTCGGCCGGTTCGGTTCGGTTCGTTCGGTTTTAACCGAATGCACACCCCTACTCTCAAGCATAGGTATTACCAAGACTAGCATCTTCAAGAGATATTGCTTAATCTCTTTAAAGGCTTATTGACATTCTTGATCCTAGATGAATGGGGCATTCTTTTTCATCAATTCGGAGAAAGTTTGTAGTTTTTGGAGAAGTGCAAAATAAATCTCTTTATGTATGCAAGTAGACCTTGTAATGACCTTAATTACCTTAGATTGTTGGGTGGTGGCATGCTTAGATGGATCAATCTCAATCCCTTGGTGCCTGACAAAAAAACTAAGGAATTCGCTTGATGATACCCCAAAGGCACATTTCATAGGATTATCTTTAGGTTATAGTTTTCTAAGACAATCAAAAATCACTCAAGTCTTGATGTGCTTGTCTTTGGTTTTAGTTTTGACCACTAAAAATCATCCCCTTAACACTCTACTAGCTGATGCATGAGGTCACAAAGATTCAGTTCAAAACCCTTTGATAGCTGGTGCCCACATTTTTGAGTTTGAAGGGCATCATCTTGTAACAATAGATGCCAATTGGAGTTTGGAAGGCCGTACAATTTTCATTATTAAGATCCATTTTGATTTGGTTATATTCTAAAAAACAATCCATAAAGGGTAATAGTTTGAAATAGGGTGTGTTGTTAATCATGATTTTCATAATTTAATGAAAAATTAACTTTGGGACATGCTTTATTTAAATCCCTATAATCCACACAAATGAAAATTTTGTGATTCTTTTTATTGACTGGCACAATGTTTGCTGCCCAATCTAGGTATTTCTCCTCTCTAATGAAGCCAGCTTTAATCAAATTTTTTGTTTCTTCCACCACCTTTTTTTTAGTTCAAGTTTAATCTTCCCATATCCTTGTTTGATAGATAGAGCTTTAGGATTGATAGCTAGCTTATGAATTGAAACTTCAGGGTCTAGTCCAGGCTTTTTCCTATAACTCTATGCAAAACAGTCGATGTATTTTTTGAGCACTGCTTTGAGTTGGGCTCAGCTTTCTTCTGAGAGTTGTGTGCTAATGAAGGTTGGCCAAGATTCTCTTCTAAACCTAGGATGACTTCCATTAGTTTCTCAATTGTGGACTACCCCCATCTTTGAGTTTTGGTGGGGCTTATTTTGGCTTGAGGATTTCCCCTTCACCAAGTGAAACATCATGTTAAATTGAGCTTGGCAAACTTTTTCTAGCATCAAACACATTTTAGTTGCATTCTGCCCCTTGTCTTCAAGTTTCAATGGAGTTTTGTTGAAGACTTCATCATCTTGTGGTGCTTGGAGGACCATGACTAGCTTAATACATATAGTTTATTTGTAAGAAGGCAGTAAGGGTGTGTGGAGCCAAACTTGACCAAATGGGATAGCTAGAAACCTTGAGGAGCAATATTGAAACCACAAATGAAAATAAGGGTAGGTTTGAGTGTGCAATCAAAAATTATGAGAATATGACATCTAATAGGTACAAGTCACTATTGTTAATTACCTTGATATCGTCAGGAATGTACTAAATTGAGAAACATAGCTAATAATATAGAGACACAAAGAAACAAAAGCATAATTGGTTAACGTCAAGAAAGGGATACATGGCTTAAGTAAGAGCAAACCCTCATTTTACAATTTAAGGAATTTAAATTCATAGTCTTAAAGAGTATAAAATAAGAAAGAGAGCGGGGTAGTAGTGAGCATCAAGCCTTTTCCTACTTCTTTTCTCATTTCATACTCTTTCAAACTATGAATTTAAATTTTTTAAATTGTAAAGTGAGAGTATACCCTTACTTAAGCCATATATCCTTTTCTTGGAGTTAGCTAATTATGCTTTTCTTTCTTTGTGTCTCTATCTTATTCACTGGATTTCTCACTTTAAGAGATAATGATGATTGCCAAGAAAATTAACAATAGGGGCTTACACCTATTGAAATTCATATTCTTACAATTCTTGATTATGCACTCAAACCTACCCTCATTTTCATTTGTTGTTTCAATATTACTCAGGGTCTCTAGCTATCTCGAATGGTCAATTTTGGCTCCAAAAATTTATTCTTGTTAGATCCTTAGTGATTCTTGGTTCCAACTCTAATTGGGCTCTTATTAGATCCTTAATGGATTCTTATTAGATTCTCAATGGATCTTGGATTTGATCCTAAGTGGGTTCTTATTGGATCATTAATAGATCTTAATATCTCTTAGATCTAACCTTGATCAAGTTCTTATTGGATCCTTAATGGATCTTGGATCCGATTGTTAATGGTACCTTATTGAATTCTTAATAGCTCTTGGATACAACCCTCAATAAGTTCTTGTTGGATACTTAGTGGATCTTGGATCCAACCTTGATTGGGTTCTTATTGGATCCTTAATGGATTTTAGATCTAACCCTAATCTTATTCTTATTGCATCCTAGTGGATCTTGGATCCCACCCTGATCAAATTCTTATTAGACCCTTAATGGCTCTTGGATCTAACCATTAATGGGCTCTTGTTGGATTTTGGTTCATTCTATTAATTGGTTTGGGTTGGACCCATATTGGACCTTCAATAGGTTTAGTTTTGAATCTTAATCGATCTAGGTTCAAGTTCAAGTTGATTTTGGTTTATGTTCAACCTAATTCTGGTTTAGGTTCAACCTGATTTTAGTTCAAGATTGACCTACTTTTGGTTTATGTTCAATCTAGTTTCGGATTAGATTTGACTTGGTTTTGGTCTATGTTTAACCTAATTTGGTTTTGGATTTGAGTTTGATTTGACCAAATTATGGTTCAGTTCAAACTTGGTTTAACTCGAATAGGGTTTAGTTCGTACTTAGTTCGACTCAATTGTGGTTTAGTTCGAACTTGGTTTGACCTAATTAGGGTTTAGTTTGAATTTACTTTAAACCAATTAGACTTGTTTTTGACTTGGTTTGACCCAATTAGGATTTAATTTAAACTTGGTTCAACCAATTAGGGTTTAATTTGTACTTAGTTTGAACTGATTGGAGTTGGTTTGGACTTGACTTAACATAATCAGGGTTTAATTCAAACTTAATTTAACCCAATTTAAGGTTTGGTTTGAATTTGATTTGGATTTACCTAATTAGGACTGGATTGGGTTTGGGTCTAGTCCAATTTGAGTTAGGCTAACCTGATTTGTACTCGATTAGGATTGGATCTTAAACAATTTGATTCAGATTGACCCATTTTGGGTTGGGTTTGAACCAATTCTGATTTGGATTGACCCCATCAGGGTCAAATTGGGTTTGGACCTGATCCAATTTGAGTCACATTAACTTGATTTGAACCCTATTGGGGTTAAGTTTAAACTAATTTGACTTGGATTAACTCAATTTGAATTTGGATCCAATTCAATTTGAGTTTTAATCCATTTATTTAATCAATTTAGGTCCATTTGGTGGTCCATTCGAATCAAATTGATCTAGCTTAAACAATTTACTTAATTTAGATAAATTGTGTTAGTTTTAATCTTATTAGGTCAATTAATTTAATTGATTTATGTTAATTAGTTTGATTAATTTATTAGAGAGTCCTCGGGCTTCGAATGAATTTGGGTGAGTCTGTGAGCTAATCTTGAGTTGATTTGACTTTCAACAAAGTTCGCAGACTGGCCTATAACTGATTTAACTATTAGGTGAGCTTGTAAGCTAGTTTTGAGTCAATTAGACTTTCAGGTGAACCCACAGGTTGGCCTTGAGTTTAAATTAGCTTTTGAATGAGTCCGTAGGGTGACCCTAAATTGATTGACTTTCAGGCAGGTCTATAGGCTCACCTGGAGTTAGAAATTAGTTTTTGGGTGAGTATGGGACTAGCCCTAAACTGATGACTTTTAGGCGAGCCTGTAGGCTACCCATGAGTCAAAATATGATTTTTGAACTAATCCATAGGCTAGCTCTAAATTGATTGACTTTTAGGTGAGTGTGTGGGTTGGCCTTGAGTTAGTAATTAATTTTTGAGTAAGCTTGTAGGCTAGCCTTAAACAAGTTGGCTTAGGCACACAAATCGAGTTGATTTTTTTCTCTTTCTCTTTTTTTGAAGTGACATTATTTTGTATTTTTTTTTATAATGGCCAGATCTTTTTCAAGCCAAGAAATCCTCTTTATTTATTTTATTTTTTTAACTACTCCTTCATGGAGCCAACCCCCTTTCTCACTACTACTTAAAGCTCATGGCTAAATCCAACTAGATCTAGCTAAATTTGTTTCTAACCAATGATAAGGAGCTATGGGGGGTAACTTGAGTGGCTGGGGTAAGGCTGGAGGGGATGACACCAAAGGCCAATGCAATGGGGGTTTAGCCAGCATGGTGGGGAGATGCAAAGCTCTAATAACCCATCAGCGGTGGTGGCTCTTTCACTTTCGGGTAGGATCTGGGTGCTCTTCTGGCAGCGGCATGCTTGGATAACATCAGCACCAGAGGGGGTCAGAGCGCTAGCTAGTGGGAGAAGATCATGAGGAGAGTGGTGGCTAGTGGTTCAGGTTGCTGGGAAGGTTGTGCCAGTGCATGGGAGACAGTCTCATGTGTTTAAGTTGATTTTGTAATCCAAACTTTGACTTCGAGTTTGCCAAGAATTAAGGTTGTACTTTGAGCATAATTCATGGTGAGTGGGATCCAATTTGAAGTGGAAAGGGATGAAAAATGGGCCCAAATCGAACCGTGTTAGGATGTCCAAACTAGAGAGGTTTGGGTGCCCATACCTCATAGGTCGATCATGTTTGTAACCAGCCAAATGACCAGTTCTTGAACCAGGCATTTAGTTTGGGTGGAATCGGTAGAAAAGGAAATAAATCCTCTGAATTTATCAAAAATCACTAAGAATTTTAGTTAGAGGATTGCAATATCAGAGGATATAAATTCAAGATCCAAATCTAGGAGCTAATGGCAAAAATATATTCATCAAATCTTAAATTTCATTGAGAATCTAATCAAATCTTGAAAGATCCTCTTGGTCATTTATAAAATCCTCAAGATGGAAATAAATACTTGTCCAATCTCACCAGAGATCAATAGAATTTTCAGCTAGGGGATTACAAACTCAAAATCTATCAATCAAAGATCCAAATATGAGGTTTATGGTAAGGATATATCTATCAAATCTCAAAATCAATGCAATCATTGATTGAATTTGGAGATTGTGTCAACCTTATAGAAATAGGGCTTGGGAACATGAATTTCAAGGAATTTGATAGTTTATTCTTAGGAGAAGTTCTATAAGAATGGAAAAAAGAGATCTCGTTATCAAGGAGGAGGCTGAGAGAGCATCGTCAAGGAGTGAAGAAAGATATAAGTCCCCATCTCATTTTTGTCCTTTTATTTCTTTGCTTCTTTGGTTCCTTCTTCATCTCTTATGAGATCTTGGCATCCCCATGTTTCTGTTGTTGCTACCCCTCTCTCTCCTCATCTAGGATTGTGGCCACTTGCAGCCTTGTTCTCCTCCAAAATCACCATCCATTTATTTGTAAACTACATAGCCACATGAGTTTGGATGACCAAAATCAAGAGGATTGGGACCTAAAACATGCCATGAATGCCTATCAATATGATGGCCACACACGGTCTCACTTTGGGGGTCACTTGGTTCCCTACTTTTGGATGATCAAATCTAGATAGACCGGACGCCTGAACCACACAACAAATGCCCATCAATACCATTACACCAATGGCCTTGCTTTACATGCCACATGGTTCCCCATGTTTTGATAACCGAGCCTAGATGGACTAGATGCCTGAACCTCATAAGAGATACCTTTTTTTCCCCATCAACACTGTGGCCACCTACGGTCTTGTGTTTAGGTGAATCACCATCATCATTGTGGCCACCCATGGCCTCGCCTCTACCATGATGTAATCAAACATAAGCTTCAAAGCCATCATGAAGATCCTTGAAGATGATGAAGAAACATCAATAAGGGATCTCTTGAACTTGACAAGAACAAAGTGGACTAAAATAACTAAAACTCACAAATTTGGACCATAGACCAACCTTCAGGCTCATTAAATCAAGCCAGCCTTCAGGCTCATAAACTTTTGGACTATCGGCTAGCCCTTGGGCTCATCAAATATTTGTAAGCCCGCCTTTGGGTTCATAATCTTTTGGACTATAGGTCAGTCCTTGGGCTCACCAGATATCTATGAGCCAGCCTTTGGGCTTTCTAAACTAGGACAGCTTTCAAGCTCACAATCTTTTAGACTATAGGCCAGCCCTTAGGCTTACCAAATGTTTATAAACTAGCCTTCAGTATCACTGAATCAAGACATCCTTTGGGCACACAATCTTTCAGACTATAGGCTAGCTCTCGAGCTCGTTGAATGTCTATAAGCCAGTCTTCGAGCTCACCAAATCAAGCCAGTCTTCAGGCTCACAATATTTTGAACTATAGGCTAGCCCTCGAACTTGCTGAATATCTATAAGGCAGACTTCAGACTTGCAATTATTTAGACTATAGGCTAACTTTCGGGCTCACTAAAAAGTCTATAAGCTAGCCTTCAAGCTCACAACCATCTATTTGGACTATAGGCTAGCTTGTAGGCTCACTGTAACATCATTATGATAGAAGGTAGCTCTCAAACTAAGATTTAATGACTCAATCATATCAAACTCAAGCAAATGAAAATGAACAAGGCCAAGTTGACTTGAACATGGCATTAAATAAACTCAAACGAACAAAAAAATGGGCTAAAACCAACAAAGACAAGCAGAAATATGCTCCAATAGATTATCAATATTCAAACTGGTTGACCAATTCTATTAACCTGGAAACAATTATTTCTCACAGTTATTTGACTATTACCCCAACTAATCATCCATTATGGTCAGAAAACTAACAACCTAAGTTTAGATTCAATCCAAATTAAGGCGAATCTTGACTAATTCAAACTTGGGTCAATTTAGAATTAGACTAAGTTAACCTGATATAAAAATAGGGTTTGAGTTGGATTCCAATTGAGTCAAACACCATCCAAACTAAATTTAAAACAAGTTTGAATTGAAACTATATTTGAGACAACTCAAAACAAATTCAAATTAAAACCTAATTGAGTCAAATAACATTTGAGTTCTAATTGAGTTAAGCCACATGGATTTGAATAAAGTTCGAACAAAACCGTAGTTAGGCTTAAATTGAGTTCAATTTGAATCCAAGGTGGGTTAAGCCGAGCTCAAATTTGAATTGAGAATAAGTCAAACCTGAGCCCAAACGAGAAACAAATTGAATCTAAAACAAACTCAGTCACACTGGATATGTTATGAAAGACTTTGGCAACACTCCAAGGCAATGCCCAATCCCATAAGCTGTGGATAATGCTACCATCCTGACCCGAATCAAAATCTATTCAAATAAAACTAAATTGGGTCAAAATAAGTCCTACTAGGTGTGCTACAAAATCTTTGGTAGTACTAAGTCCAACTCCACAAGCAATGGATATTGCTACCTTCAAACAAATGAAGTTATCACCAACACCATATTGGCTAATAAAAATACTTCAAATCAAATGAAGTTATCGGTAATGTCTTATTGGCTAATGGAAACACTTCAAATTAAGTGAAGTTATCACTAATGCCACTAAGTTAACAAAAACACTTCAACCAAGAAATTTATCATCAATGCTACTATGCTAACTAAAACACTCTTACAAGAAGGAGTTATTGCTAATGATCAAGCTAATAGAAACACTTCAAGCTTATCTCAATAATAAAAAAGGAAAGGAGTGGGAAAGGAGCTCTGATGCCTGCTACTGCTCCACTTTCGTGTGCTAGACCATGTAAGGTCTTACTCAGATAGGTCTTGACTTAATCTTTGGTAGATGTTGATGGCATCCTCCATTACAAAATGGAAGGAGATAAGGGAAGTTTGAAGTATTTCCAATATCTTTGAGTGTCGGCCATAACTTCATTGGATAGGATTGCTGACAACTTGTTGGGAATATCCTAAGGTGTTTTTGTTAGCCTAAGCATTGGTAATAACTACTTTTGGTTGAAGTGTTTCCATTAGCCTGGTGGCATTGAAGATAACTTCCTTGGTTTGAAGTATTTTCATTAGCCAATGAGGTATTGGTGATAAGTTTATTTGTTTGAAGTGTTTCCATTATCCAATGGGACATTGACGATAACTTTATATGTTTTGAAGTGTTTTCATTAGCCATTAATATGTTGATGATAACTTTATTTGATTTAAAGTGTCTCCATTAGCTAATGAGGTATTGGTGATAACTTCATTTTCTTTGAGGAGTTTCCATTAACCAGTGAGATATTAGCAATAACTTTATTTGATTTGAAGTGTTTTCATTAGCCAATAAGGCATTGGTGGTAACTTTCGTTAGTTTGAAGTATTTCTATTAGCCAATAAGGTGTTGGTGATAACTTCATTTGATTTGAAGTGCTTATGTTAGCCAATGATTCATTGGCAATAATGTTATTTGGTTTGAAGTATTTCCGTTAGCCAATGAGACATTGGCAATAATTTCTTTTGGTTTGAAATATTTTTGTTAGCCAATGAGGTGTTGGCATAAGTTCGTTTGATTGAAGTATTTCTATTAGCCAATCATGCATTGGTGATAAATTTATTTGACTAAAGTATTTTTATTAGCCAATGAGGCATTGATGATAATTTTATTTGTTTGAAATGTTCTATTAGACAATGAGACAATGGCGATAACTTTTTTTGTTTGAAGTGTTTTCATTAGCTAATGAGTTATTGGTGATTAACTTCATTTATTTGAAGTGTTTCCATTAGTTAGTGAGGCATTGGTGATAACTTTACTTTTTTTGAAGTGTTTCCATTAGCCAATGAGGTATTGGCAATAACTTCATTTGATTGAAGTGTTTTCGTAAGCCAATGAGGTATCAATGATAACCTCATTTGGTTGAACAGCTTCCATTAGCCAATGAGGTGTCAGCAAAAACTTTATTTGGATTGAATTGCTTTTGTTAGGCAATGAGGCATTGGCGATAACCTCATTTGTTTAAAGTATTTCTGTTAGCCAATAAGGCATTAATGATAACTTCATTTATTTAAAGTGTTTTCATTTGCTAATCTAGTGTTGGTGATAAGTTTATTGGGATTGAAGTGTTTCCATAAGCCAATGTATTGTTGGTGATAACTTCATTTGGTTTGAAATATTTTAGTTAGCCAAAGAAGCATTGGTGATAAATTTATTTGGTTTAAAGTATTTTTATTAGCCAATAAATCATTAGTGATAACCTCTTTTTTTTAAAAGTTGCATTACCTGTTGCTTGTGGAGTTGGGCTTAGCTTGGAAATGCTACTAAAACCTTTTGTAGCACACCTAGTGGGAATCAGTTTAATTCAGATTCAATTTATTTTTGGCTCGAGTTAGGTTTGAACTAGTTTGTTTCAAGTTTTGACCTATTTTAGCTCTAGTTTGACCTATTCTCGATTTAGATTTGAGCTTGTCTTAACTTGCCTTTGGCTCAGTTTGAACTTGATTTAAGCCTAACAGAGGGTTTTGTTTGAACTTTATTTAGATCCATATGGCTTAACTTAATTAGAGCTAAACTATGATTTGACTTAATTAGGGTTTAATTTGAATTTGTTTTGAGTTGAGTTAGGTGTAGTTCGATTCAAAATTATTTTTGCTTTAGCTTAAATGGCATTTGACTCAATTGGAATCAAACCTAAACCTTGTTTTCATCTTGGTTTAACTTGGTCTGATTCTAAATTAACCAAAGTTTAAATTGATTGATATTCGACTCAATTTGGACTGAATTTGAACTCGAGTTGTCAGTTTTTTGACTAAAATAGATGATTGGTTGGGGGGTACCAATCGAACAATTGCTGGCGAGTGATGTTTTTGCTTTAAAAAAATCTGTTGATCGGTTCAGATATCGGTCGTTCTAAAGGGCAAATTTCAACCTATCTAGGTTGATTTAAGTTCATTTGTTTTGATATGGTTGAGTTTATTTAATGCTTTGTTCAAGTTAATTTGGTTTTGTTCATTTGCATTGGCTTGAGTTTGACATGATTGAATCATTAAATGGATATTGTACTCATCAATTTTGGTTTGAGAGCTAGTGGATTGTCATAATGACATTACAGTAAGCCTACAAGCTAACTTATAGTCCGAATAGATGGTTGCAAACCTGAATACTGGCTTATTGATGTTTTGGTGAGCCCAAAAATTGGTCTATAATTGAAATGATTTGAAGCTCGAAGATTGGCTTACAGATATTTGGCGAGCTCGAGAGTTGGCCTATAGTCCAAATGATCATGAGCCTAAAAGTTGGCTTATAGATGTTTAATGAGCCTAAGGGCTAGCCTCTAGTCCCAAAAATTGTGAGCAAAAAGGATGGCTAATAGAGGTTTAGGATTCCCAAGGTTGGCCTATAATCCAAATAATCATGAGCCTGAAGGCTGGGTTATAGTCATTTAGAAAGCTTGAGGGCTGACCTATAGTCCAAAAGATTGCAAGTCCAAAGACTAACTTGATTTGGTGAGCTCTAAGGCTAGCATGATTTGGCAAGCTTGAAGGTTGGGTTGATTGGGTGAGCCCGAAGGCTAGCATGATTTGGCATCGAGATTAGCCTGAAGTATTTTTGTTAGCTTGAGCATTGGCAATAACTTCTTTTGGTTGAATTGCTCCATTAGCTTGGTGGCATTGGTGATAATTTTCTTGGTTGAAGTGTCTTCATTAGCCAATGAGGTTTTGGCCATAACTTCATTTGATTCGAAGTGTTTTAGTTAGCCAATGAGACATTGGCAATAACTTCATTGGTTTAAAGTGTTTTTATTAACCAATGAGGTATTGGTGATAACCTCATTTCATTTGAAGTGTTTCTTTTGGCCATTAAGGTATTGGTGATAACTTTATTTGGTTTAAAGTGTTTATGTTAGCCAATAAGGCATTGGAGATAACTTCATTTAGTTTGAAGTATTTTTGTTAACCAATGAGGCATTGGTGATATCTTCATTTAGTTTTAAGTATTTTCGTTAGCCAATGAGACATTGGTAATAACTTCATTTGATTTGAAGTATTCCCATTAGCCAATAAGGCATTGGTGATAACTTCATTTGGATTGAAGTATTTCCATTAGCCAATAAGGCATCAACTATAACTTCATTTGGATTTAAGTGTTTTGATTAGCCATTGAGGCATTAGCAATAACTTCATATATTTTGAAGTATTTTCTTTAGCCAATGAGGCATCGGTGATAACTTTATTTGTTTGAGGTGTTTCCATTAGCTAATTAGGCATTGGTGATAACTTTATTTGGTTTGAAGTATTTTTGAGCCAATGAGGCATTAACAATAACTTCATTTTGTTTGATGTATTTCTATTAGCCAATTAGGTGTTAGCAATAACTTTATTTGGTTTGAAGTGTTTCCATTAGCCAATGAGGTGTTAGCAATAACTTCATTTAGTTTGAAGTATTTAAATTAGTTAATGAGGCATTGACAATAACTTTATTTTGTTTGAAGTGTTTTCATTAGTCAATGAGTCATGGGGGATAATTTCATTTGGTTTGAAGGTAGCACTACCCACTGCTTGTGGAGTTGGGCATAACCTTGGAGTGCTACTAGTGGCTTTTGTAACACACCCAACGAGACTTAATTTATCCTTATTTAGTTCTATTCAAACTTGCTTTGGTTTGGATAAGATTGGTAGTATCACCCACTACTATGTGGTTAGATATGTCCTTGCAAGATTGCCAAAGACTTAACATTCCTAGTGTGACTTAGCTTGGTTTAGGTTTGATTTACTTTTGGTATGGGTCAGGTTTGACCTATCTTTTGGCTTAGGTTGGCCCATTTTGGTTCAAGTTTGACTTATTTTGTTTTAGGATTGATCTATTTTGGCCCAGATTTGACTTGTTTTTGGTTTAAATTTGAGTTTAGCTTAACTCAACTTGGGTTCAGTTTGAACGCAAGTTAAACTCAACTGGGCTTTGGTTCAAACTTGGCTTGTTCCAATAGGGTTCAGTTTGAATTTGACTCGACCTAGTTAGGTTTCAGTTCAGACTTGTCTTGCCTTGATTGGCTTGGTTCATTGACTTGGCCTAGTTGGGACTTGGTTTGACCCAATTGGGCTTAGTTTTGAGCTTCACTTGGCTCAGTTGGGACTTGGTTCTAACTTTATTCAGGTCTATGTGGCTTAACACAATTAGAACTCAAATGTGTTTCAACTTAATTAGGATTTAATTCAGATTTATTTTGAGTTGAGTCAGATGTAGTTTCAATTCAAACTTGTTGAATGGTGTTTGACTCTATTGGAATCCAACTTGAACTTTGTTTTCAACTTGGGTTAACTTGGTTTGATTTTGAATTGACCTAAGTTTGGATTGTTCAAGACTCGACACAACTTGGATTGAATTTGAACTCATGTTGTCAATTTTTTGAATAAAACAAAGGACTAGTTGGGGCTACTAGTCAACCAATTATGAGTAAGTGTTGTTTCTAGTTTAATAGAACCAGTCAGCTGGTCTAGATACTAGTCGTCTGATAGGGCAAATTCTTTCCTATCTAGGTTGGCTTTAGCACATCTTATTATAGTCTATTTGAGTTCATTTAATGCTTTGTTTAGGTTAATTTGGTTTTGATCATTTACATTAGCTTATTTGACATGATTAAGTCATTAAATCAATTTTATATTCATCAATTTTAGTTCAAGGGCCATCAGGGTATCATGATAACGTTATGGGAAGCTTGCAAGCTAGCTTGTAGTTTGAATAGATGGTTGCAAGCCAAAAGATTGACTTATAGACATTTTGGTGATCTTGAAAGCTAGTCTATAGTCCAAAAGATTGTGAACCCAAAGGCTAGCATGATTTGGCAAACCTAAAGGTTGTCTTATAGACATTTGGTGGTCCCGAGGGCTGGCCAATAGTCCAAATGATTGCTAGCCCAAAGGCTAGCTTGATTTTGCAAGCTTGAAGGTTGCCTTGTAGACATTCAGTGAGTCTGAGAGTTGGCCTACAGTCCAAATGATCGTGAGCTTGAAAGCTAGCTTATAGATGTTTGGTGAGCCTAAGAGTTGGCCTTTAGTCCAAAAGATTGCAAGCCCAAAAGCTGGCTTGATTCTTCAAGCCTAACAATTGGCTTGATTTGGTGAGTCTGAAGGCTAACATAATTTGGTGAGTCTAAAGGTTGACATGATTTGGAGAGCTTGAAGGCTGGCATGATTTGATGAGCCCAAAGACTTGACTGATTTGGTGTGCCTGAAGGTTGGGTTGATTTGGTGAGCACAAAGACGGGAATAATTTGGTGAGCCAGAAGGATGGCTTGATTTGGTGAGCCCAAAGGCTAGCTTGATTTGGCAAGCCCAACGGCTGGCATGATTTCATGAGCCAGATGACAAGCTTGACTTAGCAAGCCTAAAGGCTTGCTTGATTTAGTGAGCCTAAAGGCTGACATAATTTGACAATTCTGAAGGTTGACTTGATTTGGTGAGTCCAAAGGCTAGCTTGATTTGGCAAGCCTAAAGGCTAGCATGATTTGATGAGTTTGAAGGCTGTCATGATTTGATGAGTTCAAAGGCTTGCATGATTTGATGAGCCTAAAGGCTGACATGATTTGGCGAGCCTGAAGATTGGCTTGATTTGGCAAATCCAAAGGTTGACATGATTTGGCATGCTCAATGGTTGGCATAATTAGTGAGCTCATAGGATAGATTGGTTTGCAAGCCTAATGGCTGTGATAATTTGGCTAGCATGATTTGGCGAGCTCAAAGGCTAGCTTGATTTGGGAAGCCTAAAGGTTGGGTTGATTTGGCAAGCCCAAAGGTTGACATGATTTGGCAAGCTTGAAGGCTAGCTTGATTTGGCAAGCCAGAAGGTTGACTTGATTTGGCACACCTGAAGGCTAGCATGATTTGGCAAGCCTCAAGGTTGGCCCATCATCCAATTTTGTGAGCTTTAGTTATTTTTGTTCTCTTTATTCTTGTTCAAGTTCGAGTGGGCCATTGTCAGTGTCTATTCATCAACTTTAAAGATCTCCATGATGGTTTCAGAGCTTAAGTTTGCTAAGATCATGGTAGAGGTAGGGTCTACGGATGGCCATAGTGGTGATTATGTTTCACCTATGCACAAGACTGCAGGTGGCCACGATGTGGATGGGGAGAAGAGATGTTTAATATGAGGTTTCGAGCATCGGGTCCTTCAAGGTTCATGTGTTCAAACATGGGGAACCAAGTGGTCCATGAAGTGAGACAGCAGGTAACCACGATACTAATGGGCATCCGTGGTGTTGTTCTGGTGTCTGGTCCATCTAGGTTCAGTCATTTGAATGCAAAAAACCAAGTGGCCTGCAAAGTTAGATCATAGGTAGCTGTAGTATTGATGGATGTTCATGGAATGGTTTGGGTACCCAATCCTGCTAGGTTCTATTATCTAAACTTGGGTGGCTATTTAGATTGCAGACAAACATGGGCAGCTTTGGAGGGGAACAAGACTAGAGGTGGCCATGAAACTAGAAGAGAGGAGGGGGGCAGCAGCAGCAGAAGCATGGGGATGGCAAGACCTCACAAGAGACGAAGGAGGAAAAAGAGAAACAAAGAAACAAAAGGATAGTGATGAGATGGTGACTTACATCTTTCTTTACTCTTTGACAATGCTCTCTCGACCTTCTCCTTGATGATGAGATCTCCTTCAGAATTCTTTCTTTAATTTGTATAGAAATTCACCAAAGAATCCACTATTGATCCCCAAATTCATGTTCCCTAACCCTCTTTTTATAGGATTTAGAGGCTCTCCAATTTTTATGATTGATTGATTTGATTTTGAGATTTATTGGATATAATCTTCTCGTAAGCCTCAAATTAGAATCTAAAATTGACATATTTCGATATTACAACTTCCTTATCTAAAAATTTGGTTAATTCTTGAAGGATTCAAAGAAATTCTATTTTTATTTTTGCATATCACGCCATAATAGAATGATCGATTAAAGAACCAGTCATCTGATTAGGCATAGACATGCTTGGCCCGTGAGGTTTAGGCGCTTGAACTTCTTAGGTTCAGTTGTCCAAATATAGTATGATTTGAGCCTAATTTTTTAGCATTTTCTAGTTTAAATTAGACCTCACTCACCACAAATTAGGTTTAAAGTCTAACTTTAATTCTTGTTAAACTCAAAGTCAGGGTTTGGATAGCAAAATGACTTAAACAAATGCCCCCTACATCAACGTTCTAGGAGTTTCCTATATGGGTTCGAATTGCCATATGAGATGGAAATGAATTGCCAAGTAGAAGTGGACATAATTTGCCACATGGAGTGGACTTGAGTCACCATGTAAAGTGGGCTTGAGTTACCACATGAAGGTGGATTTAACTTGCCATGCGATGATGGACTCAATTTGTCATGAGAGAGTCAACTTCGTTTGCCACATGAAGGTGGACTTGATTATACCACATGAGAATGGACTTGATTTATCACATGAAAGTGGACTTAATTGCCATATGAATATGAGCTTGATTGCTACACAAAAATGGTCTTAAGATGCAGACTTGATTGCCTCACAAAATGGACTTAATTTGCCACTCGAAAATGGACTTGATTGCCATAAAGATGCAAGTCTTATTTTCATACAAAATGGGCTTAATTTGCCACTTGAAAGTGGAATTTGATTGCCATGAAGATGTGAATTTGATCACCATGCAAAATGTACTTTGTTTGCCACTTGAAAGTGGACTTGATGAAGATATGGATTTAATTACCACACAAAATAAACGTTGCTTGCCACCTAAAAGTGGACTTCATTGCTATGAAGATGTGGGTTTGATCACCAAGCAAAATGGACTTGTTTGCCACTTGAAATTGGATTTCATTGCCATGAAGATGTGGGTTTGATCACCATCCAACATGGACTTAGTTTGCTACTTGAAAGTGGACTTGATTGCCATGAAGATGTGGGTTTGATCAACTCTAAAAATGGACTTGGTTTGACACTTGAAAGTGGACTTTATTGTCATGGAGATGTGGGCTTGATCATCTCACAAAATGGACTTTATTTGTCACCTGAAAGTGCTTGATTGCCATGAAAATATGAGTTTGATCACCATGAAAAATGGACTTAGTTTGCTACTTGAAAGTGGACTTGATTGCCATGAATATGTAGGTATGATTGCCATGCAACATGGACTCAGTTTGCCACATGAAAGCAGACTTGATTATTATTAAGATGTGGGTTTGATCGCCTCTCAAAATGGACTTAGTTTGCCACTTGAAAGTGAGCTTGATTGTCATAGAGATGCGGGTTTGATCACCTCACAAAATTGATTTTGTTTGCCAGTTGAGAGTGGACTTGATTGCCATGGAGTTGTGGGTCTGATCATCTCACAAAATGGACTTAGTTTGCCACTTGAAATTGGACTCAATTTCCATGAAGATGCAGGTTTGATTACCATGCAAAATGGACCTGATTTTCCACTTGAAAGTGGACTTTATTGTCATGAAGATATGAGTTTGATCGCCACACAAAATGGACTTAGTTTATCACTTGAAAGTGGACTTGATTACTACAAATCACAAGGTGAAGGATAACATTACATGTCCCTTTGGATGCCACGACAACTGACATCTTAATTATCCACTTAATTTCCCTTTTAAGCATTGGAAAGAGAATTATCCATGCCCCTTTTTATTTTGAAGTGGGACTTAATTTGTCACATAGACGTGGACTTGGGTTGCCACATAGAGTGAGCTTTTATGGAGTTGAATTTAATCATCACACAAATTGGACAAGATTTTATTTCTATGTTTTGCCTTGAGAAACATGGAGTGCATATTTGACCAAGTATTTTATTTTGAGGAAGCCAGACATTTCATCATAGACAAAACATAGACAACTTTGGTTGTGATTATTGTTATTCTTAGAGCTTAGGCATAGTACCTTTTGAAGAATTGACCATTGATTGGTATCATAAGCCTTTCTCCCTTTCATCGATTAGCTGGTAGGATCCCCCTTCTAATACCCTTTCAACAATATAAGGGCCTTCTTATTAGGCTAGAATTTGCCTTTCTTATTTTAGTTTGGGATTATGGGTCTTTTCAGAACTAATATCATTTCTCTCTTCTGGAACGACTTGAGCCGAGCCATCTTGTTATAGGCCTGAATCATTTTTGCATGATACATTTCAGGTTTTATTGTGCAATGAGCCATGTTGTACAAAGAGTCTAGCTCATCAAGGCAAAGTTGAACATTGTCTTCTCTTATAATTTCTTCTTGCAAGGCAATCCATAGAGAAGGGATTTGCACTTCTAATGGCAAGACTACCTTAGTCCCAAACACCAATGCATATGTGTTGATTGGGTAGGAGTTCGATATGTGGTGTGATAGGCCCGTAGTGCCTCAGCAAGCTTTGGTGCTAGTCCTTCTTAATTCTAATAACAACCTTATTCAAAATCTTGGAGATGGTCTTGTTGAATGCCACAGTGAGCCCATTGGCTCTTGCATTATAGATGGGTGAATATCTCTAATCTAATTTGTAGTGATATGCAAATCATTCTACCTTGAAGCTTTTGAAGGATGGTTCATTATCAGAGATGATCCTTTGAGGAATATTGAATCAATATAAGATATTTTATTGAAAGAAGTGGATAATAGCATCTGCCTTTACCTCTTTCAATAGAATCACTTCATCCCACAAAAGAAATAATCGGTTGTTGCCGGTATAAAGCAATGGCCCCTAGAAGAAGATGGTTTGATAGGGCCAATGATGTCTATACCCCATTCCTCAAATAGGCATGAGGATATTGTTCGATGTAGAGAATTTGGGCGTTGATGGATGAAATCATCATGAATTTGGCATAGATGATATCTTCTTGTATATTCGATGCAATCTCCCACTATCGTAGGCCAATAGTAGCCCATATACTTAATCTTCGTCATCATTTTTGGGCCTAACTGATGAGCCCCATAGACCCGAGAATGCACTTCATACATAACTTTTTTAGCCTCTTTGTCTGAAAGACAACACAGAAGTAGTTGATTGAAGGATGTCCTATAAAGAGTGTTATTGATAAGCACAAAGTGTGTAGCTCTTTTTTTGAGTTATGTCTATGTGGATTTATCTTTTGAGAGCTCTCCACTTTTGAGATTGTTAGTGAATGGTATTCTCCAATCTGTAGACTCTTCTATTAGTTTAAACTCAGTCCTCTCATGCTTGATGTTGAAGACTGAGTTCATCACTTGTCTACTGTGGACTATATTTAGAATTTCTCCTTAATCAAGGTCAGTCAGTGCCTTAGCTAGTTTGGTTAGGGAGTTAGCTTCCTCATTGACAGACCAAGGAACCCTAATTATTTGAATATGTGGGATTTGCTTTATGAGCTCTTGAGCCATTTCATGGTATTTCAGGAGTTTAGATTTGTGGACTTTATATTTGCCTTAGACTTGGTTGATAACTAGTTGTGAATCACCAAAAATATGTAGGCATGATATTTTCATATTGAGGGTCATCTCCAATCCTACAAGTAGGGACTCATATTTAGCTTTATTATTTGTGCATGGTTTTGAAAGGGAATAAGAATATCATAAAATGCCCCCTTTCAAAGTGACATAAATGAGTACAATTCTTGTCTTGATATGCAGAAGCTTCAGTTTGATCCCTGGCTTGATGGATAATGCTCTATCAAGTATAGCTTCTAGTAAGGTTCTCCTTCTTTGACCAAATGGATTTCTTCATTAGGGAGCTCACAACTCAGAGGAGAATCATCTGGTACTAGATGAGTTATGAGAAAATCAGCGAGAACTTGCCAATTAACTACCTTTTCAGGAGTGAACTTGATATCATATTCCATGAGAATTAAAGCCCACTTTGCTAGCCTCCTAGTGAGTATAGACCTAGTTATTAGGTACTTCATGGGATCAATCCTTGATATTAAAATGACTTGATGAGAGAGTAAATAATGCCTCAACTTCTTGATCGTGAATATGAGCACTAGATAATGCTATTCAATGGGGTAGTAGTTGCTTTTTGCTCCCACTAGCATTTTACTCAGATAGTAGAGTACATTTTCTTTACCCTTTTTATTATCCTAGATAAGAAGTTCCCCTATGGACCCTTCCATTGCGTCCATGTAAAGGATTAAGGGCTTATTGAGTAGGGGTTGCTACCAGGATTGGTGGCTTTTGGAGATACTACTTGATCTCTTCAAAGGCCTATTAGCAATCTTGATTCGAAATGAATGGAGTATTCTTCTTCATCAACTTTGAAAAAGGCTTGTATTTTTTTGAAGAGGTTCGAAATGAATTTTCTTATATATGCAAGTTAGCCTTGGAATCATCTAAATTTCAATCCCTTGATGTTTGATAATAAAGCCGAGGAATTTTCCCAATGACACCCCAAAAGCATACTTCATAGGTCATCTTTAAGTTATATTTCCGAAGTTGGTCAAATACCACTCTTAGGTCTTGGACGTGCCTGTTCTTGGACTTAGTTTTAACCACCAAGTCATCCACATAATATTCCACTACCTGTTGTATGAGGTCATCAAAGATTGAGTCATGGCCCTTTGATAAGTGGCGCCTACATTTTTGAGCTCGAACGGCATCACCTTGTAGCAATAAATGCCAATTAGCATCCTAAAGAATATATGTTTCTCATCATTAGGATGGATCTTGATCTGGTTATATTCTAAGAAACCATACATAAAAGAGAATATTTCAAAGTTGGCCTTGTTATCAATCGTGATTTCCATTGTTGGTAATGGAAAATGATCATATAGACATACTTTATTCAAGTCCTTGTAGTCCACACAAATGTGGATTGGGCCATTTTTCTTTATAATAGGAATGATGCTTGCCACTTAATTTGGGTATTTATCCTCTCTGATGAAGCCTGCTTCGATCAATTTCTTTGTTTCCTCTATCACCTTATGTTCTAGGTTGAGTTTCATCTTCTTAGGTGCTTGTTTGACAAATGAAAGCTCGAGATTGATAGCTAGCTTGTGGATTGCAACTTTAGAATGTAGTCCAGATATCTCCTTATAACTCCATGAGAAGTAGTCAATGTACTCTTGGAGCACTACTTTAAGCTGGGTTTGGTTTTCCTTTGAAAGTTGAGGGTTGATGAAAGTCAGCTTGGGATCTTTCTCTGAGCTTAGGTTGATCTCCTTCAGTTTATTGACTATAACTTACCCCCCATCCTCAAGTTCTGGTGGAGCTTCTTTTGGTTTAAGAATTATATCTTTACCGTGTGATTTATCATATTGAGTGTGGTTTGGTGAATGTTCATCTAAAGGCATTTTGACTGCATCATGCCCCCTTTCTTTTAGTTCTGATGAAATTCCACTAAACATGTCACCTTCTTGTGGTGTCTAGAAAGTCATGGCCACCTCGGCACATGTGTCAATGGGCATTGATGTCATTTGGTTATCCTAAATATTAGAGAGGGGTTTAGTGGTGATCATAGGACATGTGTAGGTATTTGGGGTAATATAGCCTAGTCCTTAAGAGTTCTTGCTTCCTCTTCTAGGAATGTAAGTATGTTATTAGGGTGGATCCCATAAATTCTTGAATAAATGACTCTTTCTCTTTGTTTATGGATATCCATGGCTAGATTTGTTGGTTATCTGATATATCTAGTATGAGAAATATTTAGGCCTGACTACCAGTTGATGGTTACTATCATTTGCCAGATCTTTAGTCCCCAGCATTTCATATTTGTTTGGAGCACATGCAATTACCTTGTAAAATAATATTTCTTTTTCTCCTTCATGCCATGGAGGAATGTAGAAAGTCGTTAATTCTTCCACGAGATTGATGCTCAGCTCTCCTAATGGCTTAAATAAGCCTTTCAGAACTTTAGTAATAAGGAGAGTATTTTCTATTCGACCTTTGTCATCATCTTCGTTAGAAGTATAACCACCTAGGTAGACTTGCAGGGCTCCTTCATTTGAAGAGCTGGGTCAGAATTGCTTCCCAAATTAGGAGAAGTAAAGACTAAGCTAGCAATCTTTTACTTGACTGATGGAAGTAGACCCCTTATTAGCATCGAATTGTTAATTATACTTTGTATCATCATAATGCACCTCATAAACATGACAAAAGTGTATGTCTTCGTCAATTTGATGTTCTTCACCATCCTCAAAATATTTGAGGTATTGATGTAGGGTTGATGGTACTACTTTATTTTCATGTAGCCATGACTTTTAAAGTAGTGCTTTGTATGAGACATCAGTATCAATCACATAGAATTTAGCATATGTTATCATCTCACCTACCTTTAGAGGGATGGTTATGGCTCTCAAAGCTCTTTGGTTCTTCTGATTAAACCTTTGTATGGTTATGATCTTAGATGATAGGTGGCACACATTCAAAGTCAAAGCTCTTAGAGTTTGGAGAATCATCGAATTGATTTAGGAACCTGGGTGAACCATAATGTGATTAATATTAATCCCATCTCTATTCCTTATGACATACAATGACCTATTATGGTATGTTGTCCCGGTTAGTAGGTTATCATTTGTGAAGGTGATGGTGAGAGTTTGGTGTGCACACAAAGACTCCTTTATCTTCTCTTCAGTGAAGTATATTTGTTAGTTGGTAGGGTTCTACAAGATGTACACTAGTGTATCCTTGAGTTCTTGTGACATCATCAAGGTATCAAAAATACTCAGCATAGTAGGGATCTTCTTAAGCTTGGTTGTTATGTTGTATTCACCTTTTTGGTTGCAGGTTCAGCATGCAAAAGCTTAATGTTCATATTTATCAGAATTTTTATTTTCTTGTTGTTAGGGATATTATTTTCTCTAGGCATTAGAGCTTGTCTCAAAGGTAGCAGTTTTCCACCTCGATTGAAACTTGGCATCATAAGACCGACAAGAATTATCTTTGAAGTCGCTTCTGAGGCTAATCATGTGACAAGAGGTAGAGGATTCTTGCCCCCAGTCAGTAGTTCTCTAAATGCCCTTGGAGGATGTGACTAGCTGATAATTATCCCATTTAAAATCAAAATTAGGCACATGAGGTTTTCTCATATAGAGGTCCTCAGAAACTCTCTAGATGAATCCTCCTATTTCGTCTACTAGTATAACATTTTTCATGACTTTATGTTTAGAATGCTTCTTTCATGGATATTTAAATCAGCTTGATTGTGAATTTTTAGATTGACTTGATGTAGGGGGCGAAATGAGCTTTAGCATTAGCTTGCTTGATCCTCTCCCAAAATGCTTGCTTCTTCCTTTGGCGCTTACTGATGTAAGGCCTTCTAAAATGGTTATAAAGTTGCTTTGACTTTGATGAATACATCATGCCTTGTATGCATAATTCCTCTAAATTTGGAAAAGTGCATCCTTCCACAAGCTCTAGGATTGGGACTTCATCAAACCTAGTGTGTTGAGCAAAAGTTTTTGAATCACTTATTGAAGACTAGGATAACAACTCATCAATATTCACCTCAAATGTATAAGTCACCATGTGAGAGGAGGTCATAGACTTGGCTCTCTTCAATAGTGTCTAGCTTTCTTGACCTATCTTTGGAGTGAATGGCATAAATGGTCATTCTAATCCCGTGTAGGGTCAGTAAGTGGTGTCTCACCACCCCTATGAGGCCTTTTATATGGTTTTGTCTTTTCTTCCAGCACCTACTCCATCCTCTCGACTTCCTCACAGAATATGGTGGTTGTGTTTGTCATGCTTGCCATATGGCCAGCCATAGCCCTTATATGCTAACTCAACATTTGCATTTTTCTTTTAACGAATATTATGTTAGTTGTAGCTAGCTCTTTCATAGTATCTAGCTATAGTTTGAGTATGTCATAGTCATACTTATGGGTGGACCACTCCCTACAATAATCATCTCGAGAGCAGCTGTCAAGGAGACCTGTGGGATCTCTCATTTTATCAGTAAAATCCCAGTACATCTATTTACTTCTTCTTACCTTGCACCCTAAATTTTCTCATCATTGAAGTGATAAGGTAGGTATCGGCTTGGTTATAAACGTTTGATGGTAAATACGGTAGAGCATATTACCACCGAAAGTTCACTTTCTTCATTTCCTACATCACGTTTCTCTAGTAAAGCTTTGAGTTTGTCAGAGATAAATTCTTTAAGAGTTACTTGGCTTCTTTCTCCCTGAACATATTCATCTAGAGCATCAATGTATTCTTGGATGGTTGATTTCTTGACATCGTATTTATCTTGCTAAACCAGCTTCTTCTTCTTGTTTCTATTCTTTCTCTTCTTGATGTTTTAAGCTGGTGAGGTAGTTTGCTTTGATGAAGTTTTCTTCATCATCATCCTAGGCTCTTCAGAGTTTCTAATCATTTTCTTTATCAATTTCTTTAGCCTTTTTGAAATGTAGATATTCTATAAGTGCCGTTGTTTAGGCGTACATTGTGCTTCTTCCCAAAAGAAAATTTGAGCAAGTGGCTCATGATCCTCGAACACAATAATATCATTAATGTGTTTAGTGGACATTTCAAATAGGGCTGCCTTCAGGAGAGTTAGCTTGCCTTCTCGGTATTGCTTCTTGACCTAATCTTTGAATACATAGCAGTCTTCAATAGTATGTCCCAAGACTCTATGGTAAGGATAATAGTTTGAGTGATTTGTTTTACTGGCTTCACCTGGCTTGTTGGATTCTAGCAATAGGAGAACTAACTTCAGAATATCCTTGAAGAATTTAGCTACACTTTTCTTCTGAAAGAATATTTCTCTCTGAGCCTTTATTGGAGATTATTGGATAGTTCTAGTTCTCCATCTCCTACAAGAGTTGGTGACTTCTAAGGATTATTCTTGTTCATGGTGGGGTTTCGAGGTTTCTTTTGCTCAGTTGTTGTGAATGCAGCCCTCAGATTTTTAGATGGCTCTCCACACTTTACCTTATCTATTTTCAGCTTGAAATTTTGTGAACTAGATAAGGTCGGTCGATCAATCCTTTTCAGCTTCTTAACTTGCATGATGCAGTCTTGGAAGGTATGGATGGAAGAAGCACTCAGATAAGGTGCCAACCATTCTCCCCTTATGTTGCTAAGGACTAAGTTCACTACCTCAAACTGGCTCATGGGTTATTCACACTTAATGTTGAGATTTCTCTATTGTATGATATAATCCATAATCAACTTATTGTCATGTTTTGATATTGAGATAAGGTTAGCAATGGTCACTTTATCACTAACTCCTCATAACCTGACTTGAAAAGTCTTTTTCATTTGTGCCCAAGTTTGTATGGATTCTAGTTATAAGCTAGTGTACCACTCGAATGCTACTCCCGTCAAGCTTGCTAAAAATTGTTGAACTAATAACAAGGGACTATTACTTGAATCTCCACACAGAGTCACAAAGTGAGCTATGTTCTATTCAAGATTACCCATGCTATTAAACTATTTAAAATTAGGCATTGTATAGCCATTGGGATATTGCACTCAGTTGTGATAGCTAGGGTATGATTTGTCATCATTATTTACCTTACCCATCTCGCTACCTTGTCTTAGTTGCACAATTATCATTCATTGTACCTGCTATTGTTTGTATGTTGGAGTTCCATATTGTTACAAATCCCTAAAATTGAGAATTGGGTATCCCTCGCTTGAGTGGGTGCTTTTGAACTACCTACATGTTTTTAGATCTCATCTACAGGAGATGCATCTTCTGTCACTTCTGCTACTTGAGATAACTATTGAGATCATTCTATATGATCAAGCTTCTGGTTCATTTGCAACTTCATCTCCATTAACTCTATAACCTTCTTTTAAGCTTCATTTTTCTCTTTGCCTTGTTGTTTTAGCTATTCTTGCAATGCTTCTATGGTCACTTCTTGATTAGAGCTTTTAGTTATGACCAAGGCTTCTATTGGAACATGATGGTCCATGCTTTGAGAATCATATTGTGGTTTCGGGTTGAGGTTAACTTCTTCCATTAGTTGAGTGGTATCATTTAAGAGTCTACCCATGGAGCGGGTAGCCACATCCTCTCTTTGGCATGGGAGCAATGATTAGTCCATGAGGGCCCTCTCCTCTTGGATTTCTTCATCTGTCGGCCTCAACCAGACAGCCTTCTTTTGATGTTTGATTGGCTAGTGTGCGGGCTCACAATCTGTACCAAAGGTATGATGAGAAATGACCTGACGGTGTGGGTAGTCTCTCTTTGGGGTATAACTTTTTGAGCAACCCTTCTCATTAGAGATGACAACATTGGGCCTCCTTCCTCTTGATGGATGGTGAGAAATAGGTTGGTTTTGCATGTTAGAAACTTCAATTGGTATAGTAGTTGGTGCATTCTTGAACTGCACCAACCTCAGAGATGGTCCCGAACTTAATTTGAGCTCCAACTACTTCATCATTGACTGATGTAACTGAACAACTAAAACTACCCCCAGGATGATATTGAACCTTGGGGTAGAAATATTCTTCATTGTTGTCATTTGATTCAAGTTCTGTAAGGGAAAAAAATAATTAATCAGTCTTCAATCGTAATTCTACTTTACCAGTGTCTCTATTATATTAACTAGGTTTCTAGACTTGGAGGATAAGTTAGGTCCCATCGGGCATGCCAGAATTTTTGGGATCAAAATTGGTGGTTTGGATAGTGAAAACTAGTAGGAGCAACCTCGAATCACTAATTAAAATTTATTTTAATTTAAAATGCGCTATCAAGTACTGTGAAAACATTGACTTCTAATAGGCACAAACCCCTATTGTTAATTATCCTGATAATTGTCAAGAACATCCTAAAGTAAGAAAACTTACTAATAAAATAGAGGCACAGAAGAAAGATGAAAGCATTATTCGATTAATCTACAAGATAGAATATGATTTAAGCATAGGTATGCCCTCACTTTACAACTAATTATAGACAATATAGAATAAAAATAAGGAAAGAAAAAGGAGAGAGAGTGGAGAAGAAGCTTTGATGTATACTATTACCCCACTCCCCCTGCACTAGACCATGTAACATTTGACCCCAACCTAGAAAGGAATGAGAGAAGTTTGAAGTGTTTCTAGTTGCTTTGAGCATCGGCAATAACTTTGAGATTTGAAGTGTTTCTATAGGCAATAAGGTATAGGTGATAACTTCATCTCAGTTGGAGTATTTTTGTTAGCCAATAAGGCATTGACAATAACTCCGTTGGGGTTCGAGCATTTTCATTAGCCGATCAAGCATGGGCAATAACTCTGTTTAACCTTAAAGTATTTTCATAGCCTATAGGGCATAGGTGATAACTTCTTTAGTTTCTTTTTTTTTGAAGTGTTTCCAAAGCCGATAAGGAGTAAGTGATAAGTTCTTTAGTTTTGAAAGTATTTTCATAGCCAATAAAGTGTAGGTGATAACTTTTTTATTTTGAAGTATTTTCATGCTGATAGGGCCTAGGCAATTGCTTTGTGATTTAGGTAGCATCACCAATGGCTTATGAGGTTGGGTATAGCTTGAAGATGTCATGTCAACAACTCCTAAGGTTAGCTAGCTTGAAGGGTATATCATCAACTGCTTGTGGGGTTGACTAACTTGAAGTGTGGCCAACGGCTTTGAGCATATTGTTGGTTGACTTTATTGATTTGGTAGCATCATTGATGACTTAGGGAGTTGGGTATAGCTTTAAAGTGTGGCCAATAGATTTGAGCGTATTGGCAATTAACTTCTTCGGATTGATAACATCACCAATGGCTATCGGTGTGGATATAGCTTTCGAAGTGTGGCTGACAGCTTGGAGAATGTTGGTGATTAACTTCTTTAATTTGGCATCATCACCAATGGCTTATGGGGTTTGGATAAGCTTGGAAGATGCATCATCAACGGCTTCTAGGTTTGACTAGCTTGAAGTGTGGATAACAACTTTGAGCACGTTATTGGTTGAGTTTATTGATTTTGTAGCTTCACCGATGGCTTAGAAGGTCGAGCATAGATTTAAAGTGTGGCCAATAGCATGGAACATATTGGTGATTAACTTCTTTAATTTGGCAGCATCACCAATGACTTATGTTGTTGGGTATGGCTTTGAAGTGTTGCTAAAGGCTTTGAGTGTGCTGATAATTAACCTTTTTAGTTGAACAACGTCACCAATAGTTTCTGAGATTGGGTATAGTTTTGAAGTACTGCTAAAGGCTCTTGTAGCATATCCAGCAAGATTCAATTTGGCCTTATTTAGATCTATTTGAACTAATTCTAGTTTAGGTTAGAGTCATAATATCACCCTTTGTTCATAGTCTTAGAGTATTATTGAAGCTTCAGCATACCCAATGGGACTCCATTTAACCTTATTTATTTATCCAAACTAATTTAGGTTCAGGTCAAAAGGTGATATCACCCTTTGTTTATTATTTTGGAGTATTATCAAAGTTTTAATAGCCTAGTGGGACTCAATTTGACCCTAATTAGTTCCATTGGGACTAATATGGCTTGGCTCTGAGTTTGATTTCAGTTAACTTGAGTTAAGTTTTGCCCTTGTATTGGACATCTATAGAGTTTAGGTCTGCTAGACTTTGGTTTAAGTTCAAGTTAATTTAGCTTGACTTGGTTCTAGTTTAGGTTCAACCTAGCCTGATTCTGGTTTGACTTTGAGTTTATCCTGTTAGTTTGGATTTGATTTAACCAAATTAGGCTTTGATTTGGACTAAGTTCAATTCAGATTGGATTTGATTTGAACTCAATTTGATTTTTAGAACAACCCATCTCGAGCCTTGTTAGGGTTGAATCTGAGTTTATTTGGTTTAGGTTAACTCAATTTAGATTTTTTGGAGTTTAATTCAATTTGGATTTTAGCCCAACTTTTTGATCAATTTAAGTCCATTTGAGCCAACATGGACTTTGTCCATTTGTTTTGGTTGAGTTTAATTTCAATATGATTGAATTATTCTATTTTAAGTAGTTTGATTTGAGGGTTCTTGGCTGTTTATGATGATTCAAAATGGACTCGTAACTCAATCTCAATTATGTGAACCCAAAGATTGGCTTAGTTCACAAGCTTGAAAGTTGGCTTAGTGCAAGCCTAAGAACTAATTGGGTGTGAGTCTAAGACTGACTTAGATGCGAGCTTAAATGCTAGCTATGATACTAGCTCAAAGGCTAGCTAAGTACGAGCCCAAAGGCTGGCTAGATGTGAGCCCAAAGGCTGGCTAAGATGTGAGCCCAAAGGCTAACTTGGGTATAAGCTTAAAGGCCAGCAAAGTGCGAGCTTGAAGACTAGCTGAGTGTGAGCTTGAAAGCTAGCTTGGGTGCAAGCCTGAAGACTAGCTTAGATGCGACCTTGAAGGCTTGCTATGTGTGAGCCTAAAGACTACTTTGGATATGAGCCTAAAGGCTGGCTAGGATGCAAGCCTAAAGGCCAGCTTGGACCCAAAAGCTAACTAAGTGTGAGCCCAAAGGTTGGCTAAGTGCAAGCCAGAAGGCTAGCTAAGTGTGAGTCCAAAGGATGGCTAAGTGTGAGCTTGAAGACTAGTTAGGTGTGAGCCTAAAAGCTGGCTAAAATGCAAGCTCAAAGGCAGACTTAGATGAGAGGTTAAAGGCTGGCTATGTCTAAGTCCAAAGGCTGGCTTGGTGTAAAACTAAAGGCTAGCTAAGATGTAAGTTTGAAGGTCAGTTGAGTGTGAGACCAAAGGCTGGCTAGATGCCATAGGATTCGTCTTCTTCATTGCCATCTTCAAGGTGCCAAGGGTAGTCAGAGCAAGGTCACAAAGTCCACCATCTTTATCAACATCTTTAAGGGGCTGTGGGTGGCCGCAGTGGGGTCATGAAGTCCACCATCTTCATCGTTGTGTTCAAGGGGCCGCTAGTGGTTGCAACGAGGTCATAAAGTCCACCATCTTTATCACCATTTTCTAGCGGCAGTGGGTAACCATAGTGCGTCACGAAGTCTACCATGATTATCACCATCTTCGAGGGGTTATGGGTGGCCATGACATTGATGAAGTTCATCAAGACACTGAGTGTCACAGATGGCTGTGGTGAGGATGGCTCAAAGATCGAGGTAAGCACAACTTTCCTTTTTTTGGGACAACTTTAAAGCTATACCCAACTCCATAAGTCATTGGTGATGCTATTAAATCAAAGAAGTTAATTACCAACATGCTCAAAGCTATTAGTCATACTTCAAAGCTAGTTAATCCTAGAAGCCATTGACATCGCATCTTTTAAGTTATATCCAACTCCATAAGTTGTTGGTGATACTATCAAACTAAAGAAGCTAATCACCAATACACACCAAGCTATCAACCACACTCCTAAGCTATACCCAATCTCCTAAGCATTAGTGATGCTACAAAATCAATGAAGTCAACCAATGATACATTCAAAGTTGTTGGCCAAACTTCAGTCTAGTCACATAAGCTATTGATGATGCACCCTTTTAAGCTAACCAACCCTAAAAGCATTTCGTATGTGTTCTTCAAGCTAGCCAACTCCAGAAGTAGTTGGCGATGTACTTTTCAAGTTAGTCAACCCCAAAAGCCATTGATGATGCACCCTTTCAAGCTAGTCAATCATAGAAGTAGTTGGTGATACGCTTTTCAAGTTGACCAACCCCAAAAGCAATTGGTGATGCATTCTTCAAGCTAGTCAACCCCAAAAGTAGTTGATGATGCACTTTTCTAGCTAGTCAATCACAAAAGTAGTTGAAAATGAAATTCTTAAAGCTATACCCAATTCCATATGCCATTGGTAATGCTATCCAAAAAATAAAGTTATCGCATATGCCTTATCAGCAATAGAAATACTTTGAAAGCCAAAGAAGTTATCACCTATGCTTTATCAGTTATGAAAATACTTCAAACATTAAAGAAGTTATCACCTACATCTTTTGTCTATGGAAACACTTCAAGGTCAATGGAGTTGTCGTCAATGCCTTATTGGCTAATGGAAATACTCCAACCCCAGTGAAATTATCGTCGATGCCTTATTGGCTAATGAAAATACTTCAAATCATGAAATTATTGCTGATGCTTAAGGCTATTGGAAATATTCAAACTTCTCTCGTTCTCTTCCATGATGTGGGCCGAATGTCACATGGTCTAGCGCAGGGAGAGTGGGTCAACAACACACATCAATGCTTCTTCTCCATTCTTTCTCTTTTCCTTTCTTCTTTTTCCATATTTTCTATAATCCTATGTTTAAATTCATTATAAAGTAAGGCATGCCCTTACTTAAGCCGTGTATCATTTCTTAAAATTAGTTGAATGCTTAAGGCATGCCCTTACTTAAGCCGTGTATCATTTCTTAAAATTAGTTGAATGCTTTATTCTTTTCTTTTTTGTGTCTTTATTTTATTAATCTGGTTTCACACTTTAGGAGGTTCCTGACAATTGTCAAGGTAATTAACAATAGAGGCTTACACTTGTTGGAAGTCATGATCCCACAATACTTTAGAGAGCACTTTAAATTAAAACAAATTTTGGTTTATGATTTGAGGTTGCTCTGAGGATCCCCATTATCCTAGGTGGTCAATTTTGATAGCATAAATTTTGGCACGCCTGGTGGGACTTGACTTCTCCTCCAAGTGTAGACACTGATAAGGTAGAATTACAATTGAAGACTAATCAATTATGTTCTCCTTTGTAGAAGAAAAAATCAAATGACAACCACGAAGAATATCTCTACTCCAAGATATACCATCATCCTGGGGATAGGTTCGGTTATGTAGTTGTCTCAGTCAATGGTTGCTATAGGAGCAGTTGAAGTTCAAATCAAGTTTGGGACCATCCCTGAGGTCATCCAGTTCAAGAGGGCATTTACTACTACACTAGCTGAAGTAGTCAACATGCAAAATCAGCATGTTTCTCACCTTCCATCAAGGTGACAGAAGCCCAATGTCATCATCCTAAACAAGAAGGGCCGTTCAGATGAGGAGCTAGAAGCCATACCTCATCCAAGAAGGATGTCAATCTTCCAGAGGTTAGGACCAAAGTGAAGCTCAGTCTTTGACTGCCTTCACCTAGCAACACATAGGGGGCAATCGAAAGCAAATCTAAACATAGGCATCAATTAAGAAGAGCTCATCTTGACTATCATCAGTAAAGGGAAAGCTATTGCTAACTTGGGAAACCTATCTCTCAAACAAAGTCAGTCATTACCATCCCAACCTCCAACTTCTTTGCTCGATTAAGCAATTTAGAGTAGGCTACGAGCACATTACAAAGGGCATAGTCTTGCGTTAAAACTGGGACAAAAGGGAAAACCACCAAACAAGAGTACAAGAGTCATTGTAAAGTTGTAACCCAACATGAGGGTTTGCTAAATGGATCACCTATACTGTCAGAGTCATTTCCCACTATGACTCTAGGAGGGACCACGAGCCAACACCCTAGCCAGCCAAATGGCAAAAGAAGGCTAACTATGTAAGGTTTACTAATAAGGAAATAAAAAAAGGAGAGGGCCCTTGTGAACTAATTCTTGCTAGCATGCCAAAGAGAGGGTGTGGTAACCCACTCCATAAATAGACTTTTGAATGAGATGACTCGATTGATGGGAGAAGTTAGCCTCAATCAAGAATCTAGACTTGATTCTCAGGACAGGAACCATTATATTCTAATAGAAGCTTGGTCATAATTGAAAGCTCTAATCAAGAAGTGACCATAGGAATACTACAAGAATAGCTAAGAAAGCAAAGCAAAGCAAAGAGAAAGATGAAGCGCAAAGGAAGGTCATGGAATTGATGGAGATGATACTACAAATGAGCCAAAAGATTGAAAGGTTAGAATGATCTCAACAACCATCTCAAGTAGTAGAGGCAATAGAAGGCACATTTCTTATAGATGAGATCCATGAAAACATAGGCCCTTCACAAGCACCTCCTCCAGTAAGGGATACTCAATCACTAATTTTAGGGATCGCTGATAATATGGAACTCTTAGCATATATACAACAGTAGGTATAATGAATGGTAGTTGTACAATTGAGATAAGGATGTGAGATGGGTACGGTAAGCAATGTTGACAAAGCTTACCTTAGCCATCATGACCAAGTGCCATATCCCAAAGGCTATACAATGTCCTAGTTTCAAATAGTTTAATGGCTTGGGCAATCTTGAATAGAACATAGCTCACCTTGTGACTCTGTATGGGGATTCAAGTAATAATCTCCTATTGTTACTCCACCAATTTTTAGCAAGGCTAACAGGAGTAGCATTCAAGTGGTATGCTACTCTACAATTAGAATCCATATAGACTTGGGCATAAATAAAGAAGGCTTTTCAAATTAGGTTTGGAGGAGTCAGAGATAAATAAGGTGACCATTGCAGACTTTGTCTCAACATCAAAATGTGACAATGAGATAATTTTGGATTATATCACATGGTGCAGAAATCTCAGCATTAAGTGTAAATAACCCATGAGCCAATTTGAGGCAGTGACCTTAGTCCTTGGCAACATAAGGGGAGAATGGATGACACCCTATTTGAGTGCCTCTTCTATTCATACCTTCCAAGACCTCAACATCCAAGTCAAGAAGTTTGAAAGGATTAGTCTATCAACCTTATCAAGTTCACAGAGCTTCAAACCAAAAAAGAGATAAGATAAAGCATGAAAAGCCTTCCAAAAATATGAGGGCTGCATTCACAAAAATTGAGCAAAAGAAATTTCTGAACCCCATCATGAATAAGGGAAATCTTTAGAAGCCACCAGCACTTCAAGAAGATGGATAAGTAGAATGATTCAATGATTTCCAACAAAGGCTTAGAAAGAAATACACTTTCAAGAGAGAAAAAGTAGATAAAATCTTCTAGGATGCACTGAAGTTAGGCCTCCAATTTCTAGAATCTAGGAGGCTAGGCAAGCCCAATAAAATAGATCACCCAAGAAGTAATACCAAGAAGGCAAACTAACTCTCTTGAAGGTAGTCCTACATGAAACACCTACCGAACACATCAATCACATTATGGTGCTTGAGGACCATGAACCACTTGTTGAAATCCTCTTTGGGGAAGAAGCACAATGTACACCCAAATAAAGGCACTTATGGAATGTTTGTATTTCAAAAAGGCTAAAGAAATTGATAAGGAAGATGACTAGAAATCTTGGAGAGCTTGGATGGTGATGAAGAAAGCCTTATTGGAACAAATCACCCTACCTACTCGAAGCTTCAAGAAGAGAAAGAACAAAAATAAGAAGAAGAAGTTGGTTCACCCAGATAATATGATGTCAAGAAATCAACCATCCAAGAATACATTGATGCTCTAGATAAATATGTTCAGGGAGAAAGAAGCCATGTAACTATTGAAGAAAATCTTGATGCAAGAAATGAATAAAGTGATCTTTCGGTGGCAATATGCTCTACCGTATTCACTATTGGAGGTTTACAACAAAGTCAATCCCCATACCAACACATTAATGATGAGAAAACTTAGGATGCAAGGCAAGAAGAGGTGAATAGATTTGTTAGGGATGATACTGATAAAATAAGAGATCCCACAAGTCTCCCTAATAGCTACTCTCGATATTACTACCGTAGAGAGTGATTCACTCATAAGCATGACTATGGCATGATTAAACTATAGCTAGATACTGTGAAAGAGCTAGCTACAACTAACATGAGATTTGTCAGGGGGCAAATACAAATATTGAATAAACAAATGCAAGCTACGACTTTGCATATGGAAAGTATGAGAAATACTACTGCCATGCTCTATGAGGAAGTCAAGAGGATAGAGAAGGTGCTAGTAGAAAAGAGAAAGCCACACAAAAGACCTTATAGGGGTGGTGAAAAACCACTTATCGACCCTCCTTAGGATTAGGGTGACCATTTGTGCCACTTACTCCAGAGATGGGTCAAGAAAATTAGACACTTTCAAAGAGAGTTAGCTAAGTCTATGACCTCTTGTCACATGGTGACATATACATTTGAGGTGAATCTTGGCAAGCTATATCCTAGCCTTTATCATGCAATATAGCAACAAATACTCAACTTGCATGATTCTAGAGATGAATATTATTGGTCTCATAATGCAAGATTTTAATTGAGGAGAGCAAATTAGGTATAATTTTGAGGTAAAAAAGTGTTACCTCTGAGACAAGCTCCAATGCCTATGGACAAGAATATCCCCAAGGATAAGGAAAAGTAAATTTAGATAAATAAGGGCATTGAGCCTCCATAAACTGAACCTACACCCAGAAAGGTGGAATACAACATAGCAGCCCACCTCAAGAAGATCCCTTCTACACTGAGTGTATTTGATACCTCGATGATGTCCAAGAACTCAGGGATACATTAGTGCACATCATGCAGAATCCAGCTAACTACCAAGCATACTTTGCCCAAGAGAAGATGAAGGAGTCTTTGTATATATGTCAAACTCTCACCATTACCTTCATAAATGATGATCTCCTATCTAGAATAATATATGATAATAGACCATTATACGTTACAACAATAGTGATGGGATCAAGATTAACCCAATCCTGATTGACCCATGTTCCTCAATCAATTTGATAACTCTCTAATCTCTACAAGCTCTAACTTTAGATGTGTGTCACTTATTTTTTGAGATTATAAGCATACAAGGGTTTAATCAAAATAGCCAAATAGCTCTGAGAGCCATAACTATCCCTCTGAAAATAGGCAAGTTGATGACAAATGCCAAGTTTTATGTGATCAATATTGATGCATTGTATAAATCACTACTATGGAGGTTGTGGCTACATGAAGATAAAGTAGTGTCATCTACCTTATATTAATACTTCAAATACTTTGAGAATAGTAAAGAACACTGAATTGGCAATGATATACAGCCTTTTGATGTTCAGGGGTTATATTATGACGATGCAAAATACTATCATAGACTCAACACTAATAGAGGGTCTACTTCCATCAATCAAGTAAAGCGAAAGCTCACTAGCCTGATCTTTGCTCCTCCTTACCAAGGAAGTGATTCCGACCTAGACTCTTTAGATGAAGTAGCCCTGCAAGTTTGCTTGGGTGGTTATATTTTTAATGAAAATGATGATAGATGTCAAAAAAAAAAATACTCTCCTTATTACTAAGGTTCCAAAAGGCTTATGTAAGCGGTTAGATGAGCTGAGCATTAATATCATGGAAGAATTAACAACTTTCTACATTTCTCCATGATACAAAGGAGAAAAGAAAATACTATTTTACAAGACAGTCCCTTGTGCCTCAACCGATAGTTATGACTAAATATTTCTCAAATTAGCTTCATTAGATAATTGACAAATCTAATTGCAAACATCCATAAACAAAGAGAGAGAGTTATTTCTTCAAAAATCTATGGGATCCACTCCAAGGATATGCCTACACTCCTGGAAAAGGAAACAAGAACACTAAAGGACTCAGCTATATCGCTCCAAACACCCACACGTGTCTTATGGTCAACATTGAACCTCTTTCTGATATTTAGGATGACCAAATGGTATCAATACCTCCTGACATATGTGCTGAGGTGGCTATGACCTTTTAGACACCACAAGAAGATGACATCCTTGGTGGGATTTTATTAGAACCAAAAGAAAGGGGGCATGATGCAACTGAAATGTCTTCAGATGAACTTTCACCAAACTTCACTTGACATAATGAATCATTTAGTGAAGAAATAATCCTCAAATCAAAAGAAGCTTTACGATAACTTAAGGATAGAGGGTAAGACATAATGGATGAACTAATGGATACCAAGATTAGGGGAAGACCCTAAGCTTGCTCTCATTAGTACTCAACTCTTAGAGGAAAGCCAAACCTAGCACAAAGTAGTGCTCCAAGAGTACATTAACAGCTTCACATGGAGCTATAAGGAGATGTCTCGACTAGATCCTAAAGTTAAAGTCTGTAAACTAGCCATTAATCTTGAGCTTCCACCTTTTAAAGAAGCACTTAGGAAGATTAAAACTTGACCTAGAACAAAAAGTGATAGAAGAAATGAAAAAACTGATCAAAGTAGACTTTATTAAAGAGGAAAAATACCTAAATTGGGTGGCAAGCATCATGCTAGCCAAGAAAAAGAATGGCCATATCCACATTTATGTGTGCTTAGGGACTTGAATAAAGCATGTCTAAAAAATGAATTTTCGTCACCAATAATGAAAATCATGATTGATAACATGATTGACTTCAAAATATCCTACTTCGTGGATGGTCTTTTAGGATATAATTAAATCAAGATGCATCCTAATGGTGAGAAACATACAGCCTTTAGGATGCCAATTGGCATGTATTGTTATAAGTGATGCTCTTTAGGCTTAAGAATGCAGGCACCACTTATCAAAAGGCCATGACTCAAATTTTTGATGACCTCATACACCAGTTAGTGGAATATTATGTGGATAACTTGGTAGTCAAAACTAAGTCCAAACATGGGCATATGCAAGACCTAAGAGTAATATTTAATCACCTTACAAAATATAACTTAAAGATGAATCCTATGATGTGCGCTTTCGGGGTATCATTCGGAAAATTCCTTGGCTTTATTGCTAGACATCGAGGGATTAAAATCAATCCATTTCGGATCACTTAGCAATTTAAAGAAATTGAGGTCATTCCAAGGCAGATTTGCATATATAAGAAGATTCATTTCAAATCTCTCTGAAAAATGCAAGCCTTTTTCAAATTGATAAAAAAAAAAAAGACACTATTCGTTTGAGATTGAGAATGCTAACATGACTTTGAAGAGATAAAGCAGTATCTTCTAAAGCCACCAGTCCTGACAACATCTCAAGATAGGCCTAATCCAAATGGGCTAATTGGGCCCCAAATTCAACTAAAACTTGGGCCAAAATGATAAAATGTGATAATTTTGTAAATATGCCCTGAATTAAATAAATCCTCATAAATAGGTCCTTGTCTGACTTTTTCTTACAAATAGATCCATGAAATAAGAATTTTGTAGAAAAGTCTAATAAAATTCTAAAATTACAAATCAGTCCCAAAAACTTAGGGTTTATAAATAAACCCCTCAAAGGATTAATAATTATGATTTGGTCCCCACAAAATCCTGGATTTACAAATAAACCTCTCCAAAATTCTTTATTTATAAATGGATCCTTCCAAATTTAGTATTTATAGATAAGTCCCTCCAAAATTTTTTATTTACAAATAAGTTCCTAAAATTCTAATTTTTCAAATAAGTCCCTAAAGAATTTTTATTTATGAATAAGTATAAATTTTATTCGAAAAGAACCCTAAATATTTCTAAACTTTATAAACAAGTTCTTTTCTTTTGAAAAGCCTCCTAAAAATTATAAAATTATAATTTTGTCAAATTTTTGAAACAAAAATTACAAATAATTCCCTATAATTTCAGTATCCAGGATAAACACAACTTTCAAATTTTATCACCTAAAATAAATAGGCTTATCCATATCTCTTTACATGTTCATCCAAATTTGAGATAAGTATATTCATATTTGTTTACATCCACATTCATTGGTCAAAATTCAAACAAAACAGATTCGTTTCAGCCCAACTTTATCTCTTTATGTGCTATTAAAAACTATAGAACCAACAAAATTAGATATCAGAGATTAGAAAATTGGAAGAAATATTAGTACTTGGCGCATTCAAGCAAGAGGAGAATTCAAGGCCAAGAACAAAAAAAGGTTGTTGAATATTATCATGTATTTGGTTTTCTTTTTTTCTCCTATGTTTCTCTGCTCTCATCCTCAACAACACTCATTGGACTGCCTCCTATCCTAGCCCTGCATCATTGTTGAGCCATCTCCACACAAATCTCATCGCATCCTCTTCTCCTTCAATGCCACTGGCAATGGCGAGCTGTACGCCCTCGCTATGCTCTGCCTACACAACACCCCGCCCTTCCACTCCTGGTACTCCCACACTGCTGGTGACCTCATCTTCGGCTTCCTCCTTAACATTGACACCACCTTCCTTGTCATCACTAACTCCACCCTTGGTAGCCTCACCCTCCTCCCCTTCTTGTAGTAGCTCTGGGATGGCTTTTGGCCAAGCTCTAGAAATTGCCTCCGTGACGAGCTGGCCCTAATCGTCTGCCATCTAATAGGATCTGTTGCAACCATTGACTACTACTCATGGAAGCCTGAGCCAATACAATCCACAAGAGTGCTATTGTTGGGAAGCAAAATGAGGGAGAGGGAGCTAGATAGCAAGGATGGCTCCATGGAGAGTAGAGACAGAGGGGTTAGGATAGATATGTTACCAGAGCCCTCACCTTGCCACCAGAGAAATATCTAGATCTAGTCAAGAAATAACCATATCTAGGTAGAGAAGCATGGCCTGGTCACGAGAGGAAAGAAGGTTGGTTGAAGCTTGAACAAGAAGCAAAAAAATAAAAAAAAAAGTACTTGTACAACAAAAAAAAATTATGCTAAAATAGAAGAGAAAAGTTTTGGGTTTAGGGAAGAAGAAAAAAAAAAGAAAAAATTTTTTTATGTAAAAGAAAAAAGAGAAAAAATTGGTAAAAATAACAAAAAAGAGGAGAGCTTTCAACATCATGGCTATCCGCGATTTTTGGTACAAAGGTGGACTGTTGATACTGTTGTGGCCACATGTGGCCCCTAGAAGATGGCAGACTTTTGACACTGTCTATGGCCATTCATGGCTCCTTGAAGATGGCGATGAAAATAACAAACCCATAACTCTACTGTGGCCATGCGCGGCCCCTTGAAGATAGTGAATCCTCCTCACACTCAGCCAATTTTTGGACTTGCACCAAGCTAGCCTTCAATTTCACACTCAGCTGGCCTTCAGGCTAGCACCTGATTAGCCTTCCGACTCACATTGAGCAAGCCTTTGGGCTTGCATCCAAGCCAGCCTTTGGACTCACACTCAACCAGCGTTTGGGCTTCCACTTAGCCAACCTTCGAGCTTGCACTCAGCCAACCTTCGAGCTCACACTCAGCCAACCTTTGAGCTCGCACTCAACCAATCTTTGGACTCATACTCAATTAGCCTTTGGACTCACACTAAACCAGCCTTTGGGCTTGGACCCAAGCTACACTTCGGGCTCGCATCTAAGTTAGCCTTAGGGCTCACACTCAGCTAGCCTTAGAGCTTACATAAATCCAACCTTTGGGCTTGCACTCGAGCCAACATTTGAGCTTGCATCCAAGCTAGCCATTGGGCTCACACTAAGCCAACCTTTAAGCTCACACTAAGCTAGTCTGCAGGCTCGTACTTAGCCAGCCTTTAGGCTTGTACTTAGCTAGCATTCAAGCTCACATCCAAGCCAGCATTTGACTTGCACTTAGCCAGCCTTCGTACTAGCACTCAATAAGCTTTTAGGCTCACATTGAGCCAGTCTTCAGGTCCCCACCAAGCCATCCTTCAAGCTCGCATTCAAGCTAGCCTTCAGGCTCACACTTAGCCAACCTTCAGGCTTGCACTTAGCTTACCATTGGGCTCGCACTCGGCTCACCTTCGGGCTCACACTCAACCTTTCTTTGGGCCTGCATCCAAACTAGCTTTTGGGCTTGCATCCAAGCTAGCCTTTGGGCTCACATCTAATCCAATCTACAAACTCACACCTATTACTCCTCGAGCTCGCACTAGGCCAGGTTTTGAGCTCGCAAACTAAGAAAACCTTTAGGTTTACACATTTGAAGTCGGGTTATGGGTCTACATAAAATCATCATAAATAGCTAATGACCCTAAAATCAAATTGATTTGCAGTAACTCAATCACAAAAAATGGACAAAGGCCATGTTGACTCAAATGGATCTAAATTGTTTAAACAAATAGACTAAAATCTAAATCAACCTAGACTCCAAGAAAAATCCAAATTAAGTTAATCTAAACTAAATAAACTCAGACTCAACTCAAATTGGACTAAAGATAGATTAATTTAAAATCAAGTTGAGTTCAAATCAAATCTAGTTAGGATTTAACTATATTCAAATCAAACCCTAATTGACTTGAGTTGAACTATATTCAATACAAACCCTAATTGGGTTAAGTCAAGTCCAAACTAAAAGGGCAAACACAAAGCCAAGCTAGAAGCAAACCAGGTTGAGCTTGAGCCGAAGACAAGTTGAACTAAGTTAACTTGAATTTGATTTGAGGTCCATCAAGATGTAGACTTGAACTCAATAGAGATCCAACACAAGGTCAAACTTGACTCAAGTTAAATGAAGTCCAACTCAAAGCTAAACTAAATAGGGTCAAACTGAGTCCCATCGGATACTCTAAATCTTCGACAATAATCTAAGACTATGAACAATGGGTGATATTACCACCTTGACATGAACAAGAATTAGTTCGAGTATAATTAAATAAGGTCAGACTTAATCTTACTAGTTGTGCTATAAAAGCCTTTAGCAATACTTCAAAGCTATACCCAACTCCATAAGTCATTGGTGACACAATCAAACTAAAGAAGTTAATTGACAACATGCTCAAAGGTATTGGTCAAACTTTGAAGCTAGTCAACCTTAGAAGCCATTGATGACACATCTTCTACGCTATATCCAACTCCATAAGTTGTTGGTAATGCTATCAAACTAAAGAAGCTAATTGCTAACACACTCCAAGCTATTGGCCACACATTAAAGCTATACCTAATATCCTAAGTTATTGGTGATGCTAACAAATCAATGAAGTTAACAAACAATATACGACCACTATTTAGGCTAGTCAAGCCCAGAAGCTGTTGTTGATGTGCCCTTTCAAGCTAACCAACCCTAGAAGCATTTGGTGATGTGATCTTCTAGCTAGCCAATCCCAGAAGTAGTTAGTAATGTTCTCTTCAAGCTAGTCAACCCTAGAAGCCATTGATAATACACCCTTTCAAGCTAGCCAAACCTAGAAGTAGTTGGTAGTATGCTCTTCAAGTTAGTCAACCCTAAAAGTAGTTGATGATGAATTCTTCAATCTAGTCAAACGAAAAAGTAGTTGATGATGCATATTTCAAGCTAGTTAATCCCAAAAGTAGTTGATGATGTGATTCTTTAAGCTATACCCAACTCCATAAGCTATTGGTGATACTACCCAAAAAATAAAGTTATCACCTACACCTTATCGGCAATGAAAATATTTCAGAAACCAAAAAAGTTATTCCCTATACCTTATTGGCTATGGAAATACTTCAAAAACCAATGAAGTTGTAGTCTACGCCTTATTGGCTATGGAAACACTTTAAGGTCAATGGAGTTATCACCTATGCCTTATTAACTAATAGAAACACTCCAACCCAAGCGAAGTTGTTGCCTATGCTTTATTGGCTAATGGAAGAAATGCTCCAAATTATGAAATTATTGTCGATGCTCAAATTTATGGGAAATACTTCAAAATTCTCTCATTTCCTTCCATGATTTGGGTTAGAAATTACATGGTCTAATGCAAGGGGAGCAAGGTAGCAGCATACATCAAAGCTTCTTCTCCACTCTTTCTCTTTTCCTTTCAACTTTTTTTTTCCATATTTTCTATAATTCTATATGTAAATTCATTGTAAAGTGAGGCAAAACCTTCCTTAAGCTATGTATCATTTCCTAAAATCAGTCAAATACTTTCTTCTTTTCTTTTTTTTTTTGTCTCTATTTTATTAATTATGTTTCTCACTTTAGAAGATTCTTGACAATTGTCAGGGTAATTAACAATAGGTGCTTACACTTGTTGGAAGTCATGATCCCACAACACCTGATAGCATACTTTAAATTAAAATAAATTTTGATTTATCATTCGAGATTGCTCTCGGGGTCTCCGTTATCCAAGGTGGTTAATTTCAATCCCACAAATTCTGGCATGGCCGGTGGGACTTGACTCCTCTTCTAAGTGTAGAAAATTAGTTAATATGATAGAGACATTGATAAGGTAGAATTACAAAGACTAATCAATTATGTTCTTCTTTGCAAAAAAGAATCAAATGGTAACAGTGAAGAACATCTCTATCACAAGATATACCATCATCCTAGGGGTAGGTTCAATTGTGCAATTACCCCAGTCTATGGTTGCTATAGGAGCAGCTGAAGTTCAAATCATGTTTGGGACCATCTTTGAGATTGTCCAGTTCAAGAGAGCAGTTACTATTGCACAAGTTGAAGTGGTTGGCATGCAAAATCAGCCTATTTCTCACCTTCCATCAAGGGGAAGGAGGTCTAATATTGTTACCCCCAACAAGAAGGGTTGTTCGGATGAGGAGTTAGAAGTCATACCTTAACCAAAAAAACTATTAGTCATCGAGAGATTTGGACCAAAGTGAACCTCAGTCTTTCATTGTCTTCACCTAGCATCACACAGTGGGTAATCAAAAGTAAATCCAAACACAGACATTGATGAAGAGGAGCTCATCTTTACTGTCACCAGTAAAAGGAAAGTTGCTGAAATTTTTAGCTGATTTGGGAAACCTACCTGGCAAACAAAGTTGGTCATTACCATCCCAACCTCTAATTTCTTTACTCCATTAAGCAATTTAGAAAAGGCTAAGAGCAAGTCATAGGGGGCATAGTCTTGCCTTAAAACTGTTACAAAAAGGAAAATCACAAAACAAAAATACAAGAGTCACCATAAAGCTACAACTCAACATGAGGGTTTGCCAAAGGAGATCACCTGCATGGTCAGAGTCATTTCCCACTATGACTCTAGGAAGGACCACAAGCCCACATCCCAGCCAGCCAAACTCCAAATGAAGGCTGATCATGTGAGGTTTACTAATGAAGAAATCCAAGAGGAGAGGGCTCTTGTGGACTAATCCTTACTACCGCACTAAAGAGAGGGTGTGGTGACCCACTCCATAAGTAGACTCTTGATTGAGATGACTCAACTAATGCGAGAAGTTAACCTTGATCTAGAATCTAGACTTAATTCTCAAGATAGGAACCATCATATTTTGATAGAAGCCTTCATCATAACTGAAAGCTCTAATCAAGAAGTGACAATAGAAGTTCTGTAAGAATAGCTAAGATAGCAAAGTAAATAGAAAGACGAGGCTTAAAAGTAGGTCATGGAATTGATGGAGATGATACTACAAATGAACCAAAAGATCAATAAGTTAAAATGATTTAACAACCATTTCAAGTAGCATAGGTGACAAAAGGCACATACATATCTTATAGATGAGATCCATGAAAACATAGGCCCTTCATAAGCACCTCCTCTAGTAAGGGATACTCAATCATCAATTTTAGGGATCGCTGATAATATGAAACTCTCAGCATATATACAACAGTAGGTATAATAAATGGTAGTTGTACAATTGACACAAGGATGTGAGATGGGTAGGGTAAGTGATGTTGACAAAGCTTACCCTATCCATCATGATCAAGTGCCATATAATAAAGGCTATACAGTGTCATATTCCACAGGCTATACAATGCCTAGTTTCAAATAGTTTAATGGCTTGGGAAATCTTGAATAGCACATAGCTCACTTTGTTACTCTATATGGGGATTTAAGTAATAATCCCCTATTGTTACTCCACTAATTTTTAGCAAGGCTAATAGGAGTAGCATTCAAGTGATATGCTACTCTACAACTAGAATCCATATAGACTAGTGTCACATCGGCCCACAATGGGTGTGACAACTAGGGTACAAATAAAGAAGGATTTTCAAATTAGGTTTGGAGGAGTCAGAGATAAGGTGACGATTACAGACTTTGTCTCAATGTCAAAATGTGACAATGAGAAAATTCTTGATTATATCCCATGGTGGAGAAATCTCAGCATTAAGTGTGAATAACTCATGAGCCAATTTGAGACAGTGAACTTAGTCCTCGGCAACATAAGGGGAGAATGGATGACACCTTATTTGAGCATCTCTTCTATTCATACCTTCCAATACCTTATCATGCAATTCAAGAAGTTAGATAGGATTGGTCCACCAATCTTATCTAGTTCACAAAGCTTCAAACTAGAAAAAAATTAGATAAAGCATGGAGAGGCTTCCAAAAATATGAGGGTTGCATTCACAACTACTGAGCAAAAGAAACTTTTGAACCCCACCATAAACAAGGAAAATCCTTAGAAGCCATCAGCACTTTGAGGAGATGGAGAAGTAGAATGATCTAATGATTTCAAACAAAGGCTTAGAAAGAAATACTTTTCAAGAGACAAAGATTAGGTAAAACATATCACCCAAGAAGCAAAACTGAGAAAGCAAGCTAACTCTCGAAGGTAGCCCTATATGAAACACCCATCGAACATGTGAATCACATTACTATGTTTGAGGACTATGAACCACTTGCTGAAATCCTCTTTGGGGAAGAAGCATAACATACACCCAAACAATGGCACTTGTGAAATATCTATATTTTGAAAAGGCTAAAGAAATTAATGAAAAAGATGACCAGAAACCCTGAAGAGCTTGAGATGGTGATGAAGAAAGCTTTATTAGAATAAACTACTGTACCTACTCAAATCTTCAAGAAAAGAAAGAACAAAAACAACAAGAAGAAGTAGATTCAACCAGATGAATATGATCTCAAAAAATTAGCCATCCAAATCGATGCTTCAGATAAATATGTTCGGGGAGATAGAACCCAAATAACTCTTAAAGAATTCTTCATTGATAAACTCAAAGCTTTACTAGAAAATCCTAATGCAAGAAATGAAAAAAGTGAACTTTTGGTGGTGATATGCTCTGCCATTTTCATAGTTAGATGTTTACAACAAAGCCAGTCCCCATCTTGTCACTTCAATGATGAGGAAATTCATCATGCAAGGCAAGAAGAGGCAAATAGAGTTGTTAGAGATGATACTGATGAAATGAGAGATCCCACAAGTCTCCTTGATAGCTACTCTTAAGAAGAAAATCTCAGAGAGCGGTTACATTCTCAAGCCTAACTCTACCATGTTCAAACAATAGCTAAATACTATGAAAGAGCTAGCTACAACTAATATGAGGTTTGTCTAGGGGCAAATGCAAATGTTGAATAAACCGATGTAGGCTATGACTTCTGATATGGAAAGTGTGATCAATACAACCACCATGCTCTGTGAGGAAGTTGAGAGGAGAAAGAAGGTGCTAACAGAAAAGACAAAGCCACACGAGAGACCTCATAGGGGTGGTGAGAAACCACTTATTGACCCTCCTCAAGATTAGGATGACCATTTGTGCCACTTACTCCAGAGAAAGGTCAAAGAAAGCTAGACAAAATTGAAGAGTTAGCTAAGTCTATGACCTCTTATCACATGGTGACTCATATATCTGACGTCAACAATGGTGAGCTGCTATCCTAGCCTTCATCAAGCAATCTAGCAACAAATACTCTTGCATGATTTTGAATATGAATATTATTGGTCTCATGATGCTAGATTTTAACTGAGGAGATTAAATCAAGTACAACTCTAAGGTGAAAAGGTGTTACCTCGAAGACAAGCTCTAATGCCTAGGGACAAGAATATCCCAAAAGATAAGGAAAAGTAAATTAGGATAAATGAGGGCATTGAGCCTTTGTAAGTTGAACCTACACCTAGAAAGGTGGAATATAACATAGCAGCCCACCTCAAGAAGATCCCTGCTATGCTGAGTATGTTTGATGCCTTGATAATGTCACAAGAACTCAAGGATACAATAATGCACATCTTGCAAAATCCGTCTAACTACTAAGCATACTTTGCTGAAGAGAAGATGAAGGACTCTTTGATGCATGTCAAATTCTTGTCATTACCTTCACAAATGATGATCTGCTATCTGCAATAACATACCACAAGAGACCAATGTACATTATAGGGAACAATGATGGAATCAAGACTAATTGTATCCTGATTAACCTAAGTTCCTCAATCAATTTAGTGACTCTTCGATCTCTAAGAGTTCTAACTTTAGATGTGTGTCACCTATCATCCAAGATTATAACCATATAAGGATTTAATCAAAATAGCCAAATATCTCTGAGAGCCATAACTATCCCTTTGAAAGTAGGCAAGTTGATGCATTGTATAAATCACTACTAGGGAGGTCATGGCTACATGAAGATAAAGTAGTACCATCTACCCTATATCAATGCTTCAAATACTTTGAAGATAGTGAAGAACACCAAATTGATAGTGATGTACACCCTTTTGATGTTCATGGGGTATATTATGATGATGCAAAATACTATTAGAGACCCAATGCTAATAGAGGGCCTGCTTCCATTAGTTATATAAAGTAAAAGATCGCTAGCCCTATCTTTGCTCCTCCTTACCTACGAAGTGATTCTGAGCCAGCCTCTTTAGATGAAAAAGCCCCACAAGTTTGCCTAGGTGGTTACACTTCCAATGAAGATGACAATAGATGTTAAATAAAAAATACTCTCCCTATTACTAAGGTTCAAAAAAGCTTACTTAAGCCATTAGATGAGTTGAGCATCAATGTCGTGGAAGAATTAACAATTTTTTACATTCCTCCATGATACAAAGGAGAAAAGAAAATATTATGTTACAAGGCAGTCCCTTTTACCTCAAGCATATATGAAATCCTAGGGATTGAAGAATTAGTAGATGATGGTGACCAACAACCGATAGTCATGGCTAAATATTTCCAAATCATCTTTATCAGATAATTAACAAATCTAGTTATAGACATCCACAAACAAAGAGAGAGAGAGAGAGAGAGAGAGAGAGAGAGAGAGTTGTTTCTTCAGAAATCTATGTCATCCACTCCAAGATTGTGCCTATATTCCTAGAAAAGGAAACAAAAACACTAAAGGAATAGACTATATCACTCCAAACACCCACATGTGTCTTATAGTTACCGTTGAACCTCTCTTTGGTATTTAGGATGACCAAATGGTATCAATACCTCATGACATGTGCGCTGAGGTGGCCACGACTTTTCAAACACCACAAGAATATAACATCCTCTGTGGGATTTTATTAGAACCAAAATATAGGGTGTATGATGTCACTGAAATGCCTTTAGATGAACTTTCACCAAATCTCACTGGACATGATGAATCACTTGGTGGAAAAATAATTCTCAAATCAAAAGAAGCTCTACTAGAACTTGAGGATGGGGGGTAAGCCATAGTGGATGAACTGATATAGATCAACCTAGGCTTAGAGGAGGACCCCAAGCTTACTTTCATTAGTACTCAACTCTCAGAGGATAGCCAAACCCAACTAAAAGCAATGCTCCAAGAGTACATTGACTACCTCGCATGAGGCAACAAGGAGATGCCTAGACTAGATCTTGAAGTTGAAGTCCATAAATTAGCTATCAATCTTAAGCTTCCACCTTTCAAAAAAGCACCTTTGAAGATTAAAACTTGACCTAGAATAGAAAGTCATAGAAGAAAAAAAAGAAACCGATCAAAGTAGGCTTCATTAGAGAGGAAAAATACCTAGATTGGGTGGCAAGCATCGTGCTAGTCAAGAAAAAGCTAAATGAGTCAAACTTAGATCTAAACTAAATAGGGTCAAATCAAGTCCCACTGGGTACTCTAAACCTTCGACAATACTCCAAGACTATGAATAACAGGTGATAGGTGATGTTATCACCTTGACCTGAACCAGAACTAGCTCAAGTAGAACTAAATAAGATTAGATTGAGTCTCACTAGGTGTGCTACAAAAGCCTTTAGCAATAATTTAAAACTATAGCCAACTCCATAAGTTATTGATGATGTGTCGAACCAAAAAAGTTAATTACCAACATGCTCAAAGTAGTTAGTCACACTTCAAAGCTTGTCAACCCCAGAAGCCATTGAAAACACATCTTCTAAGCTATATCCAACTCCGTAAGTTATTGGTGATGCTATCAAACAAAAGAAGTTAATTGCCAACATACTCCAAGCTATCAGCCACACTTCAAAGCTATACCCAATATCCTAAGCCATTGGTGATGCTACGAAATCAATGACGTCAACCAATGATACATAAAGCTGTTGGCCACCCATTAGGCTAGTCAATCCCAAAAGCAATTGATGATAGGCCCTTTCAAGCAAACCAATCCTAGAAGTAGTTGGTGATGTGCTCTTCAAGATAGCCAACCCTAGAAGTAGTTGGTGACACACTCTTCAGGTTAGTCAACTCTAGAAGCTATTGACGATGCGCACTTTCAATCTCGCCAACCCTAGAAGTAGTTGGTGATGCGCTCTTCAAGTTAGCCAACTCTAGAAGTAGTTGGCGACCCATTCTTTAAGCTAGTTAACCCTAAAAGTAGTTGATAATGTACTTTTCAAGCTAGTCAACCCCAAAAGCATTTGATGTTGCAATTCTTAAAGTTATACCCAACCCCATAGGCCATTGGTGATGCTACCTAAGAAAAAAAGTTATGGCCTATGCCTTATCGGCTATGGAAATACTTCAAAAACCAAAGAAGTTATCACCTATACCTTATTAGCTATGAAAACACTTCAAAAACTAAATAAGTTATCACCTATGCTTTATTAGCCAGGGAGATACTTCAAGGTTAATGAAGTTATCACCGATACCTTATTGGTTAATGAAAACGCTCCAACCCAAGTGAACTTATCATTGACTCTTTATTGGCTAATGGAAATACTTCAAATCATGAAATTATTTTCGATGCTTAAAGCTATTGGAAACACTTCAAAAATTTCTCATTCCCTTCCATGGTTTAGGTCAGACATCATGTGGTCCAACGCAGGGGGAGCGGGGTAGTAGCACACATCGAAGCTTATTCTCTACTCTTTCTCTTTCCCTTTCTTCTTTTTTTATATTTTCTATAATTTTATGTTGAAATTTGTTATAAAGTGAGGGCATATTTTGCTTAAGCCATGTATTATTTCTTAAAATCAATTGAAGACTTTCCTCTTATCCTTTTTGTGTCTCTATTTTATTAATTAAGTTTCTCACTTTAGGAGATTTTTGATAATTGTTGAGATAATTAACAATAGGAACTTGTACCTATTGGAAGTCATGTTACCACAATACCTGATAGTGCACTTTAAATTAAAATAAATTTTGATTTATGATTCAAGTTCACTCTCAAGGTCTCAAGTATCCTAGGTGGTCAATTTCAATCCCACAAATTCTGGCACACTTGGTGGGACTTGACTTCTTCTCCAAGTGTAGAAACCTAGTTAATATGATAGAGACATTAATAAGGTAGAATTACAATTGAAGATTAATTAATTATGTTCTCCTTTGTCGAAGAAAGAATTAAATAGCAACAGTAAAGAACATCTCTGTCCTAATATATACCATCATCCTATGGATAGGTTCAGTTATGCAGTTGACTCAGTCAATGGGTGCTATTGGAGCAGTTGAAGTTTAGATTATGTTCAAGACCATCTCTAAGGTCATCTAGTTTAAGAGGACACTTACTACTGCACCAGCTGAAGTGGTCGGCATGCAAAATCAGCTTGTTTCTCATCCTCCATCAAGGGGAAGGAGGCCCAATGTCATCAATCCCAACAAGAAAGGCTAGTTGGAAGAGGAGATAGAAGCCATACCTCAACCAAAAGGATGTCAGCCTTCCATAGGTTAGGATTGAAGTGAAGCTCAATCTTTGACTGCCTTCACCTAATACCTCATAGGGTGCAATCAAAAGCAAATTCAGACATAGACATCAATGAAGAAGATCTCATCTTGATTGTCACATGTAAAGGAAAAGCTACTAAAATTTTTAGCCAACTTGGAAAACTTACCTCTCAAACGAAATCGGTCATTACGATCCCTACATCCAACTTCTTTGCTCCATTAAGAAATTTAGAGAAAGTTAAGAGTAAGTCACAGGGGATACAGTCTTGCCTTAAAACTATGGCAAAAGGGAAAATCACTAAACAAAAATACAAGAGTCACCATAAAGGTGCAACCCCACGTAAGGGTTTGCCAAAGGATATCATCCATACTATTAGAGTCATTTCCCACCATGACTCTAGGAGGGTCCATGAGCCTACACCTCAGCCGGCCAAATGCCAAAAGAAGGCTACTCAAGTGAGATTTATTGATGAAGAAATCTAAGAGGAGAGGGCCCTTGTGAACCAATCCTTGCTACTGCATCAAAGAGAGGGTGAGGCGACCCACTCCATAAGTAGACTCTTGAATGAGATGACTCAACTAATGGGAGAAGTTGGCCTTAATAAAAAATCTAGACCTATTTCTCAGGACAAGAACCATCATGTTCTGAAAGAAGCCTTGCTCATAACTGAAGGCTCTAATCAAGAAGTGATTATAGAAGAACTGCAAGAATAGCTGAAGCAGCAAAGAAAAGAGAAAGATTAAGCTCAAGAGAAGGTTATAGAATTGATGAAGATAATGCTACAAATGAGCTAGAAGATCAATAAGTTAGAATGATTACAACAGCCATCCCAAGTAGCAAAGGTGTCAGAAGGTGCATCTCCTATAGTTGAAATCCATAACAACATAGGCCCTTCACAAGAACCTCCTTTAGTATGGGATACCCAATCCCCAATCTTAGGGATCCCTAACAACATGGAACTCCCAGTATCTATATAATAGCAGATACAATGAATGGTAGTTGTACAGTTGAGACAAGGATGTGAGATGGGCATGGTAAGCGATGTTGACAAACCTTACCCTAGCCATCAAGACAAAGTGCCATATCCCAAAGGCTATATAGTGCCTAGTTTCAAACTATTCAATGGTTTGGGCAATCCTAAATAGCACATAGCTCACTTTGTGACTTTGTGTGGAGATTCAAGTAATAATCCCTCATTGTTACTCTACCAATTTTTGGTAAGATTGATAGGAGTAGCATTCGAGTGGTATGCTAGTCTACAACTAGAATCCATACAAACTTGGGCACAAATGAAGGAGGTTTTTCAAATCAGGTTTGGAGGAGTCAATGATAAGGTGACCATTGTAGAACTTGTTTCAATGTCAAAACATGACAATGAGACGATTCTGGATTGTATCACATGATAGAAAAAATCTTAGTATTAGGTGTGGATACCCATGAGGCAATTTGAGGTAGTGAATTTAGTCCTCAACAACATAAGGGGAGAATGGATGGCACCTTATTTGAATGCCTCTTCTATTCTTACCTTCCAAGACCTCATCATGCAAGTTAAGAAGCTAGAAAAGATTGGTCCACCAACCTTATCTAGTTCACAAAACTTAAAACCAAAATAGAATATGGTAAAGCATGGGGAGCCTTCCAAAAATGTGAGGACTATATTCATAGTAACTAAGCAAAAGAAAATTTTGAACCCCACCATGAACAAGAAAAATCCTTAGAAGCCACCAGTTCTTTGAGGAGATGGAGAAGTGGAACGATCTAATAACTTCCAACAAAGGCTGAGAAAGAAATACTCTTTCGAGAGAGAACAAGTAGGTAAAATCTTCTAGGATGCACTAAAGTTAGGTCTCCAATTACCAAAATCCAAGAGGCTAGGTGAGGCCGATAAAATAAATAATCCAAACTATTGTCCTTACCATAGAGTCTTGGGACATACTATTATAGATTGCTATTTGTTCAAGGATTGGGTCAAGAAGCAATGCCAAGAAGGCAAGCTAACTCTATCGAAGGCAACCCTATATGAAACACCCAATGAGCACATCAATCACAATACTGTGTTAGAGGACCATGAACCACTTGCTGAAACCACTTGGGGAAGAAGCACAACATACACTCGAACAAAGGCACATATGGAATGCCTACATTTCAAAAAGGCAAAAGAAATTGATAAATAAGATGACTAAAACCCTGGAGAGCCTAGGATGGTAATGAAGAAATACTTATTAGAAAAAAACACCCTACCTGCTCAAAGCTTCAAGAGAAGAAAGGACAAAAACAAGAAGAAGAAGTTGGTTTAGCCAAATGAATATGATGTCAAGAAATCAACCATCCAAGAATACATCGATGCTTTGGATAAATATGTTCAAGGAGAAAGAAGCCAAGTAACTCTTGAATAATTCTTCATTGACAAACTCAAAGCATTACTAGAAAATCCTAATGCAAGAAATGAAAAAAGTGAACTTTTGATGGCAAATGCTCTGCCATGTTCATTAATGGAGGTTTACAACTAAGCCGATCCCCATCCTATAACTTCAATAATGAGGAAATTCAAGATGCAAGGCAAGAAGAGGTGAATAGATTTGTTTAGAATGATATTGATGAAATAAGAGATCCCACAAGTCTCCCAAATAGCTGCTCTTGAGATGACTATCTTAGAAAGTGGTTTGCTTGTGAGCATGACTATGGCATGTTCAAACTATAGCTAGATACTATGAAAGAGCTACATATAATTAACATGAGGTTTGTTAGGAGGAAAATGCAAATGTTGAACAAACGCATGTAGGCTATGACTTCCGACATGGAAAGTCTAATAAATATGACCACCATGCTCTTGAGGCGGTTGAGAGGATAGAGAAGGTACTAGCCAAAAAAACAAAGCCACACAAAAGACCTTAGGGCTGGTGAAAAATCACTTACCGACCCTCCTCGGGATCAAGATGACTATTCATGCCACTTACTCTAGATATGGGTCAAGAAAGCTAGATACTATCAAAGAGAGTTAGCTAAGTGCATGACCACTTGTCACATGGTGACTCATATATCTATGGTGAACACTGACAAGGTGCTTTGGGAACTATTATAGCCTTCATAAGGTAATTTAGCAACAAATTCTTGACTTACTAGGTTTGGTGAGGTCCCAATCCTAGAGCTTGTAGAAGGGTGCACTTTGCCAACTTTAGAGGAATTATCCATATGAGGCACAAATGAAGAATATGACTCCATATCTTACTCAAAATAACTTTATGACCGCTTTAGAAGGCCCTACACTAGCAAGCGCTAAAGAAAGAAGCAGACATTTTGGGAGAGAATCAAATGAGCTAATGCTAAAGCTCATTCTATCCTTGCATCAAATCAATTTGAATATCCATAGTCAAGTCAATCTAGATATCCACAAAAGAGACATCTTAAATACAACGTTCTGAAGAAAGTTATGCCAGTAGACAAAGTAGAAGGATTCAAATAGAGAGTATCTAAAGAACCTTCTACAAGGAAACCTCTTGTGTCAAATTTGGATGTTGAATGGGATGATTATTAGTCAATCACATCATCCAACAACATTTAAGAAATTACTAATTGGGGGCAAGAGTTCTCTACCTCTTGTGTCATGATTAGCCTTGGGAATGATTTTGAAGACGAATCTTATTGGTCTCATGATGCCAAATTTTAACTGAGGAGAGTAAATTAGGTACAACTCTGAGGTGGAGAGGTGTTACCTCGGAGACAAGGAATAAGAATATCCCCAAGGATAAGGAAAAGTAAATTCAAATAAATGAGGGCATTGAGTCTTCACAAGCTGAACCTACACTTAAAAAGGTGAAATACAACATAGCAGCCCACCTCAAGAAGATCCCTGCTATACTGAGTGTGTTTGATACCTTGGTGATGTTACAAGAACTTAGGGATACAATAGTGCACATCTTGCAGAATATAGCTAACTACCAGGCATACTTTGCTGAAGAGAAGATGAAGGAATATTTGTATGCATGCCAAACTCTCACCATTATCTTCACAAATAATGATTTACTACTTAGAATGATAGACCACAACAAACCATTATACGTTATAGGGAAAAGCGATGAGATCAAGATTAATCGCATCTTGATTGACCAATGTTCCTCAATCAATTTGATGACTCTCTAATCTCTAAGAGCTCTAACTTTGGATGTATGTCACTGATCTTCTAAGATTATAACCAAACACGGGTTCAATCAAAATAGCCAAATAGCTCTGTGAGCCATAACTATCCCTTTGAAAGTAGACGAGTTGATGATAGATGCCAAGTTTTATGTGATTGATATTAATGCATTATATAAAGCAGTACTAGGGAGGCCGTGGCTACATGAAAAAAAATAGTGCCATCTACCCGACATCAATGCTTCAAATACTTTGAGGATGGTAAAGAACACTAAATTAATTGTGATGTACACCCTTTTAATGTTCATGAGGTATATTATGGTGATGCAAACTACTATCAGAGATCAGACATTAATAGAGGGTCTGCTTCCATCAATCAAGTAAAGTAAAAGATCGCTAGCCTGATCTTTGTTCCTCCTTACCTAGGAAGAGATTCTCACCCGACCTCTTTAGATGAAGAAGCCCTGCAAGTTTGCCTGTGTGGTTATACTTCTAACAAAAATGACTACAAAGGTCAAATGAAAAATACTCTCCTTATTACTAAGGTTTCAAAAGGCTTAGTTAAGCCGTTTGATGAGTTGAGCATCAATATCATGGAAGAATTAACAACTTTCTACATTCCGCCATGGTGGACGGGAGAAAAGAAAATACTATTTTACAAGGCAACCCTTTGTGCCCCAAGCATACATAAAATCCTAAGAATTGAAGATCTAGCATATGATGGTGACCATCAATCGGTAGTCATGCCTAAATATTTCTCAAATTAACTTTGTCAGATAATCAACAAAATTGGTTATGGACATCCATAAATGAAGAGAGAGAATTATTTCTTCAAAAATCCATAAGATCCACTCCAAGGATGTGCCTACATTCCTGGAAAAAGAAACAAGAACACTAAAGGACTAGGCTATATTACTCCAAATGCCTACACGTCTTATGGTCATCATTGAAACTCTCTTTGATATTCAAGATGACCAAATGTTATCAATACATCCTAACCCATGTACTCAGGTAGCCATGACTTTTTAGACACCACAAAAAGATGACAACCTCGGTGGGATTTCATTAGAACTAAAAGAAAGGGGTATGATGCAGCTTAAATGCCTTCCAATGAACCTTCACTAAACATCACTCGATATGATAAATCACTTGGTGAAGAAATAATCTCAAAGAAAATGAAGCTCCACCAAAACTTGAGGATAGAGGGCAAGTCACTGAACTGATGGCGATCAACCTAGGCTCCGATGAGGACCCCAAGCCAACTTTCAATAACTCTCTTCTCTAATTTTTTGATCTCTGTTTTTTGATTTGTAGGTTTCGTGGATTTCTATAGGCTCGTGAAGACCGGATAGACCTTCATTTAAAATTTTTATTTTGCGATGATCTATTATTTTTAATTAGTTATGAATGTAGTTGGATTGGATGACGATGTTCAATATGAAATTGGATAAATTTATTTAATGTAGATGATAAAATTTGAAAGTTTTATTTATCTTAAACATTTAAATTACATAGAGAATACTTACAAATTTTTTTCAAAAATTAGACTAAATTATAATTTTATAATTTTCAGTGAACTTTTCTACAAAAATGACTTATTTATAAAATTTTTAAACTTTTTGGGTCTTTTTTTAATAAAATATGGACTTATTCATAAATAAAAAAAATTTGAGAGACTCATTTATAAATAGTCAAAATTTCAGGAGCTTATTTATACATAAAAGGCTTTGGAGGGGCTTATTTATACATTTTGAATTTTATAAAGACTAAATCATAATTATTGACCTTTTAGGTGCTTATTTACAAATACTAGATTTTGTCGGGTTAATTTATAATTTTAGAATTTTATTAGACTTTTTTGTAGAATTTCTCACTCTAGGAATGCATTTATGAAGATTTATTCAATACAAAGACCTACTTATAAAATTTTTATATTTTGTCATTTTGACCCAAGTTTTAGATGAATTTTGGACCTAATTATGGTCCAAAAATTCAGTCCAATTAGTCCATTTGGATTAGACTTAGCTAGAGCCCAAATTTTTCGATGATTTGAGTTTAATTGTCGATTAAACTCAAATATGATCTAAGTCTAAACGAGACCCACATTTGAGACATAATTTAGTGGTATATAACTCTTAACTTTAATTATATTTAAATTAATTTTAATTATGACAAAAATCACGTTAAACATCTACCTACTATTTATGAAGTTGGATGAAGCCTTGGAGTGCTGCTAGGGGTTTTTGCACACCCATTGAGATTCAGCTTGATCTTATTTAGTTCCATTCAAATTAATTATATTCAGGTTTGAGTTCGGTTTGAATTCACTTAATTTAGATCTCAAGTTTAACTTAATTTGAGTTTTAGTCTATCTATTTGGTCAATTTAGTTCCATTTGATGGTCCATTTGGGTCGATTTAATTTTTTTCATTTACCTGAACTGAGTTTAATGTGATTGAGTCATTTTAAGTTAACATTTGATTTAAGAGCTCACTGGTTGTATGATGGCATTATGGTGAGCTCACAAGCTGGCCATAGGTTCTAACTAGTTGTTAAGCAAAACCATAGGTTGAGCCTAAGTCAGATTGGTTGTCGGAGGAGATCGTAAGCTAATTCTAAACTATTTAGTTTCAGGTGAGATCGTAAACTGGCCATAATTCAAAATGGCTATTGGATAAGATCGTAGATGAACCCCTAAACTATTTGACTTTTAGGTGAGATCAAAGGTTGACTCTAAGTCAATTGGTTATCGGGTGAGTCTATAGGCTAGCCCTAAATCATTTGACTTTTGGGTGAAACCGTAGGCTATCCATAAGTCAGATTAGTTGTCAGATGAGATGGCGAACTAGCCCTAAATCATTCAACTTTCGGGTGAGATTGCAAGTTGGCCCTAAATTAGATTGGTTATTGGGAGAGATCATAAGTTGGCCTTAAACCGTTTGACTTTCAGACAAGACTATAGGATGACCCTGAGTCAGATTAGTTATTAGATGAGACCGTAAGCTAGCTCCTAAATCATTTGACTTTCAAGGGAGATTGCAGGTAGACTCTAAATTATTTGACTTTTGGGCGAGACCATAGTCTGGCCCTAAGTCAAATTGGCTACTAGGGGAGATCACAAGCTAGCCCTAATTCATTTGACTTTCAGGCAAGATACTAGGTTAGCACTTAAGTCTATTTGCTTATCCAGTAAGACCACAAGTTGGCCCTAAACTATTTTTACTTGCAAGCGAGACCACAAGCTGGCCCTAGGTCAATTAATTTTTCAGTGAGACCACAAATTGACCCTAAACCATTTGACTTTTGGATGAGATCATAAGTTGGCCCAAATTCAAATTGGTTTTCAAGTGAGATCACAAGTTGACACTAAACTATTTGACTTTTGGGTGAGACCTTAGGCTAGCACTAAGTTAGATTGGTTATTGGGTGAGACTGGTAGCTGGCTCTAAATTGTTTAACTTTTGGATGAGACTATAGATTGGCTCTAAGTTGATTGATAGTCATGCAAGAATGTAGGCTAGCCTTAAACTATTTTGTTAAGATGTTCTACTATTATTTTTTTTGTTGTTTTGTTCTGTTCTCATTCTTGTTTTTGTTCTCGCTCTCTTCCTTGTTGTCAATCCAAAAGGTTCTCATTATTAAATCTTCTTTGACTTGATGCGATTGTAATGAATAAGGATGCGGATGGCTGCAATGATGATAAAGATTCACTGGCATTCTAGACCATAGATGGTCAAGGTTTGGTAGAGATACACTATCATACAAAGGGCCATAAGTGACTATAGTGTTGGTGGAGATCCACTATCATTTGAAGGGTAGTGGGTGGCTATGGTGTTGGTGGAAATCTACCATCATATGGAGAACTATGGATGGCCGTAGTATTGGTAGAGATCTACCATCATATAAAGGGCTGTGGATAACCACAGTGTTGGCGAAGAGCTGCTATTATTCAGAGAGCCACAGGTGACTATAGGTTAGTGGAGAACTACTATCATACAGAGGACTATAGGTGACCGTAGTGTTAGTGGAGATCCACCATCATATAGAGGGTAGCAGTTCGCCATGATGTTAGTGGAGATCCGCTACTGCGAAGCCCTAGATAGTTACATTATAGGTGAACAAAAGAGAGGCCCATGATGGGGTTTGGATGCTTGATTCTTTCTAGTTTAATCATCCAAATCTGGGCTACTGAGAATGTACAATTGTTGATGAAGAACGAGACCATGGGTGACCAAGAATTGTTTATAAATTATTATCAAATTTGTGTCCTAGCCCCCTTTTTATAGAGCTTTGAGAGGATCTTTAATTTTAGTTATTGAAATTTGATTGAGAGATTTGATGAATTTTTTTTACCATAAATCCTATATTTGAATCTCAAATTGATATTCTTCGAGATTATACCTTCCTTGTTGAAATTTTGGATTGATTTTGATGGATTTTAAGAAGAATTTTATTTTCGTTTCTGCATATTGCAATTGAATCAAATGCTGGTTGGGAATCGGATGTCCAACAATGAGTAGTGTTTGAACAATCAAACAATACTGGATGTCCGATTGAAACTTGATGTCTGACTATGAGCAAGGGTGTGCATTGATAGATAGAACTGATGAACGATTGATAACTAGGCATCTGATTGTGATTCAATTCAGATTCAGAGCCTAATTTTTTGGCCCTTTTCTATTTCAATTTGGTCTTAATCATTGTAAATCAAGTTAATGGTCCAACTCTAATATGATATTGGGATAGGATTGCAAAAATTACCTAAACAATTATGAACTATTTTCCACAAATACTTAGTCAACTTCCCATATGCACTGAGGTCACTGAGCTCCTACGATTGACTTAGGAATAGCACACAAGAGCCAAGATTGCTTAACCTCCATGGCTACTTCAGGTTCAAAGTTCTTTCGGTGGGCCAATGCTATAGAAACTGAGCTCACTTAACCTCAGAATGACTTGGTATCTTCTCCTCAGTGCTTTGAAATTGGTGATTGACTTCGGCTATTAGCTTGACCTGGGGGCATGGTTTTGGCTCACTTTTATTTTTGATTCTTCAATCAAGGCTCCTTGGTTTAGTGTATCATCACTTCATAATTAATTTAAGTAATGGTTAACAATATAAGTCAAGTTTTATTTAAAATATGACAAAAATTGAAGTGGTAACCATAAAAAATGTTTACGTTTCTTAAACGCCTACACAACAATGTGATTGAGCCAAATGATTACTCTAGAAAAGAAAAGGCATTTGAAATTTAGCAAAAAAAATCTCAAAATTAACAAGGAGAAATATTATCATTTATTAGAAGGCAAAACAATAATATTTGATCACTAAAATTTTTTAGAATAATATTTATTATGGACACTATAGTAACATTTATGCAAATTACGCTCTAGATTGAAGTTGATGTTAAAACAAATTGTTAAAGTAAATTTTGAAATTTATTTATGCATATGATTAATCATGCAAAAACATAACTATTGTTGGAGTCCGATTTTGTACTGATTTCAATCTAAAAGCTCCTCAAGATTAGATCTACTAAGTCGTCTCTCCATCAACCTATGCAAGGAAAGAACTATGTAGAGAACCACCGAAAACTCTCCAACCAATCCTCAAGTTAACCTTATACTTGAAGTAATAGTATTTTTACTAAAGATTGAGTATTAACCCCTTACTTCTCTATTTATCATGCTTTTATATCTCATGCTTGGAGATCTATCATATTAGTGTCCCACTATTTCAGGTAATTGTCATGTCGAATTTCTTCTAATGGACAATTATCAATCAAATTCTTGAGGGTTAACTCTCAAGTAATTGTGGATTAGATACCATAATAATATGATGATTGGTTGTGAATCAATCGGGACATCCAAGCCTTCTTATATCTTTAGCTAAATTCCTTATCAAATTATGGGCTAGTGTGTGAGTCCGTTATTGAGCCAACATTACCGAGCTTACTGCTCCATTAGGTTTTTACTATGGAGATAGGCTCACGGCATAAACTTTGGGCTCATTCCGAATAGCCTCTCAACTCAAAGAGTCTCCCCTAATTAATTTCACTTTGAAGGTCAACCCTCAGTTACCTTCACTACAATTCACTTTGAAAGTCAACCGTCTATTACGTCAGCTGTCACCTCAGATTTTTACTTATACTTACCTGAATTTACCAAATCGATTCTTATAATTCTGAAGTATCATCAATAACAATTTAAAACTTAGTAAAACATAAACGCATGACTCGACATATTAACAAATTATTTGGAAATATTTTTTAAGATAAATTGTGAGTTTGGAGTTCTGAATAGTGTACAAGCCAGAAGCCACTATTAACAGTTAAAGCTTTATATGTATGTCACATAATTAATGTAAAAGAACTAGTTTAACAGAAAACACCCATAAATGCAAAAGAACTAGTTTAACACAAATGTTTTATTATAGTGTCTGTAGAAACACAATAATTTAAATCAGAAAATAATGAAATTTTGTTCCAATAAGTTTAAATTACACTATCAATTTCATATTTCATCTTAATTCATTGATAATTTTTTATATGATATTTAAATAATAATATGTCATAAATATAAAAACATTTAATTAAATAATTAATTTATGAAAACGGTTAGCATTTAGACATAACACACTTTAATTAATGATAATAAATATGTGGCTTTTAAAACGCCTCTCTATGAGGAAAACTTATAGTTTCTATAACCTATATATATCATCATGTTCATACCTCAACACATAATTATTTCACAAAGATCCTTAAAAAGGTACCAAACATCAACTCTCATCGAAAAAAGTTATGAAAAAATTTCATCATATATTTATCTTATCATTTTTTGGAATTTTATTATCAGCCTCATGGGCATATAAAATTATAGATGATATTTCTGATTTGAATATCAATAGCAAGCCTGAATTTTCCATTTATGCAGGTCATAAAAATGTTGATTTTGAGAATTTTCATTTATGTCTTGAAAGAAAAGAAAAAAATTGTGCTCGATTTCTCCCAGAAAGAAACTGAAGTCGCAAGGTAAAAAGGTTTAGGACAAAATAAAGTCCTCTATAACGGAACAATAAATTTCTATTGCAATTGCTTATAAATGCATTCCTGTAAGTCAATAAAATTTATGTTTATCTTCAAATAAATAATTATTTACCATATCATTTGTTGGAAGCTGAAGAAGTAAATAGCCCATTTGTGAGAAATTATTATGTTTAAGGCACTACATTTTGAAAATTTCTCTTTATTTTTAAATGCTTAGATACTTCACATGTAAACTAAGTAACATTTATATACACGACATGTTAAAAATAAAATATGATATAGTTTGAATAGGTGGTAACTTTGAAAATGTCATACAACATAATCACATCATTTGACATATTAGTTAGATATTCGGAAATAGAATTTCTTAAAATAAATCATGAATTTGAGTTTTCGAATAATGTACAAGCCAAAAGTCATTCACTAATCCTATGGTATATGTAGGGTTATCAATTTGGCTCACAGCTCAAACTCGATTTGAGTTAGGCTCGAACTCGACTTGACTCAGTAAAAATGAGTTGAGTTCGAGTTCACTGAAGTGGCTTATTTAGCAAATGAGTTGAGCTTAAGCTGAAACTAGCTCACTTGGTTCCAGCTCAAGATTTCTATTAGATTTAATCCCCATGATCCATTCATCCAAAACCCTCTGCCAATCTTGACCACAATTCTCTCCTCCAACCTCAATCTTCTTTGCCACTTCATGAACAAATGATCATGATCTCAAGCTTGTCAACTATTGGCCCTGCCATTCTGACCCCAGTCCATCCTCTTTGACCCCAGCTTGTTTGCATCGACCACAGCCCATCCTCTCCTACCCCGTCAACCCTGTCGTCCATTTGGCCCCATCTCTTTGTGTCCCTATTGGCCCCTCTCACCATCTTATTCTCCATTCAGCCCCGTCAGCCCTCCTTATTATCATCATCTTAATGTCTTTGTTATTCATTTGACCCCATTGGCTCACTGTCACCCATCAACCCCGATCTCCATTCTCATCTCTATCAGCCATCTCCATGTCCTCCATCCTCTTCATGTCCCTCATCATCCTAGATGAGCCTTATGTTCTGAATGAAATTGAAGTATGATAACAAAGATTAGTCTCCTATTTGTCTTTTATTGTAGCCAACAACTCTCCTCATTAATTTAATCAATTTCATATTTTTCATTTGTCATTTCCTTCTAATATCCTGTTACTAATCTTTTTCTTGTCATATTGTTGATATGTTGATTTAATTTGGAACATGCATCACTTATAATTGTGAATAGATATTGTTTATTCAGGTTTAACAATCCCTTGTATTTGTCCTTACTTCTAATGTTAGTGGATTGTACTTGACATGTGCCAAATGTTTTTAAAAAATTCTCATGATTTGTAAATATAAGCATTCAGTAACATACTCGATTACTTGAGGCAATCGTTCATTAAATATAGTAGATAAATCTAAACTTAAATATTCGTGATCTTCCCTATATAAATTTTTTTATCTTCTAAACTATCTTCAATAGTCTATGAGTTGTGAGTCTATGGTCTGAACCTTCACATACAAAGGTATGACATCCTGAATAAATGCATGAATAAATACATGAAGCTACAATATATAAATACATGAATAAACAAAATTAACATTTTAAATAAGTACCTTAATGTAGTCTTTTATCTTGGATCTTCATCAATGCAACTCGAGCATGCTTATCTTTTCATTTTTCTTTTTTTGAAAAAATTTCTTGTATGCTTTTGAAAAATTATGATATTTCTTATGTCTTTTTTAATTAATTCTATTTTTTGTATTATACTTTTAGTGATATCTAGTAATATACCACCAACACATTCAATTGCTAGTGAAAATGAACTTGTTGGCAATGATATTTGTGTGCCCAAGGAACAAATTGCAAAGGTAGATTTGACAATTAAAAGAAAAGAACTTGATAGTAAAGGAGGACAAAAGAGTCATTCAAAAGTTTAAAATGTTTTTCATGTTGTTGAAGTTAAAGAAAAAAAGGGATGACAATACAAAAGTATAAATGCAAGTATTGCCACAAAAAATATGCAATCTCGAAAACTAGTGCTATTTCACAATTGAGTAGGCATATAAAAGATTGTGTATACATAAAGAGAACTTCAAGTGATTGACCTACCATCAACCTTTAATATACAAAAAGTGCTAGTGAGTCTCCATCTCCTTTTCATCTCTCTTTTTTGGGTACTTGAGACACTCGAGTTACATGAGAAATGATTGCCACAACTATTGTTGCTCATGAACATCCATTCATCATAACCAAGGTTTTTTTATTTTAATAGAATGTTGACATATTATAATCCTTGACTTGTTGAAGTTTGTAAAAATATTATTAAAGATGATTGCTCAAAATTATATAATACTGAGAAAGAAAAGTTGAGAAAGATTTTCAAAAATGTAGATAGCATCTCTCTTACTTCTGATTGTAAGACTTCGAATCAATCTATTGGCTATATATATTGCACAACTCATTATTTTGATTACAAATAGAAATTGTAGAAAAGAATAGTTAATTTTATGATTTAGAACCACCACATGCTAGTATTATTATTGTCGATGCTATTTTAGAGTGCATTCTTGATTGGGAAATACAAGATAGTGGCAACCATTACCTTAGATAATATCAAGTAATGATATTGCTGCTAAAAGTTTATAAGAAACTTTGAATCTAGATGCAAGCTTCATTTTAAGGGAAAGATTTTTCATATTTGTTACAGTGCACATATATTGAATATAATGATGGAGGATGGTCTCAAGAAAATCAAGCATATAACTCAAAAAATTCATTTTAGTATTTTGTATTTGAGAAAGTCAACTCCTCATTTGCACAAATTTGCTGAAATTGCAAAACAGTTGAATGTAAATACGAGAAAGAGTTTATGTGTTGATGTGGAGCTATCTAAAATTCTACATGTCATATATTCACACTTGCTCTTTTCTATAGAAATCCTTTCACTTAGTATACAAGTAGAGAAGCTAATTTTATGTGGCAATCATCTGCTAAGAATGGGATCAAAATAAAAAAAAAATCGAATCTCTTATACGACTAAAGTTTTCTCTTGAAGTATTTGCTTAAATCAATTTTAGCCAAAAATTAAATTTAATAAAAAATTAAAATTCAATGTCACTAAAATATGATCAAACTGTGGGTTTCAATTAGAGCTAAATCATGATCAAATTCGATTGAAAATTGAGTTTAATTTAAACTTGAATTGTTGAAAAATTTGGTCTAGAATTAAAGTGAACCAAATAGGCCAAATACTTGGACCAAAAGCAGGAGATTCATCAAATATTTAGACCAAAATAAAAAAAATATAAAATTTTATAAATAGGTCCCTAGACCAAATATATTTTATAAATGAGTTGCTGACTAGGCTTTTCTTATGAATAAATCTCTCGGATGGAAATTTTGTGACAAAATTTATGAAAGTTTTGAAATTCCAGATTTAACCTTACAAAATTTAAGATTTGCGAATAAACCCTTTAAATTTTATAATTTTAAATAAACACCTAATATTTCTAATTTTCGCAAATAAGCTTCTCAAAAATTTTTATTTACAAACAAGTCTAAATTTTATATGAAAAGAGCCTGAAAGTTTTCAAATCTAATAAATAGGTTTTCTTTGTAAAAAGAACCATAAAACTTATAAAATTATATTTTGGTCCAAAGTTTTTGAAAAGTTTATAAATAAGCTCTTAAAAAATTAACATCCAAAAATAGTATAAGATTCGATTTTTTTTCATTAGTAATAAATCCCAATCAGGGAAATTGAATTCCAATCAAGGGAAAAAAATTTTTGAAATACAATTTTATCACCAATCACAATCTACTATATTTTTGAGATTAAACCAATCAAAATTTTGATTTTGATTCTCTTCAAAAAAATAAAAATGATTGTAAACCTGCACAGAAGATAAAGGCGGAGAAATCAGGTCTGAGGAGGTCGATAACCAATCAAACGTGGAAAAAAAAAGTGGGTAAAATTCTTATCTTCCTTTTGATTTTCCCTTTCTTCTCCTAAGCTTTGCCGCACGAAGCCAACACCTCGCTGACCGGAACCCTATCTGTCAACTGATCACCTGCCATCCCTCACTATGTTTGGGCTTCGCCAGCAGAACATCCGAAGCCTCCTCCGTCGAAGCCTCCCAAGCTCCACTGCGCCAGCTCCTTCACCGGAGCTCCTCGCCCGCTCCCTTCTAGCGCACCGACCAAGCCACCAACTTTGCCGATGAGACCCACACCTTCCATCGGGAGTGCCTCGATCTCAAGTCCAAGACCGAGTGCCTCTTTGCCCTCCTCCACCAGCCTACCCATGTCAACCTCTATGAGCACACCACCTATCATATCATCGACGACACTGGGCAGGCCCTAAAGAAGGCCCTCAGCCTCATCTCCAAGGTCTGCCCTCCACCACCAGATCTATTGCCTGGCCTTACCCGAGCATTCGCTTCCGCCAATCAGCCGACGTAGCCTCAACCCCATCTGGCTTTGCAATGGCGCTCGAAATGCTGATAGCTCATCTCTTTGCCATATCCATGGCCTGAGCTTCCCTTCATCGGATGCTCCCCTCCCAGACCTCTTCTCCTCCACCGTTGCCCTAGCAAGCGTTGGCACCAACTCCACCACTGCCTCGCTACCATCCCCCCTTTGAGCGAGCGCTACCACCGTTAGCCAGTATTCATGGCTGGATTCATCCGAGAAAAGCTCCTGGCCGCCATGGCCTAGTAAGGTCTCGAGTGAGAAAAAGAAGAAAGAAGACATGGGAGAAAAGAAGAAAAATAGAAGAAGAAAAAATTGAACATCAAGAGAGCAGCTCCAGTGGAAAAGAAAGAAAAGGATCTCATTGGAAGAAGAAGAAGAGACGACAGGAGGAAGGACCATTCTTGCTAGGAAGAAGAACAGGAGAAATAGAAGAGAAGGTAGAAGAAGATACGTGGGAGGAACAAAGATTAAAAGGAAATTTAAAAAAAATGAAGATGAGGCTACCACCTGCCAGGGAGAAGGAAAAGAATTTTAAAACAAAGGAAAAGTCAACGTTACAAAAAAGATATCTTTTCGCGATTTTTGTGTCATTTCAACGGTAGTCTTTTGTATATCGATGGCTGCATCATCACTATAGTCATTTGTGACTTTATACAACAGTGGAACTCTACCAATATTATAGTCCTTCGCGGTCTCCTGCACATTGACCGACTAGCATCACTCTAGTCTAGAGTCAACCTACGGCTTGCTCGAAAGCAATTTTGAGTTAAATTAGATTCAAATTTAAAGTTAAATTAGGTTGAATCAAACCCAAAGTCAAATTAAAACTAGATCAATCCTAAACTGAAATCAAGTCAAATTAAATTGAGTTGAACTTAAAACAAAGTCTATTAATATACAAACACGAACCCAAAGGAGGTCCAACATGGGTTGAACCCATGTCCATCAATGGGTTGAGATAGGATCAAAATAAAATTCATCATGGGTCGAGTCTAACATCAATTTAGGATCTAATAAGGACCTATTAAGGGCCAAGCCCAATAAGAATCCATCAAGAATTCATTCAGGGTTAGATCCAAAAAAGATTAATTAAGAACATATTAAGAGTTGGATGTAAGATCCATTAAAAGTCCAACACAAGGTCTAAATCAACCCAAATTGAATAAAACCAAACTCAAGTCAAAATTAAGTTCTAAATATTGAATTGAATTGAATCATACTTGAATCAAAGTCAAGTCCTAAATATTAAACTAAATCAAATCGAACTTGATCCGAATCGACTTTTGAACATCAAATTGAATCAATTCAAATTAGAATCAAAATCAAATTCTGTGATGGATTAAGTCCAAACCAAATTCAAGTTTGAACCAAAGTTAGTTCAAGTAGAACTAAATGGGTCAAACTGAATCCCACTAGATATGCAAAACCTTTAGTAATACTCCAAAGCTATGGATAATGGGTGATATTACCATCTTGACTCGAATCAGAATTAGTTTAAACAAAACTAAACATGTCAAACTGAGTCTCATCGAATATGCTACAAAAGCCTTTGGCAGCACTCTAAAACTATACCCAACATCATAAGTCATTGGTGATAATACCAAACCAAAGAATTTAAACGCCAATATGCTCAAAGCTATTGGTCATACTTTAAAGCTATACCTAAACCCATAAGCCATTGGTAATGCTACCAAACCAAAGAAGTTAATCTCCAACACTCTCAAAACTATTAGTCATACTTGAAAGCTATACCCAACCCCATAAGTTGTTGGTGATAATTCTAAATGGAAGAAGTTAATCACCAATATGGTCAAAACTATTGGCCATATTTCAAAGCTATACCCAGCCCAATAAGTTGTTGGAGACTCTTCCAAATCAAAGAAGTTAAATACTAACACGCTCAAAGCCAGTGGCTACACTTCAAAATTAGTCAACCCTAAAAATAGTTGATGATGCATGCTCAAGTTAATCAATCTCAGAAGTAGTTGACGATGCACTCTTCAAGTTTGTCAACCCTAGAAATAATTGACAATGCACCCCTTGAACTAGTCAACCCTAGAAGTAGTTGATGACGCATCCCTCAAGCTAGTTAGCCTAAAAGTTATTGATGACATACCCCTCAAGCAAGTCAATCCCAGAAATAGTTAACAATGCATCCTTCGAGGTAGTTAACCCAAAAGTAGTTGATGATACACCTTTCGAGCTAGTTAACCCCAGAAGTACTTAATGATACACTCTTCAAGCTAGTCAATCCCAGAAGTAGTTGATGATGCACCTCTCAAGTTAGTCAACCCCAGAAGCCATTGATGATGCACCCTTTTAAGCTAAGCCAACATACACTCAAAGGCTATTAGTAATGCTCCAAATCTAATCGATAACAATGACTAAAGACCCTTGATTATCAGATTAGAAATGATTAGAATAAAGGTTAATTGATATAAGCCAAGACAGTCAGTCTCACCTATCGGTATGTTATCAACATTTACCACAAACCTAGTCAAGACCCATTTTAGTCAAATGCTATGAAGTCCAACTAGGGCAGCTAGGTAGCAGCACACATCAGAGCCTCTTCTCCATTTTTCTCCTCTATTTCTTTCATGTTTTTTATAATTTCTTGTTAAACTTCATTGTAAAATGAGGGTATGCCATTGCTTAGACCATGTACCATTTCTCAATTCAATCAATATCATGCTTTCTTATTTGCTTTTGTGTCTTTATTTTATTAGATAGATTTCTTACTTTAGGATATTTTGGATAATTGTCAGGAAAAGTAACAATAGAAGCTTATGCCTTAGAAACTCAATGTTCCCATAATACTTAATAGTGCACTTCAAATAAAATGTATTCTGATTTATGCATTGAGGTCACTCTCTAAGGTCTTTGCTACTCCTAGGCCATCAAAATCAATCCCATAGTATTTATCCTACTGCAAATTTGTTTCCACCAGAAGTTTGAAAGTTGAAGTAGGAGTTACAATTACAAGTAGGTTCTTTCGATGAATTCATGGAAAAAATGGCAAAAATAATGCATGAAAAGTTTGATAAGTATTGGGGTACATCAATATGCTAATGGCTATTTCTACGATTTTAGATCCAAGTTGCAAGATGATTTGTATTAACTATTATTTTCCTAAGATTTACTCAGAATTTGAATATGAAATGAAAAATGAAGAAATAAATATTGCTTTCTGAACTATTTGATTTTTATGCCATTGAGCTCTCATCTACAAGGGTAAGTATGGGCCATGGTTTTCAAAGTCCATCTTCAAGTGGTTCTTCTACAAACAAGAGATTAAAAATAGGTGGAAAAGTTGAATGTGAGGATCTTTTCTTACAAAGTTATGCTTCACAAAAATAAAAAATGAATCATAGATTTATTTAGAAGAACTAACTATTATAACTCATTCTAATGAAGAGGGTGAAAATGGTTAAGAGGGTGAACAAAAAGAGGTCAAGTCTAATTTTTTGGAATGGTGAAAAGATAATGAACTCAAGTTTTGTATTCTTTCCAAAATGGCCTGTGATATTCTCTCAGTGCGTATTACCATAGTTGTTACTGAGTTTGCATTTAGTAATGAAGGAAGAGTAGTGGGAAAATGGTGAAGTGCTCTTGATCCAAAAGCTATTAATGCATTAATTTGTTCTAATAATTTGTTACTCTTTAAGTTTAAAGATGTAAGTAAATACATAATTGTTAATTTTTAATCATGTATTTTTTTTTTGTTTATGTTTATCTTATATGTTATTTTTATTATTGTTTGTGATTTGTAGTATGCAAAAGAAGACATGATCATCATGAAGTTACCCAATGCATCAAATCCAAATGAGTAAAGTGATAAGTCAACTTCCAATATTTTATATTTTTGTATGTTTTATAAAGTTTCTTGTAAGATATTTCATTTTCCTCTCTAACTTGTTTTTCTCTTGTTAGTAAAAAAAATGTATCAACTATTGTTAACTTTGATGTAGGAAAATATTATCCAATCCCTTGGTCCCCATTCATCATATTCAGAACTAGAAAGGTACTGTATCATGTGGGATCTTTGCATATTTCATGTAAGCTTTCTCATAGGACCTATTTGGAATGTTTTTGGAGTAAAATGAGCTTTTATGAAGAGAAATTTATTTTGTGGCATTGTAAAATTGTGGTAGAAAGAGTTTATATGTGTTGGTTGTATTCTTTTGTGTCCTGGTTTTAGGCAAAGCTTGGACTTTTATTGTAGATGTTCATCATGCCCTGGTGTTGGGTTAGTACTTAACCTCGAGCCAGTTTAAACTTTGTATTGCTCTAAAATTTTGTTATTCAGATGCATAGTTGTCTATGTTAAATATTGGAAGTTGTATTTTGGTTTTTTTATTCTTCATATCACATGCAAGTTGCAAAAATTTATGTTGCCATTGTGTTACTTATAACTTATACAGAAATAGATTTGTACTTTGAAGTAGTTTGATGATATCATTGCACTATTATGTTCCATATGTTTTTTGATGAGGTTGTTATATTCCATATAATAGAAATAAAGTTCATTTGAAGCATTAGTGTTAGGTTTTTTTGGCCACTTTTGATGCAATTACTACTTTCTTGAATTAAACTATGTAATTAATCAATGATTGAGATATTTGAGTTTTTGAAGTTAAAGTGACATATCTAGTCACATAATAATCGCAAATATGAAATTTAACACAAAAGTACTAAACTTGAACTAATTTGAGTAATTCATATTTTAAATGTCACAACCTAAAACCAAAATTTGTCATCTCTCTGTATATGACAGTGTTGCATACTTATGAAGATCAAACTACGTAAGAATGCAAGGCCACTATCTTCGCTTGAACAATTAATACTCCACAAAATCAAACATATAAGTTACAAAAATAATCCTCAATAATACAACTATAGGTTGTCAAATTATCTTATGATAGATTTACACCTCTCCCAAGTATAGAAGTCTATATTAATCTCCGATATCATGGCATGGAGATAGTTGACACTCAAAAACTAAAATCTAGTGACCAAATCTGCAAGAGAATTTTCTAACAGTCAATTCATTAAGACTCCTCCAAACACAAAGTTAAGGTTTACATTCGAGTCTAAAAAAGTCACAAATTCACAGGCAAGCCATTTAGTACACGTCTTATATACTACACTAGGAAGGAATTTACAAGTGAACTATAAAGTAATACCATATTAAGCTAGCATTTTCACACACACACACACATCTAATGTGATAACCAAAGAAAAATAAAGTTATTCAAATTAATTTGAATTCTACCTTGATTGAGGTTTGAACCAAGGACCTCCTGTTTAAGAGACTAGTGTGATGACCTTTTGGCCTAGTTGTGAACTTGGAGGTAAACCTTAACTCTAACTTTGAGGAGTCCTAGTGAATTATTAGAAAATTCTCATTTTGAATATAAGGTATATAGGCTATTTATAAAAATTGGTTTGCCTTGTATTTAGTGGACCTTGTAGAAGAGTCATCTATAGGAGATATACTATTTATGTTTGTGTTTAGATTTATTTCATGTTTAAGTAGTTTTTGTAACCTAACTTTGACTTCAGGTTTGACAAGAATTAGGGTTAGATTTTGAACCCAATTTGAGTAAGTAGGATCCAATTTGAAATAGAAAAAGACTACAAAAATCAAGCCTAAATCGGTCCATGTTCAAATGACCAAAAATAGAGGTTCAAGCACTCAACCCTCATAGATAGGCATGCCCTACAAATTTAACAAATTTTTTGAATCTTTCAAGAATCTATAGGATTTTCAAAAATGGAAAATCATAATCTCAAAATATATCAATTTGAGATTCAAATATGAAGTTTGTGATAAGAGAATACCCATCAATCTTCAATTTAGGTAAGTAGGATCCACTTCAAAATAGAAAATGACTAGAAAAATTGAGCCTAGGTCAACTTGTATTCGAACAACCAAAGATCAAAGGTTTGGGAGCCCAAACCTCACAAACAAGCGTGATCTGCAAACTTGGAAATAAATTATTCAGACCCCAAGAAAATCAACAAGATTTTTTAGTAAGAAAAGTTGTAATCCTAAAATATATCAATCTCATATTCAAATATGAAGCTTATGGCTAGGGAATAACTATCAAATCTCCAACCAAACCAATCAACAACAAAATTGGAAGATCCTATCAAGCCCTATAAAAAGAGGGTTAGGGCACACAAATTTGACATAATTTTTATGTCGGATTCTTGAAGAGGCTCTGCATGAATTGAAGGAGGAGATCTCATCATAAACAAGGAGGCCAAGAGAGTATCATCAAGGAGTCGAGGAAGATTTAAGTCTCATCTCATCTCCATCCTTTTGCTTCTGTACTTCTCTTGTTCCTCCTCCACCTCTTTTGAGGTATCGGTGTCCCTGTGCTTCTGTTGCTGCTGCCCCCCTTCCCCTCCACTTCCAACTTCATGGCAACCCATGGTCTTGTTCCCATCAAGCTTCCATCCCTTTGTCTACAAATTACACAACCATGAGAGTAAGGATAATCGAACCTAAGGACCGAATGTTCAAACTATGCCACAAACACCTATCAACATAGTGGCCATCCATGGCCTCACTTCATGGGCCACTTGTCTCCCCATATTTGGACAACTGAATTTGAAAGGATTAGACATTAGAACCTTGCTAGACATCTCTTTTGCTCCAACAATATCACAGGCACCTGTAGTTCCCCCTTCATATGATGGAGGATCACAACACCACTATAGAAATACTTCAAAACTCAATGAAGTTATTACTTATACCTCATTCACTATAGAAACACTTCTTACCAATGAAGTTATTGCTTATGCCTCATTGGCTATAGAAATATTTTAAATTCATAAAATTATCACCTATGCCTCATTGGCTAAATACTTTAAAATCAATGAAGTCATTGCCTACATCTTATTGGCTATGAAAATACTTTAAATCAACAAATTTATCACTTATGCCTTATTGGCTATGGAAATACTTCAAAATTAATGAAGTTATGGCCTACGCCTCATTGGCTATGGAAATGCTTTAAAATCAACAAAGTTATTGCCTACACCTCATTGGTGATGGAAATACTTCAAATTAATGAAGTTGTGGCCAATGCCTCATTAACTATGGGAATAATTCAAAGTCAATGAAGTTATCATCTACGCCTCATTGGTTATGAAAAAACTTCAAATCCATGAAGTTATTACCTATGCTTCATTGGCTATGGAAACACTTCAAATCAATGAAATTATCACCTATGCCTCATTGGTTATGAAAATATTTCAAATCAATGAAGTTATCACCTATGTCTCATTAGCTATGGAAATACTCCAAATCAATGAAGTTATTGGCTACACCTCATTGACTATGGAAGTACTTCAAATTAATGAAGATATCGCCTACACCACATTGGCTACGGAAACACTTCAAAAGTAACGAAGTTATCACCTAAGCCTCATTAACTATGAAAAGACTTCAAAAGCAATGAAATTATTGTCTATGTCTTATTGGCTATGGAAATACTTCAAGATCAATAAAGGTATTGCCTACGCCTCATTGACTATGGAAAAACTTCAAAATCAATAATGTTATCATCTACATCTCATTGGATATGAAAATACTTTAAAATCAATGAAGTTATCATACATGCCTTATTGGTTATGGAAGCACTTCAAGATCAATGAAGTTATCGCTAATGGCTTATTAGCCAACAAAACACTTCAACCCAAATGAAGTTACCACCAACTCCTTATTAGCTAATGGAAACATTTCAAGACCAACAGAGCTATTGCCAAAGCTTAAGAGCTATCAAAAACTCTTTAGGCTAATTCTGATAAGTTATCAATAATGTCATCCAACAAAGTTATCACCAATGCTTAGGCTATTGGAAACACTTCACCCGTTATCCCCCTTCTGTGTCCCATTGAACAACATCATCAACATCTATCGAGGATCAAGACAAGACCCATCCAAGTCAGACATCACATGGTCCATTTCATGAGAATGGGGTAGCAGCACATATTAAGACCTTCTTCTCCACTCTTTCCTTTTTTTTTATTTCTTTCATGTCTTCAACTAAAATTCATTGTAAAGTGAGGTTATGCCCTCGCTTAAGGCATATACCTTTTTTGAAATAAATTAAATGATTCTTGTTTCTTTTCTTTTTGTGTTTTTTATTTTATTAGTTAGGTTTCTTGCTTTAGAAGATTCTTGACAATCGTTAGAATAATTAACAATAGGGGCTTATGCCTATTGGAAATCAATGTTCCCACAACACTTGATCGCATATGAAAATTAAAATAAATTTTGATCTGTGCATTGAGGTCGTTCTCCAAGGTCTCTACTCCTGGGTCACTGAAATTGATCCCACAATATTAAGTGAGATTTGTTGAAGGTTTGTCTAAGGGTATTTTGGCTGCATCATGTCGCCTTTCTTCGAGTCCTAATATTATTTTTCTAGGACATCACTTTCTTGTGAAGCTTGAATAGTAGTGGCTACTTTGGCATATGTGTCAAGGGTTGTTGATATCATATGGACATTCTAAACATTAGACAAAGGCCTAATAGTGACCATAATGTATGTGTGGATGTTTAGAGTGATATACACCAATCCTTTGGTGTTCATGTTTTCTCTTCCAAGAATGTAAGCATGCCTTTGGGGTGGATCTCATAGACTCTTGAAGAAATAACTCTCTTTGTTTGTTTGTGGACATCCATAGCTAGATTTTTTGATTATTTAGATGAGGATTACCCAAAAAATATTTAGGCATCGCTACTAGTTGATGGTCAATATCATCCATTGATCCTCAATTCCCAAGATTTCATGTATGCTTGGGGCACAAGGGATTATTTTGTAGAATAGTGTCTCCTTTTCTTCTTTGTGTCATGGGGGAATATAGAAGGTTATTAATTCTTCCATCACATTGATGCTTAGCTCAGCTAATAGCTTAAATAAGCCTTGTGAAATTTTAGTAATCAAAGAGTAGTTTCTGTTTAACCTTTATTGTTATCTTTATCAGAAGTGTAACCACCTAGGTAGATTTGAATGATATCTTTATTTGTAGAGTCTAAGTCAATACCACTTCCTAGATGAGGAGGAGTGAAGATTAGCCTAGCAATCTTCTATTTTACTTAACTAATGAAAGTAGACTCTCTGTCAACATGGGATCTTTAATAGTACTATGTGTTATCATAATGCACCTCGTGAATATTAAAAGTATGTACATCTCCCTAAATTTGGTGTTCTTCACCATTTTCAAAATACTTGAGTCATTAATATAAGATTAATGGTACTATTTTATTTTTATGTAGTCCCGGCCTCTCTAGTAGTGCATTGTATAATGCATCAGTATCAATCACATAGAACTTAGTATTTACCATCAATTAGCCTATTTTTAGAGTGATGGTTATGGCTCCCAAAACTCTTTTGGCTATAATGATTAAGCCTCTGGATGATTATAATTTAAGATAATAGGTGACACACATACAGAGTTAGAGCTCTTAGGCACCATTTGGTTCGGGATCAGGATCAGGATCAAAATCAAGACTAGTGAACCACTTTTGTAAACTAATATCTTTTTATCAAAATTAACCCTACAATAATTTAAAGTTTGAAAAAATATTTAATTTTTTATAATAATTTAATTTACGAGTAGTGTAAAATAAGTAATATTAATTTTGTAGGAAAAAAAACTGAAATAAGCTAATCCTGATCCTGATCCCAGAAAGGTCTTGAGGGTCATTAAATTGACTGAGAAATCTAGGTCAAACAGGATGCGATTGATCTTGATATGATCACTATTTCTTATGACATGAAATAGCTTGTTATGGCTTGTTGTTCCTGGTAGTGGGTCATCATTTGTGAACATGATGATAGGAGTTTGGCATGTGCACAAAGATTCCTTCATATTCTCTTCAGTGAAGTATGCTTAATAGTTGGCTGGATTCGACAAGATGTGCACCAATATTTCCTTGAGTTCTTGTGATATCATGGAGGCATTAAACACACTTTGCATAGCAAGGATCTTCTTGAGGTGGGCTACTATGTTGTATTCCACCTTATTGAGTATAGGTTCAGCTTGTTAAGACTTGATTTCCTCATTTATTTTAATTTCCTTTTTCTTATTCTTGGAGGTGATCTTATCCCTAGGCATTGGACCTTGTCTTAGGAATAATACTTTTCCACCTGGGAGTTGTACCTAGTGTGTATTCCTCAGTTGAAATCTAGCATTGTGGGACTAACAAGGTTCATCATTGAAATCACTATTGAGGCTAATTATGTGGTAGAAAGTAGTGAATCCTTGCCCTCAATTAATAACTCATTGGATGTTCTTGGAGGATGTGACTCGCTAATAATCATTCTATTCAACAACATAATTAGGCATGTGGGGCTTCCTTGGAGAAAGGTCTTTAGAGACTCTTTGGATGAATTCTTATATTTCTTTTGCTATCATAACCTTTTTCAAGATTTTATATTTAGGATTTTTTTTCCATGGATGTTCAGATTGACTTAATATGGGGGCTAAATGAGCTTTAGCATTATCTTGTCTAATCCTTTCCTGGAATGCCTACTTATTTCTTTGGTGCTTGCTAGTTAGGGTCCCCCAAGTGGTCATAGAGTTGTTCTGACTCAAACATAGCATCAAATTCATTATCCATACATTATATGCATAATTTCTCTAAAGTTGGTAGAGTGCATCCTTCCATAGGTTCTAGAATTGGGATCTCACCAAACCTAGCAGGTTGAGCATTTATTATTAGATTTCTTGATGGAGGTTGGGATGGTTTCTCATTAGTGTTTACTTCAGATTTGTGAGGTACCGTGTAACAAGAGACCATAAACTTAGATAATTATTTTCAGAAGTGTCTAGCTTTCTTAACCCATCTCTGGAGTAAGTGGCATGAGTGATTATTTTAACCCTAAGGAGGTTAATAGATTATTCCCCTTCCACCCCTATAAGATTTTTTGTGTGGCTTTGCCTTCTCTACTACCCCCTCTTCCATCTTCTTGATTTTCTCATAGAGTATGGTATTTGACAAGCTTTCCATACGGGCAGCCATAGCCTGTATGTTCTCATTCAGCATTTGTATTTGCCTCTCGACAAACTTCATGTTAGTTGTAGCTAGTTCTTTCACAATATCTAGATATAGTTTGAGCATGCCATAATCATATTCAAGGGTGAACCACTCTCTTAGATAGTCATTTCGAGAGCAACTCTTGGAAAGGCCCATGGTATCTTTCATTTCATTAGTAATATCTCCAATCAATCTATTTGTTTCTTCTTGCCTTACATTCCAAATTTTATCATTACTAAAATGATGGGATGACTCTGATAGTTGGCTTGATTGTAGGCATCTAATGGTAAAAGTAGCAACACATGTTGCTATTGAGAACACATCTTCTCCATTGCTAGGGTCAAAATCTTGTAGCAATGCTCTGAATTAATTAGGGACAAACTCCTCAAGAGTTACTTGGCTTCTTTCTCCTTGGATATATTCCTTCAGGGCATAGATGTATTTTTGGGTGGATAATTTCTTGATATTGTATTCATCGGGTTGAACCGACTTCTTCTTCTCATTTCTATTTCTTTTCTTCTTGATGCCTTGAGTAGGTGAGGAAGCCTAACCTAATGAAGCTTTTCTTATTATCAATTCAAGATTTTATGGGTTCTTAGCCATTTTTTCATTAGCTTTTTTGGCCTTTTTGAAACATAGATGTTCCATAGGAGCTCTTATTCAGGGGTATGTTGTGCTTCTTCCTTGAAGAGCAATTTAGTAAGTGGTTCATGCTCCTTGAACATTGTAATGTGGTTGATGAGTTTGGTGAGTGTTTTAGATAATGTTGACTTTGAAAGGGTTAGCTTGCCCTCTTGGTATTACTTTTTGACCCAATCTTTGAATATAAAGCATTCTTCAATAGTATGACCCAATATTTTAGGGTAAGGATAGTAGTTTTGATGATCTTTTTTGTTGGCCTCATTCAACATTCTACACTCTGATAGTTGAAGGCCTAATTTTAGGACATCCTAGAAGATTTTACCCTCTCTCTCTCTCTTTTGAAAGAATACTTCTTTTTTAGCCTTTATTGGAGATCATTGGATTATTCCACTTCCCCATCTCTTCCAAGAGTTGGTGGTTTTTGAGAGTTACCCTTGTCCACGATACACCATTTGAGGGCTTCTTTTGCTCAGTTGTTGTGAATGCCACCATTAAGTTTTTGGAGGATTCTCCATGCTTTCCTTTGTTTTTTACTAGTTTGAAATACCAGGTAAGGTTGGTGGGATAATCCTTTCCAACTTCTTGACTTGCATAATGAGATCTTGGAAGGTGTTAATAGAAGTGGTGCTCTGGTAGGGTGCCATCTACTCTCCCCTTATATTACACGAACTAGATTTACTACCTCAAATTGTCTCATGGGTTGTTCTCACTTGAAGTTGAGATTTCTCCACCTTGTGATGTAGCCTAGGACCAATTCATTATCACACTTCAATGTTGAGATGTGGTCTACAATGGTCACTTTGTCATTGACTACTCCGAATATGATTTGGAGCATCTCTTTCATTTGTGTCCAAATTTGTGTGGATTATGATTGTGCTTATGGAGTGGGTCTCCACACAATCTCTTTGATGTGGTAGCAAGGATTGGTCCACAAGGGCTTTTTCTTGTTAGATTTCTTCATCATTAAGTCTATTTTGTGTAGCCTTCTTTTAGCATTCAACTGGTTAGGGTGCAGGCTCATATTCCCTCCTAGGATCATGATGAGACATAACTCTAGCTGTGTGGGTGGTCTCCTTTGGTGAGTCCCCATGCTGGGTTGTAGTTTTATGATGACTCTTATTGTTTTATTTGGTGATTCATCATTTGCCACAATCTTAAGGCAAGACTGTGCCATCTATGATTTATTTCTACCCTTCTCTGAATTGCTTCATGGAGTGAAAGAGTTGGAGGTAGGGATTGTGATGACCAACTTCATTCAAGAGGTAGCCTTCCCAAGTCAGCTAAAAATTCTAGTAGCTTTTCCTTTGAAAAAAAAATAAAATATGAAGTTGCAAAACAAAATCTGATGTGAAGCAAAGAAATTTCATAAGACAATGATAATATTCCTAAATAAAGAGGACCAAAATAAAAAGAGGCTCTAGATAAAAAGGGATAAGAATGATCCTAATATACATAAAGCCTAATGGTGGCTCCCGATGATTGTAGCAACTCAGCGGTCACTCACTTACACTTCTCCATCATCGCCTGAAGGGACAAGTGATACATTTGGAGATAGAAAATTTTCAAGGTAAGAAAGAGATGGCAGAACATTATCTAATGTCAGTGATGGTGGATGGATACGCAGGATGCAAACATCCCTCAACTGAAGCAGGACCCAGGAACTATGTCTATGACAAGGGCAAAAATTAGTATATGCACGAAGTAAATTTTAACATAGTTGTCTCATACTATCATAGTTTGAAATATCATCGGAAGGGCCTCCAAAATCCTCATCCACCTGAAACAAAAGAGATTCCCAGCTAAAAAGGGGAAAGAAAAGAAAAAAAAATCACCTATACTTATGGATACTCACATCTAATGAATGGCTAGCTGATGCAGGAAATGGAGAGACTAGTTGGACCACTCTACACAAGTTCATATCAGAATATTGGTTCACTGGCAATGGTGAGGGACACCCCTAGCCTTGCATCCATGTTAGTAATAGGAAACAAAGAGATCAGATCTTGAGATGGTGTATGCAGACCAGCCACTATGCTCCCACCTACAAATGGACTTGCATATGCTGCCAAGCACTTTGAGGCATCAAATACACAAGGGTCACATGCAGATCGAGATGCCTCTCACCTTGAACTCAATCTGGGGCCAGCATTACCTTGAAAATGACAATTGCTGATCTTATAAGGGGAAATGTGTCTCTCTCCACTAGGTTCAGGATGAGAAAATTTATGAACAGGGGCCTTCTGCTCCTCATGAGCCCTCTACCACTTTAACCCTCTACTACTCACTACGCTAGAGTCATTCCTAAATAGAAACTCTGGATCAATGTGGAAATACCCTCCTACACTATCCAACCAAGTTGTAACATATAGACAAAGAATTTTGGCCTCCAGCTCAATATTAGGAATGTAATACTCTAAATTATCTTAAAAATGAGTAAGATGCAATTAGTAGTCCGCTAACTAGCCTAGATTTGATGGTGGCAAAGGGGTAGGGACATTCTCAGAAAAGCCTTGATCATATCCAAATTATGGATAGAATTGGTGTAGATTGTAAGACTCAACAGCCAAATGCTCCGTTGATCAAAGTAGAAGTACTCTGTGTCATGAAGAGATAATACACTCATAAACTTCTGAAGATAATGGAAGATGAGCCATATCTTTTAGCATTGTAGAATTTGAAAGCATGTAAGGAAAAGCTTACCACTTGAAGCTCTAAGAATCTCTCACATGAATCCTAGCTTCTTTAGGAGTGAGAATAGAAGCAATCCTATTCAAGATCTGAATCATCTTATGACAAGAATTAAGCATGAGTGACATAGTCCCTTAATTGCATTACTAGGCTTCAACTTAGTATATGTCATTTGAAAATGCGCATAAATATAGGCATAAAGAAAGTGAATGGAAAACCAAGTTCAGGAATCACCTAATCCTCTAGGGCTGCCCATCGCTCTAAAACCCGCATATATGGATGCCAATAGTACAGGAGCTAACAGGAGCTAGAGCAACCTTTTGTCCATATGCCATCTTGCAAACCATCAGAAAAGTCTCCAGACGAATGTGTTGCCCATGATGTGGCATAATGAAGTGGCAAAGCCACAAATAGATGAAAATGATGAAGTATGTCTTAGGGTCAAACTCTGGAAGGATGTCCCCCATGTCATGCATGATCCAATCAAACTTAGTTGGTTCACTCGTTTAGGATCTTTCATAGAAAATGCTGACCCTATGATCAATGTATTCCCTCTTCTAATTATTCAAAAAATGTGTCACCATCCAATTGTAAAACTTGAAAAGGTCATGAGAAGTGTGCTAAACTCAAGGGACACATGATGGTTAGTAGGGACATGCTCATCATAAAAATTCCCAAGAATAGGGATTCTGACTGGCTATCTTATGACCCAATAAAAGATACCAACCTTGCCATATGGAGTATGAAAAGTGTTTGTAGCATGGTTCCACATCTTGACTATGCTATGTAAAATCTCTGAGTCTTGTGCATACTAACCTTTGGATGCTACCCCCCTAAATACCAAGACCTATGAGTTGGGTTGAAAATTTAGATATCATGTCACTAACCCACTCTGGGTAATTTGGAAGGACTGACATGGCTCTGGCAAGTGGGAAGGATCATCCCTAATGAGGAGAAAGGCCATTTAAATATGAGATCCCCAAGGTTTTCGAAGATTCTAATTGCTAAAATGCCTAACAGGTTTCAACATGAAGGACTCACCGGCTCCATTAGCACATGTCAACCCTTTTTGAGCTGCACTCACTTTCCATGCTCTTGAGATTGGTACGTATAATCACTTTGGTGTCAGTGCCCAAGATAGGAAGGAAATGATGTAGGGCTAGACTACCTTATTTCTCATCTTGGACTCTCTCAATCACAAGCAGCTCCATAACACCTTTAAAATGGAGGAAAGACAAATGAATAAAAGAAGAAAAAAAAGAAGGAAGTTATAACAAGATAACAAGAAAGAAAGTAGGGATACTTACCTGTTAGACACTTGCAAAAGCAACAAAAATCAAGAAATCACTTTTGTTCACATCCATTCCACTCGACAAGGAAACTCACAAAGTGGGTGCTAAAGGAGCACTTTGTTTAAATAGTTTTTGCAATAGAACTATGACTTCAGGTTTGATAGAAATTAGGGTCAGACTCTTAGCCTAATTCGAGTAAGTAGGATTCAATTCGAAATAGAAAATGACTAAAGAAATCAAGCCTAGAATGGCCCATGTTTGGATGACTGAAGATCGGAAGTTTTGGTGCTTGAACCTCACTAACAAGCTTGATCTACAAATTTAGGAACAAATTCTCTAAATCCTTCAAGAATCGATTGGATTGTCAAAAAAAGAAAAGTTGTAATCTTGGAATATATCAATCTAAAATTAAAATATAAAATTTGCGGTGAGAGAATAGCCATTAAATCTCCAATTTGGGTAAGTAGTATCCAATTCAAAATAGAAAAAGGCTAAAAAAAATCAAGCCTAGTTTGTTATGTGTAAGGATGACCAAAGATCAAAGGCTCAAGTGCCTGAACATCAAAGACAGGTGAGATCTACAAATTCAAAAACAAATTCTCTAGATCCTATGAAGATCAATAGGATTTTTCAGTAAGAAAAATTGTAATATCAAAATATATCAATCTTAGATTCAAATATGAAGCATGACAAGAAAATTGCCATCAAATCTCCAATCAGACTAATCAACAACCAAAATTGGAAGATCTTCTCAACTTGTATAAAAAGTAAGTTTTTATTTGGTTTCTTGAAGAGACTTGACATGAGTTGAAGGAGGAGATTATCATCAAGGAGTCAAGAAATATGTAAGTCCTCATCTCATCTCCATCCTTTTGCTTCTTTGCTACTCTTTTTCCTCCTTTGTCTCTTGTGAGATATCAATGCCCCCATACTTCTACTGCTGCTGCCCCCCTTCCCCTCCACTTCCAAGTTTGCGGCCATCCACAACCATGTTCTCATCAAGTTGCCATCCATTTTGTCTGCAAATTACATAGATATCCGAGTTTGAAGGACCAAACCTAAGGACTGGATGTCTGAACTACACCATGAATGCCTATCAACAATGTGGCCACCTTTGGCCTTGCCTCACGGGACATCAAAACTTTGCTAGACACCTCTTTTGCTCCAACAACACTATTACCACCCATGGTTCCCACCTCCCCCCTCCCCCTCTTCATATGACAGACGATCATAACACTGAGGCCACTGATGGCCCTTTCATATGATGGCAAATCTCCACCAATATAACAGCCGCCTACTGCCCTTCCCACAGTCATACACAATCTAGAATGATGGTGATCTTTTGTCACCACTACAGCCATCTGCATTCCTTCTCACTATCACAGTATCATCTTGGGACTTCCCCATCAGAGACTTAGAAGAAGAATCATCGATAAGAAACTCTTGGGTCAATGATAAAGAAAGAATAGGAACAAAGGCACAAGAATCAGCCAAATAAAATACAACAAAGTACTCTTATAAATAGTTTAGAACCAGCTTGCGGTGTCACTCAACAACTAATTCAACCTAGGGCCAACCTGCGATCTGTCCTAAAAGTCAAATGATTTATAACAAGCTTGCGATCTCATCTGATAGCCAATCTGATTTAGGGCCAGCCTACAATTTCACTCAAAAGTCAAATGATTTAGGTCAGCTTGAAGTCTCATCTGACAATCAATCTGACTTAGGGTCAGCTACGATCTCAGTCAAAAGTCAAATAATTTAGGGCCTACCCATGGTCTCACCTGACAACCAATCCAACTTAGGCCAATGCACGTCTCACCCAAAAGTCAAATAGAGCTAGCCTGTAATCTCACCTCATAAGTAGTCTGACTTAGGCCTAGCCTAGAATCTCTCCCAAAAGCAAATGGTTTACAGCCACCCTATGATCTTGCCCAACAACCAATTCAACTTAGGGTCAACCTAATATTTTTCCCAAAAGTCAAACGATTTAGGGCTAGACTGTAGTCTCAATTGACAACCAATTTGATGTAGGGCAACCAATGGTCTTGCTCAAAAGTCAAATAGTTTAGGGTCAGCCTGCGGTCTCACTTGACAATCAATCCAATTTAGGGACAACCTGTGTCTTATCTAAAAGTCAAACGGTTTAGGGTCAATCTGTAGTCTCGCCCAAAAGTCAAAATATTTAAGATTAGCCTGTGATCTCAACCTAAAGCTAATTTAAACTTATGGCTAGCTTGTGGGCTTATCGTAATGTTATAATGAAAACTTGAAGGCCCTCAAACCAAATTGATTAACATGAATTAATAAATTAAAGTGACTCAATCATATTAAACTCAACTAGAGGAATGAGAAAAATTAAATTGACTCAAATGGATTACCAAATGGATCTAAATTAATCAAATAAGATGGGCTACGACTCGAATTTTACTGAACCCAAAATTCAAATTAAATTAATCCAAACTAAACTTAAACCCTAACTAGATTAGTCTGAATGCAACTAAACAAGGCCAAACTGAGTTCCATTGGATGTGCTAAGCCTTTAGCAGCACTCCAAGGCTATGCTCAACTCCAAGCAATTGGGTAACACTACTTTCAAACTCATGAAGTTATCATTTATGCCTTATTAGCTATGCATATACTTCAAACTCATAAAGTTATCGCATATGCCTCATTATATTTGAAAATACTTTAAACATATGAAGTTACCACTTATGCCTCATTGGCTATAGAAAAACTACAAAATTAATGAAGTTATCACTTATGCTCCATCGGCTATGCAAATACTTTAAAATCAATAAAGTTATTGCTTACACCCCATCAGCTTTGAAAATGCTTTAAACCAAATGAAATTATTACTTATGCCTCACTGGCTATTAAAATACTTCAAACATAATAAAGTTGTTGCTTATGTCTCATTAGCTATAAAATATTTTAAACTTATGAAGTTATCATTTACACCTCATTAGCTATCGAAACACTTCAAACCCAATGAATTTATTGCTTACGCCTCATTGGCTATGCAAATACTTCAAACTAAATGAAGTTATCACTTATGCCTTATCAATTATAAAAACACTTTATACTCAATGAAGTTATTTCTTATACCCCATCAGCTATGGAAACACTTCGAACCAAATAATGTTATTAATTATGCCTTATTCACTATAGAAAATATCAAACTAAATGAAGTTATCGCTTATGCCTTATCCACTATGAAAATGGTTAAAATTAAATGAATTATCTCTTACACCACATCAATTATGAAAATACTTAAAACCTAATAAAGTTATTGCTTATGCCTCATTGGCTATACAAACACTTCAAAATCTATGAAATTATTTGTTACACCTCATTGGCTATCAAAGGACTTAAAATTCAACAAAGTCATTATTTATGCCTTATTGGCTACAAAAATATTTCAAATTCAATGAGGTTATCACTTACAGCTCATTAGCTCTGGAAATACTTCAAATCAAATAAAGTTATTACTTATGCCTCATTTGCTATGGAAACACTTCAAACTTATAAAGTTATCATTTATGCCTCTTCGGCTATAAAAATACTTCAAACCAAATGAAGTTATTGCTTATGCCTCATTGGCTACAGAAATATTTCAAACCTAATGAAGTTATTGCTTACACCTCATTGGCTATGGAACCACTTCAAATCAAATGAAGTTATCGCTTATACCTTATCAACTATGTAAATACTTCAAATTAAATGAAGTTATCACTTACGATTCATTGGCTATGGAAACACTTCAAACCTAATGAAGTTATTGTTTACACCTTATTGGCTATCGAAACACTTCATAATTACCAACATGCTCCAAGTTGTCAGCCACACTTCAAAGCTATATCCAACTCATAAGTTGTTGGTGATGCTATCAATCCAAAGAAGCTAACTGCCAACACGCTCAAAGCTTTTAGTCATCCTTCAAGCTAGTTAACCCCAGAAGCTGTTGATGACGCATCTTCCAAGCTAAACTATTGTTGATGCTATCAAGTTAACGATGTCAATCAATAATATGCTCAAAGTCATTAGTCACACTTTGAATCTAGTTAATCCTAGAAGCAGTTGATAACACACCCTTCAAGTTGGTTAATCTCAGAAGTAGTTGATAATGTATCCTTCAAGCTAGTCAACCCCACAAGCAGTTGATGATGTACCCTTCAAGCTAGTCAAGGCCACAAGCACTTGGCGATGTACCCTTCGAGATAGTTAACCCCAGAAGCTGTTGGCAATGGACCCTTTAAGCTAGTCAACCCCAGAAGCAGTTGATGATCCATTCTTTAAGCTAAGTCAACCTCATAAGCAATTGATGATGTCCTCTTCAAGCTAGTCAATCCTACAAGCAATTAATGATGCAACCCTTCAAGCTAATCAACCCCATGAGCAGTTGGCGATGCGCCATTCAAGCTAGTCAACCCCACAAGTAGTTAGCGATGCGCCATTCAAGCTAGTCAACCCTAGAAGTAGTTGATGATCCACCTCCTCAAACTAGTCAACCACAAAAGTAGTTGACATTATGATTTTTAAGCTATATCCTACCCATGAGCCATTGGTGATGTTATCAAACTAAATGAAGTTATCACCTATGTCTTATTAACTATAAAAATACTGCAAAACAAAGAAGTTATTACCTATGCCTTATTGGCTATGGAAATACTTTGAGATCAATTAAGTTATCACCAATTCCTTATTGGTTAACAAAAAATACTCCAAACTAAATGAAGTTATTGTCGATATCTTATTGGCTAACAAAAATTTTTCAAATCACAAATTTATCGGCTAAGCTCAAAGCTATTGGAAACACTTAGAACTTCACCCATTCTCTTTCATGTCCCATCAGACGATGCCATCAACATTTGTCCAAGATTGAGTCAATCTGAGTCAGACACCATGTGGCCTAATGTAAGGGGAGTAGGGTAGCAGCACACATCAAAGCTTCTTCTCCACTCTTTCATTTTCTTTATTCTTTTTATGTTCTTCTATATTTAAATTTGTTGTAATGTGAGGGTATACCCTTGCTTAAGCCATGTATCATCTCTTAAAATTAATCAAATCCTTTCTTCTTTTCTTTTTTCGTGTCTCTATTTTATTAGTTAGGTTTCTCAGTTTAAGAGGTTTTAGACCATCATTGGGATAATTAACAATAGGGGCTTGTGCCTTTGGATGTTAATGTTCCCACAATACCTGATATCGCACTTCCAATCAAAACAAACTCTGATTTGTGATTCATGGTTGCTCCTGAGGGCTCCGCTATCCTGGGCCACCAAAATCGATCCGAAAAAATTTGGCATGCCTAGTAGGACTTGACTTCTCCTCCAAGTGTAAAAAACTAGTTAATATGATAGAAACACTAATAAGGTAGAATTATGATTGAATACTGATTAGTTGTGTTCTCCTTTATAGAAGAAAGAATCAAATGACAACAACAAAGGACATCTCCACCCCAAGATCACCATCATCCTGGGGGAAAGTTTAGTTGTGCATTTACCTCAGTCAATGAAGTAGATGAGGTTCATATTAAGTTCAGGACCATCTCTAAGGGCATCCAATTCAATAAGTCACCTGCTACTACATGACTAAGGTTGCCCTCATGCAAAACCAACCTGTTCTCACCTTCCATCAAGGGGAAGGAGGCCAAATGTTATCATTTCTAATAAGAGGGGCTGTTTGGATGAAGAGGTAGAAGTCATACCTTAACCAAAAAGAATATCATCTTTCCAGAGGCTAGCATCAAAATGAAGCCTAACTTTTAGTTGCCTTCACCCAACTCCTCACAAGGGGCAATCAAAAGCAGATCTGGATATAGGCATTGATGAAGAAGATCTCATCCTAGCTGTCACAAGTAAAGAGAAAGTTGCTAGAATCTTTAGCCAACTTGGAAAACCTACCCCTCAAACAACTTCGGTTATTACCATCCCTACTTCCAAATTCTTCACTTCATTAAAAAATTTAGAGAAGGGTAGGAGCAAATTATAGGGGACATAGTCTTACCTTAAGACTATAGCAAATAAGTGAATCACCAAATAAAATCACAAGGCTTACCATAAAGCTACAACCCAGCATGAGGGTTCCCAAAGGGAGACTACCCACACTATCAAAGTCATTTCTCATCATGACTATAGGAGGGACTACGAGCCCACATCCCAGCCATCCATATGCCAAAAGAAGGTTGCCTAAGCAAGGTTTATTGATAAAGAAATCCAAGAGGAGTGGGCCCTTGTGGACCATTCCTTGCTACCATGCCAAAGAGAAGGTGTAACGACCTGCTCCATGAGTAGACTCTTGAATGAGATGACTTGAGTGATGGGAGAAGTTAGCCTTAACCCAAAGCCCAAATATGATCCTTAAGACTTAGACCATTAAGTTCTAATAGAAGCCTTGGTCATAACTAAAAGCTTTAATCAAGAAGTGATCATGGAAGCATTGCAAGAATAGCTAAGATAGCAAGGCAAAGAGAAAGATGAAGCTCAAAAGAAGGTCATAGAGTTAATGGAGATGATGCTAAAAATGAGCCAAGAGCTTGATAAGTTGGAACGATCTCAATAGCCATCACAAGTAGCAGAAGTGATGGAAGGGGCATCTCCTATAGATGAGATCCAGGAAAATGTAGGCCCTTCACGAGTACCTCCTCCGATAAGGGATACCCAATCCCTAATTTCAGGAATCCTTAACAACCTGGAACTCGCAGCATATATACAACAATAGGTACAATGAATGGTAGCTGCATAGTTGAGACAAGAAAGTGAGATGAGTATGGTAAATGATGTTGACAAACCATACCTAGCCATCATGACGAAGTGCCATATCCCATAGGCTATCCAGTGCTTAATTTCAAACAATTTAATGGCATGGGAAATCTTGAATATCACATAGCTCACTTTATGATTCTATATGGAGATTCAAGTAATAGTACCTCATTGTTTGTTACTCTACCAATTTTTAGCAAGCTTAACAGGAGTAGCATTCGAGTGGTATGCCAGCTTGCAACAAAAATCTATACCAACTTGGGCACAAATGAAAGATGCTTTCCAAATCAAGTTTGGAGGAGTTAGTGATAAAGTGACCATTGCAAGTTTTATCTCAACACTAAAATGTGATAATTAGTTGATTTTGGATTATATTACACACTGGAGAAATCTTAACATTAAGTGTGAATAGCCCATGAGCCAATTTGAGATAGTGAACCAAGTCCTTGGCAACATAAAGGGGCAATGGATGACACCTTATCCAATTGCTTCTTCTATCCGTACCTTCCAAGACCTCATCATGCAAGCCATGAAGTTGGAAAGGATTAATGCACCAACCTTATCTAGTTCACAAAGTTCCAAGCCAGAAAAAGATAAGGTCAAGTGTGGGGAGCCTTCAAAAAATGTGAGGGCTGCATTCATAGCAATTGAGCAAAAAAAAAAAACCTCTAAACCCGACCATGAACAAGGATAATCCTCAAAAGCCATCAACTCTTAGAGGAGATGGAAAAGTGGAACAATCCCATGATTTCCAATAAAAACTCAGAAAGAAATATTCTTTCAAAAGAGAAATAGTAGCTAAAATCTTTTAGGATTCTTTGAAGTTAGGCCTCCAATTGCCAGAATCTAAGTGTCTAGGCAAGGCCAACAAAATAGATCACCTGAACTACTGTCCTTACCACAGAGTTTTGGGGTGTACCATTGAAGATTGCTATGTGTTCAAGGATTAGATTGGGAAGCAATACTGAGAAGACAAGCTATCTCTCTTGAAGGCAGCCCTATTTGAAACACCCACTAAATACATCTATCATATTACTATATTTGAGGATCATGAACCACTTGCTAAAATTCTTTTTGGGGAAAAAAGCATAATGTACTCTTGAGCAGGGGTACTTATGGAATATTTACACTTCAAGAAGGCTAAATAAACTGATGAAGAAAATGACTAGAAACCCTAAAGAGCTTGCGATAGTGATGAAGAGAGTCTCATCGGAGCAAACTATCTCACTTGCTCAAAGGATTAAGAAGAAAAAGAACAAAAATAAGAAGAAGAAGAAGGTTCAGAAAGATGAATACGATGTCAAGAAATTAGCCATCCAGGAATACATTGATGCTCTGGATGAATATGTTTAGGGAGAAAGAAGCCAAGTAATTCTTGAAGAATTTTTTCCTAACAAACTCAAAGCTTTACTAGAGGACCCTGATGCAGGAAATGAAGGAAGTGAACTCTTAGTGGCAACATGTTCTACCATATTTACCGTTGGAGGTTTACAACCAAGCCGATCCCCACCCCATCACTTCAATAATAAAGAAATTTAGGGTGCAAGGCAGGAAGAAGTAAATAGATTCGCAGGGGATATGACAGATGAAATGAGAAATCCTATAGGTCTCCTTGAGGGTTTCTCTTGAGATAATTATCTTAGAGAGTGGTTGGCTCATAAGTACAACTATGGCATGCTCAAACTATAGTTAGATACTCTCAAAGAGCTAGCTACAACTAACATGAGGTTTGTTAAGGGAAAAATGCAAATACTGAATGAGGATATGAAGGCTATGGATGCCCACATGGAAAGTATGATAAATATGACTACCATGCTCTATGAAAAAGTTAAGAGGGTGGAGAGAGTGCTAACAAAAAAAACAAAGGCACACAAAACACCTCATAGGGGTGGTGAGAAACCACTTACTGACTCTCCTTGGGATCAGAACAACCACATGTGCCACTTACTCCAGAGATGAGTCAAGAAAGCTAAATACTATCAAAGAGAGTTAGATAAGTCTATGACCTATTGTCACATAGTGACTCATACATCCAAGGTGAACATTGATGAGTTGCTATCCTAGCCTCCATCAGGTAATCTAGCAACAAATGCTCAACCCACTAGGTTTGGTGATGTTGCAGTCCTAGAACCTATGGAAGAATGCACTTTGCCAACTTTATAGGAATTATGTATACAAGGTATGGATGATGAATATAACTCTATATTTGATCAGAACAACTTTATAACCACTTTGAAAGGGCTTACACCAATAGGTGCGAAAGGAAGAAGCAGGCATTTTGGGAGATGATCAAATGAGCTAATGCTAAAGTTTAATCAGCCCCCACATCAAATCAATCTGAATATCCACAGTCAAGCCAATCTAAATATCCATAGAAGACACACATTAAATACAAAGTTCTGAAGAAGGTTATCCGAATAGACAAAATAAAAGGGTTCATCCAGAGAGTTTCTTAAGACCTACCTACAAGGGAGCTCTATGTGCCTAATTTTAATGTTGAATGGGATGATTATTAGCCAGTCACATTTTCAAAGGATATTTAAGAAACTACTATCTAGGGGCAAGGGTCTACTACCTCCTATCACATGATTAGGCTCGGGAGTAATTCTGAAGATGAACCTTATTATTCTTATGATGCTAGATTTTAGTTAAGGAGAACAGATCATATACAACTCTGAGGTGGAAAGGTGCTACCTTCAAGACAAGCTACAATGCCTAGGAGCAAGAATATCCCCAAGGACAAAGAAATGAAAATTTAGATCAATGAGTACATTGAGCCTTTGCAAGCTGAACTACACCCAAAAAGGTGGAATATAATATAGAGCCCATATCAAAAGGATCCCTACTATATTGAGTGTGTTTGATGCTCTCATGATGTCACAAGGACTCAGGGATATACTAGTATATATCTTACAAAACTTAACCAACTAATAAGCATACTTTGCTGAAGAAAAGATAAAGGAGTCTTTGTATACATGCCAAACTCCAGCCATCACCTTCACAAATGATGACCTGCTACCTAGAATAATAGATCACAATAGACCATTGTATGTCATAGGGAACAATGATGGGATCAAGATCAATCGCATCCTGATTTTGGATGTGTGTCTTGTATCATCTGAGATTATAACCATACAAGGGTTTAATCAAAATACCCAAAGAGCTCTAGGAGCCATAACTATCCCTCTAAAAGTAGGTGAAATGATGATAGATGCCAAGTTTTATGTGATCAATACTGATGTATCATACAAAGCACTACTAGAGAGTCCGTGGCTACATGAAAATAATGTAGTGTTGTCAACCCTACATTAATACCTCAAATACTTTGAAGATGGTAAGAACACTGAATTGATAGAGATGTACACCTTTTTGATGTTCATGAGGTACATTATGATGATACAAAATACCATCAGAGATCCGACGTTGATAGAGGGTCTGCTTCCATCAGTCGAGTAAAGTAAATTATTGCTACTTTGATCTTTGCTCCTCCTCACTTAGGAAGAAATTTTGACCTAGCTTCTTTAGATGAAGAAGCCTCATGAATCTACTTGCGTGGTTATATTTTTGATGAAGATGATAACAAAAGTCAAATGAAAAATATTCTCCTTGTTACTAAAGTTTTGAAAGGCTTACTTAAGCCGTTAGATGAACTGAGCATCAATATCATGGAAGAACTAATGATTTTCTGCATTCCTCCATGGCACAAAGGAGAAAAAGAAATACTATTTTACAAGGCAATTTCTTGTGCCCCAAGCATATATGAAATCCTGGGGACTGAAGATCTAGTGGATAATGACAACCATCAACCGGTAGTCATGCCTAAATATTTCTCAAACCAACTTCATCAAATAATCAATAAATTTGGTTGTGGATGTCCACAAACAAAGATAAAGAGAGAGAGAGAGAGAGAGAGAGTCATTTCTTTAAGAAATTATGCGATCCACCTCAAGGACATGCTTACATTCTTGAAAGAAGAAGCAAGAAAACCAAAGGACTAGGCTATATTACCCCAAATACCCACACATGTTTAATGGTCACCATTTGACCTCCCTCTGATATTTTGGATGACTAAATGACATCAATACCCCCTAACACATGTGCCAAAGTGGCCATGACTTTTCAGACATTACAAGAAGGTGACATCCTTGTTGGAATTTCATCAGAGCCAAAAGAAAGGGGGTATGATGCAATCAAAATGCCTTTAGATAAACCTTCACCAAATCTCATTCGACATGATGAATCACTTGGTAAAGAAATAATTCTCAAACCCAAAGAAGCTCCACCAAAACTAGAGGAGGAGGGGTAAGCCACAGTCGATGAACTGATAGAGATTAACCTAGGCTTAGAGGAAAACCTTAAGACAACCTTCATCAACACTCAACTTTCAGTGGAAAGCCAAACTTAGTTCAAAGTACTCCAAAAGTACATTGACTACTTCACATGGAGCTATAAGGAGATGTCTAGACTAGATTTTGAAGTTATAGTCTATAAACTATCCATCAATCTTGAGCTTCTACCTATCAAACAGGCACCTAGGAAGATAAACCTTGACCTAGAGTAAAAGATAATAGAAGAAATGAAGAACTAATTGAAGCATATTTCATTAGAAAAGAAAAGTACCCAAATTGAGTGGCAAGCATCATGCTAGTTAAGAAGAAGAATGGCCAAATTTGCATTTGTGTGGACTATAGAGACTTGACTAAAGTATGTCCAAAAGATAATTTTTCATTGCCAATAATGAAAATCATGGTTAAAAACACAACCAACTTTAAAATATTCTCTTTTATGGATGATTTTTTAAGAAAACCAAATCAAGATGGATCCTAATGATAAGAAACATACGGCCTCTAGGACACCAATTGGCATTTACTACTATAAGGTAATGCCCTTTGGGCTCAAGAATGTAAGCGCCACTTATCAAAGGGCCATGATTCAAATATTTGATGACCTCATAGACCAATAAGTGGAATGTTATACGGATGACTTGGTCAAAACTAAGTCTAGATACATACATGTCCAAGACCTAAGAGTGGTATTCAATTGTCTTAGGAAATATAACTTGAAGATGAATCCTAGGAAGTGTGATTTTGGGATATCATCAAAAAAATTCCTTGGCTTTATTGTCAGACATTGAGGGATTGAAATCAATCCATCTAAGGATTCAAAGACATCTTGGATATGCCATCCCCCAGCAATTTAAAGTAATTGAGGTCATTCCAAGGCCGACTTGCTTACATAAGAAGGCTCATTTCAAGCCTCTTTGGAAAATATAAGACTTTTTGCAAGTTGATGAAAAACACTCCATTCATTTAGAATCAAGATTACCAATAGGCCTTTGAAGAGATCAAGCAGTATCTTCTAAAGCTACCAGTCTTGGCAACACCCCTACTATATAAGCCCTTAATCTTCTATATAGTAGGAATAGAAGGATCTCTGGGGGCACTTCTTTTCTGAAATAATAAAGAGGGTAAAGAAAATTTACTCTACTATCTGAGTAGAATGCTAGCGGGGGCAAGAAAATGACTAATCTCCTATCAAAAATCATTGTTTGGTGCTTATATTTGCAGTCAAGAAATTGAGGCATTATTTCCTTGCTTATCAAGTCATTTTAATACCAAATATTAATCTCATAAAATACCTGATGACTAGACCTATACTCACTGGGAGGCAAGCAAAGTAGGCCTTAATTCTCATGAAATATGATATCAAGTTCATTTCTCGAAAGGTTGTTAAGGAGCAAGCCCTCAATAATTTTCTTGCAACCCATCTAGTACTGGATGATTTTCCCCTACGTTGTGAGCTCCTTGATGAAGAAATTCTTTTGTTTAAAGAAGGAGAAATTTACTAGAAGCTATACTTTGATGGAGCATCATCCATCAAGCCAAGGATCAAACCAAAACCTTCATAAATCAAAGTAGGCATTGGACTCATAATGCAAATCCCACATGTTCAGATAACTAAGATTCCTTGGTCCATCAATGCAAAAGTTGACTCCTTAGCCAAACTAACCAAGACACTAGCTGACCTTGATCAGGAAAAAATTCTAATCATAATTTGTGGCAGATAAGTGATGAGCTTAGTCTTTGGAATCAAACATCTATACTAATAGAGGAGACCACATATTGGAGAATACTATTCACTAATTCCACAAAAGTGGAGAACTCCTAGAAGATAAATCCACAAAGACATAACTTAGAAAGAGGGTTACGTGCTTTCTGCTTATCAATGACATTCTTTATAGAAGGCCCTTCGATCAACTATTTTTGCACTGTCTCTCAAACAAAGAGGCCAAAGAAGTTATGTATAAAGTGCATTCTAGGGTCTGTAGGGCTCATCAATTAGGCCCAAAAATGATAATAAAGATTAAGCGTATAGGCTACTATTAGCCCACAATGGTAGGAGATTGCATTGAATATAGAAGAAGAAGCCACCTATGCCCAATTCATGGTACTTCATCCATGAATACCTAAATCATCTACATCCAATAGTATCCTCATGGCCATTTGAGGTATGGTGTATAGACATTATTGACCCAATTGAACCATCTTCTTCTATAGGCCACTACTTTATATTGGAAACAATCAATTATTTCTCTCGGTAGGCTAAAATGATTCTATTGAAAGAGGTAAAGGCAAATACTATTATCTGCTTCTTTCAAGAAATATTTTGTATCAATTCAGTGTCCCTCGAAGGATCATATTTGATAATGGATTGTCCTTCAGAAACTTCAAGGTCAGATGATTCATGCATTATCACAAGATAGATTGGATATATTCATACATTTATAATGTGGGAGCCAATGAGTTTGCTGAAGCATTCAACAAGACCCTTTTCAAGATCTTGAAAAAAGTTGTTGCTAGAAACGAGAAAGAATAGCGCCAAAAGCTTGCTAAGGTACTGTGGTCCTATCGCACCATATATTCCTACCTAATCAATGCCATATGCATTATTATTTCAGACTGAGGTAGTCTTGCCACTGGAAGTGCAAATCCCCTCTCTAAGGATTATCTTGCAAGAAAAAATCATAAAAGATAACATTCATCTTCACCTTGATGAGGTAGACTCCTTAGACTAAACAAGGCTCACAACCTAGCAAAACCTGAAAACATATAGAGTACAAATGTCCAAGGTTTACAACAAGATGGCTTGCCTTAGGTCCTTCTAGAAGGCATAAATGGTCTTAGTCTTGAGAAGACCAATAATCCCAAACTGAAATAGCAAAGGCAAGTTTCAGCCTAACTGGGAAGGCCCTTATATCATCGAAAGGATATTTGAAGGAGGATCCTACCAACTAATTGATGACAAGGGAGAAAGGCCAATGCCACAAATCAATGGCCGATTCCTCAAAAGGTATTATGCCGAGCCCTAAGGGTAATAATAATCACAACCAAAAGTATCCATGTTTTGTCTATGATAGAACGTCCAACTTTCTCCAAAGCAATATCCAGTGAAACATGCACTCCTTATTTCTCAAGGTAAAACACGGGAACAAAATCCCACCTAATTTGTGTGATGATTAAATCCATGCCCATATAAAAGTCCACTTCCATGTGGTAACTTAAGTCCACTTCTACACGACAAATTAAGTCCACTTTCATGTGGCAACCTAAGTCCACTTCTATGTAGCAAACCAGGTCTACTTCCTATGGTAAACTAAGTCCATTTCCACATGGTAAAATAAGTTTACTTATTATGCCAACTCAAGCCCACTCTATGTGATAGATTAAGTGCACTCATTGTTGTAACTCAAGCCTACTTAATATGGCAAACCAAGTCTACTTTCATGTAGAAATCCAAATTCACTTTCATATGGCAAAATCAAATCTACTCAACATGGCAGGTTCAATCCACTCCTTGCAGGGATTCAAGGTTACTCAGCATAGTGGTTCAAACTCACATGATCAATTCCTATAGCATTGATGCAAAGGGTGAGCACTTGGAGAATTTGTTTACATCCACTCCTCTTACTGAGAAAACTTACGAAGTTGATGCGAAGGGACATTTGTTTGAGTCAATTTTGATCAAAAATTAAATTTAATCAAAATTTAGTCAAAATATAGAATTGAATGTCATTGGATTATGATTGAAATGTAGGCCTTAATTAGACCAAAATCATAGTCAAATTTAACAAAAAATTAGGTTTATTTTAGATTTGAATTATTGGAAAAATGTGAGCCCAGATTAAAGTGAACTGAATGGGATGGATATTTGAACCAAAATTGGACTCAAAATTGATCAAATATCTGGACCAAAATAAAAATTATAAAATGAGTCCTTGATAGGACTTTTCTTACAAATAAGTCCCTGAGATGAAAATTTTTGCAAAAAAGTCCTTGAAAGTTTTGAAATTTTGAATTGATCTCCATAGAATCTAGAGTTTGTGAATGAACCCTTCAAAATTTTATATTTATAAATAAATCTCTAAAATTTCTAACTTTTGTAAATAAACTCCTCAAATTTTTAAAATTTACAAATAAGCACTTTGAAAATTTTTATTTACAAACAAGCTCAAATTTTATTTAAAAGGTACTTTAAAACTTTTAGATATGTTCTATTTGCAAAAAGCATCTTCGAAATTTATAAAATTATATTTTGGTCTTAGCCAACATTCAGGCTCATACTTAGCCAGCCTTTGGACATGCATTTAGCCAACCTTATAGCTTGTACTAAGCCAGTCTTTAGGATTTCACTTAGCCAGTCTTTGGGCTTTGACATAGCCAACCTTCAGGCTCGCACTTAGCTAACCCAAAGGTTGGCTAAGTGTGAGCCCAAAGGTTGGCTAAGTGAAAGCCTGAAGGCTGGCTAAGTACGAGCTCGAAGGCTGGCTAATGTGCAAGTTCGATTTTGGCTGAGTGCAAGCCAGAAGATTGACTAAGGTGTGAGCTAAAAGGCTAACTGAGTGTAGGCCTGAATGCTAACTAGGTGCAAGCCAGAAAGCTAGCTAAGTGCTATCCTGAAGGATGATTGACGTGCAAGACCAAAGACTAGCAAGGTGTGAGCTTGAAGACAGGCTGAGTGTGAGCCTGAAGGCTAGCTTGGATATAACCCCAAAGGTTGGCTAACTATGAGCCCAAAGGCTAGCTGAACGTGAACCTGAAGGTTGGCTAAGTGTGAGCCTGAAGGCTAGCTAAGTATGACCATGAAGGTTGGCTAAGTGTGAGGCTAAGACTGGCTAGGTGCCAGCCTAAAGGCTAGTTAAGTGCAAGCCCAAAGGCTAATTGAGTAGAAGCCTAAAGGCTACCTTGGATGTTGTGGGATCGAGATTGACCACCCAAGATAGCAAAGGCCTTGAGGAGTAACCTCAAATCCCAAATCAAGATTTGTTTTGATTTAAAGTATGCTATTAAGTGTTGTGAAAACATGACTTCCAGCAGGTATAAGCCCTTATTGTTAATTATCTAACAATCATCAGGAATCTCCTAAAATAATAAAACTAGCTAATAAAATAGAGACTCAAAAAAGAAAAGAAAAAAGTTTTAAATTAATTATTAAGAAATGATACATGGCTTAAGCAAGGGTATGTCCTCACTTTACAATAAATTTTAATATAGAATTATAGAGAACATGAAAGAAATGAAGAAAGGAAAAGAGTGAAGAAGAAGCTTTAATTTGTGCTTCTACCTTGGTCCCCATACGTTAGACCACACAGCATCTGATTCAAATTAACACGGTCTTTGGTAGATGTTAATAGCATTATTTGATGGGATGTGGAAAGAAATAAGAGAAATCCAAAGTGCTTCCAATAGCATTGAGCATCGGTGATAACTTCATAATTTATAGTGCTTTTATTAGCGAAAAAGGCATTGGTGATAACTTCTTTATTTTTTTAAAGTGTTTCCATATTCGTAAGGCATAGGTGATAACTTCTTTGGTTTTTGAAGTGCTTCCATAGTCGATAAGGTCTAGGCAATAACTTTTATTGTCTTTTTAAGTGTTTCCATAACCTAAAAGGCTTAGGCGATAACTCCTTTTGATTTTTGAAATGTTTTCATAGCCAATATGACAAAGGTGATAACTTCTTTAGTTTTTTGAAGCATTTTCATAGTTGAAAAGGTATAAGCAGTAACTTCATTAGTTTTGATAGTATTGTCAATAGCTTATAAGGTTGGGTATAGCATTGAGAATTGCATCAACTGCTTTTAGGGTTGACTAGCTTGAAAGGACATGTTGCCAAATGCTTTTGGGATTGCTAGCTTGAAGAATGTGTTGCCAACTGCTTCTCAGGTTGGCTAGCTTGAAAGGTGTGTTGTCAATTACTTCTGGGCTTGACTAGCTTGAACTATAAACAAAAACTTTGAGTACATTGTTGGTTTGACTTCATTGATTTGGTAGAATCACCAACAGCTTAGGAGGTTGGGTATAGCTTTGAAGTGTGACCGACAACTTGGAGCATATTGCAATTAACCTCTTTGGTTTGGCAACGTCACCAACAACTTATGGGGTTGGCTATAGCTTGGAAGTGTGACCAATAGCTTTGAGTGTATTGGTGATTAACTTCTTTGATTTGGTAGTGTCACTAATGGCTTATTGGGTTGGGTATAGCTTGAAAGTGTGCCTGATAGCTTTGAGTGCAGTGGTGATTAACTTTTTTGGTTTGGCAGCATCACCAATGGCTTATGAGGTTGGGTATATAGCTTTGAAGTGTGGCTGATAGTTTTGAGTATATTATCAGTTTAACTTCTTTGAACAAGGCATTATGGCTAACTCACTAAGAGAGTTCAAACCTACCTTATTTCAGTTTAATTTAAGCTTTCAAACCTACCTTAGTTCGGTTTAATTTGAAGCTTTCAAACCTACCTTAGTTTGGTTTAATTTGAAGCATTGCCAATCCTTTTTAGTTGGCTTAGTTTGGAAGATGCATTGTTGACAAGTTTCAATGTGTGACCAATGGCTTTGAGTGTGTTGACAATTAACTTCTTTGGTTTGATAGCATCACCAATGGCTTATAGAGTTGGATGTAGCTTAGGAGTGTTGCTAAAGGCTTTTGTAGCACACCCAATGAGACTTAGTTTGACATTCTTTAGTTTCATTTGAGCTAATTCAGGTTTAGGTCAAGGTAGTAACATCACTCTTTGTTCATAGCCTTGGAGTACTGCTAAAGATTTAGCACATCCAGTGGGACTCAGTTTGACCCTATTTAAGTCTGTTAGGACTAATATAGTTTGGGTTTGAGTTTGATTTTTTTTAGCCTAAGTCAAGTTTGACCCTATGTTGAACCTTTATCGAGTCTAGGCTTCCATCATGATGGACTTTTGTTCAAATTTAAATCAATTTTGTTCAACTAGGTTTTAGTTTAGGCTAGCTCAGCCTAGTTTGATTTGACTTTGGGTTTTCTTTTTTACTTTGGACTTGACATAACCCAATTAGGGTTTGATTTAAGCTTAGTTCAATCTATAGATTGGATTTGATTTGAACCCAACTTGATTTTAAATTAACCTATCTCAAGTCTTATTAGGGGTGAGTTTGAGTTTATTTGATTTAAGTTAACTCAATTTGGATATTTTTTGGAGTCCAACTCAATTTGGGTTTTAGTCCATTTGTATGATCAATTTAGGTCCATTTGAGTCAACTTACCATTGTCCACTTGCTTGAGTTCAATTTGGGTCCATTTAAGCCAACCTAGGCTTTGTCCATTTATTGTGATTGAGTTCAATTTCACATTAATCAATTTATTTTGGGGCCCTTGGCTATTTATGATGATTTTAGAAGGACCCATAGTCTGACTTTAAATGTGCAAATATGAAGGTTAGCTTAGTTTGTGAGCTCGAAAGCTAGCATAGTGTGAGCCTGAGGGTTGACTAGGTGTGAGTCTGAAGGCTAGTTGAGTGTGATATAGAAAGCTAGCTAAGTGTGAGCCCGAAGGCAGGTTGAGTATGAGCCTGAAGGCTAACTGAGTGCGAGCTTGAAGGCTAATTGAGTGCAAGCCCTAAGGCTAGCTAAGTGTGAGTATGAAGGCTGGCTAGATGCGAGCCTGGAGATAGTTAAGTGTGAGCTCGAAAGATGGCTAGGTTAAGTGGGAAGGTTGGCTAGGTGGGAGCCCGAAGGATGGCTAAATGCGAACACGAAGGTTGGCTAAGTGCGAGCCCAAAGACTAACTAAGTGTGAGTACAAAAGCTGGCTTGGTGTGAGCTCAAAGACTGGCTTAGATGGGAGCCTGAAAGTTGACTGAGTATGAGTCTGAAGGCTAGCTGATTGTGAGTCTGAATACTGGCTGAATGTGAGCCCAAAGGTTGGCTAAGTGTAAGCCCAAAGATTCGCTGAGGTGCAAGCTTGAAAGCTGGCTGAGTGCATGCTCAAAGGTTGGCTTGGATGCGAGCCCAAAGGCTAGCTTGGATGTGAATAAAAAGACTAGCTAAGAGCGAGTCTAAAGGTTAGCATGGATATAAGTCTGAAGGATGGCTGAGTGGGAGCCCAAAAGCTGACTTTAATGCGATCCTAAAAGTTGGCTAAGCATAAGCTCAAAGGCTAACTTTGATGCCAACTCGAAGGCTGGTTGAGTGCAAGCCCAGAGGCTATTTTGGATGCGAGACCGAAGGCTAGTTGGGTGTGAAAGGGATCCATCGACTTCGAAGGGGCCAAGAGTAGCCACAATGAGGTCATGGGTTCACCGTCTTCATGGGGTTGTGGGTGGCCGCGGGCAGTATTGAGAGTCTACTATCGCACCACAGAACGTTGATGGCCGCAATGTTGAAAACTCTTCATTTTTGCTATTTTTGCCGAATTTCCTTTCCCCCCCTTTTTTTTCTTTTTTTTACACAACAACCTTTTTATATACATATATATTTTCTTCTTCTCCCATAAGCCCAAAACTTTTCTCCCTTATTTTAGCTAGATTTTTTCTATTTTATTTTTAGCCAACAAGTTGTTTATCTTTTTCTTTTTATCTCTTTCTATCATCATCTTCAAGCTTTGTGCCCCCCTTTTCTCTTCATGAAGCATCACAGGGCTTGAGCAGTTCAATCCTTTTTTCGGCCGGATCCGATCTCTCCTCCAGCAATGATGCAGAGGACATATCTACCCTTCATCTCATGACCAGATCTAGCTAGATCTAGCCGAATTTGATCCTAGTAGCACCAATTCATAGTGGGTTTAGGCGGTGATGGCTCAACAATGGAGGCAATTCATAGTAGTGGAGGTGGCTCACAAGCTCAGGCAGCAAATGTGATTTGCAGGTTCAGGCGTCGGAGGCAAATGGTAGGCGGGTAGTGGCAGTGATGGCTCTTGGGATGGTTTGGTGTCCGGATCACTATATAGATCTGGTTTGACGCTCTTGCGACTCCCCAACAAGTGGTATCAGAGCTTCAGGTTCGAAGCTGTGCAAACTTTTAAGACCAAAATTACCGCGATAATGCGGCTGAATTGAGTCACATGTTAGTCTCATGGCAAAGACCGGTGAAGGACGCGGATGCGAGGCCGGCTTGAGGCTTGAGAGATGGCGCATGCGTTGGCGTTAGGATGGCGAGCCCACAAGTGTGAGCACCAGAAGCCGACGCAAGGGCGCGGGCACTAGAGGCCGGTGCGAGGACATGGGTCACACGGTGAAAGTGGTCGAGTAAAAGAGTTCTTGATTAAGAGTGTTAAATTGATGTGGTCAAATCACACCTGAAGAGGGAGATTGTTATAATGTCAGATGTGATGAGTTAGTCCCACATCGGATATTGGATAGATAGAGTCCAATAGATATAGTAAAAAAGACTCATATCGCATGAGCTCGAGCTTTTGGGATGGTTTGGTGTCCGGCTCACTATATGGATCTGGTTTGATGCTCTTGCGACTCCCCAACAAGTTATAATGTCAGGTGTGATGAATTAGTCCCATATCGAATATTGGATAGATAGAATCCAATAAATATAGTGAAAAAGACCCATATCCCATGAGCTTGAGCTTTTGGGATGGTTTGGTGTCTGGCTTACTATATAGATCTGGTTTAACACTCTTGCGGCTCCCCAACAAGTGGTATCAGAGCCTAGAAGCAAACAACTAAGATGACAAAGTCCTTACTCGAGGTGGAGAAGTTTGATGGCAAAATAAATTTTGCCTTATGACAAAAGAAGATGAAGGCGGTTCTTACTTTTCAAGGTCTACAAAAGACATTAGAGGGAAAAGAAAAGAAGCTGGTCAAGATAAGCAATGAAGACTGGGAGGAGATAGATCAAAAGGCATTGAATTTAATTATTCTAAGCCTGACTGATGAGGTTTTGTACAATGTCATTGACGAAGAGACGACGATGGACATCTAGACAAAACTCGAGAAGTTGTACATGTCAAAAAGCCTCACGAACAAGTTCTATCTGAAATATCAGTTGTACGGACTGCGTATGAGCGAAGGTACAACTATATTACATCACCTAAATGCTTTCAATAAGATTATCAATGATTTGCTGAAAGTTGATGTGAAGTTTGAAGAGGACGATAAGGCGCTGATTCTCTTGATGTCTCTTCCTGCTTCGTATGATCATATTGTGACCACAATTCTTTATGGTAAAGAAACTCTTAAGATGGAAGATGTGACAACTAATCTTCTTTCTAATGAGAGAAGGAGAAACTCCAACATTAATATGGAGTTTTGTGAAGGATTGGTGACTCACGAAAGAGGAAGATTAAGAGAGCGTGGAGAAGGCAAGCAACGGTCCAAATCAAAATTGAAGGCGAAAGTACAATGCTATTCATGTAAGAAGTATGGCCATATTAGACGGTATTGCCCTGAACGTGGGAAGATAGAGTCCTCCAATACGACGACGGCAATAGCGGATGATACTTCTGATAATAGTGCAGATGGAGATGTTCTTGCAGTATCCGCAGAAATCGACACTTCTAGTAAGTGGATTTTAGATTCTGGTAGTTCTTATCATATTTGCTCCAGAAAGGATTGGTTTACTTCTTATGAGGAGAATAAGAAGAAAAGTACTGTTTGGTTGGGCGATAATTCAGCCTGTGAGATCGCCGGTGTGGGAACAGTTAAAATCCAGATGTTTGATGGAGCGATTCGAACTCTTACTGGGGTGAGGCATGTCCCCAAGATGCGAAGGAATCTAATTTCACTTGGTGTACTGGACTCAAAAGGCTGTAATTATTCAGCAAGAGATGGAGTCATGAAGGTGACACGTGGTATTAGAATCCTGATGAAAGGTGAGAAGTGTGACAATGTTTATCGATTGATAGGGAACACCATTGCAGGTGGAGTTCCGATGGCTACAGTAGTGAAGAGGAAGCACGATACTCGGAGTAATTTGATGTCTCCTCAAATTACTTTTACTACAACAGCAGACACAGGTCATCCGAAAAGCTTCCAAAAGTACAAAACTGTAGACATGAAGAACAAATTCGAGGTTGGCTCGAGTTCACATCTTGAAATTAGCTGAATAAGCTAGTAGCCCAAGGGCAGGGGCTGGATGAGAGATGACGGCTGACGATTCGTGATGATGGCACGCCCGAGTTCAAGCCAAGGTGGAGATTATTGAGTTTTAGATGTCTTGAACTCTAATTAGAGTTGAGTTAAAGTAGGAATCCAAAGTTGGATTTAGATTTATATTATTAGGAGTTGTAATTGTGTAAAACTCAGACCCAATAAGAGTCTATAAATATACTATAATATATAGGGCTTATGTGTGGCGTAGTATTGAGATTGAACTAGAGAGAAATAGAGAGAGAGGAATAGAGAGAATAGAGAGAAGAGAAAGAGAGAGAGTGTTGGTTCTCGTGTGTGGGTCTTTCTAGTGCTTCTCGGTGGTCTCTCGTGGTGGTTCCTCGTGGTACTCTCTTGGAGATTCTCTCTGAAGGTGGAGGTGTTGCCGAGGCTTTGAAAAAGAGTTTAGTTGAACAAGAAAGAGTGAAGTCCTTCTTGTGATCCGTGAAACTTCTGCTACGAATCCCAACAAGTGGTATCAGAGCTTTAGGTTCGAAGCTGTGCAAACTCTTAAGACCAAAAATTACCGCGATGATGTGACTGAATTGAGTCACATGTTAGTCTCATGGTAAAGACCACCGAGAGGACACGAGCGCGAGGCCGGCAAGGGTGTGAGTGTAGGCCCAAGGGCTCGGGTGCTCGTGCGAGGCCGGCTTGAGGCCGAAGAGAAGGCACATGTGTTGGCACCAGGATGGCGAGCACACAAGTGTGGGTGCCAGAAGCTGACGCAAGGGCGCAGGCACTAGAGGCCAGTGCGAGGACATGGGTCACATGGTGGAAGTGGTCGAATAAAAGAGTTCTTAATTAAGAGTGTTAAATTGATGTGGTAAAATCACACCTGAAGGGGGAGATTGTTATAATGTCAGGTGTGATGAATTAGTCCCATATCGAATATTGGATAGATAGAATCCAATAGATATAGTGAAAAAGACCCATATCCCATGAGCTTGAGCTTTTGGGATGGTTTGGTGTCTGGCTTACTATATAGATCTGGTTTAACACTCTTGCGGCTCCCCAACAGGCCAATACTTGCTGGCAACTACGGGGACAGACTGGAGGTAGGTGAGGAGGTCTAGCAATTTGCTGGAAGCTCAGGCGGGGTGAGTTGGAATGGGTGGTTCGCAGGTGGCTTGGGCAGTGCTAAGAGCAGTGGCAATGGCACTAGTCACCTAAGGTGGTGGCTCATCAATGGAAAAGTGCATGATGGAGGCACAGGTGGGCAGAGCATAGCCATTGGAGAAGATGATTGGGTCCAGTCAGCTTGTTGGTGGCAGAGGAGAAGTCGAAAGGGGGCTGGTCATAGGTGACCATGTGTAGTAAAAAGTTGGTGGGCAGCGCAGTGGTTGTAGAGGCACAAGGAGCAGCAAGGAGTACATCCGATGATGGTGGATGGCTAAGGATTTCACAAGGAAGGAAAAGAACTAGGTAGAGAAGAAAGGAAGAAAAGGAGAAGACAAAAAAAGAGTTAAGAACTTACCCTTTCTTCTCTTTCCTGTTCCAATTTTTTTGCCTCCTGATATGATTTTCTCCCTCTCTTATGATCTCCTCCACTTCTTTATAGCTTCTCTCCTCTAAACTTTTTTTGATTTCTGATGCTTTTTTCCCTAGGTCAACAAGTTTATATAAGACTCAAAGAGATGAAGTTAGGCTGGAAACAATCTCCCTTGTTTAAATTATTGAATGAGGAATGTGGATGTAAATAGATATGGATATGGCTTATCGAAAATTTGGATGAAGTTGTGAAGAGATATGGATAAGTCTATTTGTTGTAGATGATAAAATTTGAAAGTTATAATTATCCCGGATACTAAAATTATAGAGGGTTATTTACAATTTTTTTCAAAAAATTAAATTTAATTATAATTTTATAATTTTTAGGGGCTTTTTATATAAAAAAATTGTTTATAAATTTTTAAACTTCCGATGTCTCTTTTAATAAAATTTGGACTTATTCACAAATAAAAATTTTTATGAAATCTTTTTACAAAAAGTTAAAATCCTAGGGGTTTATTCATAAAATTTTTTTGGAGGGGTTTATTTGCAAATCCTAGATTTTATAGGGACCAATCATAATTATCAATCTCTCAGGGGGCTTAATTGCAAACTCTAAATTTTATGGGATGAATTTATAATTTGAGGATTCTGTTGGAGTCTTTCAGAAAATTATTATTCCAGTGATCTATTTGTAAGAAAAATATGGCCAATAACCCATTTATGAATATTTATTTAATCCATGGACCTATTTGCAAGATTCTTGTATTTTGTCATTTTGGCCCTTTTAGATGAATTTTTGGCCCAATTCTAATCCAAAAATTTAGCCCAATTAGCCCATTTGTATTAGGCCTATCTTGAGCCTGAATTTCCCAATGATTCAAGTCGAAATTGAGCTTAAATTTTGGTCAAATTTGGATGCGATTTAAATTTGAATGAGACCCACATTTGAGACAAAATTTAATGGCATACTAGTCTCAATTTTATTTATATTTTAATCAAATTTGATTGTGACAAAAATGACCTCAAATAAATTGCTACCTTCGTAATCACTTCTGGAGTTCTTATGAGAGGAGAGAGTGTTGTGAACAAACTTCAATTACTTATTGTTGCATCAATATTTTAGGAGTTGACTATATAGATTTGAATTGCCATGTGAGAGTGGACTTAGATTGTCATGTGGAAGTGGACTTAGTTTGCCACATAGAAATGGATTTAATTTACCACAAAAAGTCGACCTAGGTTGCCATGTGAAAGTAGACTTGGCTTGCCACATGAAAGTGGACTTGGTTTGCCACATAGAAGTGGACTTAAGTTGTTATGTGAAGGATGACTTGGTTTGCCACATGAAAGTGGAGTTGGTTTGTCACGTAGAAGTGGACTTGATTACTACGTGGAACTGGACATAATTTACCACGTGAAAGTGGACTTGATTTTCTATATATATACGAGCTTAATCACCACATAACATGGACTTGATTTTCCATGTAAGAGTGGAGTTAACGTATCATGTGGATGTGGACTTGATCATCATGCAAGATGGATGGCGTTTCATATCTATGTTTTGCCTCGAGAAACATGGAGTGCAGGTTTGATCGAGCATTCCTTTTTGAGAAAGTCAAACATTCCTTTTGGTTGTCATTATTGTTTTCCCCAGGGCTTAGGCATAGTATCTTTTGAGGAATTGGCCATTGATTAGTGGCATAGGCCTTTCACCTTGTCATCGATTAGTTGGTAGGATCCCCCTTCAAATATCCTTTTAATGATATAAGGGTCTTTCCAATTAGGCTCAAACTTCCTTTTTTTATTTTGATTCAGGATTATAGGTCTTCTTAGGAATAAAACTATTTCTCTATTCTAGAAGGACCTAAGCCGAGTTATCTTATTATAGGTCCTAGACATTTGTGCTCGATACATTTTTAGGTTTTGTTGGGCCACAAGCCTTGTCTTGTCCAGAGAATCTAGCTCATCGAAGTGAAGATGAACATTGTCTTCTCTTATAATTTCTTCTTACAAGGCAATCCTTAGAGAGAGGACTTGCACCTCTAGTAACAAGATTGCCTCGGTCCCAACACCAATGCATATGGCATTAATTAGGTAAGAGTTTGATATATGGTGCAATAGGCTCACAATGCCTCAGTAAGTGTTTGGTGCCAGTCTTTCCTACTTTTGGCAACAACTTTATTTAGGATCTTGGAGAGAGTCTTGTTGAATGCCTCAACAAGCTCATTGGCTCTCACATTGTAGATGGATGAATATCTCTAATCTATCTTGTGATGATGCACAAATCATCCTACCTTGAAGCTTCAGAAGGATGGTCCATTATCAAAAATGATTCTTTGAGGAACATCAAATCAATATAAAATATTTTCTTGAAAGAAGTGGATACTCTTACCTCTTTCAATGGAATTACTTTAGTCCACTGAGAGAAATAATCAGTTTCTGCTAGTATGAAGCGATAGCCTCTAGAAGAAGATGGTTTGATTTGGCCAGTGACATTTGTGCCCCACACCTCGAATGGCCACGAGGACACTATTGGATGTAGACAATTTGGATGTTGATGGATGAAGCCACCATGAATTTAGCATAGGCGATATCTCTCATGTATTCGATACAATCTCCTATCATCGTAAGCCAATAGTAGCCCATATGCTTCACCTTCATCATCATTTTTGGGCCTGATTGATGAGCTCCACTGACCCTAGAATGTATGTTATGCATAACTTCTATGGCTTCTTTGTCTGAGAGACAATGCAGAAGTAGTTTATTAAAAGACCTTCTATAAAGAGTGCAGTTGATAGGTAGAAATCACACAACCCTCTTTTTGAATTGTGTCCATATGGATTTATCTTCTAGAAGTTCTCCACTTTTGAAGTAGCTGGTGAATGGTGTTCTCTAATATGTGGCCTCCTCTACTAGCTTAGATTCAGTCCTCTCATGCTTGATGCTAAAGACTAAGCTCATCATTTGTCTACTACAAGAATTTCTCCTTGATCAAGGTTAGCTATTGCCCTGGCTAGTTTGGCTAAAGAGTAAGGTTTTGTATTGATAGATTGAGAAACCTTAGTTATTTAAATATGAGAAATTTTTCTTATGAGCTCTTGAGCCTTTTTATGATATTTCAGAAGCTCAGAAATGTGGACTTGATATTTACCTTGGACTTTGCTGATAACTGGTTGTGAATCACCGAAAATATGTAGGCATGATAGTTTTTATATTGTGGGCCATTTTCAATCTTGCAATTAGGGCCTCATATTTAGCTTCATTATTTATGCATAGTTTTGAGAGAGAATAGGAGTATCACAAAATATCCCCATTCAGAGTGACAAAAATGAGTCCAATAACTACTTTGATTTGTGAAAGCTTTGATCTGATCCTTGGTTTGTTGGATGATGCTCCATCAAAGTATAACTTCCAGTAAGGTTCCCTTTCTTCAACCAAAAGAATGTCTTTGTTAGGGAATTCACAACTCAAAGGCGAATCATCTTGTACTGGATGAGCTGTGAGAAAATTGGCTAGGGCTTGCCCTTTGATCGCCTTTTGGGGAATGAATTTGATATTGTATTCCATAAGGATTAAATCCCACTTCGCTAGCCTTCCAGTGAGTATAATCTTTGATATTAAAATGACTTGATGAGAAAGCAAATAATTCCTCAGCTTCTTAACCATGAACATGAGTGCCAGACAATGCTTTTCAATGGGGGAGTAGTTATTTTTTGCACCATTAACATTCTACTCAAGTAGTAGTGTATTTTTTTACTCTCTTCATTATTCTAGATAAGAAGTGCCTCCAGGGATTCTTCTATTGCCACTGTATAGAGGATAAGGGGCTTATCAAGGAGGGGTGCTTCCAGGATTGGTGTCTTTAGGAGATACTACTTGATCTCTTCAAAGCCTATTGGTAGTCTTGATCCCAAACAAATGAAGTGTCCTTCTTCATCAACCTTGAAAAAGGCTTATATTTTCCAAAGACGTTTGAAATGAAATTCTTATGCATGCAAGTCGGCCTTAGAATGACCTCGATTGCTTTAAATTGCTAGGTGGTGGCATATCCAAGAAAGCTTTGATCCTAGATGGATTAATTTTGATATCTCGATGTCTGACAATAAAGCCGAGTAATTTTCCCAATGATACCTTGAAAGCATATTTCATAAGATTCATTTTTAAGTTATATTTTTTAAGACAGTCGAATACCACTCTTAGATCTTGGGCATGACAATCTTGGATTTAGGTTTGACCACCAAATCATCCATATAACATTCACTAATCGGTGTATGAGGTCATCAAACATTTGAGTCATGACCCTTTGATAAGTGGCACCTTCATTCGTGAGCCCAAAGGGCATCACCATGTAGCAATAAATGCCAATTGGTGCCTCGATGGTTGTATATTTCTTATCATTTGGATGGTTCTTGATTTGCTTATATACTAAAAAATCATCCATGAAAGAGAATATTTCAAAGTCGACCATATTGACAATCATGATTTTCATTATTGGCAATAGAAAATCATCTTTTAGACATACTTTATTCAAGTCCCTGTAGTCCACACAAATGTGGATTTAGCCATTTTTTTCTTAACTGGAACAATGCTTTCTACCCAGTCTAGGTATTTTTGCTCTTTGATGAAGCCTGCTTCAATTAGTTTCTTTATTTCTTCCATTATCTTCTATTCTAAGTTGAGTTTCATCTTCATAGGTGCTCATTTGATGGGCAGAATCTTAGGATTGATGGCCAGCTTGTGGACTACAACTTCAGGATCCAATCTAGGCATCTCCTTGTGGCTCCATGCAAAGTAGTCAATGTACTTTTGCAGCATTGCTTTGAGTTGGATTTGGTTTTCCTCTAAAAGCTAGGTGCTAATAAAAAGTCAGCATGGGGTCCTCCTCTGACCTAAAGTTAATTTCCATCAGTTCATCAATTATGGCTTGTCCCCCATCCTTGAGTTCTGGTGGAGCTTCTTTTGATTTATGGATTATTTCTTCATCAAGTGATTCATTATGTTGAGCGAGGTTTGGCGATGGTTTGTCTCAAGGAATTTTAGCTACATCATGCCCCTTTCTTTTGGTTCTGATAAAATTCCACCAAGAATGTCACTTTCTTGTGATGTCTGAAAAGTCACGGTCACCTTGGTGCATGTGTCAGGGGGTGTTGATATCATTTGGTCATCTTGAATATCGAAGAGAGGTCCAATGGTGACCATAAGACACATGAGGATATTTGGAGTAATATAGCTTAGTCCTTTGGTGTTATTGTCTCTGCTTCCAGGAATGTAAGCACATTCTTGAGATAGATCCCATAAATTCCTAAAGGAACGACTCTCTCTCTCTCTTTTTGTCTGTAAATGTCCATAGCAAAATTTGTTGATTAGCTAATGAAGCTAGTTTGAGATATATTTAGGCATGACTACTAGTTGATGGTCATCATCGTATGCTAGATCTTCAATCTCCAGGATTTCATGTATGCTTGGAGCATAAGGAATTACCTTGTAAAATAGTATTTTCTTTTCTACTTTGTGCTGTGGAGGAATGTAGAAGGTCGTTAATTATTCCACGACATTGATGCTTAGCTTATCTGATAGCTTAAATAAGCCTTCTGGAACCTTAGTAATAAGGAGAGTATTTCTCATTTGACTTTTATCATCATCTTCATTAGAAGTATAATCACCCAAACAAACTTGTGGGGCTTCTTCATTCGAAGAGGTTGGGTCAAACTAGCTTCCTAGGTGAGAAGGAGCAAAGATCAAGCTAGCAATCTTTTGCTTTACTTGATTAATGAAAGCAGATCCCCTATCAGGATCGGATCTCTAATTGTATTTTGCATCATCATAATGTACTTCATGAACATCAAAAGGGTGTTCATGTAGCCATGGCCTCCCTAGTGTTTCATGAACATCACTGTCAATGTAGGGTTGATGGTACCACCTTATTTTTCATGTAACCATGGCCTCCCTATTAGTGCTTTGTATGATGCATTGGTATTGATCACATAAAACTTGACATCTATCATCACTTCGCCTACTTTTAAAGGGATAGTCATGGCTCCCAAAGCTCTTTGGCTATTTTGATTAAACCCTTTTATCATTATAATATTAGATAATAGGTGACACACATCCAAAGTTAGACCTCTTAGAGTTCGGAGAGTCATGAAATTAACTAAGGAACCCGGGTCAATCAAGATGCGATTGATCTTGATCCCATCACTAATCCCTATAACATATAATCATCTATTGTGGTTTGTTGTTCTAGGTAGTAGGTCATCATTTGTGAAAGTGATGGCAAGGGTTTTGCGTGCATATAAGGACTCCTTCATCTTCTCTTTAGCAAAGTATGCTTGTTGGTAGTTATCAGATTCTACAAGATATGCACTAGTGTATCCCTAAGCTCTTGTGATATCATCAAGGTATCAAACACACTCAGCATAGCAGGGATCATTTTAACATGGGATACTATGTTGTATTCCACCTTTTTGAGTGCAGGTTCAGCTTGTGAGGGCTCAATACCTTCACCTATCTGAATTTCCTTTTCCTTGTCCTTATGGATATTCTTATCCTTAAGCATTGGAGCTTGTCTCAAAGGTAGCACCTTCCCACCTCAAAGTTGTATCTGGTTTGTTCTATTTAGTTAAAATCTAGCATCATGAGACTAATAAGGTTCATCTTTAGAATTATTTCTGAGGCTACTCATGCAACAAGAGGTAGGAGACTCTTGCTCTCAGCTAGTAGTTTCCTAAATATTATTGGAGGATGTGACTGACTAATAATCATCCCATTCAACATCAGAATTAGGCATGTGGGGTTTTCTTGTGGAAAGTTCTTCAGAAACTCTCTGGATGAATACTTTTCTTTTGTCTGCTAGCATAACCTTCTTTAGGATTTCTTATTTAGGATGTCTCTTCTAAGGATGTCTAGACTGGCTTGACTATGGATATTGATATTGATTTGATGTGGAAGTAGAATGAGCTTTATCATTAGCTAATTTGATCCTCTCACAAAATTCTTTACTTCTTACTTTGACACTTGCTGGTGTAGGGCCTTTCGAAGCGGTCATAAGGTTGTTCTGAGCTAGACATGGAGTTATATTCTTCATCTGTCCCTTGTATGCATAACTCCTCTAAAGTTGGCAAAACATATTCTCCCATAGGTTCTAGGATTGGGACCTTACCAGACCTAATAGGTGGAGCATTTGTTGTTGGGTTACCTAATGGAGGTTGGGATAGTAGCTAATTGACATTCACCTTGAGTGTATAAGTTACCATGCAACAAGAGGTCATAGACTTAAATAACTCTCTTCAATAGTGTCTAGCTTTCTTGACCTATCTATGGGGTAAGTGGCACGAATAGTTGTCTTAATCTTGAGGAGGGTCAGTAAGTGGTTTCTCGTCACCCCTATGAGGCCTTTTATATGACTTCATCTTTTATGCTAGCACCTTCTCTATCCTCTCGACTTCCCTACAAAGCATGATAGTTGTATTTGTCACACTTTTCCATATGGGAAATCATAGCCTATATGTGTTTGTTCAACATTTGCATTTGCCCCATGACATGCCTCATGTTAGTTGTAACTAGCTCTTCCATAGTCTAGCTATAGTTTTAGCATGCCATAGTCATATTCATAAGCAAACCAACTCTAAACTAATCATCTTGGGAGCAGCCATTAGGGAGACCTGTGGGATCTCTCATTTCATAAGTAACATCCTTGATGAATCTATTTACTTTTTCTTGCCTTGCACCCTGAATTTCCACATCATTAAAGTGACATAGTGGGGATTGGCTTGGTGGTAAACCTCCAACGATAAATATGGTAAAGCGTGCTGCCACTGAAAGTTCAATTTCTCCATTTTCCGCATTAGAGTCCTCTAGTAAAGCTTTGAGTTTGTCAAGGAAGAATTCTTTAAGAGTTACTTGGATTTTATCTCCCTGAACATATTCATCCAAAGCATCGATGTATTTGTGGATGGCTAATTTCTTGACATTGTATCCATCTGACTGAAGCAACTTCTTCTTCTTGCTTTTGTTCTTTCTCTTCTTGAAGCTTCAAGTAGGTAAGGTAGTATATTCTGATGACACTTTCTTCATCACCATTCCAAACTCTTCATGGTTTTTAGTTATTCTCTTCATTAGTTTCTTTAGCCTTTTTTAAATATAGACATTCCATAAGTGACTTTATTCCAAAGTACATTGTGCTTCTTCCCCAATGAGGATTTCAGCAAGTGGTTCATGGCCCTTGAACACAATGATATAAGTGATGTGTTTGGTGGGTGTTTTGAGTAGGGCTGCCTTCTACAGAGTTACCTTGTCTTCTCGGTATTGCTTCTTAACCCAATCCTTGAACACATAGCGGCCTTTAATGATATACCCCAAGACTCTATGGTAAGAATAATAGTTCAGATAATTTTTTTGTTAGCCTCGCCTAGCCTCTTGGATTTTGGCAATTGGAGGCCTAACTTTATTGCTTCCTAGAACATTTTACCTATTATTTCTCTTTTAAAAGAGTATTTTCTTCTGAGCCTTCATTAGAGATCATTGGATCATTCCACTTCTCCATCTCCTTCAAGAGTTGGTGGCTTCTAAGAATTATCTTTGTTCATAGTGTGGTTTGGAGGTTTCTTTTGCTTAGTTGCTGTGAATGCAGTCCTCACATTTTTAAAAGACTCCACACTTTACCTTATCCTTTTTCGGTTTAAAAGTTTGTAAGCTAGATAAGATTAGTGCGCCAATCCTTTCCAGCATCTTGACTTGCATGACGAGGTCTTGGAAAGTATGGATAGAAGAGGCATTCAGATAGGGTGTCATCCATTCTCCTCTTATATTGCCGAGGACTAAGTTCACTGCCTCAAATTGTCTTTTGGGTTATTCACATTTAATGCTAAGATTTCTCCATTGTGTAATAAAATCTAGAATCAATTCATTGTCACATTTTGGTGTCGAGACAAGGCTTACAATAGTCACTTTATCACTAAATCCTCCGAATCTAATTCAAAAAGCCCCTTTCATTTGTGCCCAAGTTTGTATGGATTCTCATACAGCACGAATGCTACTCCTATCAAGCTTGAATCTCCACATAGAGTCACAAAATGAGTTATGTGCTGTCAGGACTGCCTAAGCCATTAAACTATGTGAAACTAGGCACTGTATAGCCTTTGGGATATAGCATTTAGTTGTGATGGCAAGAGTAAGGTTTGCCAGCATCTTTTACCCTACTTTTCTCATTTTCTTATCTCAATTATGTGGCTACCATTCGTTGTACCTACTGTTATATGTATGTCGGGAGTTCTGTGCTGTCAGGAATCACTAAAATCAGGGATTGGGTATCCCTTACTGTAGGAGGTGCTTGTGAAGGGCATATATTTTCATGAATCTCATCTATAGGAGATGCATCTTCGTCCTCCTCTACTACTTGAGATGGCTACTAAGATCATTCTAACTTGTCAAGCTTTTGACTCATTTGCATCATCATCTCCATCAACTCCATGACTTTCTTTTGAGTTTCATCTATCTCTTTGCTTTGCATTTTAGCTATTCTTGCAATGCTTCTATGGTCATTTCTTGATTGGAGCTTTCGGTTATGACCAAGACTTCTATCATAATATGATAGTCTCTATCCTGAGAATTAGGTCTAGGCTCTAGGTTGAGGCTAACTTCTCCTATTAGTCGAGTCATCTCATTCAAGAGTCTACTTATTGAGCGAGTCACCACAACTTCTCTTTGATATGATAGCAAGGATTGGTTCACAAGGACCCTCTCCTCTTGGATTTCTTCATTAGTAAACCTCACTCGAGTAGCCTTCTTTTGGCATTTGGCTAGCTGGGGTGTAGGCTCGTGGTCCCTGCAAGAGTCATGGTGAGAAATAACTCTGATAATGTAGGTGATCTCCTTTGGTGAGCCCTCATACTTGGTTGCAATTTTACAATGACTCTTGTATTTTTGTTTGGTGATTCACCCTTTTGGCACAGTTTTAAGGCAAGACTATGCCCTCTATGATTTGCTCTTACCTTTCTCTAAATTGCTTAATGGAGCAAAAATGTTGGAGGTAGGGATGGTGATGACTGACTTTCCTCGAGGGGTAGGCTTCCCAAATCAGCTAAAAATTTGAGTGACTTTCCTTTACTTGTGGTAGCTGGGATGAGATCTTTCTCATCTATTCTTGTGTCCAAATTTTAATTGCCCTCTGTGAGGAGCTGGGTTAAGGTAACTAAAGACTAAGCTTCGCTTTGATCCTAACCTCAAGAAGACTGACATCTTAATTGGTTGAGGCATGACTTCTGGCTCTTCATCTGAACAACCCTTCTTATTAGGAATAATAACATTGGGCCTCCTTCCCCTTGATGAAAGGTGAGAAACAAGCTAATTTTACATGATAACAGTTTTAGTTGGTGAAGTAGTAGGTGTCCTCTTGAACTAGACAACTTTAGAGATGATCCCAAACCTAATATGGACTTTAGCTACTTCTGTAGCAACTATTGACTAAGGTAATTGAACAACTGAACCTGCTCCCAGGATGATGGTGTATGTTGGGGTTGGGTTTGTGATGATCTTCATTATTGTTGTTTGATTCTTTCTTCTACAAAGGAGAATATAATTAATTAGTCTTCAATCATAATTCTACTTTATCAATGTCTCTATAGTATTAACTAGGTTTCTAGACTTAGAGAAGAAGTTATATCCCACTAGGCATGCCAAAATTTGTGGGATCAAGATTAACTATTCGGGATAGCCAAGACCTCGAAAAGCGACCTTGAATCACAAATCAAAATTTGTTTTGATTTAAAGTGCACTGTTATGTGTTGTGAAAACATGACTTTCAATAAGCATAAGTCCCTATTGTTAATTATACCAACAATTGTCAGAAATCTTCTAAACTGAAAAAACCTAGCCAATAAAATAAAGATAAAAAAAGAAAAGAAGAAAGCATTTGATTGATTTTAAAAAATGATGCATGGCTTAAACAAGAGTATACCCTTATTTTACAATGGATTTCAACATAGAATTATGAAAATAAGAAAAAAAAGAATGAAAATATTGGGGAAGAAGCTTTGAGGTGTGCTAATACCTTACTCCTCCTACGCTAGACCACATAGCATTTGATTCAGATTGACTCGGTCTTTAGCAGATGTTGATGGCATCGTTCGATGAGAAATGAAAGGGAATAGAAGAAATCTGAAATATTTCCAACAATGTTGAGCATCAGTGATAACTTCATAATTTGAAGTATTTTCATTAGCCAGAAAGGCATCGGCGATAACTTTTTTGGTTTTTCAAGTGTTTCCATACATAATAAGGTGTAGGCAATAAATTCTTTAATTTTTAAAGTATTTCCATAGCTAATAAGGTGTCTGTGATAACTTCTTTTGGTTTTTTGAAGCATTTCCATAGCGGATAAGGCATAGGCGATAACTCCTCTTAGTTTTTGAAGTATTTTCATAGCTGATAAGACGTAGGTGATAACTTTATTAGTTTTGATAGAATCACCAACAACTTATAAGATTGGATATAGCTTGGAGAATAGTATCCTTAACTGCTTTTGGGGTTGACTTGCATGAAAGGGCACTTCACCAACTGGCTTTTGGGATTGCCTAGCTTGAAGGGCGCATCGTTAATATCTTATGGGGTTGACTAGTGTGAAGTGTGCCCAACGGATTTGAGTGTACTATTATTTTGACTTCATTGATTTGGTAATGTCACCAATGGCTTAGGGGATTGGGTATAGTTTTGAAGTGTAGCCAACAACTTGGAACATATTGGCAATTAACTTCTTCGGTTTGGCAACATCACCAATGGCTTATGGGGTTGGGTATAGCTTTAAAGTGTGACTGATAGCTTTGAGTATGCTAGCAATTAACTTTTTTAGTTTGGCAGCATCGAAGTGTGGCCAACAGCTCTGAGCATATTGTTGGTTAACTTCATTTGAATAAGACATTATGGATGATTAACTAAGCAAGTTTGAGCCTAAATTATTCAGCTTAAATTGAAGCGTTGCCAATGCTTTTGGGTTGACTTAGTTTTGAAGTGTGGTCGACAGCTTTGGCTGTGTTGACAATTAACTTCTTTGGTTTGGAAATGTCACCAATGGCTTATGGGGTTGGATATAGTTTTGAAGTATGGTTGACAGTTTTGAGCATATTTTTTATTAACTTTTTCGAATAAGGTGTTATGGCTGACTGATTAAGCTAGTTCAAGCCTAGCTTAGTTTGGTTTAATTTGAAGTGTTGTCAATGCTTTTGGGTTGGCTCAACTTGGAAGATGTGTCATTAACAGCTTTTGGGTTTGATCAGCTTCGAAGTATGACCAATGGCTTTGAGCGTATTGGTAATTGACTTCTTTGGTTTGATAGTGTCACTAATGACTTATGGAGTTGGATATAGTTTTGAAGTGTTACTAAAGGCTTTTGTAGCATGTCTAGTGAGACTTAGTTTAACCTTATTTCATTCAAAGTAATTCTAGTTTAGGTCAGGGTAGTAACATTACCCTTTGTTTATAGCCTTTGAGTATTACTGAAAGTTTAGCGCACCTAGTGGGACTTGGTTTGACCCTATTTAGGCCCATCAGGACTAATATAGTTTGGGTTCAAGGTTGATTTCATTTAACCTGAGTCAAGTTTAATCTTGTGTTGGACCTTTATCAAGTCTAGGTTTATATCTTAATGGACTTTGGTTCAAGTTCAAATCAATTCACTTTCAGTAGTTTTTAGTTTATGATAGATCAACCTAGTTTGATTTGAGTTTGAGTTTGTCTTTTTAGTTTGGACTGGACTTAACCTAATTAGGATTTGATTTAAGCTTAGTTTAATCCAGATTGGATTTGATTTGAACTCAATCTTATTTTAAATTAAGCCATCTCAAGTCTAATTAGGGTTGAGTCTATGTTTATTTGGTTTAGGCCAACTTAATTTGGATTATTTTTTGGAGTCCAACTCGATTTGGGTTTTAGTCCATTTGTTTAATCAATTTAGGTTCATTTGAGTCAACTTAGCCTTGTCCACTTGTTTGAGTTAAATTTAGGTTCATCTAAGCCAATGTGGCCTTTGTCTATTTGTTGTGATTAAGTTTAATTTCACATTAATCAATTTATTTTAAGGGTCCTTTATTACTTATGATGATTTTAGATGAATCCATAGCTCGACTCTAAATGTGCAAACCCAAAGGTTGGCTTAGTTTGGAAACTCAAAAAGTGGCTTAGTGCGAGTCTAAGGGCTGACTAGGGGTAAGTCCGATGGCTGGCTTTGATGGGAGCTCGAAGGCTAGCTAAGTGTGATCTCAAAAGCTGACTAACTATAAGCTCGGAGCTTGGTTGGGTGCTAGCCCAAACTCTAGCTGAGTGCAAGCCCAAAGGCTAGCTGAGTATGAGCTCGAAGGCTAGCTAAGTGTGAACCCAAAGGCTGGCTGAGTGTGAGCCCAAAGGCTCGCTAGGGGCAAGCCTGAAGGCTAGCTGAGTGCAAGCCTAAAGGCTAGCTAAGTGTGAACTTGAATGCTGGCTAGATGTGAGCCCAAAGGCTGGATTGGTGTGAGCCCAAATGCAAGCTTGGATGCGAGCCCAATGGTTGACTGAGTGTGAGCCTAAAGGCTAGTTGAGTATGAGCCCGAAGGCTAGCTGAGTGTGAGTCTGAAAGCTAGCTTGGATGCAAGCCCAAAGTCTAACTGAGTGTGAGTCTGAAAGCTTGTTTGGATGCAAGTCCAAAGGGTGGTTGAGTGAAATGGGAATTTGCTGTCTTCGAGGGACTACAGGTGGCCATGGGTAGTGTCATAGGTTTGCCATCGCCATTGCCATCTTCAAGAGATCGCAAGTGGTTGTAGTAAGGTCATGGGTTTGCATATTCATTACCATCTTTGACAGGTTATGGGTAGCCATAGGCAGAGTCGAGAGTCTGCCGTCGTGCCAAAGACCATGGGTGGTTGCAAAGTTAAAAACTCTTCTTTTTGCTATTTTTGCTGAATTTTTCCTTCCCCCCTTTTTTTTTACACAATAACAATTTTTTTATTTTTTCTCCTTTTTTTCTTCTTCTTCTTCAAGCCCAACACCTCTCCCTTATTTTAGTTGGATTTTTTTCTATTTTTTTGGTCAACAAATTTTTTTATCTTTTGTTATCTCTTTTTATCTTCATCCTCAAGCTCTGTGCCCCCACTTTCTCTTCATGAAGCATCACTAGGCCCAAGAAACTTGGTCTCTTTTTTGGCCCGGATTTGACCTCTCTCTCCTGGTGGCAACGCAGAGGGGCATATCTGCCCCTCATCTCATGGCTAAATCCATCCGGATTTGGCTAGATCCGATCCTAGCTAGGGCCAATTCGCAATGGATTTTAGGTGATAGTGGCTTGGTGACAGGCGATGGTGGTGATGGGCGGCAACTTATGGGTAACTCTGAAGAAGGGCTGGATGCTGGTGAGGTCCAACGATTTGCTAGTAGCTCAGGCAGGGCAAGTTGGAACTGGTGGTTTGCAGTTGGCTTTGGCGGTGCCAAATGTGGTGGTGATGGCATGGGTCACCTGAGGTGGCAGCTCATCAATGGAAGAGTGCATGATGGAGGCATGAGTGGGTGGAGCATAGCCATTGGAGAAGATGACTGGGTCCAATCAGCTTGGTAGCAGTGAACGAGCAGAGGAAAAGTCGGAGGGATGCTAGTCACAGGTGACTACATGTAGTAGAAGGCCAGTGGGTAGCATAGTGGTTGTGGAGACACAAGGAGAAGTGAGGAGTTTGTTCGGCGATGGTGGATGGCCAAGGATCTTACAAGTAAGGAAAAGAACCAAGTAGAGAAGAAAATAAGAAAAGGAGAAGACAAAAGAAGTTAAATACTTGCACTTTCTTCTCTTTTTAGTTCAAATTTTTTTGCCTCTTGATATGATTTTCTCCCTCTCTGATGATCTCTTCAACTTTTTTATAGCTTCTCTCCTCTAATTTTTCTAACCTCTGATGCCTCGTTTTTTTAGGTCAATAGATTTATATAGGAGTAGAAGAGATGAAGTTGGAATAGAAACGATCTCCTCTATTTAAATTTTCGATGATGGATATGGATGTAAATAGATATGGATATGGTTTTTCTGAAATTTGGATGAACTTATGAAGAGATATAGATATGCTTATCTGTTGTGGATGATAAAACTTAGAAGTTGTACTTATCCTAAATACTAAAATTATAGAGGGGCTATTTGTAATTTTGTTTGAAAAATTAAACTAAATTCTAATTTTATAATTTTCAGAGGATTGTTTACAAAAAAAAATTATTTATAAATTTTTAAAAAATTTTTGCAATCCTTTTTGAACAAAAATTTGGACTTATTCAGAAATAAAATTTTTTGAAGGACCTTTTTATAAAAAGTTAAAATTCCAGAGGCTTATTTATAAATAAAAAATTTGAGAGGGGTTTATTATCAAATCCTTGATTTCATAGGGATTGAATCATAATTATCGGTCTTTTGACGGATTTATTTATAAAACCTAAATTTTGCGAGATTGATTTATAATTTTAAGATTTTGTTGGACATATTTATAAGAAATTTTTGGCCAAAAACTCATTTATAAAAATTTATTCAATTTAGGAGTTTATTTATAAAATTATTATATTTTATCATTTTGGTCAAAGTTTTAGATGAATTTTGAGCCTAATTTGTATCCAAATATTTGGCCCACTTAGTCCATCTAGATTAGGCCTATTTTGACCTCAAATTTTTCAATGATTTAGCTCTGAATAGAGCTTAATTTTTAGTCAAACTTAGGTGCGATTTAAGTCTGACCGAGATTCATATTTGAGCTATAATTTAGTGACATACAAGTCTTAATTTTAATCATATTTTAATTAAATTCGATTGTGACAAAAATTACCTCAAACAGTCTTCTCATGTTTGATGTTAAAGACTGAGCTCATCATTTGTCTGGTATAGACTGCGATTAGAATTTTTCCTTGGTCGTGGTTAGGTACTGTCTTAGCTAACTTAGCTAAAGAATTAGCTTCCACATTTATAGATTGAGGGACATTAGCTATTTGAATATGTGGAATTTGTGCTATGAGTTCTCAAGCCTTTTCATGGTATTCGGTAGTTCAAATTTGTGGATATTATATTTGCCTTGGACTTGACTGATAACCAGTTGTGAATCAGTAAAAATATGTAGGCATGAAAATTAGTTGTCTGGCACTGAGTGAGTTGTAAGAAATATTTATTTGATTCAAGAACTCTTAGGCAGTTATGATGATATTAGGATAAGCTTGAAGACTAGCCTATAATCCAAATGGTCGTGAGCCTAAGGGATGATTTAAGATATTTGGCAAGCCCAAGAGTTCGATGGTCGTGAGACCGAGGGTTGGCTTAAGATGTTTGATGGGTCCAATGGTTGGTCTATAGTTCCAATGATTGCAAGACCAAGGGCTAGTTTAAGACATTCGATGAGCTAGAGGACTAGTCTATAATCAAATGGTTGCTAGCCCAAGGGCTAGCTTAAGTTATTTGGCGAGCCTGAGGATAGGCCTATAGTTCAATTATGAATTTTAATTATTTGGTTTAGTTATTGTTCTTATTTTAATTCATTTGTGTTCTTGTCATCATTTGTCCCTCGTCTTCAAAGAATTTAATGGAAGGCTTCAAAAGTGAAGTTTCCCTGTGAGGGGTAACACCATAGTATGCAAAGAGCTACAGATAGCCATAGTGTTGGTGGAGTTCTATTGATGCATGAGGCTACGGGTAGCCACAATGGTGATGAAGGCTGCCGGTGCATAAGACCATGGGTAGTCGTGATGTTGATAGTTGGTGTAAGAGCCACCGATGCTCAAAGCTGCAAGTGGCCATGGTGTTGGTGAAGCAATGGAGGTGCCCAGTGAAGTTCAAATATTCAATTATCTTGGGTTTGATCTCTCGAACAAAGGCAGCAATGTATTCTGAGGAGCAATAGGATGTACTCAACAAAGTCCGGATGCCTAGTTCTATTAGGTTCTATTGTCCAAATACTAGCAGCAAAGCATCCTTTGGAGAGTAGTAGGAGTATGGTGCAGCGAGGCCTCGGGAGCAACAATAATGGCGGGGTTCTTATGGGAGACGAGGGAATATGAGAGTAAAACAAAAAAGAAAAGCAAAGATGGGGAAAGAAGTCTTACATCTATTTGCTTCCTTGATGACGCCTTCTTGATCTCCTTCTCGATGGCAAGTTCTCCTTCTTTAATTCATGTAGAACTCCCTCAAGATATGGCCTTTGAATTCACTTTTGATTAGTACAGAGTATGCCCAAGAATCAATTATGAGTTCTCTTTTTTTTTCCTTGCCCTATCCCTCTTTTTATAGGGTTGAGAGGATCTCCAATTTTGTGATTTGGTGGATATATTATTCTTGCTATAAACCTCATATTTGAATCTTAGATTAACTTATTCTGAGATTACAAATTTATTGTCAGAAAATTTTATTGATTCTCAAAGGATTCAGAGAAATTTTGTTTTCATTTCTGTAGATCACGTCCAAACTGGAGGAATGGTTTCTCAACTAGTTGTCCAGCTGGGCACATACATGCCCATCCTGTGAGGTTCAAGTGCCCAAATTTCTTGAGTTTGGTCATTCGAACATGTTTGATTTAGGCCTAATTTTTTAGTCTTTTCTACTTCAAATTGAACTCCACTCACCATGAATTGGAGTCAAAGTCCAATTCTAAATTTTGTCAAATTCAAAGTTAGAGTTTGAATTGTAAAAACTGCTTAGATAGGGTCATAAATTTCTGCACAAAATTTCATGAGTATATACCACCCTAGAGGGTATCAAGCCATAATGATTGACATACTGAGTGATATTGGTGGAAAAAAAGTGTAGGTGGCAAAGATGAGCAAAGAAGGCATAGCTGCAATAAAATGCAGGAAAAGAAATAAGATCTCAGAAGCTAACGAACGATGTGTTACTCTCACTCCTTGTATAGACAGGGGTGGATGACCTAGGAGGCTGAAATCACTTACCGGTAATAAGCTACATCTCGAAAAACCAATGGTTAGGAATGACATTCAAAGAGAGATGTTCCAAAATTTGAAGTAGCACAAAAACCGCCAAAATATTGAATATAAAACCATCAAGGATTTGATGTGTCTGATTCCTAAAGACAACACATGCACCGAAGAAATATAGTCTCCAAGAGCAATCTTTAAAATAAATCCTTGTGTTTGATTAGTTAAGAGCCATTTGCACCACCAATTCCTTGTACCATCTAAGAAAACTATTACATCTACTCCACTTTCCACCATATAACAAAATCCCGCTAGATCGCAGTATAGAATACCAAGCCAAGTTTTGAAATATCCTTAGTTAACTTATGCACGAACCATGGTAGAGTCACTCAAAGAAGCCTAATCTAGTTAACCATAGCACCCAATACACGGAGGCTAAAAATATTTGAGTAAAGGGTTCCAATCTCCTTCTCATTCTCCTAAAAGTTTAATTCTAGAATATCATTTCACAAAAAATCCTAATTATCTTGAGAGCGAAAGGAATCAAAAACAACATATTGATTTGAGTATTGAAGCGTCCTCTTCTATTTATAATTAGATAAGCGATGTTTTTTTCTCTATGTGCAAGTTAAAATTGACCAAAAAAATACTAAAAAATGCTTGTAGACTTTGACTCAAAACCGAAAGGATCAACAGAGATCACAAAAAAATCTACTAGTTTATCATTATATCTTAAATTTGTGCAGCACCAATACTACTGCTTTTTTTTTCAATTTGATCGGACATCTGATACCATGCTAGTTAACTAGATATTTTAGCATTTAGTATTATTAACTTGTTAGTTAAATTAAAAATCTTTATCATGATTGTTAAAATTGTTTTATTTGTCGGCTTTAGCATGGTATATAGCCTAATCTTATTTATAGAATAGGCTGCCCACAAGACAGGGTATTCAGAGTTGTAACGACTATTATTTTTCTCTTGACTATATCAATCTTCTCTTTTTTTCTCTTCCTTTTCAATTTCCTCTTTAAATTTTCCCAAATTTTCGATAAATAATAGCTTAAGCATTGGGAAATAGTACGTTAGACTCTAGAATTTAAAAGAAGAGAAATGCGCTAGCAATTTGTATCAAAAGAAGAATAATAGTTTGAACTCTAGGATTTAAAAAGAGAGAAATACGTTAAACTCTAGGATTGAAAGAGAAAGAAATGCAGAAGCAAGTAATTAATTCCACATTTTGGATTGATGAAAAAAAGGAAAAGGTGTTGGTTAAACGTCTAATAACAAGATTTAATGATATCATTTTTTTTTTTTGAAAGTCAGTCTGCTTTCGACTATTTTTTATTCGAAAGTAAAAAATAAATTAAATTTTACTTCTATTTTTTTGTTCAAAATGATTTCTCTGTGCAAATTTAGTAATATTTTATATAACAGTGAGAGTAAAAATTTTAATAAGAAATTAAATGTCTTGTATTGAATTTGGGAGAAACCAAATATCTTATCATTATTACTAAAAAGCCATTTACTTTATATTATATATTTTAAAAAACCAAATTAATTAAAATATTTTATAACTATTTTAATTAAATTCAATTTTATCAATTAAATTAATATAAAAAATCAAATTGCCCCCATTCGATTTTACTTTGAACAATCGTCCGCAATCACTGAACAACCAGCTTACTAAAATTGGATTTTGAATTTTTACTTTCATAATACCAAAGAACTAGTCTTTCATAAAAATTGATATTAGATGAGTAGTTTTTTATCTTAATTTAATTATTATCTAAATAAAAAATAAATGAGAATAATTTATTTTTTATATTAATTTAAATGATAACATCAATTAAAATATAATATTGTTTAAATAATTTAATGGAGATATTTTTTTTGTAAATTAGTAAAAACATATGTGATTTTTTGTATATTCGTCATAAGACAAATGGATGCTTAGTAAAAACTAATATTAATAATCGCTCATACAAAATAATAAATTTTTTAAAAATTTTATTAGTGAAAAAAATTAAATAATTAAATATTTTACATATTAATAATCGTATTTTTTAAATATATTTTTATTCAACAAAATGACAGAAGTGAATTTTTTTTCAACCATAAGTAAAAAGTGGAGAGAAGTAATTTTTCATGCTTTAATATATTTTTAGACAACTAAATAGCCATAAGAAGTTTTAACCAGTTAAAATATGAGCAAGCTAATACATTCCAAAGGCATATCAGCTTCTCCAAAACCACAAGATACTCATGGACTACGCTAATATACTTCATAAGAGTTACTAATAGAGAACTAATTTTTGTTAGCGAATATTCAAAAGGATTTAACTGTCATTGAAGATTTTATACATCAAACTAATCCCAATAATCCACATATTTCCCTTTTGTGGAGGCAAGACAAATGCCATGCCGACATGCCTTTCTGACTTTTATCTCGCATGCTCTTGTATTTCTCTCATACATCAACAATGGTCTCTTTAATAGCAATTCCTCTATTGCCTTTATGTTATATAATATAATAATAGTACTAACTCTTACAAATATCTCTATAGTAATATATATATATATATACGTATAAAAAAAAAAAGAACCGGAATTCTCACACTCCTGACGTACACATTTCTAAGAAAACCAAGATATCAACTATGGTTTAGGATTGACTTATGATGCAATAATTTCAAACCAAATACCATATTTTTATTTCATATAAGCTCGAGAGGTTACAAATCACGAATAAACATGCATGATAAAACCCTCTAAAGACTAATATCAATTATAAATCACATATCACGAAATAACTCTTCAATCCATTTTATGAAAATCATCACCAATAGGATGTCCCTTCCCCGGCATGGAACCAAGCAGATGTTCCTTCGACAGCTTCAAACTCTACATCAGTCTGCATTGAACAGTCATCCACAACTACACTCTTCCCCCTATCAGCAATTTTAGCACCTAGAATTTTGTTTGAAGCCTTTTTCTCCACGATATTTAGCTTTTCCTCAAGTTGCTCAGACAGGCCCATTAAGTCGTCGATCCCTGGTCCTTTGATCACTTGTTGTTGCTTCTCGATCTCAGCAGATTTTTCTATGTATGGTGTCTGCATCTTCCTACAAGTCATGGTGCTCTATGCTCGTCTGGCGCTCTTGACCTCTGTGGTGGGATTTTATAGAGATGTGAGTGACATCTTAGGATAGAAGAAGGTTTCCATAGCATAAATGGGAAGGATTTTTGCTGCATTGATGAATTCAATATGTATTAATTGGTGAAGAAAAGCTAATTATTAGATATTAAAGTGTTTAATTCAATCATTTCTTTTTGAATGTTGAATCATCCTACAATTCGAAATTATTGGATGATGTCAAGGTAAATCAACTTGTAATTATGAAGGCAAGATGGAAAAATGGCAACGCAATAAGATAAGTCTAATATTTTTGACATTGAAGCAATAGGATGACAATAACAGATGATTGATTGCGAGAATGTAGTGGTATTCACACTCTTTTTAGGAATTCACTACAAAAAATAGTGTGTTATTAGACAATTTTGAGAAATTCACTATGGGATAACAGTGAATTCTTTAATTTAATGGAGTCCACCATTAAATTATAAGAGAACTGAGGGAGTCCATCTTATAAAAAAGAAATCTTTCTTTTCTATTTGAAAGTACTTCAATTCAATTGAATCGATTTCAGTTTTTCATTATAGAACATAGAACATATCTAGTTATAGGTACATAAATACCTACTCATATATACCTTTTCAATGATTCATGAATTTACTCAACAATGAGTACACTGAATCCATTAAAAGATGCACCACTTCATATAACACCTATTTATAAAACACTCTTTCATAAACTTAACTAAAAATACTAAACGCATTTTAAAAATATATATGATAATATTAAAAAAGAAAATATCTTTAAAATATTTTTTTTTTTTGATAATCACACTCCCATATCATGTTCCCCTAATTGAGTGGAACATGTCCCGCAGTTCTAGTCTTCATGATACGGCAAGAGGTTTGACATATTGAAAATTGATGAGACACCATATGCAGTAGGAGGATTAATTTTGTATCTATTCTCACTAATTTTCTAAAGAATCTTGAATGAACTATCAACTCCTGGATTAAGTTGGTTATGTCAACTATGTGGAAAGTGTTCCATGATGAGATTAATTCACATTTAGTCTCTTATTTTGAATGATATTAGTATATAGCCCTTGTCGGCATTATTTTGATATCTTTAATTATGCTTCTCTATTTGATTATGAACTTATTGATGAAGTTGTTACCATTTGAATGTTATCAATTGTTCATCAAAAACCATGAAGGTAGACAAGACTTGAGAATCAATCTTCTAGAGATGATAATTTGAAGATAAGAGGATGATGACAATTTGAAGATGAAGCTTGAAGATTAAAATGAGAGTTTAAGAATGCTCAATATGAGAGATCAACTCTAAGGTCATAGGTTTATTTTCTCATTCTTTTGTTGAGTCAAGAATTTAATTGTTGGTTTATTAGAGCTCTTGTTTGATACCTTAATTAACTTGGAAATGGCTTTATCAATTTAGTTTATATCTATCTAAGTTAAGTTAATATTATGTCGAATAGCCATTTAACTAAATTTTGTAGATAAACTTTCAATTAACTCTTTATTAGATTTTGTCGCCCTAACTGATCAATTTGAGCGCCCAAACCCAACAAATAGAAAAAAAAAATACCATTCTGGTTCTATAAAGTTTAGTTCTCTAAACTCAAGATTCGATCACCTTTAGGACAAATTATAATGGGATTTTTGACAGTTGGAATGATTTGGTCGCACCTTCGGTTGACCCAACTTATTAAAAATATCTAGAGATGATTCCTAATGGTTAGTTTTTATCTCCAATGATTATATAAAGACCCAAAAATACTTTACTCATAGGGAGAAACATGATTTCATGTTCTTAGAGTAATATCCAATCTCCGGAAGTCTTTTAATCTCAACAAAGGCCCTAATTAGCTTTAATTCTAAATTCCTTATATGTCTTCATGTTCAATCTTGAGAGGTTCTTTTTGAGTGATTTTGTTTATATTTTTTTCATCCCTTATCATTATAACTCTCTTAAGTTGTTAATAGGGGTTTGAGTACTCTTTGAGATTTAGAAGAGAGTTGAGAGAGAGTGACTCTGGTTATGGAGTAGCACTAATGGATTACAAAGGGACTTATATTGGCTTGGCTTTACCTTAAGAAAGTGATACTTACAGATTGTGAGTTGGTTTAAAGACATAGTTTAGCCTCAAGAAATAACATCACTGGTGGAGTGATTGAAGTGTTTAAGCTCGAGGTAAGGATCACAGAGTAGGTGTGACTAGTCACTGAACCACATATATTACGACATATTCTCTCTTTACCCATTTTTATTATTGCAATTATGTGGATTGTGATTTTGCAAATTGCAAATTGATTTGCTTTTGTTTGTGATGATTAGTTTGGATTATTGATTTGCCAAAATACTAAATTAGTTTATTAAACTAATTAGCCCCCCTCCCCAAATATCTACTTCGGTTGCTTTTGGATCTTCAATAGGTAGCTCATAATTTTGAACTAACATCATTGAAAACTACTTTTGAAACATGTTTATTTGACAAAAAAAGTTTTCATCAATTCTTCGCAATCATGAATCTTTAAAATAAAAAATAAAAAATTGATTTGAAGAACTCATCCCTTAAAGATAAAATTTATATTTTACAAAATGAGAGCGAGTTTTTTTAGAAAGAGCATATCTTGTTGTACTTATAATTTGACAAAGCAACTCTCAAATATGTTTAGTGATATTCTTTCTTACAAAATTTGACTTGTAATTATTACTCTTATAAGGGTTATGTTTCTACTTATTACTGAGTTAAAAGTCAATTTCAAAAGAATTTGGACACCAAAGATCATGATTCTAGAACTTGTGAAATCCAAAAAAATTTGGGTTCCAAAATACTCTCCAACTTAAGATAATCTAGTTATTTAGGTGTGGTAAATAGAAAAAATATTCCTTAAATTGATTTAAATTGTGCTTTGGTTGAGAGAAAAAAAGATTGTTCAAATTGTTCCTTAGTTGAGATTTGAATTGGGGACCTCTTCCATAAGAGGAGTGTGATGACTAGCTACACCACTCGAACTTTTTTATGTAAAGAAGATATATAATATATATATATGTATATGTATAAAATTTTTTTGCATGTATAAAGAGGCAAATTAAAGGACCTAATTGTAAAATCTATTAATTCAAGGGATTTTTGAAAAATTTCCTTTATATATTGCTGCCTAGACCCTCCTTCCTTCTTTTGTTTCTCTTTCCTTCCTTTCTTGTGAACAAGAACAAGAGCAGGAGCAAATTCTACTCTCCTGTTTTGCTTCGTCTTCTTCTCCTTTTTTGAAGCTCTCTCTTTTTTGGTTTTTGTCCTCCCAAGCTTGAGGTCTTTACTTCCATTATTCTTTTTCTATGGGATTAGGAGTAGGATTAGGAGAAAGATCATGAGCAAGAATAGGAGAAAGAGAAAGAGAGAATTGTTGCCATCTACTATATTAGTTTTGGCTTCTGAAAACACAAGGTTAAGGTGATTCCTTCTCTACCTCCTTTTCTCCATCTTACTTAAGATTTTGTCAAATTAAGCTTTTGAATTTATTTTGAAGGCTTAGAGAATATTTATGTTTCAGTTTTGAAGTTTAGAAATATTCAAGTTTTGAAATATTCAAGTTTTAATTTTAGTATTATAATATACTTTAAAAGTTTAAGAAATGTTCAATTATAAGAAAGTTTAGTTTGAATCAATTTGGAAGCTCAGAATGTTCAGATTTAGTTCAATTTTAAATAAATTTTGAAAGTTCAAAAATGTTAAGGTTTTAACTATAGTTTTCTAATTTGATTTAGAGGCTTAGACAATGTTTGAGTTTTAGTTTTGAAATTTAAAATATTTAGCTTTGTAATCTATTTTTATATCAGTTTTGAAGTTTAGAAATGTTCAAAAATTCATTATGTTTTGTGTTCTATTCTTTTTCAGATTTCTAATCAGGTTTAGTCTTGCTACTTGGAATTTGTTTTGGATTCTATATAAGTTTTAGCTTTGCCATTTGGAATCTATTTTAATTCGTTATCAAGTTTTGGCTTCGCTATTTAAAATATGTTTTGATTTAAACATTCTATTTTGTTATATTTTACATTCATTTAATTCCAGGTTCATTATAGTTTTATGCCATTTCCAATTCATTATGGTTCATGATTGGGTGTCTTTGCAAATCTATACAATCAACATGAGGGATTGTGATAGATCAAGGAAAGATATTGATACTAGGGATTCAAATTGTTGTAGTATTAGTTCTTATGTCTGATTGGAAAAGCCAATTGAATTAGATGTTAGGTTTCTTTGTGAATGAAAGTGGACAAGCATGCTTGACTGCAGGGTATTCTAGAACATTGGATTCTATTTAATCTAGTCTCCTTGGTGAATCATGATGCAACTCTTGGCTATGATTTTGAGCCCAACAATTCATGTCCTAGACTTTATTTTCAAAGCTAATATCTTAATTTAAAAAACTTATAGTGCTAGAAATATGTTTAGATTATGAAATTAGTTATTTAATGTTATAAATCCTGATGAGAAGGCTAAAACAAATCTCTTCTATTTGATATAATTCTTGGGTCAAGCAAGCGAATGATTGACTCTCAATAAAGTTAAGAAGCAAATACTATTTCTTTTGATGAATATAATAGTTTCTTCTAACACATTTGTTTAAAATGATTTCTTGATTTTTGTTGATATGATATGACATTTTGTTGTGAGTTATGGTATGTGAGTGACTGCATGATACAAAAACAAGAAAATTATTCATATAAATTTACAAAGCAACTATATATTCTGATACAAATATATGTATTTGCATATATTTGCAATACATTTGTAAAGCCATACATGTATTTTTGACAAGGATTTTGTTACTCATAAAGGCATTGTGGTCTCTGTAATTTATCAATTTTAATTGTATGGTCTCCCTCCTAATTACTATTTTGTCCAAGCCATTGGAGTTAAATATGACTATGTCGATATATACATGTATTTCTGTGAGAAATCAATTTTGCTGCCATCCATGAGCATTAGCTTAGTAGTTGACTTCATGATTCTACTTTTATATTTGGCCATGATTTTTTTGTTTTCTCCATTTCATGTAGGAGATACAATTCATATCACTTTGAGTTTATTGCGATATTGAGGAAAATATTGATTTGTAGTTTTATAAGAATTTGCAATATTGCTTTTGCAGATGAGTTATGTAGTGCATGTCTCTGATAATTTTGGGATAGGTTATGTCTTTTGGTGTTTGAATTATGAAAACTTTAGTTTTATATGTATTATATATATACGAAAATACTAGCTTAATATGAGATCACTCATTCTCTTACAAATTCTGATCTTAAAGATTTGCTCAAGGGTTGGTATTTGTGGTGCATTGCTAGATTGTCTTAGATCCCTTCCCCATATTAGAATTAGAATTTTTTTATGTGGAATGTCGTAATGTTAATTCATGTCTTTTGGCTGGGATGTAATCCTTAGCTCTAGGTGTTGAGGATGTTTTTTGGTTTAAATGCTAGAGATTTGACTTTGAAATAATTGCTAGAGGATTAAGGATATATATATATATATATATATATATTGATAGGATCTTTGGAGAATATTATTTGTACTTGTGTAGAAACATTTTCGTAGGTTATGGACCTTGATAGAAGAGTGTGATTGTAAATGAGGTAATTTTATACTTATTGAGGTCTGCCTTATATATCTATTATGTAGGCAGGTATATGACACTCATTATGTCTTGGTACATTGGTGATAGGTTTAACAATATTAGAGCTTTAGGTTCAAGTTCTTCTAGGTGAGATATGAGTGTGGGTAGAGTCTATAAGTTGAGATATTTTCTAACATCTTCTTTTCGTGATCATTATTAAAATTATCATGAAGGGTGCTTTCCTATGCCAAAGTTTGTTGTGTTCTAGGATGTCACCCTAGAGGATTGTTGTTTAGCCTAGTCATAGCACAAATGTAGTTGAGGCACATGTCCAGCAAAGTCAAGATATGGTTCCAACACAAGGTCAACAAGAACATAATATTGGGCCACTAGGGATCTTACTATTGAATTTCCACAAACCATAGGTCTTTGCCCTCAAACATAGAAAAGTGGAGCAATGTGATGAGTTCTAATAGGCTCCAAGGGCCATTATAGGAGGTCCCTTGGTCTACTCAAAACTTGAGCACTAGTTGCTGCCCAACCACCTCTGATGGTCATGACTGCTCTAGTGGTACACTTAGAAACTAAATGAAAGAATAATTGAAAATCTATCATGGTATTTCAGAAGATTGTGCCCTCTCCATTCGATGGAAGCACTAAACTAATAAGGTGGAGTCCTAGATTGAAGAAATAGAGAAGGCCTTTGAAGTCCACTACTTGGGGATAATGACAAGGTTGGATTTATTGCTTGTTTCCTTCAAGGTATTACCAATGCATGGTGGAAGATTGAATCACACATTTTGGGGGCTGTCAAAACCACTTGGGTGAAGTTTTGGGAAGCATTTTTTAGGAAGTACTTCTCTTGACGTAAGGTCACTGAACTGAAAAGGCAATCCCTCTGCTTGCACCATAGCAACATGAGTGTGGATGAATATACAGCTGAGTTTGATAGATTAGCAAAATATGCCCCTACCTTGGTAGCATCAAATTCATGTAGAGCAGGAAGATTCAAAAAAGGCTAAGTGGTTATCTTCAAAGATGTTTGGCAACCACCAAATTAGAGACTTACAAGGATGTGGTGGATAGAGCCAAGGCCTTAGAGTTATTGTGGAAAGCCACCGCCATGGACAAGCAAGGGCAATTGAGGAAGACAAGTAGGGATTTTGAAGCTAGAGTTCTAGGTCCCATGGTCCAAGTCCCCATTCCTATATATCATTGACATAAAGACCAAGTCTCAAAAGTCAAGTCAAGTGCTTAATGTATGGTAAAGGACATCCAACTAAGACTTTTAGATGAGCGTTGGGTGCTTGCTTTAGGTGTGGTTAGATGGACAACAAGATTGCAAATTGTCCATTATATGCTTAAGACACTTACAACTCTCACGTCAAACCAACACACTCATTTTAGGTGTCTTGTGTGGATCCGTCAGCTCCAGCTAAACCAACAACATCTATAGGATCTCAAAAGGAGGGGAGACCCCATACTTAGGGGTGTGTGTATGCTTTGATGGCTTTCAGTACTTGTTGCCATAGATGTGCATGTTTTGTGTTTGTGATGATGACTTCTTATTAGGTACTCTATGTGTAGCTTCAAACTTTACATGTGTTTTGTTCAAAATGGCTGCTATATATTTTTTTGTTTCCTTCACAATTGTCTAGAGATATAGCACTCCATGTTCTTTGTTAGATTATGATTTATTTGTAGATACCCTAGTTGAAGATCAAGTCTTTGCTACCTATCTCCATAGGGGTTGTATAGTAAGTTTTGGACTTAGAGATTTAAGAGATGACCTTCATATCTTGATAATGCATGATTTAGATGTAATTCTTAGGGTGAATTGGTTCATCGCTCACTATACTATAGTGGACTATTGATAGAAGCGAGTGGATTTTAAGGTCCCAAGGAGTCAAAATTCTCTTTTTCTAGTAGAATGGCTAGTTTTTTAGTAGTTTTTGTTATGTAAGCTGAGAAATTACTTGGAGTAGATGCTTAGTATTTCTAGCAATTGTAGTAGATGCAAGAGCAAAAGATCAAGTATCAAAAGATATTCCTATTGTGAGGATATTTCAGATATATTTTTAGAAGATCTGCCAAGACTGTCACCATATTGAGAGATCAAGTTCTCCACTTACTTAGTTCCTAGTATGGAACCTATCTCAAAGGCTTCATATAGAATGGCTCTAGCTGAATTGAAATAATTGAAAGTTTGGCTTTAGAAACTCTTAGAGATTTTATCAAACCTAGCGTTTCCCCTTATGGTGCCCCTATTATGTTTGTAAAGAAGAGAGATGGGAGCATGAGACTGTGCATAGATTATCAAGAACAAAACAAGGTAGCTATGAAGAATAAGCACCCATTGCCCAAAATTAATGATTTATTTGATCAATTGCAGGAAGGTTGTGTATTCTCTAACATTGATTTTTGCCAAAGACAACTTTTTGCACATGATATGGGCACTACAAATTCCTAGTGATGCTTTTTGTCTTGACTAATGCTCCAACTATTTCTATGGACCTAATGAATATGGTTTTTAAGCCTTTCATTAATCGATTTTTGTTGTATTTATTAATAATTTTTTATATACTTTAGTAGCCAAGTTGAGCATGGAGAACATCTCTGAATTATTTTGGAGATCTTGAGCGCAGAAAAACTATTTGCTAAGCTAAATAGTGCGACTTCTTGCTAGATCATGTGGCTTTTCTGGGCATGTTGTGATCCAAAGAAGGTTGTGGCAATCGTGGATTAGAAACAATTAAGTGGTGTCACTGAGGTGAAAAGCTTCTTGGTGTCCACTGATTATTATCGGAGGATTATTAAGAGGTTCTCTTGCATAGCAACCACATTAACTAATTTGACTAGAGAGGAGACTCAGTTTGACTGGCCTAAAGAATGTGATAAGAGCTTCCAAGAGTTGATGAAGAGGTTGATATCTGCCCCCAATTCTTACTCTGGCTAGTTGTGATACAGGATACACTATCTGCAATGATGCTTCAGGTCTAGGTTGTGTATTGATGCAAGTTGGTAAGGTTGTTGCTTATGCATCTCAACAACTAAAGTCATATGAATGTAGTTACCCTACCCATGACTTGGAACTTACATCTCTAGTATTTGTTCTTAAAATTTGGAAGCACTATCTCTATGGAGAATCATGTGAGATCTTCACTCATCACAAGAGTTTGAAGTACATCTTCACCTAGAAGAAACTAAACATGAGGGAAAGAAGTTAGTTGGAGTTGCTTAAGGATTATGATTTTACTATCAACTATCATCCTAGAAAGGTCAACATGGTGGTCAATGCTCTAAGTGAGAAATTATCTAGTGCTTTTGCTACAATGCTCACATTATACAGAGCCATTCTTGAAGATTTGAGAATATCGAAGATTGAAATATTAGTTTATGAGCCTAGTGCCTTTCTAGCAAGTTTGCAAGTTTACCAACTCTTTTTGATGGGATTAAAATGGCTCAGGTAGATGACCCTTAACTTTAGAAGAACAAGCTAAATGTGGTGTCTGGTGTTAGACTAGGGTTTGAAATTCATGAAGATGGCTCCTTGAGGCTTTGTGATTGGGTTTGTGTACCAAACAAGCCCATATTGAGAAGGAAAATTCTTGAGGAAGCTCAGTTTTCAAGTTACTTAATACATCCCGGAAATACTAAGATGTATAGAGACTTGAAGAATACCTTTTGGTGGAATAATATGAAGAGGGAAATTGTTCGCTTTGTAACTAAGTATTTGACATGTTTGCAACTAAAGGCTAAATATCAAAGACTAGCAGGACTATTACAACCATTGCCTATTCTTGAGTGAAATTAGGAGCGTATTTATATGGACTTTGTGTTTGGACTACCTAATATTCAAAAAAGCCGTGATGTGGTTAGGGTGATTATGGATAGACTGACCGAGTTAGTTTATTTCCTAGCTATCAAGACTAGAATGACCCTAAAAAGATTAGCAAAACTTTATATTGAGCATATTTGTAAGATTGCATGGTATGCTTGTCTCCATTGTATCAAGAAGGAATTCTCATTTCATTGGTCATTTCTAAAGAAGCTTGTACAAGGCATTGGGAATAGGTCTCAATTTTAGTACAACTTTTTTCCCAAACATATAGGCAGTCTAAGAGAACTATGCATGTTTTGGAGGGTATGTTGAGAGCCTGTGCATTTAATTTGGGTTGCTCATAAGAAGAGCACCTGCCATTGGTGAAATTTACCTACAATAATAGTTTTTAGGCCAATATCCAATTGGCTCCTTATCAGGCACCTGATGGAAGAAGATATAGATCACCAATATTCTTGTATGATGTATGAGAGGAAAAACTATTGGACCTTGAGATTGCTTAGCAAATTGTAGAGAAGATCTAATTGATCAAAGAATTTCTCTAGGCAACTCAAAGTAGAAAGAAGAGTTATACTGATAGCCCTCGTAGGGAATTGGAATTTCAGCTTGGTGACCATGCTTTTCTTAAAATCTTGTCCACTAAAGGTATTGTGTGGTTTGGTATTAGTGGCAAGCATAGCCCTCTCTTTATTAGACATTTTGAGATCCTTGAGAGGGCTGGTGATATAGTCACCAACTTGATCTTCCTTGTGTACTCTCCAAAGTGTATGACATGTTCCATATGTCTATGTAACAAAAATACATTCCACACAAGAATCACATGATAGACTATGCATCAGTGTAGTTTAGTGAAGATATCCCTTATGTGTTGTGAGCAACTATTTGGAAGAGGAAGCCACCTAGGAGCTAGAAAAAATATTGCTCAAATTGATTTGAATTATGCCTCGGCTGAGATTTGTATTAGAAGCCTCTTGTGAAAGAGACAAGTGTGATGAGTAATAACACCGTTGAGACTCCATTATATCATAAAGAGAAATATATATCACTGTATCAATATACTAGGGAGAGCAAATTGATGACCAAAGGAGATGGATAGTGAATGACATATTTACCATTTCACAAACCTCACCTCTATGAACAACTCATAGTTTGATTTCTTCCACATATATCCTATAGAAACAAAGTTATTAGAAGCTCTCAAGAGAAGATATATCAACAAGGATGTTAGTAATTGCTATTTTATCATTAACTAGCATGTGGACTTCAAAATGGATGATTTTAAATCTATTATTGAGCAAGTAAACTTTCTTTTAAGCTTTGCCCAACAAAATGTTGATGTAGAAGAGTCATTATCAAAGAACTTTCAAGTCTTACATACTATTAGTAAAACTCCACCTTCATGGAAGGATTACCAAATAATAGCACAAGAATTCTTTGGCTTTTTGTGTTGATTTAGCAGCAAATCTATATCAAGAATATGTTGACTTAGTCATATCTCCAATTTGGACTTTCTGGCGAGTCTTAATCAAATAAGGATTCATATTAGGAAGTGGTTTAGTGGCCTGAATCATTCTTTGAATTTGTCTCCTACTAGAAGATATGGATTAGTGGCCAAATCTGTATCTGAATTAGCCTCCTACTTTAACACAAATTTAGTTAGGCCACTCCTATAAATACTCTATTGATATAAGGGTTTCATATAATGGTATAGAGAAACATATATCAAAACTACTAAAATGCCTTGTGATGGTTAGATTAGTTAGTCTCTTGTGAGAGTTTATGATATTAGAGTTTTTTCTTCATTATTGAAATATTCTCTTCTTTCTCATTAATAAAATTTCGTTTAGATCATCTTTGCCTATGAAGTAGGTTGTAGACCGAATCACGTAAATCTCTTGTGTGATACTCTTCCTTCCTTCCTTTTCTTTTTATACATCATGAATTATGATGGATATCCATCTTTCATGTCACAAATTGGTATTAGAGCCTACCTAAAGCTCAATGTGGAGAAATTCAATGGAAATTAAGGGTTCTCTATTAGCAAGCAAGAGTTCGTGCAATCTTACCAATAAAGGTTGAGAAGCACATTGGAGAATGTCAAGTTTGAAGATGTCACTAGAACTATGTAAAGAAAGCAGAAAATTAGTGCACATAGCTTTATTCATCTTAGTCTCATTAATGAGGTACTCTATCCATTCCTCGATGAGACATCACCTTCAAAGCTATGGAAATGTTAGAGAAACAATATGTAAGTAAGTCTATTATAAATCAAGTTTACCTAAAGTAGAAGTTTTTCAATTTTTGGATAAAAGAAGGTACAAATATAGTTGACCATCTCAATGCCTTCAGTAAATTAGTCTCTTACTTATTAAGCATTGATGTCAAAATTGAAAATGAAAATAAGGTAATTATTTTATTATCGTCTCTACCTCTTTCACTTCAAAATTTGAAAACTACTCATACGTATGATAAGTGTTTGAGTTAATTTTGGCTAAAATAAAATCTAATCAAAATTTAGTTAGAATAAAGACTTGTACACCACTAAAATATGGCAAGAAAGTGCCAAACCAGTCGACCACTTGGTGAATTGGTCATTTGCTTCTGATGAGACCATAGAAGCTCTCTGCTAGTCAACCAATTCTTCAACTAGTCATCTAGTTCCATTTAGAGCTAAGAGAAACTGATTGCAAATGGGTACAAAAATTTAAATTCCACCATATCCATTATCTATAATAAATCAAATCATTATCCATATTTACTAACATTCAAAATTTGAATTTTAGATCATGGTCAATCTTATCATTCAAAGCAAATCAATAGATTTGAATGAATCCAATCATATCTCAAATGATTCTCTTAGCCATGTATAAAACCTGGAGAACAAACCAAAAAATAGGAGAATAAAGGATTAGAACAAAAGAGGACCTAGAGAACTACTGCTTATGGCTAGTCGTGGCCTTGGAGCTCTACTCGCATGGTCCCATTCCAGCCTGCACACCCTCAAGATCCACTGCTCATGCCTCACTGGACAACCATCATTGACGTACTCCCACACACTCTCACATGAGCTTTGTTGGGTTACTCTTCCATCCGCCTCCACTACCCATGAGACACAACTCATGAGCCCATGCATGCCTCCCTGCTCGATGCTGACTCTATCCCCAATGCCTCAAGCCTTGAGCTCTACCAGCATGTCTCTACCTAGGCATCCAGCTATCTTCCTACACTGAGCTCCACCTTCACCTCTGCCCTAAGTTCCTCTTGTAGCCATTAGTTGCCACCAAGGCTTGGATTTGGCTGGAGATGGCTGTACCTGACCATCTTCTCCTCGTCGTTCCCACATTTTCATTGGAAGACCCCCATCTACTTACCACCCACTCATGCCAACCTGCTTCATTGTTTACCCTATAAGAGGCCTCCCTTGGCATCACCAACCATGGAGTAAGACTAGGTCTAATCAAATCTAGGCCGAATCTAGCCAAATCTGATCATAAGAATGGAGCTTGTCCTTGCTCTAATGGGAAAAAAAGAAGATGAAGGGTAGAAAGAAAAGTAAAAAAGAGAAGAAAGAAAAGAAATCAGATGTGAAGCTTGCAGTTGCTGTTAGCAAAGAGAAAAAGAGAAAGTTGATAAAAAAAAGAGAGGAGGGAAGATTGCTGCAAAAGGGTATAATTGAAAAATAAAACTTTTAACTCGATTTGCATGTCCTTGGTTCCCGACTGAGAGTTAGCCTATGGGCTCATTCAAAAGTCAACTCGAACTTAGGGCCAACCTGTGGGCTTGCCTGCAAACTATTCTAACCTAGGGATATCCTACAGGCTCACTTGAAAGTTAATGTGATTTAGGGTCTGTCTACAATTGTCTGAAAGCCATTTTGACCAAGAGCCAACCTGTGGGCTCTCTTAAAAACTAATCGTTGACTCATGACTAGCTTGTAGGCTCACGTAAAAGTCAATTCCAATTTAGGATCAGCCCACAAACTTTCCCAAAGCCATCTTGACCAAGGTTCATCCTACAGACTTACGTAAAAGTTACTCTGACCAAGGATCAACTTGCGGGCTTATTTGGAAGTCAATTCAGCTAAGGGCTAGTTTGTAAACTCATCAAAAAGCCAATTAAGGCTAAGGGCTAACCTGTGGTCTTACCTAAAATTTTAATCAACTAAAAGCTCATTCGCGAGGTCGCATGAAAGTCTAATCGATTAAAAGCTAGCCCCAGACTCACTTGAAGATCAAATCAACTCAGGGTTAGGTCATGAGCTTATCCAAAATCACTATGATAGCCCGAGGGCTCTAAAATCAAACTAATCAAATCAATTAACATAAATGGAATGGCTTAATCAAATTAAAATAAAGCTAGTTTGACCAAATCAAATAAATAATTATGCTAAATATAATTAAATCGAACAAACTGCCAAATAAATCTAAATTGACAAAATGAATATACTAAAACTAGTCTAGATGAGTAGAGAGCTCTCTGTCGGTCAACTATTTGATCAACCAGTTGATTGATTTTGATTAAAAAGAACGGCTAGAATGGCTCTACCAGTAGACTGCTACCATAATTAGTTAATTGGTTATGATGAACCAGGACTAACACCCTTTTGACTAGTCGACTAGTACCCCAATTAGTCATTTATTTTAGTTAGAAAAAATGATGACTTGGGTCAAACCCAACCCTAATATGGTTAAAATCAATTCAAGCCTTTATCGGTCCAAATCAGATAAACTTAGATCAAATCGAGTTTAGATTGAGTCAACCTGAAGTCAAAATAAGCTCAAATTGAACTCTAATTTAGTCAAAGTACATTCAAACTAATTCAAAATAAGTTTGAATTGAACTCCAATTGAAGTAACCAAGTTCCAACTGAACCCTAATTGGGTGAGCCAAACTCGAACCAAACCCTACTCGAGTTAAATCAAGTTCAAATCCAAACCCAAATTAGGTTAAACCAATATCAAACTAAACCCTAATTGGGTCGAATTGAACTCAAATGTAATCCCTAATTTGGTTCAATCAAGTTTGAATCAAACCTAATCAAGTTAAACCAAGTTCAAATCAAATCCTAATTGAGTTAAACCAAGTTCAAATTTAACCATAATTGGGTCAAATTGAACTCAAATCTAAACCCTAATTAGGTCAAACTAAGTTTTAACTAAACCCTAATTGGGTCAAAATAAACTCAAATTTAAAATCTAAACTAGGTCAAACCTAAACCTAAACTGGGTTGAACTAAACTAAGTCAAACCTAAACCTAAACCAAGTCGAATATGAATCAAAATTGGGTCAGACTTGAACAAAAATTAGGTCAAACCTGAACTAAAACTAGGGCAAACCTGAACCGAAATCAGGTCAAACCTGAAACACAACCAAGTCGAACCAAATCAACTTGAACTTGAAGCCAAATCCATTAAGGTTCGAACCCAAACCCATTAATAGATTGAACCTAGATCCATCAAGAACCAAATTAGATTTTGATCCAAGATCCATTAAGGATCCAATAAGAATTCAATCAGGATTGCATCAAAGATCAACTAGGGTTAGTCAATAAAAAGCTCAAAGCCATTGATAACACCTCAAACCTAATCAATATCATACTAAAAAGGTCATCGATCATCAAATCAAAGATGATTAGCATAAGCCAAGGTAATTAATTATTCCTTCAAATCAAGTCAAACCAATGGTTGGCTTGAACTCACTTAGTCTGCTAGCCAGATGCCATATTCAAATATAGTTAATCGACAACATGCTTAAAACCATAAGTTGTACTTTGAAACTAAGCCAACATACACTCAAAAGTTATTAGCAATGCTTCAAAACTTAATAAACAATATGCCAAATAGACCATCAATTATCAAATTAAAAATAATTAGCATAAATCTAAGGTCGCTAATCATTCTTAAATTCAATATCAAAAGGGATCAACCGATAGTAAGTGGAAAACTATTGATAATACTTCAAACTCTAATAGGGTCAACTGACATAAGCCAAGGTAGTTAGCCACACCCATCAACATGGTATCAACATCTACTAAGGATTAAATCAAGCATCCATCTAAGTCAAGTTCCACTTGGCTAAGTGTAGGGAGCGGGGTAGTAGCAAACTTCATGCTCTTTGCATACACTTTCTTATGTCATGTCATTTATGATTATGAATTTAAATTTGTTAAATTATGAAGTGAAGGTATACCCTTACTTAAGTCATGTATCCCTTTCCTCAAATTAATTCAGTTATTTTTTTTCTTCGTGCCTCTATTTTATTAACTAGGTTTCTCACTTTAGGAGGTTTCTGATAATTGTCAAGGTAATTAACAATAGGGACTTACAGCTGTTGGAAGTCATGTTCCCATAGTTCTTGATTGCACAATCAAACTTCCCTCAAATTCATCTGTTGTTTTGATATTGCTCTTCGAGGTCTTTCACTATCCTGAGTAATTATTTTTGGCTCCACAATAAGAATTTGAAATTTGACAATATTTCTACCCCTCTCTATCTAATGAATATCTAAAAAAAATTGAAGGAGATGAGCTACACTTAGAATCACTAATTGCTAGGGTGGTGCAAAAGAAAGATCAAAATCAAGTCATTCTAGATCCAAATCCAAAGAAAAGAGTTGCTAGTACTGCAAGAAGATGGGATATAAAATTAAAGAGTGTTGGGAACTTAAACCAGAGAAAGAGAAAGAGTCTCAGTTTAAAGAGCAAGCCAAAGAACAAGTATCTATTAAGAGAGTTTTGATGATGATCAGGGTAATTTTCTTTCTATTAGTTCTAATTTTGATTGTAACCATGATACTTGAATTTTTTATTCTAGTTGTTCTCACTACATATGTCCTAATAAGAATTGGTTTTAAGACTACAAATATTATAATGTTGGTTTAGTTTTGATGAATAATAGTAATTCATATAAAATTATCAAAATTGGATTAATCAAAATTAAGATATTTAATAATATTATTAAGACTCTTACTAACATTAGACATATTCCTAATTTGAAAAAGAAATTTGATTTCTTTGGGTGCTTTGGATTCTATTGGTTGTAAGTATTCTGCTGAAGGTAGAATTCTTAAGATTGTTAAAGACTTGATGATAGTAATGAAGGGCAAAAAGCATGAAAATTTGTATAAGTTAGTAGAAAAAATAGTTAAAGGTAGAGCAACAGTTTCTTAGAATTCTTTTGATATGTCTCACTTATGTCCTATGTGTCTTGGGCAAATGAAAGGGCAAGTTTTCATTGAGCTTAACAAAAGAAAATTGTTGGAAGGTCTCAACTCATGTAAATTAGATTTTTGTGAGCATTGTCTCAATGGTAAATAGTCCAAGGTAAAGTTTAACATCGGTATTCATAACACTAAAGACTTGATTGATTATATTCATTTTGATATGTGGTGCTCTCTTATTCCATCAAAATTTGATGCTCATTATTTTATTAGTTTTATTAATAATTTTTGTAGAAAAGTATTAATTTATTTTTTGTATTAAAGTGTTTTTTATTTTCAAACAATGAAAAACTTTAGTTAAAAGGAGGATAAAGAGAAAATTGAAATACCTCAAAAATGATAATAGTGAGAAGTACAAATCAATAGAGTTTCTCAAATTCTATGAAGAGGAAGGTATCAAATGCCACTTTACCATCTCAAAAAAACTTTATCATAATGGTGTGGTTAAATGGATAAACAAAATTTTGTTAGAGAAAGCACATAATATGCTTAGTGTAGTCAATCTTGACATGATTTTTTGGATAGAACCAGTCAACATAGTGTGTTCATTATGAATCACTCTCCTCAAACTACCATTGGTTGTAAAACTCCTAAAAAAGTATGGATTGGTGAACCTACAAATTATTCTTCTTTGAAAGTTTTTGGTTGCCCTACTTATGTGCATATCGTCAAGGATAAGTTAGATGCATATTACAAAAGTGTATTTTTGTAGTTATGCTAAAGAGCTAAGGGATATCATTTATGAGATTGCAGTATTTATAATGTAATTATTGAGAAAGATATAGTGTTTGATGAAAATATTATATTAAAATCCCTCAAAGAAGTCTTAGTGATATAATTTAGGTGGAGGTGTAGCTTGTAGTTCCTTTTCAAGAAGATATTCAAGGTGTGTCAAACTCAAGAGAATTCTGGGAGTCAACTTGAAGTTTTTGAAAAGATTCCACTTTGAAGAGTTCATAAAAACATAAAACCACTAGAAAGGTATAATTTTGAGGGTATGGTAGCTTTTACTATATTTATTGACAATGGTGATCCTTCTTCTTATAAAGAAGCAATTCAAGAAGAGAATTCTTATCGTTGGCTTGCTACGAGAGAGGAGATGGACTCACTTCGAAAGAACCAAATTTGGTGTTTTGATCGATTTTAGTTAAAATAAAATTTAATCAAAATTTAGTCAGAATATAAACTTAAACACCATTGAATCCTGGCTCAAATTTGGGACTCAATTAGAATTAAATCCTTGTTGAATTTGACCAAAAATTGAGTTTGATTCAAGATTGAATTATTAGAAAATTTGGGCTCAAGATAGGTTCAGCCCAAGTAACATGATTAAGCCAAATATTTGGATCAAGATTAGGCATAGAATTCATCAAAATTTGAGCTACAATAAAAAGATACTTTATTTTGCAAATAAGTCCTCGTATTAATCAAATCCTTGCAAAAAGATTCTTGATAGAATTTTTCTCACAAATAAGTCCCCAAAATAAAAATTTTTGTGAAAAAATCCATAAAAATCTTGAAATTATAAATTAGTCATCTAAAATCTAGGGTTTGTGAATAAACCCCACAAAGATTCTTACTTACAAATAGATCTTTATAAAGTCTAGGACTTGCAAATATACTCCTCAAAAATTTTATATTCACAAATAAACCCTTGAAATTTTTTCTTTTCACAAACAAGCACCTAAAAATTTTTTACTTATAAAATATTCCCTCTTTCATTATTTTGTAAATAAATTCTTACGAAAAAGACTTTAAAAGTTTTAAAACTTTACAAATAAGTCTTTTTTATAAAAAAAAGTCTGCGAATTTTGTAAAATCATAATTTCCTCCATAGTTTTTAGAAAAATTTGCAAATAACCCCTTGTAAGTTGATATTGCAAGTGGATACAATTTTCATTCATAATAAATAACTCATCCTTATCTAATCCAAACATATCCCCATCAAAATAAATCATAACATCAATTCATAATTTGAATAGAAGATAACTTGATCATGTTTCATGATTCAAAACTCAAATCAATGATCAATCCAGTCTCAATATCCAATGGCAACTATAAAAGATTAGAAGAACCCTAAAAAAAATGGGAGAAGACGATTAGAGAAAGAAAGAATGAGTAGGTGGAGAGTACAAAAATAGGTTAAGTATATCGGTTCCATCATTCTCTTTTCTTCTGCTTCCCTGTGATCTTGCGAGGTATCCATCTCCATAGCTTCTTCCTTAAGCATCAGATGATGACCTACCATTCTTTGTGCTCGCAGCCACCCGTTGACCCCTCTTACCTCTGCCTGTACTTGAACAATCATCAGACTGCATCTCGCTACCTAGCCAACCCAAGGCCTCACTAGAATTGCCGCCATTGCTCTAGCATTTCTTACACACGAACCTCCATAAGACCTCCACCCTTGAGTTCAACTAGGACAAGTGGATGGAGAGACTCATCGGAGAGGGCCATTACACTACAATACCATCTTAGCCATCAAATCTACCTATGTGCTTGGCTGCAACCTGAGGATCATTAACAATGTTAATATCTTTCATCGAGTCAGTCCTTAAGCACCACAAGCTTCTTGGATACTTCTCAGATATCAACACAAACCAAAGCTTCATTAATGATGAAGGCCACCTTCCGATCCTCCCTTCTAGGACTTCTTATCATCTTCCTTCCACAACTGTGCGCTCTACCTACCCAATATGTGCAAGGGCAAGATCATAGAGAGGATTCAATCTGAAAGGAAGAAGAGGTTCATCTACCTCAGTGATTGGAAGGACCTTTGCCAAGCCTTGAAGCTATTCAATTTTGATTGTGTGATGCCAATGAAGGGATTCCTAATGTGGGAGCTCATTACCAAGTACAGAGAGATGGTGAAGGCGAGGCACACAAGTGGGGAGACTTCAAGGAGTAGAAGAGGGTTCTATTGGAGCCAATCAATAGACTCGCGTTGGCCAATACTAATGGAGCTCTACCATGACAAAATGCAAGCTATAGACTACTTTGATCAAACACCTTGCTTCCTACCTCAAATGGTGCCCTCCTCACCAAACCTGATCCTCTCCGTTGTGCCACGGCTGGTGATGGTGCTGTCCGTCTTCCCTAGTAGGACGGTGGCATTGGATGGCACTACTTGCCCTCCCTAACACCAACAATGATACTGCCTACCTTCCTCAGCAAAGACAATTTAACCGAGGCCTACTTTATGCATTGCCTCCACATCTGCCATGAACTGCCATCAAGGTCCTCTTGAAGGTTTGTGTGCCTTGTCTGCTAGCAAATATAGCTTCTTGTCATCATGTCGCCAAGTGATTTACTATCTTATTGCTCATTGGGGGTCAAACCCGAACCTAAACTCTAAACCCTAAATCCATGGTCTTGCCTATAAGTAAATTTGGTCTAAGGCCAGTTTGTGAGCTCATCAAAAAGTTAATTCTGACTAAAGGCCAACTTGCAAGCTCACTAAAAAGTCAATTTAGTTTAGCACTAGCCCACAAGAACCCCTAAAAGTCTAATTAATTAAAGGCCGGCTTGTGGACTCACCTAAAAGTTAATTAACTCAAGGTTAATCAGTGGGCCCATCCCAAATTTATTTTGTTTAATTGATAGCCGAAGGGCTAGCTAATTAATTAAGTTAAATTTATTAGAATAATTGATTTAAACATATTAAAACTAAGCCAATTTGGTCAAATAATGTAAACTAATGGACCTAAACTAATTAAGAAAATGGATTAAAACTCAAATTAAATTGGACCCAATCCTAAATTGAGTTAATCTAAGTCAAATTAGTTTAGATCTAACCCCAATTGGGTTCAAATTGGGTCAACCTAACTGAAATTAAATTGGACCCAAACCTAATTCTGTTCTGATTAAATTATTTTAATTAAAAATAAATTCAGATCCAACCCCAATCAAGTTCGAATCAGGTCAACTTGACTCAATTGGATTAGACCCAACCTAATTCAATCTTGATTGGGTCGATCCAAATCAATTGGTTCAAACCCCACCCAATTGGGTTAAAACTAGGTTAAACTAACTCAAATTATTTCAAACCCAAGCCCAATTGGGTTGAAACTAGGTTAAACTAACTCAAATTATTTCAAACCCAAGCCAGAGTCTCCTCTGTCTTGGGTTTAGATTGGGTCAACTCAAATCAAATCAAGTTCAAATTGAACCCTAATTAAGTTAAGCTAAATTGAAAAGAACCCTAATTGGGTTGAACCAAATTTGAACCAAACTCTAATTGGGTTGAAGCAAGTTTAAACTAAAGCCTAATTAGATTAAACTAATTTCAATCCAAACCCTAATTAGGTTGAATCAGGTTCAAACTGAACACTAATTGGGTTGAATCAAGTTTGAGCCTAACCCTAATTGGGTCAAATCAAGTTTGAATCAAACCCTAATTGGGTCAAATCAAGTTGAACTAAACTCTAATTGGGTTAAACCAAGTTTGAACTAACCCTAATTGGGTCAAACCAAGTTTGAACTAAAACCTAATGGGGTCAAACCAAACTCAAACTCAAACTTGAGTCTTGTTGAACTTAAACCAAAACCAGGTTAAATCTAAACAAGATCCAGGATAACCCTAAACCATAATCAGGTTGAACTTGAACTAGAACCAAGTTAAACATAAACCAAAACTAACTTGAATTTGAACCTATGTCCATTAAGGTTTGAACCCAAATTCAATAAGGTTCCAACATGGGTTGAGCCCAAACCTATTAATGAATTGATCTTAGTTCTAGGAAGAATTCAATCAGGATTGGATCCAAGATCTATTAAGGATACAGTAGGAACCCAATTGGGGTTGGGTCCAAGATACATTAGGAATGCAATAAGAACCCAATCAGGGTTGGATCCAAGATCCATTAAGGATCCAATAGGAACATAATTAGGGTCAGATCCAAGATTCATTAAGGATCCAGTAAGAAGCTAATTAGCCTTGGATCCAAGGTTCATCAAAGATCTATCAAGAACATAATAAGGTTCCAATATAAGGTCGAACCTAACCCAAATTAAAACAAATCAGACTTGAATCAAAATCAAGTTTTGGATATGAAAATAAATCAAATTAGCCTTGACCAAAATCAAGCTTTGAACATCAAATTGAATCAAATTAGACTTGATTTGATCAGGATCAAGTTCTAAATATTGAATGGAATCAAATCAGACTTAAATCAAAATCAAGTTATGAACATTAAACTAAATTAAATCATACTTAAACCGAATTGAACTAAATTGAGTCAATTTTAAATGAATTAGTGTTAGTCGACAATAAGCTCAAAGCTATCATTAATAATTTAAATCTCAATCAATGCAAGAAAGGCTATTAGTTATCAAATCAAGGATGACTAATATAAGTCTAAGCTACTAATCATTCCTTCAAATCAAATAGAACTATGGCAAACTTGAACTCAATAAGTCAATTAGCCAAACACTATGTCCGAAGGAAGGCAACTGACAACACACATAAATCCATCGGTCACACTTCAAACTCAGCCAAAATAAACTCAAAGGCTATTAGTGATGCTTCAAACTTAATTGACAACATGCCAAAGAAGTCATCGATTATCAAATTAGATGACCAATATAAATCATGGCCACTAACCATTTCAAACCAAATTAAGGCAGACTTGAACTTTATTTAGTTAATCAGCCAAATGCCTTGATCAAAAGAAGTCAACTGACATCAAGCATAAGGCTATTGTCTATAGTTCAAGATCAATTAACACAAGCTTAGAGCCATATGTGATACTTCAAATCTTATCGACAACAAGTCAAGAGGCTATCAATTATCAAATAAAAAATGATTAGCATAACCTAGGCCTACTAATCATTCTCTCAAATCAAATATCAAAAGAAGTCAATGGACAATGAGCGAGAAGTCATCAATAATACTTCAAATCTCAATGGGGTCAACTGACACAAACCAAGGCAGTTAGCCACATCCTAAAATCTAGTGAAGTTATTAGCATTTGCTAAGGATCAAACCAAGCAATCATCCATATCAAGTTCCACCTGGTCAAGTGCATGAGGGAGGGATAGCAACGAGAACCGAGCTTTTTCCATTCCTTTCCCTACTTCATGTTATATCATGATTATGAATTTTAATTTATTAAATTGTAAATCGATGGTATACCCTTCCTTAAACTATGTAATCTCTTTCTTAAATTAATCAAACTATTCTTTTCTTTCTTTTAGTCTCTATTTTATTAGCTAGGTTTCTCACTTTAGGAGATTCTTGATGATTGTTAGGATAATTAAAATAAGGGCTTTCACCTGTTATAAGTTATGCTCCTAGAATTCTTGATTGCATATTCAAACCACTATTAATTTCATGTATTGTTTCGAGATTGCTCCTCAGGATCTTTAGCTATCTCGGGTGATTGGTTGCCGTTCTATAACTTTTGGCACACCCAATAGGACATGACTTTAACTCTAACTATAGAAGCCTAGCTAATATGATAGAGATATTAATAAGATAAAATTACAATTAAAAACTAATCAAATATATCCTCTTTTGTAGAATAAAGCATCAAATGGTATGAACAAATAGCATCCCCATCCCAACATACACTATTGTTTCGAGAGAAAGATTGGTGGTTCACCTACCTCAGTCATGATCACCATAGGAGCAGCTAGAGTTCAAATTAATTTTGAAACCATCTCTAAAGTCATCCAATTCAAGAGAGCACCTACTAATTCACCAATTAGTATTATAGTCATACAAGATAAATCCACTTCTTACCTTCCATCAAGGGAAGAAAGAGCCAATGACATCATCTCCAATAAGAAGAGAAACTAACAAGGAGTTAGAAGCTATGTCTCAACAAGAAAGGGCATCATTCTTCCAAAGGTTAGGCATAAAGCAAAGCTTAGTCTTTGATCACCTTTGCCCTACTCCTCAGGAAGAGTGACCAAAACAAGTCCAAAACATGCATCGACAAAGAAGGACCTTCCCTAAATATTACAAGCAATGGAATACTTCAATCATTGGCTTGGTGGCTACATCAACTTCTTATATATGAGAAGTCATTGGTTTGAACCTTGCTTAAAGTAAGGCCTTAATGATAAATCCTAGCTGCTAAAAAAAATTGTTACAAGTAAAGAAAAAGTTGTTGAAATTTTTAGCCAACTTAGAAAACCTGCCCTTTAACAGAAGTTAGCATCCCCATCCCAACATACACTATTGTTTCGAGAGAAAGATTGGTGGTTCACCTACCTCAGTCATGATCACCATAGGAGCAGCTAGAGTTCAAATTAATTTTGAAACCATCTCTAAAGTCATCCAATTCAAGAGAGCACCTACTAATTCACCAACTAGTATTATAGTCATACAAGATAAATCCACTTCTTGCCTTCCATCAAGGGAAGAAAGAGCCAATGTCATCATCTCCAATAAGAAGAGAAACTAACAAGGAGTTAGAAGCTATGTCTCAACAAGCAAGGGCATCATTCTTCCAAAGGTTAGGCATAAAGCAAAGCTTAATCTTTGATCACCTTTGCCCTACTCCTCAGGAAGAGTGACCAAAACAAGTCCAAAACATGCATCGACAAAGAAGGACCTTCCCTAAATATTACAAGCAATGGAATACTTCAATCATTGGCTTGGTGGCTACATCAACTTCTTCGATATGAGAAGTCATTGGTTTGAACCTTGCTTAAAGTAAGGCCTTAATGATAAATCCTAGTTGCTAAAAAAATTATTACAAGTAAAGAAAAAGTGTTGAAATTTTTAGCTAACTTAGAAAACCTGCCCTTTAAAAGAAGTTAGTTATTACCATTCCCATTACTAATTTCTTCACCCCATTGAATGGCTTGGAGAAAGGTAAAAGTGAATCAAAAGGGATGTAATCTTATCTTAAGACTATAGTTAAGGGGAGAATAACCAAACCAAACAAGAAGAACCATTATAAGGCTACAACCTAGCATAAAATCCTACAAAGGGAGATCATCCATATTGTTAGAGTCATCATGACTTTGGAAAGGACTACAAGACCACACCTTAGTAGGCCAAATGTTGAAAGAAGGTTATGTGAATAAGGCTTTCAAATACGGAAGTCTAGGAAGAAAAAGTCCTTGTGAGTCAATCCTTGCTACCATGCAAGAGAGAAGATTTAACTACTCACTTCATGAGTAGACTCCTAAATGCGATAACCCGACCAATGGAAGAAGTTAGCCTCACTCCAAAACTCACCAAACCTAGACCTGACTCTCAAGATATGGACTATCATGTTTTGATAGAAATTGTAGTCATAACTGAAAGCTCTAGTTGAAAAATAATAATAGAGGCACTAAAGAATAGTTGAGATAAGAAGAGAAAGAGAAAATGAAGCTTAGAAGAAGGCCATGGAGTTAATGGTGATGATAATGCAAATGAGACTGTGGGATCAATTTCGATGGCCTAAAAGTAGTGGAGACCTCGAGGAGCAACCTCAATGCACAAATCAAAGTTTGTTTAATTTAAGTGTACAACCAGGTATGGTGGAAACATTGCCTTCCAATAGACATAATTTTCTAATGTTAATTATCTTGATGATTTTCAGGAACCTTCTAAAGAAAGAAACCTAGATAACACAATAAAAACACAAAAGAAAAGAAGAAAGCATCGCTTGATTGATATAAAAGAGATAGTGCATGGCTTAAGTAAGAGTATATCCTTACTTTACAATGAATCTTAGCATGGACTTATGGAAAACATGAAAATAATAAAAGCAAAAGAAGGGGAGTGTGTGAGAAGCTCAGTATGTGCCACTACCCCACTTTTGTTCACTGGGCTATGTGCCATTTGATTCTAGTGGTTCTTGACTTGATCCTCAATAGGTGTTAATGGCATTGCCTGGCAAGATATGGAAGGTGGCAGATGTTCATGGCATTGTCCAGTGGGACATGGAAGGAGAAGAGAGAAGTTTGAAATGTTTCTAATATCTTTGAGCATTCATGATAACTTTATTGGATGGCATTGTCTATGACTTGTCGGTATTAGCTTGAATTATTTTTATTTGCCTTAGCATTAGTGATAACTTATTTCAGTTGGAGTGTTTCCATTAGCCAAGAAGGCATTAGTAATAACTCATGTGGGTTTAACTATTTTCAATAGCCAATAAGGTTTAGAGATAATGTCATTGAGTTGAAGTGTTTCCACTAGCCAAAATAACATTGGCGATATAACTCCTAAATTTGAAGTATTTTTATTAGTCAATAAGGCATTGAAGATAACTTCATTTGGGTTAGAGTATTTCAGTTAGGCAAGAAGGCATTTGCAATAACTCCTAAATTTGAAATGTTTTCAGTAGCCAATAAGGCATTAGAGATAACTTTGTTGGGTTGGAGTGTTTTTGTTAGCCAATAAGGTATTGGCTATAACCCCATGAATCTGAAGTATTTTTGTTAGCTAATAAGATGTTGGCAATAACTCTATGAATTTAAAGTATTTTTGTTGGCCAATAAGACATTAGAGATAAATTTGTTAATTTTGAAGTGTTTTCATAACCAATAAGACATAGGTAATAATATCATTAATTTTAAAGTGTTTCCATAGCCAATGAGGTATAGGTGATAACTTCATTGATTTTGAAGTATTTTCATAGCCAATAAGGTGTAGGCAATAACTTCTTTGATTTTGAAGTTTTTCCATAGCCAATGAAACATAGGAGATAACTTCTTTGATTTTGAAGCGTTTCTATAGCTAGTAAGACATAGGTAAGAATTTTGTTTGGTTTGAAGTGTTTCCATAGCCAGTAAAGTGTAGGCAATAACTTCTTTGATTTTAAAGTATTTTTATAGCCAATGAGGCATAGTCAATAACTTTATTTAATTTGAAGTATTTTCATAATCAACGAGGTATAGGCAATAACTTCATTGATTTCAAATTATTTCTATAGCCAATGAAGCACATGTGATAACTTCATTACTTTTGAAGGTAGCATTATCCGCCACTTGTGGAATTGGGGATAGGATTGGAGGGCTGACAATGGCTTTTGTGGTGCACCCAATGGGACTTAGTTTGACCCTATTTAGTTCTATTCAAACTAATTTTGGTTCAAGTTAGGATGGTTGCATCATCTACTACTCATGGGGATGGATGTAGTCCTGAAGTGTCACCAGAGATTTTGCTCACCCAGTGGGACTCAGTTTAGTTTGATTTAATTCTATTCGAACTTGTCCATGTCAAATTTGACTTGTACTTTGGTTCTAAGTTTGACTTCACCTAGTTTGAGTTATTTTGATCTTGATTTGGCCTTACTTTGCTTCATCCAGTTAGGTTTGGCATGGTCTTGCCTTAACCCATTTTGGTTCAAATTCATCTTGATTTGATTGGGTTTGCTTCAAGCTTAGTTCAGATGACCTTTGACTCAACCAGCCTTCAATTCAAATTCATTGTAGCTTGACTTAATTAGAGTTTGGTTTGAGCATATTTTGATCTAGTTTGAATGTTGTTGTGAGTCTGAAAGCTGGCTAATATACATTTGGTGAGCCCAAAAGCTAGCTTGATTTGGCAAGCTTGAAGGTTGGCATGATTTGGCGAGCTTAAAGGCTAACTTGATTCTACAAGCTTGAAGATTGGCTTAATTCTATGAGCCCAAAGGATGTCTTAGTTCAGTAAACCCATAGGCTGGCTTAATTCTATAAACCCAAAGTCTAGCTTGGTTTGGCAAGCCCGAAGGCTAGCTTAATTCTATGAGCACAAAGTCTAGCTTGGTTTGGCAAGCCCGAAGGCTAGCTTAATTCTATGAGCACGAAGGCTAGCTTGGTTGGCAAGCCCGAAGGCTAGCTTAATTCTATGAGCCTAAAGGTTAGCTTTGTTCTATGAGCTCAGGACTAACTTAGTTCTATGAGCTTGAAGCCTAGCTTGATTCTATGAGCCTGAAGGTTGGCTTGCTTCTCTGAGCTCAAAGGCGAGCTTGTAGTTCAAAATATTGCAAGTTATAGTTGTTTTATTTCTCTTCATTCTTGTTCAAGTTCAAGTGAACCTTCGTTGATATTTTTTGCCTTCTTCAAGGATCTTCATGACTACTTTGAAGTTTAATCTTGAATACATCTTCACAAAGAGGCTGCAGGTGATCGCAATAGTGGTGATGTTTCTCCTACATGCAAGACCATGGATGGCCACAGTGCTAATACGGTAAAAGATATGTCTGCTATTTGAGCATCCGGTCTTCCTATGTTTGGTCATCCAAACATAGGGAACCGAGTGGCCTATGAAGAGGGGTTGTGTGTGGCTATTGTGTTGATGAGTATTCATCACATGGTTTGGGTGTTTGGTCCAGCTAGGTTTAGTCATTTGACCACAGGGAACCGAGTGGCTGCAAAGCAAGACTGCAGATGGTCATAGTGTTGATGGGCATTCGTGGTGTGGTTTGGGCACTTGATCTCCTAGGTTTGGTCACCCAAACTTGAATGATTGTGTATTTTGTAGATGAACAAATGGTGGCTTGATGAGAACGAGGCTGTGGGTGGCTGATATGTTGCAAAAGAATGGGGTTGCTGATATCTTGCAAGAGATGGAGGAACAAGAGAAGCAAAGGAGCAAAAGGATGAAGATGAGCTAAGGACTTACGTCTTTCTTAATTCCTTGACGATGCCCTCCCAGCCTCCTCCTTCATGATGAGATCCCCTTCTTCAATTGATGTAAAATTTTCAATTTAGATTCTTGATTGATTTGATTTTGAGATCTAATGGATATATTCTTGCCATAAACCTCATTTCCATAGATTGCTTCAAGTTTGTGAAGTTTGAGCACTGGGGTTTAGTCACCCAAATGCATGTTGTTCTAGGCCCAATTTTCATAGCCTTTTCTACTTCAAATTGGACTTCACTCACAATGATTTGGGCTCAAAATCCAACCCTATTTATTATCAAAGTCAAATTTAGAGTTTGGGTTACAAAAACCACCTAAATAAAGATAAAAGCTCAACAAGTTAGAGTAGTCTCAACAGTCATCTTAGGAAGCTACAGGGGTGGCAAAAAACATACCTCCTATAGATGATATCCATAAGAAGATAGGTCCTTCACAAGTACCTCTTTTGCTAGCAAGGGATATCCAATTACCGATTTTAGGGATCCCCAATAATATGAAACTGCCAACATATGTACAATAATAAGTGCAATGAATGGTGGCAGCACAACTAAAAAAGGAAAGTGAGACAAGTGTATTAAACAATGCAAACAAGCCATACTCTAGTCATCATGATCAGTGTCATATCCTAAGGGTTATATGGTGCCTAACTTTAAATAATTTAATAGCATTAGCAACTCTAAACAATATATAGTTCACTTCATGATTCTATGTTAGGATTCAAGTAATAATTCCTTATTGTTATTCAGTGAATTTTTAGCAAGCTAAATAGGGTTTCATTTGTGTAGTATAACAACTTGCAACTAGAGTCTATACAAACATGGTCACAAATGAAAGAGGTTTTTCAGATCAAGTTTGGAAGGTTTAGTGACAAGGTAAAGATTGTGGACCTCATCTTAACATTAAAGTGTGACAATGAATTAGTCTTGGAATACATCACACAATAGAGAAACCTCAACATCAGGTGTAAACAATCCATAAGCCAATTTGAGACTGTGAATATAGTCCTTGGTAATATGAGGAAGAACTAGATGGCATCTTACCTAAGTGCTTCTTCTATCCACACTTTCCAAGACTTCATTGTATAAGTCAAGAAGTTGGAGAGGATTGGCCTATCAGCTTTAACTAGTTTGCAAAATTTCAAAGTAGAAAAAGATAAGGCAAAGTGAGGAAGCCTCTAAGAATATGAGGGCAGCATTCACAATAAATAAACAAAAGAAACCTACAAATCCCACCGTGAATGGAGGTAATTCTTAGAAGTTATCAACTTTTATGGGAGATGGGGAAGTACAACTATCCAACTATTTCCAATAAAGGCTTAGGAAGAACTACTTATTTAAAAGAGAGAGCAAGCAAAACATTTTAAGATGCTCTAAATTAGTACTCCAATTTATAGGGTACAAAAGGTTGAATGAAGTGAACAAAAAGTATCATCCAAACTATTATCCTTACCATAGAGTCTTGGGTCATACCATTGAAGATTGCTATGTATTCAAGGATTGGATCAAAAAGCTCTACCAAGAGGGCAAGTTAAGTCTCTTGAAGTTAACATTATTTGAAACACCCACCAAACATATCAATTACATCACTATTTTAAAGACATGTGAGCCACTTGCTAGACTCCTTCTTGGGGACGAAGAACAACATATACCTAAATAAGAGCACCTGTAGGAGATCCATATTTCTAAAAGGCTAAAAAATTTGATAAAGAAGATAGCTAAGAACCTTGAAAATCTTGGGATGGTAATTAAAAAAGCTTCATTAAAACAAGCTTCCCCACATACTCAAAACATCAAAAAGAAAAAAAAAAAGAAACTAGTTCAACTATAGGGATATGCAATCAAGAAATCAGCCATCCAAGAATATCAATGCCCTAGAAGAATATGTCCAAGGAGAATGAAATGAAATAACTCTTGAGGAATTCCTTCTTGATGAATTTAGAACTTTGCTTGAAGGCCCTGACACTAAGAATGGGGAAGACAAACTTCCAGTGGCAACGTGTCCTACTATTACTACTATTGGAAGCTCATAGTCAAGCCAATTATCAGGGTCATCCCATCACTCTAATAATGATGAAATTTAGAGCACAAGGTGGGAAGAGGCAAATAAATTTGTCGAGTGCATCACTAATGAAATAGAGATTCCCATGAGTCTCCTAGTGGACTATTGCCAAGAAGACTATGTTAGGAAGTGGTTCACCCATCAATGTGATTATGGTGTGATTTAACTATAACTAGATACTATAAAAAATTTGGCCATAACAATTACAAAGTATGTCAAGGTACAAATGTAAGCAATAAATGAATGCATGCATACTATGACTATCCATATGGAGAACATGTCAAATGTAACTACAATGGTTTGTGAAGAAATTGAGAAGATGAAAAGGATGATAGCAGAAAAAGCGAAGGCATACATACAAAAGACCCTACACAAATAGCAAAAAAATCACCTACTAATGCTCCTAGAGACTAGAATGACCATCCACACCATCTACCCTAGAAGCAGATTAAAGAAGATAAGCACTCTCAAAGACAATCATCCAGGTCTACTACTTCTTGTTGCCTGGTGACTCACACAAAGCTAGTAGACACTGATAAGTAGCCAGCCCAATTATCATCAAATAACCTAGTGGTGAATGATCAACCTATTAGGTTAGGTGAAATCCTAGTCCTAGAGCTTGTTGAAGGGTTCCCTCTACCGACTTTAGATAAAGTATACATACAAGATACAAATAATGAATATGACTATATTTGAGTCAAAACAACTTTATGACCATTTCATGAGACCCTACACCAGTAAGTATCAAAAGAAAAAGTAGGCATTTGGGGAAAGGATTAAACAAGCTAATGATGGAGCACATTTAGCTCTTGCATCAAGCCAATTTATACATCCACAAAAGAAATGCCCCAAATACAAAGTCCTAAAGAAGTCATGCTAGCTAATAAAATTAAAGAGTTCATCCAAAGAGTCTCTAAAGATCTCTCTATGAGGAAGCCCCATGTGCCTAATTTTGATGCTGAATGGGATGATTATCAACAAGTTACATCCTCCAAAGACATGTAAAAAACTAGAAATTGGGGAAAAGGATCAACTGCCTCCTATCACATAATCAGCCTTGGTAGAGATTATGAAGAAGAGCCTTGCTAACCTCAAGGCGCTGAAATTCAACTAAGGAATGCAAACCAAGTACAACTCAAAGGTAGTAAGCGTTGCCCCTCAAACAAGTTTCAATACCTAGAGACAAAAATATTTTCAAGGACAAAGAACAAGAAATTTAGATAAATGAGGACATAGAGCCCTCACAAGCTGAATCTGAACCCAATAAGCTAGAGTATAACATAGCACATAATATCAAGAAAATTTCTACCATACTAAGTGTGTTTGATATCCTAATAATATCACCAGAACTTAAAGATTTGTTGGTACAAATCTTGCAAAATCATTGACTAGTAGGCATACATCGCTAAAGAGAATATGAAGGAGTCATTATATGCTCATCAAACTCCTACCATCACCTTGACAAATGATGACTTACTACTAGAGATTGCATACCATAACAGACCATTATATGTCATAATAAATAGCGATGGGACTAAAATCAATCACATCTTCATTAACCCAGACTTCTTAGTCAATTTGATGACTTTTCATACTCTAAGAGCTTTAGTTTTAGATGTGTGCAACCTATCAAATCTACGAGGTTGCTCTTCTATCAATATACATAAAGAAAAACTATGAGGGGGACCATGAGGAGCTATCCGATGGTAGTTACTCTGATGCCCAAGTTAGATCCTTCATTAATAATGAGGGTGGAGTCAATAACTAGACATTGACCCTTACCTTTCTACTTGCCTTGCTTCTCATAATGTGTCCAAAGATATGTGGTATCGATGTTTCATGATTTTAGATAATCGCTAGGCCAAACTTCTTGTAATAGATCACTGCTAATCCTGAATCTTTCAAGATTGACTTTCTAGGATATCTCTGGATTGTTTACATAAGTGTATGATAATTGATTGTGAATTAGCCAAAACATCCAAGCTTACACATAGCTTTGTGTATGTTCTTATGGAGTTACAAACTTGTGTATGAGTCTACTACTAAACTGAGGTGTGCGATCCAAGTTGGTCACTCAGGATAGTGGTGACCCTGAGGAGTAATCTCAAATCATAAATCAAAATTTGTTTTAATTTAAAGTGTGCTATCAAGTATTATGTGAACATGAATTCCAACAGGCGCAAGCCCCTCTTGTTAATTACTTCGACAATTGTTAAGAACTTCCTAAAGTAAGAACCCTAACTAATAAAATAGAGACATAAAAGGAAAAAAAAGGGAATTTCATTAATTTGAGAAAGGATACATGGCTTAAGTAAGGGCATACCCTCACTTTACAATGAATTTCAATATGAAATTATAGAAAATATAAAAGAAATGAAGAAAGTAAAAGAGAAAGAGTAGAGAAGAAGCTTTGATATATGCTGCTACCCCACTCCCCTTGTACTGGATCATGTGGCATCTGATTTGAATCATGAAAGGGAATGAGAGAAGTTTGAAGTGTTTCCAATAACTTTGAGTATCGGCGATAACCTTGTGATTCGAAGTATTTTCGTTAGCCAATAAGGCATAGCCGATAACTTCATTTGGGTTGGAATGCTTCCATTAGCCAATAAGGCATTGGTAACTCCATTGACTTTGAAGTATTTCCATAGCCGACAAGACATAGGTGATAAATTCTTTGGTTTTGAAGTATTTCCATTTAGGAATTGACTTTGAATTGTGATCGTGGGTTGAATTGGTTTTAGTTATTGACAAAGTTTCAATTGTAATTATACACCTAATTCATTCCCCCTCTTATATGGTTTTTGTGGTTTCAATCAGTATAAAAAGTAGGTTTCTCTTGTTTTTAGTTTAATCACTTGAGTTTTTTTTATTATTTATGGAGAATTTTGGTGTTTCTTCATCATTTTTTTAATATGGGCAATCTACCATTTGTCCACCACTATTCAATAGCACAAATTTTGATTATTAGAGAGCCTAAATTTGGATCTTCATAAAAACTATTAGTTATGATCTATGGTGGTTAGTGGAGGAAGGGTACACTCCACCCATGAAAATAATTGATGGAATGAGAGTACCCAAGCCCAAGGATGAGTGGGATGAGGGAGACAAGAAAAGGGATTCCTTGAATGCAAAAGCAATGAAAATTTTATATTGTGCTCTTAATCCACCCAAATTTAATTGCATTAGTATTTGTGAGATGGCTCACTGAATATGGTATTGTCTTGAAGTTACCCATGAGGGTACAAGACAAGTAAGAGAATCTAAAGTGAACATATTAGTAAACTAATATGAGCTCTTTAAGATGAGACTAAATGAGTTTATCTCTAAGATGTTTGCATGATTCATTGATATTATCAATACCTTAAACTCTCTTGGTAAGACTTATACTAATGATGAGATGGTTAGAAAGATTTTAAGATGCTTGCCTAAGTCATGAAATCCAAAGGTGACGGCAATACAAGAAGCTAAAGATCTCAACACCTTACCTTTGGAGGAGCTTCCAGAATCTCTAATCACTTATAAGATGACAATGAAGGACTAGATCCAATAGGACAATGAAGACAAGAAGAAGAAGAATATCACATTCAAAGACAAGGAGTTGAGTGAAGAAGAAGAGGAGGATAGTGATGAAGACATGGTGTTTCTAGCAAGAAAATTCAAGAAATTTCTCAAGAAGAAGCACATGCCAAGAAGACCAAGAAAGGGTAAGAGGAGCAACCCCATTATGGAAGAAGAAGAAGATATCCTTACATGCTTTAAGTGCAAGAAGCTAGGCCACATAAAAGCAAACTGCCCTCTCAACAATCAATCCAAGAAATTCATAGCCAAGAAGAAGAAGGCTATGGTGGCAACTTGGGATCACTCCAAAGAGGAGAGTGAGGATATCTCTTCTGACAATGAGATTGTGAACCTATGCATCATGGCAAATGAGGATGAGGTATGTGACTTATTTTTTGAGGAATTACAAGATGCTTTTGAAAAATTATTTCCAAGGCATGAAAAATTGAGTCCTAAACATGTTTTATTGAGAAAGAAACTATCTACCCTTGAGAATGATTTTAATACTTCAAAATCTTCTAAAAGCATTTGCAACTGCAAAGAGGATATTGATGCTCTTCAAGTAGAATATGGCATGTTAAATTCTTCTAGGACTGCTTGTGATTGCCAAAATGATCTTGTTATGCTTAGAGACGAGAATAGTCTCTTGAGAAAAGCTTTACAAAACTTCTTTCATGAAAATACAACCTTGAACATGATTCTTAAAAGCCAAAGGAATGTTTTGAATAAATCCAAATTAGGCTTCATCTCAACTTCTAAGTTCAAGGGTACTAAAACTACTTTTGTAAAAGCTTCAACTACAACTCACTCTCACTTAACTTGCACCTATTGTCATAGAAAGAGGCATATCTCCTCTAGTTTCTCAATTAAGAGAAACCCTTCACTTAAGAAAATATGGGTCCTTAAGGGGAAAATTCCAAAAACCATGGAATCTAGGTTTGTTTGGGCTCCTAAAATATCTCTATTATGATCATGGTTGAAGTAGCTAGGGATGACCTATATTCTTCTACTAGTTATATTTATAGTCATTCTTCATTTTATATTGTTTGCATGATTATTTGCATTTATTTCCTCTTGCATACTCCTTTTTTCTCTAATCTTGAGGGCCCATAATTGAGAATGGGTACCTACCCAATTTTGATTTATTAGTTGTGCCTAGACTCTAAGAAGAAGAATGAGAAGTGAATCCTTGATAGTGGATGCTCAAGATACATGACAGAGAATCCATCCATATTCAAGGAGTTGGTAAGCAAAGATGGTGGATTTGTTACCTTTGGTGATAATAGTAAAGGTAAAATTATTGGTAAAGGTGACATTTTCATTGGTTCCTTACTTACTAAAGGTGTACTTCTTATTAAGAAACTTAAGCACAATTTATTGTCAATTAATCAATTGCGTGATAAAAATTTTCATGTTTTGTTTAAAACTAACAATTGCATAGTAAGACATAATGATAGTAATAACATTGCTTTTGTTAGTCATCATGATGGAAATATTTATACCATTGATCAAGATGACCTTAATGTGGAAAAGTGTTTTGTAACCATGAGAATCATGAGTGGATTTGGCATAAGTGACTTGGACACACATGCATGGATATGATTACCAAAGTCAACTTCATCAAGGATCAAGTATGTGATGCATGCCAAATGGGTAAATAAGTGAAGTCCTCACATAAACCCAAGAAGGTATTGTCAACTACAAGGCTGCTTCAACTCCTACACCTAGACTTGTTTGGACCCATTGAGACTACAAGTTTAGGAGGTAAAAACTATGCCTTTGTATTATTGATGACTTTTATAGCTTTACATGGGTTTTATTTTTTGCAAATAAAAGTGATACTTTTGATGCATTTGTTGGTTTTGCAAAACATGCTCAAAATGAGAAAGGTTACTTGATTTCTAAAATTAGAAGTGGTCATGGAGGAGAATTTAAAAATCATTCATTCAAAGAGTTTTGCATAGAAAATGGTATTGAGCATAGTTTTTCAGCTCCTCACACTACACAACAAAATGGAGTCATTGAGAGGAAGAATAGGTCTCCTCAAGAGATGACATGAGTCATGCTTAATGAGTATTCTTAGCCAAGTATTTTTAGGTGGAGGCCATTAGCATAATTTGCTATATCTTGAATAGGGTATCTATTCACTCCATTCTCAACAAAACCCTAATTGAATTAGGGATGGGAAAAAGCCTAACATTGCATATTTTTATATTTTTGGTTGCAAATGGTTTATTTTTAATACAAAAGATCATCTATCATGATTTGACTCCAAAAGTTTTGAAGGCATATTTCTTGGGTATTCTTCAACTCTAGAGCATTTAGAGTCTTTAACAAGATCTCTTTGATTGTTGAAGAATCTATAAATGCTGTATTTGATAAATCTATCTTTCGCTTGGAGAAAAAGTCTTTTGAGGATGATGTAGAAATCTCCAAGAAGATGGATGGCTCACAAATTTCAGAAAGAAAGGGGGGTAAAACTAGCAAATGACCAAATGAGAAGAATGTTGATGATCGAGACAATGAACAAAAAGAGCAAAAACATGACAAGGAGTTATCCAAAGAGTGGAGATTTAAAAAAAATCATCCAATAGATCAAATGATAGATGCTATTGATCAAGGGATAAAAGCTCATCAAGCTCTTAAGTATAATCTAAATCATATTGCATTTCTTTCTCATATTGAACCCAAGAACCTTAAAGAAGATAAAAAGGATGAGAGTTGGATTCTTTCTATGCAAGAAAAACTAAATCAATTTGAGTGAAATCAAGTTTGGGAGCTTGTTTAAAGACCAAATGACTACCCAATTATTGGTACCAACTGAGTATATAGAAATAAGATAGATAAAAAATGGTGTCATAATTAAAAATAAGGCTAGATTAGTTGCTAAAGGTTTTAACTAAATTGAAGGGATTGTTTTTTAATAGACTTTTGCACACATTGCATGCTCGGAGTCCAATCAAATTTTACTATGTTTGCTTATTATAAAGGTTTCAAAATATTTCAAATGGATATTAAAAGTGCTTTTTAAATGGGTTTTTATCCAAAGAAGTTTATGTTGAATAACCTCCCAGCTTTGAAGATTTGAGTTTTCCTAACCATGTTTTAAAATTGAAGAAGGCACTATATGGTCTAAAGCAAGCTCCAAAATCTTGGCATGACTAAGTTCCTTCTTGATTTCAAATAGTTTTTAAAGAGGTTGCATAGGCACCACATTATTTCTTTGAAAAGTGCATAATGATCTATTAGTAGTATAAATCTATATTGCTGATATCATTTATGGTGCTACTAATGAAAATTTTTGTAAGACATTTGCAAGCATTATGAAGTAGGAGTTCAAGATGAGCATGATGGGAGAATTACATTTCATTCTTGGACTCCAAGTGCAACAAATGAAAATTAGGGTATTCATCAATCAAGCCAAGTACAGTAAGGAGCTACTCAAGAAGTTCAACATCGATGAAGCAAAAGCTATAGGAACTCTAATAAGCCCTTCAACCAAGTTAGATAAGGATGAAGATGGTGAAAAAATTGATAAAAAGTGGTAAAGAGGTATGATAGGTAGTTTCTTATATCTTACCACAAGTAGACCTGATAACATATTTAGTATTTGCTTATGTGCTAGATTTCAAGCATCCCCTAGAAAATCACATCTAGTTGCTGTGAAACACATACTTAGATACCTTAAGGGCACACTAGACTTAGGGTTGCGGTATCTAAGGGATAATTATTTTGATTTGATTAGTTTTTGTGATGCGAACTATGCCAGATGTCATCTGGATAGGAAGAGTACTAGTGGTGCATGCCAGTTTCATGAAAAGTCTCTTGTCTCATGTAGTTCCAAGAAACAAACCTCAGTGTCTCTTTCTACTACTAAAGTCAAATATGTAGCTATAGGGTGTTGTTGCTCTCAAATCTTATGGATGAGACAAACACTTGAAGATTTTGGTTATGATTTTTCAAATATACAAATTTATTGTGACAATACTAGTGTAATTGTTTTGAACAAAAATCTGGCACCACATTCTTGTTCTAAGCGTATTGATATTCGCCATCATTTTCTTTAAGATCATATTTTGAACAAGGATATTTCATTGATATTCATTGAATCTAATTACTAACTCATGAATATTTTCACAAAATCATTAGTTGAAATGTGGTTCTATTTTATTTGAAATGCTATTGGTATTACAAAGATTTCATGATTCTCAAAATTTTTGGGATTGGGTCTTTAGCCTCATTTTGAACTTTAATGGGTTCTGTAGATTTATCTAAATCAAAGACTCAATTGATAAATGGATGTCTGGTTTTGAACAATTCTATGCTACCAGAATCACAATCAGATGCCCATTCGACTAGTGAACATCTGATACAAAGATCTATGCTGCCATTTTCTTGTTGTGGGACATCCGATTGATGAACTGAATGTCCAATACATAGCTATGAGGCCCAATTTTCAAGTTTAAAACCCTAGCTTCTGGTCCTTTTCCCCATCTATCATGTGTGATTCCTGTCTAGTGACCTTCTTGAGCACCCTAGCATCCCTCTCCGGCAATCCAAAGCTTGTACCTCAAGTTGGCTCTATTTCCTTTGATCTCTCACCTTCCCACACCTCAATTTCATATTCTCTTCTTCAAATGGCCTCATTCATTGAATTATATCTTATCTATAATCTTCTAACTGGTTGTATTTTATATTTATCTTACATCATTATCCACCATATGAGCCATTATATGTGACACTTTTATGCCACCCTCAACATTCCTAGCATCATCACCTTGATCCTTTGAAACTTTGGTGCTCCTGCTCCTCAGCATGACCACTCTCTATCCCACTCCTACACATCCACTGATACCTTTTCTCAATTCACTCTTTTTTAGATGGATTTTTTCTTGCACAATGGTTGTTAGATTTGAGGGAAGGGCGGTAATGAGCAGAATGTGGAGGCTGAGATAAATGCCACAAAGCACAACCTAAGAGGAGGTCATGGATGTGTTGGACCTTCACATGCCTAATCCACCAAATCCGAGGCTGATTTTGTTGTGCATCTTGAATATTTAGAGGACATAACACTGTAGACAGTTGAGTAGGTGACCTATCTCAAGACTTCAATGGACGGGATGTTGATAATGATGTGTACATCCCTAGACAAACTATCAGAGATGGTTTGCACACTCATGGATAGCTCAACTTCTTGATTGCTTCCAGGACCCAGTTCTTAGACTTAGAGTTTATTGCTTTTATGCTTTTGGAGTTTATGGACCTTTTTTTTGTGTATGGATTATGGTTTTAGTGTCTTGGGCCTATGACTCGGGGTGTATGGATTAGAGTTTTGTGACTTGATGGTTTATGGTTTTGGTCTATGGATTATGGTTTATAATTTGGTGCTATGTAACTTGATGTTTTGGCTATTTATGGATATTGTTAATTTTTATCTTATCTCCTGGATGTCACACTCTTAGTTAAGGGACCTTAGTCTCAATTTAGAGGTTGTGGTGATATTGTCATTTTTTTCATATAGCCCATAGTTTCTATTAATTCTTTATCATGTATTTAGGTTGTACTTATTATAGTTATAGGTAAGACTATTCACTGATGCTTGTGTGGTTCCCTTTTTGTTGATATCAAAAAGGGGAGAGCTAGAGCTACATTAATCTACATTGATATATATGTGTGTGTGTGTACACACACACACATATATATATACATATTATGTTTTTGTGTTTGTGTATTTTTATACTAACATATTATTCTTTTACTTTATAGGCAAATACTAATCTGGAGGAGGACTGCAGGAAGTCTATAATGAAGTTCTTGGGCAAGAGGTGGTGAGATTGGAAGGTAGATGTGAAGAGCCGGTATTTCACACCATTCAAGAATGAACCATAGTGACTTGCCACTTGCTTGTTGTCCAAGGTTAAACAAGATTTGTGGCCCCATCTGGCCCCATTTGTTGTCCAAGGGCTCAGCTATCCAAGTATCTCTAGTTCCTATGAATTTTATTTTGTTGCATTGTTCTATATATGAGCTCCTTAGAATACTAATGTGTTTGTTGTTTTAGGGAAAAAGTAAAGAGAATAGAAGAGCTCGAGAAAAATAGAATATGGGCAACTCTCTAGGTCGCTAGAGTTATATGAATTTGAGAGCCAAGGCTTTTGTAATAATAAACATGAATTTAATGTCAGCTGCTATATATTATTACATAATGTTAACATTGAGTTTGTCTAATATAACACATTTCATAATTTGAGGACCAATCTAGATCCAAGACTTCAAATCTCATGGTGCCATCTGACAAAAGATGGACATCCAGTTGATAAAGCATCCACAGTAATAATAGTGAGAATATTTTATAATCCATTATAATATTTTATTATTAAATAATCTATTTATATTTTTTTAATGTCTATTATGTATAGGCACAGATTAAACAATTATGATAAGAGCTGTTGGAGGATTTCCAATCAGATATTGTAGCTTAGAATGAGATTCATGCCAAAGTATTTGGTCATGAGAGACATAGTTGGTTACAGACATTCGGTATGGGACTCACACCCACACAATTTTTAGGAGTACATCCAGAAGGTCATACGATGGATGTCATTTTACATATATCGAGTTAAATGTGCTTGTTAAAGAAGAGGTACAAGCACAAGTGCAAGTATAGGTACAAGGATAGGTATAAGCACAGATACAAGCACAATTCAAGCAGAACGAGCAGCACATGTTGCTCCTCTTGACAAGATCATAGCTACAATGAAAACTACCTTTGAGTGTTTAGTGGCTATTATGGGCCGACCAGCACCTATGGTTCATATTTTTGTTTAATCAAACTTTTCTTTTGTTAGTATACTATTGGTTCACATGACTACACAAATGTATAAAATTAAATAGGTTCCAAGAATGCAAACTAGCCCAAAATTGAGGGAGCTAGCGCACATGCAAGAATTACTCGGGTATTGCATGAAAACAAAATTCCACTTTGTGTTTTTATCTCATGGTCTACTGTTATTGTTCAATTTTTTTTCACTATAGGGGAATTTGAGCCAATCAAGGATCCACCTCTACATGAAAAGGCAAGACTCAAGAATGAGCAAGAGTTAAGGATACTGCAAACTTTTATATTCATTTGTATCGTGCTTAAGCCATAACATTATTTGGATATTCATTCTACTCTATTTATTTTTATGTATGGTTGATGCAACTTGATTTACCTACTATTACTATATTTCCTTTGCCTACTCTAACTAATTTTGGTGGTTGTTTATTCTATTTTATTTTTATATTTGTTTGTTATGATTGATAAGTTTTTTTTAGCTTAACACTACCAATGCCGGTCTCAGGTCTGAATTAAAAAGTGGAAAGAGTTGCTTTAAATTCTCTATTTTATTTACATTAGCCTAACTCTTTTTTTGATTCCACATGTTATTCTCAGAATTAAAAGTCTTGGACAAGTTATAGAAAGGACATGAGTTTCACATTTAGCACCAAAAATATTATTATATGTTAATTAGTTTTATCCAAATAATTATAAACATGATTATAATTGGTGTATAGTAAATGAGCAATTGCAAATGTTGAAATAGAGTTTTCACATATATATATGTAATGTTTGTAATGCATTGCATAAGATGTATTTTTAGTATATGTAAATTTTTAAACATATTACACATTCCCTGAGTTTTTGAAAAAAAACCAAGAATTTTCACGGCATTTCTAGCAAAATGCTAGGAAAAATCCCAACGCTTTTTCCTCATGTTTCTCCGGAAAAAACACTGAGAAAAATTCTGATGTTTTTCCCAAAATACTAGGAAAACATTTTTCACTGAGATTATGTGAATGCCACTAAAAGTGTTGCAAAAAAATTTTCATGGCATCTTAAAAAAGTCAAAAATTTTCTCGATACTTTTTCTGACATTTCAAAAGCGCTGAGAAAAAACACTAGGAAACCTTTTTCGATGTTTTTCACATTTCAGAGGCATTTTTAAAATGTAAAATACCCACAAATGTTGTAGTAAAACATGTTGGTTTTTTCCCCCGCAAATTTTATCAAAGGTGTGATAGAGCCCAAACATATTAATTTTTTTCCCACAAAGAAAAGATCAGAATTGCTTGAGATACTAGAGTCATCGCATAAATCCTATAGTATGATGAGATTAATATTATGATATAATATAAATAATAATTTTAAGTTTTTTCTAAATACAAATTATTAAAATTAGATATTATTATGACCCCTGAAGGAGACAAATCCATTCCAGAGATCATCAAAAGCAGAATAAAGCCAAATCATGCTTGTTTTTCCTCACAAATAGTAGACAAGTAATAATTGAAATTCTAGGACCATCATATAAATTAAATAGTATGATGAAGTTGCTATTACGGTGTAATGCTTAACACAATTTTAACTATTTTCTTAAACACAAGTAATGAAAAAGGCATCATTACCAATCGTGAAGGAGAGAGGTCCATTTTAGTCATCATCACAAGCACCACAGCTAATAAAATTACCAAATTCAAAAGCTTAAACATCGTGACCAACCGTGAAGTAGGTTTCTCTAAACTAGGCATCATCATTAATATCACATGAGTAATAATAACATATCTAAATCAACCGGAGATGATAGATTATTTTTTATTATGGAGGAGGGAAAAAAATTAGACATCCAATACATTAAAATGTACTCAACTACAAAATTTTTTTGTATTATAAAATCAGCCGAATGAGAAGTTAACTTACTTCATAGGGGCACAAGAAAGTTGAATAGGAAAGATGTAAGAAACCAATCAAACAATTTGAACACCTTAAGCAAAAAACGTGTCTGCCATATATTGTGTTAATTTACCATAAAATAAAGGGTACATAGTAAATTGAGACAAAGTACAACCTAAGGATACTTGCCAACTAAACTATCAATATAATACAACCACCAAGAGAGTTTCCACTAATGAGCATACTATAATGTAACATCACATGTGTAAGACTATAACCATCATAGCTACTACATACTATCCTAGTAGAGAATAGAGTCATAAGTTCACAGAAACATAACCAAAAAAAAAAGACAAAAATTATAGGACTTTTGCTGGGACAAAATCACATCCAAATTTAGTTAAACCTAAGAGGGCAGATCATCGTATGGATCTAGACCAGTAGGTGAGCATTAAGCCTATGACAAATAAAATGTACTTATATGTGTACTCACACAAGTATGAATAGTAAGTATGCATATAAGTAGGTGGGCAATGCAACTAAAAGTAAGGAATAAAGCCCCCCATAGGATTGCAATTTGACATACAAAGGAAAATAAAGGCAATGGCTCCTATATTACCCTAAAATAGGGAAATTTTATTAACACATTATGATGATAGTTCATCAAAGGAAACATAGGCCAAGATTCTTGTAGGTGATCAAGCAACTAGGTTTCACAGTAGCAGTTGTCACTATCCCAAAACAAAATCATGGCCAATGCATAAGATGCATTGGGAATAGTCTAGGAAGTTAGACTTGAAAAGTATCATGTAGCTCGGAGATTGCCATAACAAAACACATTGCTCTAAGGTATTTTTGTTAAAGAAGCAAAGTAATTAACTTATCAAAAGAGAAGAACTAAGATAAAAGGGATGAAGAGATGTAACTTAGGCATTAGAAGACATCGGGAAATCAAAAAAAAAATATGGACAAGGTGAACTAAAACTAGCAAAAAACAACAAAACAAACAAAAAAATTGTGTTGCAATTTTCAAGAAAGTATAAAAATAGCTATAATAGAGGAACTCACAAGGGTTAGAATATAATATACTGTAGGATTCTTAAGATCAAAGCTTGTATCCACAGTGTGAGTCAAAACCCACGAAAAGCAACAAAAACAAAATCATTGTTTGGCTGTAATTTCTCAAAACACATAAAATTGGTTAAATAGAGGAATTCACAAGGTCAAGAATATAACATGCAATAAGATTCCCAATATCAGCATGCATGAATGAATGCTCTATATGCGCAATTGACAAAAGGCATACAAGCTTAGCATCCCTGGGATTTACACATATCAATGAAGGCCCAAATAGGCAATGAAAGAGGTGGATGAAATAGATTTTGAAATAATAAAATAAATTTCCATTGACTCAAACCTCAAAAGCACTTCAAGTATAAGTAGATGATCAAAACTCTACTAGAATTAGTAAAATAATTAAACCATATGAAGTTAATCAATCTACAATCATATGCAAGGTAATTTCAAATCAATATCGAATTTAAAAGAATAGCATAAATAGAAAAGCAAAGAGAGTGCAAACCAATATATGTGGTTCAGCGCCTAACTATGCGTACTCCATAACCCTTACCTTAAGCTTAAGAACTTCAACTCTTCACTAGAGCTATCATTTTGTTTGGGTAAAAACACACTCTTACATCACCTTACAAATCATGAGTATTATTCCGCACCAAAACCAATTGGTCACTCCTCAAAAATTGAGAAGTATGTACTCTCACCACTCTCCTAAAACCTAAAAGAGCACTCAATCCTCCCCAAACAACCTATGAGAGTTATAATGATAAAGATAAAAAAAAAAAAATCTCAAAACAGAAGAATCTCAAAACAGAAGCATCTCAATGTTTGTGTACAGGGGCATGTGAGCATTTGAATATTAATGTTTATTTGAGCTCTTGTTGAGGCTAAAAGACTTTAAAATGGTGGGTATTACTCTAAGAATATGAAAACCTACTTCTCTCAATGAGCAAAGAATTCCCAAGCATTTATATACCATTAGAGCAAAAATCTAGCCGTTGGTGTTTGGATCCATTTTTTCTAAAACTAAATTTCATCAAAATTTAAGCCAAAATAGAGTATTAAATGCCACTGAATTATGATTCAAATGTGAGCCTCAACTAAACTTAAATCACAATTGAATTTGACCAAAAAAAGTAACTTAAATTCGGACTTAATTTTTTGAAAAATTGGGTTCAAGTTAAATCCAGCCCAAGTGCACTAAATGGGTTAGATATTTGGACTCAAATGGGGCCCAAAATTCATTAAACATATGGAGTAAAATAGAAAATATTAAAACCTTGAAAAATAGGTCTTGGGATGAAAATCTTTACAAAAAGATCCATAAAGTCTTAAAATCATAAATCAATTCCTGCAAACTATAAGGTTTGTGAATAAACCTCGTGAAGATTGATAATTATAATTTGATCTTTATAAAATCTAGGATCTACAAATAATCTCTCAAAATTTTTATATGTATAAATAAACTCCTAACATTTCTACTTTTCACAAATAAACCCCTCATAAATTTTTATTTATAAATAATTCTAAATTTTATTATTTTATAAAGAAAACCTTATAAAAAGGACTTGAAATGTTAAAAAATTTTACAAATTGGTCTTTTTTAGAACAGGACTCTTAAAACCTACAGAATTATAATTTGGTAAGAAATTTCTAAAAAAATTTATAAATAATCCCCATGTAAATTTGCGAGTGGATACAAATTTCAAATGTTTTTATTCATAACCATTTCTCATCCAATTCAAATAGAAACAAACAAGAGAAGCCAATAAGATTTTTAGTTCGAAATTTAAATGAGTTCAATCTACTCCAAACTGATTTTCTCAATATCTATAAAACCCCATATTCCAACAAATAAAGAAAAGATCAGAAATCGATCCATAAGAGAACAAGGAAGAAGCAAGTCAATCAACAGGAAAAAGTAATGCCACGTCATTGACCTCAACGGAGACTGCTCACCACCGCTACAGCTTTGTGCCCAGTCCTGTAGCACGCCCTTAGTAGCCCAAGCTTGGGTGCCCGAACCAACATGTTCGACATTCCAAACCTGCTTCCAACCCTGCTCTACCACTAATCCGCCCACACTGCGCCATGCTGGTGACTTTTCCTATCTTCGCGCGTCCGCCTCTTGTTGTTCCCCTCCAAGTCTGAGTATGCTCCGTCCTCCATCACATCCCTCCTCGATAATTCCAAGTTTAAGATGACATAGGTCATCAACTTCGTCGATGTGCTTAAAGAGGCTCTCCATCGACTCTACCTTGGTAAACTACTTGCTTGGCCTGAAGGACGACTCCTCAACGCACTCCCACGAGGAGTAATTCCTTGCCGCCAAAGTCACAGCAGATCGTGGTTCATCGACAATGGCTCGGACCATTTCCTTAGCCCTTAATGCTGAAGATGGCCTCTTCCATTGGATCCGCTTCTAGCCAATCTTCCTTTGGTCCTACTGCTGACCACCTCGATCATGATTCCAACTTTCTTACCTAATAAAAACCCTAATCGGGTCTTCTCCAAGGAGCGCCACCAATCTCTAATCAGAGTTGCTGCATATGGCCACTGCGCCCACTGGCCCCTTAGTGGAGTTCTCACTCCCAAGCCACCGCAAGACTGGGTCTGGTCAAGGCTGGCTAGATCTAGCCATGAGAAGAGAGAGGATGAGCCTGAAGCTTAAGGCCTACCATTGAGGTCTCAAAAGAGAAGAATTGGGATAGAAAAAAAAACGAAAGGGAAGAAGAAATAAGAAAAAAATGAAGAAAAAGAGTTTTGGCCTCTAAAAACATTCGGGCAAGCTGTGAAGAGGGGGCTGAATAAAAATATATAAAAGAATGATGCTATTCTATCTTGATTTTTGTACTCTTCCAACTGACATAGAATTAGTATGTAATTTTGCTCGAAAGTCAATTTCGCTTAGAATCAGCCCCTGAACTCGTTCAAAAATTAATTCAGACTCATGACTAGCCCTCAGGCTCACTTAAAAGTCAATTTGATTTAGGATCAGCCCACAGGCTCATCTAAAAATTAAATTAAGCTAACTTGAATTAAGGGCTAGTTTACTGGCTTGCCAAAATATCCAATCAACAAAAAATTAGCCAGCAGGCTCACTTGAAAATTAAATTTATTAAAGGTCAACTTGCAGATTCATTTGAAAGTCAAATCAACTAAAGAATATCATGTGGGCTCACTTGAAAATCAAATTAACTCATGGCCAGGTCATGGCTCACCCAACGTCATTCTAATTAATAGATAGTTTGAGGGCTCTCTAATAAATTAATCAAATTGATTAAAATAAATAAATTAAATTAATTAGCTTAATTAGATTTAAACTAAGTTGATTTGTCCAAATTAAGCTAATTGATTAAATTTAATCAATTTGACTCAGACAAACCACTAAATTAACCTAAATTAATTAGATAAATGGACTAAAACTCAAATTAAACTCGATTAAATCAAATCAATTTAAATCCAACCCCAATTGGGTTCTAGTTGGGTTAACCTGAATTAAGTCGGTTTAGACTCAACCCTAATTGATTTAAATTAGATTAACCCAAATCAAGTCAGGTTTAAACCAAACTTAATTCAGTCCTGATTGGGTGAATCTAAATCAAATCGATTCAGACACAAACACTAATTAAGTTAAAATCAAATCAACCCAAAATTAAACCAAGTTCAAACTGAACACAAATTAGGCCGAATCAAGTTCAAACCAACCTTGATTGGATCAAATTAAGTTCCAACCAACCTTAAGTAGGTTACATCAAGTTCAAACCAAACCCTAATATCGGTAAATTAAGTTTGAACTAAATCCCAATTAGGTTAAACCAAGTTCAAAATGAGCTTGAACTAGAATTAGGTCAAACCTAAACCAGAACCAGATTGATCTTGAGCTAGAATAAGGTCAAACTTGAACTAGAACTAGGTTGAACTTAAACCAAAACAAACTTGAATTTGAACCCAAGTCTATTAAGGATTCAAGAAGAACCGATCAAGTGTGGGGGGATCCATTAAGGATCCAATAAAAACCTAATTAGGGTTGGATTTGAGATACATTAAGGATCCACTAAGAACTCATCAAGGGTTGGATCCAAGATCCAATAAGGATCCAAGATCCAATAAGAATCTGATTAGAGTTGGATCTGACATCCATTAAGAATCTAATAAGAACCTAATCAGGATTGGATCTAAGATCCATTGAGGATCAATTATGAACCCATCAGGAATTGGGTCCAAGATCCATTAAGGATCTAATAAGAATCCAATTAGGGTCGGATCAGAGATCCATTAAGGATCCAATAAGAGCCATTCCAGGGTTGGATCAAAGATTCATTAAGGATCTGATAAGAAATCCATTAGGCTTGGATCTAAGATCCATTAAGGATTTAATAAGAACCCAATCAAAGTTGGATCCAAGATACATCAAGGATCCATCAAGAACCTAATAAAGGTCCAACATAAGATTGAACTAGATTCAAATTGAATCAAATCACACTTAACTCAAATTAATTTTGAATATCAAACTGAATCAAATAAGACTTGAATCAAAATTAAGTTCTAAACATTGAATTGAACCAAATCAGACTTGATTGTTTTGAACATTAAACTAAATCAAATCAGATATGATCAAAATCAAGTTTTGAACATCAAAATGAATCAAATCAGATTTGATTGAAATCAAGTTCTAAACATTGAACTGAATCAAATTAGACTTAAGCTAAAACAAAGTCTTAACTTCAAATAGAACCAAATTAGACTTGAACCATAACTAAGTCTAGGTCAAGTCAAATCCAAATCAATTAGGGTTAATCAATAATAAACTCAATACCATCGATAACACCTCAAAACTTAATTGACAAATATCAAGAAAGGCCATCAATTATCAAGTTGAGGATGATTAGCAAAAGCCGAGGCTACTAATCATTTCTTCAATTCAAGCTAAACTAAAGGCAGCCTTGAACTCTCTGAATTAGTTACTCAAATGTTGAGTTCAAAAGAAGTTATCAGTAACAAGTGTAAAGTTGTCAATAACACTTCATGCTCAGCCAACACAAGCTTAAAGACATTGGTGATACTTCAAACTTAATCCACAACAAGTCAAGAGAGACTATTAATTTTCAAATTAGAAATGGTTAGCATAAGCCATGGCCGCTATCTATTTCAAACCCAACTAAAGGTAGGCTTGAACTCATTTAATAAATTAGCCAAACATTGTATTCAAAAGAAGCCAATTAACAACAAGCATAAAGCCATTGACCACACTTTAAGCTCAATTGACACAAACTGAAAGTCATCCTTGATGCTTCAACTCTAATTGAAAACAAGCCAAATGGTTGTTGGTTATTAAATTAGAAATGATTAGCATAAGTTAAAGCCGCTAATCACTCCCTTAAATAAAAAAAGAATTAAAAGAATTCAACTAACAATGAGCAAAAAATCATTAGTGATACTTCAAATCTTAATGGGGTCAACTGACACAAACTAAGATAGTTACCCACACCTTGAAATCTAGTGAAATTATCAGCATTTGCTAAGGATCAAACTAAGGCTCATCCGAGTCAAGTTTCACTCAGTCAAGTACACATGAGTAGGGCAATGGCAAGCATCAAGTCTTTTGCTACATCCTTTCTTGTTTCATATCATTCATGATTATGAATTTAAATTTATTAAATTATAAAATGAGGGTATGTCCTGACCTAAGTATGTATTCATTTCCTTAAATTAATTGAATCATGCTTTTATTTCCTTAAATTAATTGACTCATGCTTTTTTTTGTATCTCTATTTTATTAATTAAGTTTCTCACTTTAGAATATTCTTTATAATTATTATAGTAATTAACAATAGGATTTTGTGTTTGTTAGAAGTCTTGTTCTCATAATTTCTAATTGCATACTCAAACTAAACTTCAAATTTAGTTGTTGTTTCATGATTGCTCATGGAGTCTTTAGCTATCCCATGCAGTTGATTTTGGCTTCAAAAATTTTGACACACCTTATGGGACATGATTTCTCCTCTATGTATAGAAACCTAGTTAATATAGACACATATCAAAAGAAAAAAGCTGAAAACTAATAATTGATTCATTATTTTTCATTACAAGAAAGAGAAGATTGCATTATCAAATAACCTTCCTAACCCAACCTACCCTATCATCTTCAGTGAAGGATTTGCGGTATACTTCGTCAATAAATGATCACTGCAAGAGAAACCAAAGTCCATATAAGTATGGATCAACTCCTCGCCTTCCATTTTGGAAGTAAAAGCCAAACCTATCTAAGGGAAAAGGCCAAATGTCAATATGTTGGACCTTGATATTAAAACCGAGGGTCCATTAGCACAAACTAGGGCATCAACCATCCATAAATTAGGTAATAGGTAAAAGTCAAATTTTGACTACCTACAATCTTCTCTAGAAGACAAGGAAGCAAAACTAAAGCTAGTTGCTACACTCCCTACCTCCAACTCCTTGACAACACTGCAAGAGCTAAAGAAGAATAAAATAAGGAAGTGTGTTTAATTTTCTTTAGCTGAGAAAGAAGCAACACCATCTTCTAATATGAGAGTAATTAGTGAACGAGTAATTAAATCCAATAAAATGAGTACTCATGCTAAAACTGCTTCATAGAAGAGTTAAATAGTTGCATGAGCTTTAGAAAAAATGTTTACCCTATGAAGAAAATCCTAGTCAAATCAAAATTGACTAGTCAAATATATATTCAATACTTCTCAGGGTAGAACATTAAAAAAATCACTAAGTAACATAAAACAAAAATTTTCTTAGCATTCAAGGAAACTACTTTCTACCTTAGCGACAAGGTCCCTGAAAATGAAAGGATAATGTTTGAAGGCAAGGATGGTCGATGATGAAATATGGTGAAGTTGGAATCCCTACACCTCCCCCACCGACAATGCCTTAAATTAACTTTGGGAATTCAAGCCTGAAAACATAACAACCAATATATAAGTAACTAAAATCCTATTATGGAAGTTGCTTCAAAGATAAAAGTTCTAAGATCAAAAGAAAGAATCTCAAAACTCTCCTCCTAGAAGCAAAAGATCACCGCTAAATAAATAATCCAAATAGATGAATCTCATGCTGAAAACCAAGCCAAGAGAGATGGACTAAAAGAGTAAGAATTGGTTCAAGTATATAGAACTACAAGTCTTGGATCCTCAAAAGAGAAATGAGATCACTAAAAAAAGAGAAAGAAAGGAAAAAAAATGAAAATAAGGAGAAAATTAGATCATTTGCCAAAATTAGGAAGATTAACCCAGTCTCATCTCGGTTATTATCAACCAAGAAAGGCCACTCAAAGAGTAAGTATCAGATGGCATCTATGGGTATGTAAATCTAAAAATTGAGATTAAGAGGCATCCGATATCAAAGCTAAAGTCAAAGAGATAACAAACTAATAGAAACATAGTGAAAGTAGCGAAGTCACAAAAAAATAGGCTTCTAAAGATAGTATTACACTAGGAAAAATATATAAGGAGAGATCATTTGGTAACCTACCATATCCTAAGATAAAATTATCCTTAAACTTCAATAAGCTAAATCATGTAGGAGATATTAATTGGATATGAAAGGATATATCACATGTCTACTAAAATATTTTCAAAATAATGATAATAAAAGATAGAAATCTCTAGGAAATTTTGCCTTTATAATAATTTTGGGATAAAAATTGACCACCTAGGATAAGAAAGATCCCAAGTAGTAACCTCAAAATAATAAATCAAAAGTATGGTTATTTGAATGTACAATCAGGTATTATGAGAACATGACTTTCAACTGTCACAAGCCACTATTGTTAATTACATCAACAATTGTCAAGAACTTCCTAAAGTGAAAAATCTAACTAGTAAAATATAGACATAAAAGAAAAGATAAAAACATTATTTGATTAATTTTAAATAATAAAAGAATATATGACTTAAGAAAGGGCATACCATCACTTTACATTTTAGTGAATTTGAATATAAAATATGAAAGCAACAAAGAAGAACTTGATGTTCGCTATTGCCCCACTCCCGCATGCTGGCCTAGTAGAATTGACTCAGGAAGGTCCTGATTTGATTGTTGGCAGATATTGATGATTTAGTTTAATGGTGTGCTCGATAAGATATGGAAGGTACTAACAGGAGTTTGAAGTATTTTCAATAGCTTTCAGATTCAGTGATTACCTTATTGGATGGCATTGTCGGTGGCTTGCTGGGATTAGCCTAAAGTATTTTCGATAGCTTTGAGCTTTGGTGATAACTTCATGATTTGAAGTATTTTAGTTAACTGATATAGTACTAACAATAACATTATGGTTTGAAGTATTTTCATAGTGTATAAGGCATAGGCAATAACTTCATTTGGTTTGAAGTATTTTCATAGCCAATAAGGCATGGGCGATAACTTCATAGTTGAAGTCTTTCCATAGCTAATAAGACATAGGTGATAGCTTCATGGTTTGAAGTGTTTTCATAGTCAACAAGACATAGGTGATTGTTGGCTTAATTGTGTCTCGAATTCGGATTTTCTGGAGAGTCTTAATTATATTAGAAAATAATTTAGTGGGCCTAATCCTTATCTGGATTTATCTTCTACTAGAAGACTTAAATTAGTAGAAGTCTTATTTGAGTCAGTCTTTTACTTTGACTCAAACACAATTATGCCACATCTATAAATACTCTATTGATGTAAGGGTTTCAACATAGAGTTAAAGAGAAAGACATAGATCAATACTCTCAAGACATGTTGTGACGGTTAGGCTACTTAGTCTTTTATGATAGTTGATGATATTGGAGTTTCGTCTCCATTGTTGTCTGGCTCACTATATTATTCTGATTCAACACTCTTTCGGCTCTCCCAATAGGTGATAACTTCATGATTGAACTATTTTCATAACCAATAAGGTATAGGTGATAACTTTATTTGAGCAAGGCATTATGACTGATTGACTAAGTGAGTTCAAGCCTACCTTAGTTTGGTTTGATTTGATAATCAATAGCCTCTTAGGCATGTTATAGATCAAATTTGGAGTGTTGCCAATGCTTTTGGATTGGCTTATATCAAAAGATGCATCATTAATGGCTTTTGGGGTTGACTAGCTTCGAATTGTGACTAACAACTATAAGCTTGTTGTTAATTGGCTTTATTTGAATAAAGCATTATGGCTGACTAGCTAAGTGAGTTCAAGTCTATCTTTAGTTTGATTTGCATGGCTTGAAATTCAAACTCAACTTTGGTTCAAATCTGATTTGATTTAGTTCAATGTTCAAAATTTGATTGAAATGTGATTCACTAATGCCTTCCTAAGAGATAATGATATGTTCTAATTTTCTCTTCATAGAACCTTTAGTGATTGCGGTTTGCACTAATGCTTGAAGGGAATGTTTGATTTGCAATAACAACAATTCACTAAGTTAAGCATTGATTTTCAGAAGAACATTTGTCAAATACTAATAATTGACTCTAATGGGAGCAATATTGATTTTGATCTGAATCTGATTTGATTTAGTTTAATATTCAGAACTCGATTTTGGCTCGAGTCTAATTTATTCTTTTTGGATTGAGTTTGATCTTATGTTGGACTCTTATTAGGTTTGGGTTTGTATCTTAATGGACTTTGGTTCAAGTTCAAGTTAATTTAGGCTTGACCTAATTTCAATTTAGGATCAACCTAATTCTAGTTTGATTTTGAGTTCTATTTGACCCAATTAGCTTTAGTTTGAACATGATTTAACCCAATTAGAATTTGATTTGAACTTAATATAACCAAAACTAGATTTAATCTAAACTTAACTTGATTTTGATTTAACCCAGGTTGAACCCAATTGGGATTAAGTTTGAGCTAACTTGGTTTAGATTAACTCAATTTAGATCTTAGGTCCAATTCAATTTGAGTTTTAGTCCTTCAAGTTGGTTGATTTAGATAAATTTAATAGTCAATTTGAGTCAATTTGATTCTATTCATTGAGTTCAATTTGATCTGAGAGCCCTCAGATTGTCATGACAACTTTGGATGAGCCTGCAAGTTGGCTTTAGATATGCAAGCATGAGAGTTAGTTGAGATGAGTGAGCTTGAAAGCTGGCATAGAGATGAGAGCCTGAGGGCTAGCATGGGTATGAGCCCAAAGGCTGGCTTGATTTGGTAGGCCTAAAGGTTGGCCTAAAGTTTTAGTAGACCTGAAAGCTAGTCTAATTTCGACAAGACTGAAGGCTAGCATAGTTTTGGTGGCTCCTAATGCAAACTTGATTTCAATTGGCCTATAGTTTAAACAAGCTCAAAAACTAGCCTGGGCTCAGCAAGCTTTGAGGTTGGTATGGTTTTAGCAAGTCCAAAGGCTAGCCAAATTTTAATGGGCCCAAAAACTGGTCTATAGTTTCAATAAACCAAATGGCTTACCCGGGTTCGATAAGCTCAAACGCTGACCTGATTTTGATTGGCCTGATTTTGCTGGGCCTAAAATTTGGCCTAGTTTTGATAGGTCCAAAGGCTTGATTGGTTTCAACAGGCCCAAAGGTTAGCCTAGTATTGCGGGCTCAAAGGCCGATCTACTTTTGGCTAGCCCAGAGGTTGGTAGGCTAGTCTAGTTTCAGTAAGTCCGAAGGCAAGCTTGGTTTTGATGGGCCAGAGGTAAGCCTGAAGGCTAGTCTAATTTTGGCAAACTTGAAGGCTGAGCTAATTTCGCCAAGCCCAGAGGCTAACTTGGTTTCTGTGAGTCTAAATACTAGCCTGAGTTCGGTGAGTCCGAAGGCTGATCTAGTTTTAGCGAGCCTGAAGGATAGCTTAGTTTCGACTAGACTAAAGGCTGGCTTGATTTTGGTAGGTTCGAAGGCTAGCCTAATGTGATTGGATGAGGTTGTAGATAGATATGGATAAACTTGTTTATTATAAATGACAATAATTTGAAATTTGTACACATTTCAAATATTGAATTTATAAGGGGACTATTTACAAAATTTTTTTGAAAAATTGAACAAAATTATAATTTTATGATTTTCAAGGGCTTTTTTTATAAAAAAAAAAGTACTTATTTATAAAATTTTAAAGCTTCTAAAGTCCTTTTTTAATAAAATTTTGACTTATTTGTAAAATAAAAAGTTTCGAGGGGCTTATTTGCCAAAAGTTGAAATTCCAAAGGTTTATTTACTAATATTAAATTTTAAAAATTTATTCATAAATTATAAATTTTGTGGGACTAATTTATAATTTTAATGTTTTATTAGAATTTTTTCGCAAAATTGTTATCCCAGAAACCTATTTGTAAGAAAAATCTAACTAGGGGCCTTATTATAGCAATCTATTTGATTTAGAAACTTATTTATAAAATACTTACTTTTTTATTTTAACCCAAACTTTAGATAAATCGGGCCTAATTTTATTCCAAAATGTAGCCCACTCAGCCCATTTAGACTAAGCCTAGTTTGAGCTTAAATTTCTTAATGATTTGAGTGTAGATTGAGATCAATTTTTGGCCAAACTTGGACACAATTTTAGTCTAACTGAGACTTACATTTGAGACATAATCTAGTTGGTATATAAGTCTTAATTTTAATAATATTTTAATTAAAATTTGCTTGTAGTAAAAATCACCCTAAACAAATTTCTCCTTCGCATCTATTTCTCAAATTCTGATGAGAGAAGAAGGTGTGAATAATTTTTAGGTATTTACCTCTATGTTAATATTCTATGAGTTGACTATATGGGTTTGAATTGCCATACATAAGTGAACTTGACTTGCCATATTATAATGGACATAATTTGTCAGGTAAGATTGGACTTAGGATACCACAATAAGTGGATTCGATTTGCCACAAAAATAAACTTAATTTATGATATGAAAGTAGATTTTATTTACTATATAGATACATACTTAATCGCCATGTAATATGGACTTGATTTGCCACATAGAAGTAGACTTGGTTTGCCACGTAGAAGTGGACTTAAATTACTATTTAAAATATGAGCCAAATCACCTCATAAGATAGACTTTGGTTTACCATGTGCAAGTGGACTTAATATGTTATGAGAATATGGATGCAATTATTGCACAAAATGGATGGGGTTTTGGCCCACATTTTACCTTAAGAAACATAGAGTGCATGTTTGACCAAGTATTACTTTTTAGGAAGTTAGATGTTCTATCATAAACAAACATAGACACTTTTATTTGTTATTTTTGCCTCCAAAGGTTCATACATAATACCTCTTTAGGAAATGGGCATTGATTGGTGGCATAGATCTTTCTCCTTTATCATCAATTAGCTAGTAGTATCTTCCTTCGAATATCTTTTTGATGATATGAGGGCCTTTCAATTAGGCTCAAATTTGTCTTTCTCAAGACAAAGACCATTTCTCCCTTCTAGAAAGATTTGAGCTGAGCCATCCTTGGACATCTGTACTTGTACATTTCTAAGTTTTGCTAAGTTGTCAATCTTGTTTTATTCAAAGAATCTAGCTCATCTAAGTGAAGATGAACATTACCTTCTTTAGTAATTTTCTCTTGCAAAGAAATTTTGAGGGATGGAATTTATATCTCTAATGGCAAGACTATTTCAGTCCCAAACACCAATGCAAATAGTGTTGATTGGGTAGGAATTTGATATGTGATGAGATAAGCCCACAATGCTTTGAAACATTTTTGGTGCCGCTCTTGTTTATTTCTAGCAACAACTTTCTTTAATATTTTAGAAAGGGTCTTATTGAATGCCTTAGTAAGGTTATTAGCTCTTATATTATAGATGAATGAATGTCTTCAGTCTATCTTGTAATGATGTATGAATCATCCTACTTTAAAGCTTTTGAAGGATGGTTCATTGTTGGAAATGATCCTTTGAGTAATGTCGAATCAATAGAGAATATTTTCCTAAAATAAGCGGATGATGGTGTCCGCTTTTATTCCCCTTAGTAGAATTGCCTCTTCCCATCAAGAGAAATAATCAATTGCCACTAACATAAGATAATGACCCTAGAAGAAGATGGCTCAATTGGACAATTATATCCATACCCCATACCTCAAATGGCCATGAAGATATTGTTGGGTGTAAAGGGTTTGGATGTTAATGAATGAAGTCACCATGAATTTGGCACAAATGACATTTTCTTACATATTCAAATGCAATCTCTCATCACCACATGCCAATAGTAGCCCATATGCTTGATTTTCATCATCAATTTTGGGCCTAATTAATGAGCCCAAAATGCACCTCATACATGTCTTCTTTGGCTTCTTTGTCTAAGAAACAATGCAAAAGTAGTTGGTTGAAGGACATTTTATAATTAGTGTCATTGATAAGCATAAAGTATGCAACTCTTCTTTTGAGTTGTGCCCATATGGATTTATCTTCTTAGAGTTCTTCACCTTTGAGATAGTTGATGAATGGTATTTTCCAATTTGTTGCATCTTTTATTAGTTTAGATTCAGTCTTCTCATGTTTGATGTTAAAGACTATGCTTATCACTTGTCTACTACAGACTATGGTTAAAATTTAAATTTGATCAGGATCAGCTAGTGCTTTAGCTAATTTAGCTAAAGAATCAACTTCCATGTTAATGGACTGGGGAACCATAGTTATTTGAACATGTAGAATTTGTCTCATAAGTTCTTAAGCCATTGTGTGGTATTTCAGAAGCTCAAATTTATGGATTTTTTTATCCACCTCCCACTTGACTAATAACCAATTACAAGTCACCAAAGATATATAAGCACGATATTCTCATGTTGAGGGTCACTTCTAGTCCTATAATTACGGCCTTATATTTAGCCTCATTATCTATACATGATTTTAAGAGGGAATATGAATATTGTAAAATGCCTCCAATTAGAGTGACAAATATAAGTTTGATGCCTATTTTAATTTGTGGAAGCTTCAGCTTGATTTCTACTTTAATGGATGATACTCCATTAAAATATAGCTTCCAATAAGGTTCTCCTTCTTCAGCAAAAAGGATTTCATCATCGGGGACTTCACAGTTCAATGGAGAGTCATCTGGCACTAGGTGAGGCACAAGAAAATTGGCAAGGTATTGTCCTTTAACCACCTTTTGGGGAGTGAACCTAATATTATACTCTGTAAAAATTATGGCCCATTTTGCTGGCCTTCTAGTGAAATATAGACCTAGTCATCACATATTTTATAGGGTCAAACTTGGATATTAAAATAACCTGTTGAGAGAGCAATTAATGTCTGAGCTTTTTGACTATGAATATAGGCACCAAATAATTTTTTTGATGCAAGAGTAGTTTCTTTCTGTGCCGACTAAAATTCTATTTAAATAGTAGTGTGTTTTCTTTTCTTTCTTTATCATTCTAGGCAAGAAGTACCCCTATGGACCCTTTCATTATAGTTGTGTAGAGATCAAGGTTTTATCAGGAAGGAGTGCTACCAAGACTAGTGGTTTTAAGAGATATTGCTTAATTTCTTCAAAGGCTTATTAGAATTCTTGATCCCAAATGAACAGAGCATCCTTCTTCATCAGTTTAGAGAAGGGCTTACATTTTTTAAAGAGAGTTGAGATGAATCTTCTTATATATATGAGTTGACCTTGGAGTGATCTCAACTACTTTGGGTTGCTGGGTAGTGGCATGTTCAAGATGACTTTGATTTTAAATGAATTTATTTCGATCCCTCAGTACCTGACAACAAATCCGAGGAACTTCCCAAAAGATACCCCAAAGGCACAATTCATAGGGTTCATCTTTATGTTGTATTTTCTAAGGTGGTCAAAAACCACTCTTAGGTCTTGGATGTGCTCATCTTTAGACCTGGTTTTGATGACCAAGTCATCCACATGGAATTTGACTAGTTTATGTATAAGGTCATCAAAAATTCAGGTCATGGCCCTTTGATAAGTGGCACTCGTATTTTTAAGCTCGAAAGGCATCACCTTGTAGCAATAAATGTCAATTGCAGCTCAAAATGTCAAATGTTTTTTATCATCAAAATGCATTTAGATTTGCTTATATATCGAGAAACCATCCATAAAGCATATCAATTCAAAATTGGCCATATTGTTGATCATGATTTTCATTATGGATAATAAAAAATTATCTTTTGGACATGCTTTATTTAAGTCTCTATAGTCTGCACAAATATAGATTTGGCCATTCTTCTTCTTGACTGGCAGAGTATTTACAACCTAAGCTGAATATTTTTCTTCCCTAATGAAGCTAGCTTTGATTAGTTTCTTTGTTTCTTCTATCAATTCTTATTCCAAATCAAGTTTCATCTTCCTAGGTGCCTGTTTGACAGCTGAATGTTCAGAATTGAAAGCCAACTTGTGGACTATGACTTTAAGATCTAGCCCAAACATCTCCTTCTAACTCCATGCTAAACAGTTAATATATTCCTTGAGTACTGCTTTGAGTTGGGTTTGGCTCTCCTCTAAGAGTTGTGTGCTAATAAAGGTTAGCCTGGGATCTTCCTCTGAATCTAGATTAATTTCCATCAATTCATCGATCGTGGCTTGCCCCCATCCTCAAGTTTTGGTGGAGCTTCTTTTGGTTTAAGGATCATGTTAATCAGGATTTGGCAAGAGTTCCTCTCTTAGTTTGGAGGGCATTTTAGCTATATCATGCCCCCCTTTCTTTTGTTGTTGATGAAGTTTTATTAAGAACTTTATCTTCTTATAATACATGGAGATTTGTGGCTAGCTTGATTCATATAGTTTGTGTATTAGGAATGTTTGATCAGCCTCATTATTGTACAAAGGTTCAATGGTGACCATAATATATGTATGGATATTTGGAGTGATGTACCCTAAGCCTTTGGAATCCTTGTTTCCTCTTTTGGGGATATAAGCAGTAAATCTCATAGATTTTTGAAGAAATAAGTTTCTTCTTTTGTTTGTTGAAGTTTGTAGTCGGACTTCTTGACTATTCAACAAAGAGTATTTGAAAAATACTTAGGTATGACCATTGGCTAATAGTTACCATATCTTCTGGATCCTTAGATTTTAGGATTGCATGCATGCTTGGAACATAAGGGATTATCTTATAAAATAATATATCCTTTTTTCCTTTATGTCTTGGAGGAATATAAAAGGTTATTAATTTCTCCACAACATTGATACTTAATTCATCTAGTGGCTTAAGTAAGCCTTTTTGGACTTTAGTAACAAAGAGAAAACTCTTTGTTTGACCTCCATTATCATCTTCATCAAAAGAATAGCCACCCAAGCAAAATGGTGGGGTTTCTTCATCTAAGGAGTTCTTGTTGCTCCCTAGATGAGGAGGGGTGAAGATTAGATGAGCGATCTTCTTCTTCACTTGGCTAAAGGAAGCAGACCCTTTATCAGCATGAGATCTTTGGTAGTATTTTGCATCATCATAATGTACCTCATGAACATCAAAAGGATATACATCTCCATTAATTTGGCATTCATCACCATCTTCAAAGTATTTGAGACATTAAAGTGGGGTTGATGGCACCACCTTATTTCATGTAACCATGGTCTCCCTAATAATGCTTTATATGACAATCAGTGTTAATGACATAGAACTTAGCATCAATAATTAATTTGTCTATTTTCAAAGGTATGGTTATGGCTCCAAGAGCTCTTTGACTATTTTGATTAAATCTTTGGATGGTTATAATTTCAGATGATAAGTGGCACATGTCCAGAGCTAAGGCCTTTAATGTATAAAGAGTCATCAAAGTGACTAAAGAGCCTATATCAATGAGGATGCAATTAATTTTGATTCGATCACTATTCCCTATTATGGTCTATTGTCCTTGGTAGCTGGTCATCTTTTGTGAAAGTGATGGTATAAGTCCAACAAGCATATAAAGACTCCTTCACTTTCTCTTCAACAAAGTATACCTAGTAATTAGTTGGGTTTTGCAAAATATACACTAATGTGTCACTAAGTCTTGTGATATTATTAGGGCATCAAAGATACTTAGCATGGCAGGGATCTTTTTGAGATGAGCTGCTATGTTATATCCTACCTTCTTGGGTGCAAGTTCAGCTTGCAAAGGCTCGGTGTCCTCATTTATTTAAATCTCTTTATCCTTATCTCTAGGGATATTCTTATCTCTAAGCACTGGAGCTTGTCTATAGCATTTTACCACCTCTAAGTTGTATTCGGTTTATATTCTTCAATTAAAATCTAGCATCATGAGACAAGTAAGACTTTTCCTTGGAGTCACTACCAAGGTGGATCATGATACAATAGGTGGTGGATTCTTACCCCTGATTGTAGTTTCCCAAATATCTTCAGAATATGTGACTAGATGATAATTATCCCATTCAACATATAAATTGGACATTAGAGGCCTCCTTATGGAGAGATTTTTAGAAACTCTTTAGATAAACCTTTCTACTTTATCATCTAGCATGACCTTCTTTAGGACTTTGTATTTAAGACACTTATTTTGTGGATATTTGGATTGGCTTGACACAAGAGTTGAGTGGGCTCTAGCATTAGCTTGCTTAATCCTATCTTGAAATGCTTACTTATTTTTCCGGTGCTTGCTAATATAGGGCCTCCTGAAGCAATCATAGAGTTGTTCTGACTCAAGACATAGAGTCATGTTCAATGTCTATGTCCTATATGTATAATTCCTCTAAAGTTGGTAGGGGGCACCCTTCCACAAGTTCTAGGACTAGGACTTCACCAAATCTAACGGGTTGACCATCTACTGCTAGATCACTTAACGAAAATTGAGATGGCTACTCATCAGTGTTTACTTTGGATATATGAGTCACCATGCAATAGGAAGAAATGAGCTCCTATAATGGTCTTCGATAGTGTCTAGCTTTCTTGACCTATGTTTGGAGTAGTTGGCATGAATGACTATTTTGATCTTAGGAGGATCGGTAGGTGATTCTTCACCACTCTAGCAAGGTCTTTTGTGTAGCATTATATTCTCTACTAGTACCTTTTCCATCTTCTAGACTTCCTCACAAGGCATGTTAGTCATGTTTGGCATGCTTTCGATATGGGCAGCCATAACCTATACGTGTTTGTTCAGCATTTGCATTTGCCCCTTGACAAACTTCATGTTAGTTATTACTAGTTCTTTCACGGTGCCTAGCTATAGTTTGAGCATGCCATAGTCATATTCATAGGTGATCCACTCTCTGAGATAGTCATCTCAAGAGTAGCCCTTAGGGAGACCCATGGGATCTTTCATTTCATCAAAAACATCTCCAATGAATCTATTCACTCACCTTGCGCCCTAAATTTCATCATTATTGAAATGATGTAGCAGGGATCGACTTGGTTGTAAGCCTCTGATAATATATATGGCAAAGCATGTTGCCACTAGAAGTTCACTTTCTTTATCTCTTACAATAGGATCCTCTAGTAGAGCTCTAAGTTTGTCAGGGAAGAACTCCTTAAGAGATAATTGCCTTCTTTCTCCTTCGACATATTTCTCTAGAGCATCGATGTATTCTTGGATGATTGATTTCTTGACATCATATTCATTCAGCTGAACCAACCTTTTTTTTGCTTCTATTCTTTTTCTTTTTGATGTTTTTGGTGGGGGGTGGATATTTTTCTGATGAACCTTTCCTTATCACCATCCTAGAATTTTGAAGATTTTTAGCCATCTTGTTTATTAGCTTTTTTAGCCTTTTAGAGATGAAGATCTCCCACAAGTGCACCTGCTTGGGTGTACACTATACTTCTTCTCCAAAGAGGAATTTGGCAAGTGGTTCATATGATTTGAACATAGTAATGTGATTGATATATTTAGTGGCATTTCAAATGAGGCTAACTTTGAGAGAGTTAGCTTGCCCTCTTGGTATTGCCTTTCAACCCAATTTTTAAATAAAAAGCAATCTTCAATAGTATGACCCAAAGTGCTATAGTAAGGATAGTAGTTTGAATGATCCTTTTTATTGGTTTCATTTGACCCTTTGCATTTTGGAAGTTGAAGGCCTAATTTTAGGGCATCTTGAAAGATTTTACCCATCCTCTCTTTTTTAAAAGAGTATTTTTTTTCTTTAGCTTTTACTCAAAATCATTGGATGGTTTCACTTCCCCATGTCCTCCAAAAGTTGGTAGTTTCTGAGAGTTACATATGCTTATGGTGGGGTTCGTAGTTTCTTATCTTCATTTGTTGCGAAGGATGCCCTTACATTTTTAGATGGCTCCCTTCGCTTTGCCTTATCTTTTTTTATTTTGGGATTTTGTGAACTAGGCAAAACTGGGGGACCAATCCTCTCCAACTTCCTGACATGTGCAATAAGGTCTTAAAAAGTATGAATAGAAGAGGCACTTAGATAGGGTATCATCCAATTCCTCCTTATGATACCAAGGACTAAATTTATAGTTTCAAATTGGCTTATGAATTATTCATACCTAATACTGAGGTTTCTCCACCATGTGATATATTTCAAAACTAATTCATTGTCATGTTTTAGTGTTGAGACAAGGTCTACAATGGTCACCTTGTCGTTGACTCCTCCAAATCTGATTTGAAAAATTTCTTTCATTTGTGACCAAGTTTGTATAGACACTGATTGCAAACTAGTATACCACTCAAATGCCACCTCGGTTAATATTGCCAAAAATTGGTAGAATAACAATAAGGAGTTATTGCTTGAGTCCTGACATAGTGTCACAAAATAAGCTATATATTGTTCAAGGTTACTAATGCCATTAAACTGTTTGAACTTAGGCACTATATAGCCCTTAGGATATGGCACTTGGTCTTAATGACTAGGGGATAGTTTATTTGCATTATTTATCATACTTGTGTCATTCTCTTGTCTTAGTTGTACAACCACCATTCATTGCACTTGCTATTGAATGTATATTGACAGCTCCATATTAATAGGAATTCTTGAGATGACGGATTGGGTATCCCTTACTGATGGAGGAGGTGCTTGTGAAGGACCTATATTTTCAAGGATTTCACCTAAAAGGGTTTGTCATCTACCACTTCTATAGCTTCCTGAGATGATTGTTGAGATCACTCCAACTTGTTGAGCTTTTGCCTCACTTGTACCATTATCTCCATCAATTCCATAACCTTCTTCTAAGCTTCATCTTTCTTTATTCCTTATTATCTCAGTTGTTCCTACAGTGCTTCTATGATCATTTTCTTATTAGAGCTTTTGATTATGACCAAAGCTTCTGTCGAAACATGAAGATCCACATCTTGAGGATCAAGTCTTGTCTTGGTGTGTTTTAGGTCGAGGTTAACTTCTCTCATCAATTGGGTTACCTCATTCAGGAGTTTGCTCATGGAGCGAGTAGCTACATCTTCTCTCAGGCGTGGTACTAAGGATTAGTTCACAAGGGCCCTTTTCTCCTGAATCTCCTTATTTGTAAGCCTTGTTTGTGCAAACTTCTTTTAGCATTTGGCTTGTTGAGGTATGGGCTCATATTCTTTCTGGAGTTATGGTGAGGAATGACTCTATCAGTGGGGTGGTCTCCCCTTTTAGGAGTCTCATGCTAAGTTTTAGTCTTATAGTGGCTCTTGTTATTTTTTTAGTTATCCACCATAGTCTTAAGGTAGGACTATGCCTCCTTTAACTTACTTTTATCCTTCTCTAGGCCACTTAATAGAGCAAAAAAGTTAGAAGTGGGAATGGCAATGACCATCTTCATTCAAGGGGTGGGCTTCCAAAGTTGGATGAAAATCCAAGTAGCTTTTCCTTTGCTCATGATAGTCAAGATGAATTCTTTTCCATCCATGCACATGTCTAGACTTTGCTTTTGGTGGCCCTTTTTAGGAGTTTGGGTGAAGGTGATTGAAGACTGAACTTCATTTTGAGCCTAGTCTCTAGAAGACTGATGCCCTTGCTAGTTTAAACTCAGCTTCTGACTCTTTATCAGATTGGCTCTTCTCATTTGGAATAATAACATTGGGTCCTTTTACCCTTGAAAAAAGGCAAAAAGCAGGCTGATCTCGCATAACTGTAACCTCAATTGGCATGGTGGTAGGTGCTCTCTTGAGCTGAATGGCCTTGAAAATGGTTCCAAACTTGATTTGAACTTCAGTTGCCTCTACGACAACCATCGATTGAGGTAGACACATAGTCACTCCTTCCCCTAGGATGATGATGTACTTTAAAGTGGAGAGGTTCTTCATTGATGCCATTGGATGCTTTCTTCTACAAGAAGAAAAATAATTGATTAGTTTTCAAGTATAATTCTATTTCATTGACATCTCTATTGTGTTAGCTAGGTGTCTACATTTGGAGGAGAAGTCAAGTCCCACTCGGTATGCCAAAATTTATAGGATCATTGATCACCCAAGATAGCAAAGACACCTGGGAGTAATCTCAAAATAACAAATAAAAAATATGGTAGTTTGAATGAGCACTCAAGTGTTATAGGAACATGACTTCCAAAAGGTATAAGCCCCTATTGTTAATTACATTGACGTTATCAGAAATCTTCTAAAGTGAAAAACCTAACTAATAAAATAGGGACACAAAAGAAAAGAAGAAACTATTATTTTATTAATTTTAAAGAATAAAAGGATACATAGCTTAAGTAAGGGCATACCCTCGCGTTACACTTTAATAAATTTGAATATGAAATAAGAAAGGAAATGGGAAGAGCTTGATGTTTGCTATTTCCCCACTCCCGCATGTTGGACCGATTAGAATTTGGCTCAGGCAGTTCCTGATTTGATTGTTAATAGATGTTGATGATCAAGTTTAATAGTGTGTTTGGTGGGATGTGGAAGACAATGAGAGGAGTTTGAAGTATTTTCAATAAATTTGAGCTTCAGTGATAACTTCACTCGATGGCATTGCTAGTGGCTTGTCCAGTATATCTTTGAGCTTTGGGAATAACTTCATATTTTGAAGTGTTTCCATAGCCAATAAGTCATAGATGATAACTTTATTTGATTTAAAGTGTTTCCATAGCCAATAAGGCATAAGCAATAATTTCATAGCTAAAGTATTTCCATAGCAGATAAGACATAGGTGATAACTTCAGGGTTTGAAATATTTCTATATCTAATAAGATGTAGGTGATAACTTTATGGTTAAAGTATTTCATAGCCAATAAGGAGTAACAATAACTTCATTTGAGCAAGGCGTTATGGCTGACTAACTAAGCAAGTTTAAGCCTACCTTAGTTTAGTTTAATTTGATAATCTTTGGCCTCTTAGGCATATTATCGATTAAATTTGGACCATTACCAATGCATTTGGGTTAGCTTAGCTCAAATGGTGCATCATCAATGGGTTTTAGGGTTGACTAGCGTTGAAGTATGACCAATAACTTTAAGCTTGTTGTTTGTTGACTACATTTGAACAAGGCATTGTGGCTGACTAACTAAGTGAGTTCAAGTCTATCTTTGGTTCGATTTGCATTGCTTGAAGTTCAAACTCAACTTTGATTCAAATCTAATTTGATTCAGTTCAATATTCAGAATTTGATTGAATTGCAATTCACTAGTCCCTTCCTAAGGGATAATAATATGTTCTGGTTTTCTCTTTCCAAAACCTGTAGTGATTGAGTTTGCACTGATGCTTGACGGTGAATGTTTAACTTGCAATAACAATAATTCATCAAGCTTGAAATTGATTTTCAAAAGAATATTTGTCAAATACTGATTATTGACTCTAGTGGGAGCAATATTGATTTTGATCTAACTCTAATTTGACTTAGTTAAATATTCAAAACTTGATTTTGGCTCGAATCGAATTTATTCAATTCAGATCGAGTTTGATCTTGTGTTGGGCTCTTATCAAGTTTGGGTTTGTATCTTAATACACTTCAGTTCAAATTTATGTTGATTTAGATTTGACCTAGTTTCAATTCAAGATCAACCTATTTCTGATTTGACTTTAAGTTTGATTTGACTTGATTTACTCCAATTAGGGTTTGATTCGAACTTAGTTTGACTCAAACTAGATTTGATTTGAACTTAACTTGATTTTGAGTTAACCTATAGAATTAAATTTGAGCTAATTTGGTTCAAATTAACTTAATTTAGATCATTGGTCCAGTTCAGTTTGAATTTTAGTCCATCAAGTTGGTTGATCTAGATCAATTTGATGGTTTGTTTGAGTCAATTCAATTTTGTTCATTGAGTTCAATTTAATTTGAGAGCCATCAGACTATCCTAATAACTTTGGGTGAGCCAGCGAGTTAGTCTTAGATGTGCAAGCTTGAGAGCTAGTTGAGAAAAGCGAGCATGAAAGCTAGTATAGAGGTGCAAACTCAAGAGCTGGATTGGGTGCAAGCACAAGAGCTAGCTTGATTTGGCAGATTCGAAGGCTCCCTATAGTTTTGATGGCCTGAAGGCTAGTCTAATTTTAACGAGCCAGAATATTGTCCTAGTTTTGGTGGGCCTAAAGGCAGGCCTATAGTTTTAATAGGTCCAAAGTCTGGCCTTGTTTCGGCAAGCCCAAAGACTAGTCTAATTTTGGTGAGTCTAAACATTGGCCTATAGTTTTAATGGGCTCGAAGGTTGGCCTGGCTTCAATGGGCCAATGGCTGGCCTGGTTTTGGAAGGCCAAAAGGCTAGCTTGATTTCACCAAGCCCGAAGGTGGGCTTAGTTTTGGCAGGCCTAAAGGTTAGCCTAGTTTCAATAGGCCCCGTCAACTGGCATGGTCTTAGTAGGCCTAAAGGCTAGTCTAATTGTGGTAGGCTTGAAGGCTTGTTTAGTTTCAATGGATCTAAAGATTGGTCTAGTTTTGGTGGGCACTAAGGTTAGTCTAATTTTGGTGAGCCCAAATACTAGCCTAATTTTGGTAGACTCAAAAGTTGTCCTAATTTTAGCAAGCCCAAAGGTTAGCCTAATTTGAGCATGTGCTCGAAGGCTGGCCTAATTTTTAAGGGTCTGAAGGTTGACCTAGTTTTGGCTGGCTTGAAGGTTGTCCTAATTTCAATAGGCCCGAAGCCTCACCTGAGTTCAGTGGGCCCGAAGGTGAGTCTAAGTTAAGCAAGCCTGAAGATAGACCTTATTTTAGTAAGCCTAAAAGCTGGCCTAATTTTAGCAAGCCTAATGGCTAGCCTATGTTTGGTGGGCCCAAAGGCTGTCCTGATTTTGACAGGCCTGAAGACTAACCTATGTTCAACGAGCCCAAGGCTGACCTATTTTGGCAAGCCTAAAGGCTAGCCTGGCTTCAACAAGCCTAAAGGCTGGCCTGAAGTCTAATTATCCACCAAAGTGCAAGGCCGCAAGTAGCTGCGATGGTCAATGCGCAAGAGGTCTATAGGTAACCATGAGCATGAAGATGACAGTCGTGCAAGTATAGACACGATACAGATGAGTGAAGGTGCAGGTGACCACAAGCCTGGGGCAAGCCAATTTTCCTCCTGAATTTCTTTTGGCAAAATTTTTCCTTTTTCTTAGGCTAACTTTCCGCTTATTATTTTTTCCCTTTTTTATTCCTTCTTGATTCCTTATTCTCTTCTTCCTCACAAAAACCTAACTGTCCCACTTTTTTTTTGCTCGGCAACCAATGGTAGGAGGAGCCCCCTTTTCTAGACTCATAGCTAGATTTGGCCACTTCTAGCTAGATTCAGCATCCTCCGATGAAGCATGTGACTAGCGAAAAGGATGATGTGATAAGGAGAGTGGCTTAGTGCAACTATGGCCATGGTAGATGGTGGCTTGTGCGTGGATGGTGGTTGTGGCTAATGCTTGGAAGGCAACTGTAGGGTGGAGGACTTCAAGTAAAGATCATAATGAGATAGGTGGGTGAGCAGCTTAGGGCACGGCCAGGCTTCGACTAGCATGACACTGAAGAAGGGCGAGTGGAAGGTCTCTGACGAGGTAGGAGGAGTTCAAGGGAAGGCTGGGCCAACACCATGGGGCTCAAAGCAGGCTAGTGTAATGGGCAACAAGGCCGAGTTGATGCACAAAGGGTGGTCATGACAAGGATGGAGATAGGCTAGGAAGGAGCCCTAGTACAAGAGAAGAGGAGAAAGAGTAGTGAAGTAGAAGACGAAAAGACAGAAAAAAAAAAAAAACAAAGACCCTTACTTTTTCCTTGCTGATTGGTTGTTGTTCCTATTTGATTTCTCCTCTTTGATCCTTTGCTCCCTAAACTGCTACTCCTCTCTCTCATCTCCACATTCTAATCTCTCTCTTTCTCTCCCTCTTTCAGGTGTTAACAAGATTTATATAAAGTTCACAGACATGAAATTAGGTTAAGCCCAATTACTTTGTTTTCAATTTTTGAATGATTGATATGGCTACGGATGGATATGATGTGATTGGATGAGCTGTAGATATATATGGATAAGTTTGATTCTTGTACATGATAATAATTTAAAAGTTATACTCATTTCAGACATTGAATTTATAAAAGAATTATTTGCAAATGTTTTTTAAAAAATAGACTAAATTATAATTTTATGATTTTCAAGGGTCTTTTTATAAAAAGAATTTATTTTTAAAATTTTAAAACTTCCATGATCCTTTTTGAATAAAATCTGGATGGATGACTTATTCTGAAAGCTTAAAATTCTAGGGGTTTATTTGCGTATATAAAATTTTGAGGAGTTTACTCATAAATTTTAAATTTTACGAGGACTAATTTTTAATTTTAAAATTTTATTGAATTTTTTTCGTAAAATTTTTATCCTAAGAGTCTATTTGTAAGAAAAATCTAATCAAGGATCTTATTATAGGAATTTACTTGATCCAGAACCTATTTATAAAATACTTATTTTTTTTCATTTTAACCTAGACTTTAGATAAATTTTGAATCCAATTTTAGTCCAAATATCTAACTCACTCAACCTATTTGGATTAAAGCTATATTAATCCCAAATTTCTTAATGATTCAAGTCTGAATTGAGATCAATTTTTAGCCAAACTCGAACGGAATTTTAGTTTGGCTGAGACTTACATTTGAGCCATAATTTAGTAGTATACAAGTCTCAATTTTAATCATATTTCAATTAAAATTTGATTATGATAAAAATTACCTCAAATAAAAATTAAAAAATATTAGTACAAACACATATGTTTCACATCATTTGCTCTTTCCAGTATCAAAAATAGAAAATATCACTTCATAAAGTTACTTTTCTTGAAAGTCATGAGCCAATCTGGTATTTCTAGAAGAGGAGCCCCTCAAAAATAACTGCCTCTTGCTTCATTCTCTACTCTACCTCTCTTTACATGATAAGAGACACAAGACATGGTATGAACAACAAGGTGAAGAAGCTTTAGGATTTCCCTCAAGATAATCCTCCAAGTAATCAAAGTCAAATCACTTAGACTGACTAGTCAAGTAATTAATCACTTCATAAGAGAATCATAACAAAGGGAAAATCTCTCTTGTTGGCCCCAAATTCTAAGTCCATTCCAATACAACTCAAGGCTTTCCCCCGACTATTGTCAAAGTGGCAATCTTTCCATTATGGATGTAGGGCTCTAATCCACCCAAAAAGGAAAAGTAGAACTCCTTTTTACCAAAACAGGATGTTCCCCTCAAAAACAAACACCATTCTACTTTCCTATTCCATGCAAGGATGAAAATAAGAAATGCTCATATTTAAAATATTTGAGTATATGCAACAGCTCTCTTCCACTAGCACATGACAAGAAAAGAGGGCATATTGCCCATGCATCCACTGTGAATGCTCAATCAAACCTTTAACCCATCCTCTCAGAAACAAAGATGGAAAAGGTAAAATCAAATATTCTCTCATTCAAATGCTTAAGGATAAGCATGATGTTGAAGTATTTGGAGTGGACAACAAATTCATTGAGATAACACCAAATGAGATTTTTTTTTTTTCTTTCATTCAAATGCTTAAGGATAAGCATGATGTTGAAGCATTTGGAGTGGACAACCAATTCATTAAGATAACACCAAAATCAAGTTTTCCTCATTAATGCCCACAAAGGGGGCATATAGCTAAGGTATCCAAAGTGCAAAGAAATGATAAAAGATTCTTCCCTTATCTTAAAAATTAGGGGCAAGTGTTTAAGAGACATCTATTGTTATGACAATCAAAGTAAAGCAATATATATTATACCTCTATTGCTTCCATAATCAATAGATGAAGTCAAAAGTCATGAAATTCTTGACAAAACTTTAAATAGACCACTTATATAGTAACAAAATCAAACATGCTACCTAAAAATGGCAAAAGAAGTGCACCACCTCTAATATAGTCAAATTAAGCTTATCCCCTCCAAAGTGATCAAGTCAAATGGATTACCTCCAAAATGGTAAAATCAAATATCTCATCTATGAAGATTGCAAAATCAAATATGTCGTCCCTAATATGGTGAAATCAAGGTAGCAATTTTCAAAAAGTATCTAAATTAAAGTCTATTTTATTTGATGATCAAGCCCATATTTAAAATGGTAAATTAAGTTCACTTCCATGTGGCAAACTAAGTCCATTTTACATAGTTATCAAACTCACATTTTCAGAGCAATCAAGTCGAGGTGGTAAATCAAGTCCACTTTCATGTGATAAATTAAAGTCTATTTTGCATGGTGATCAAGTCTGTATTTAAATGACAAATTAAGTCTACTTTCATGCAGTAAATTAAGTCCACTCTCATGTGGTGAACTAAGTTCACTCTCACATGACAAACTAAGTCCACTTCCACATGGTGAAGAAAGTCCAATTTACATGATGATCATACTCACATTTATATTGCAATCAAATCCAAATCCATGTGGCAAATAAAGCCCATTTTGCATGGTGATCAAGCATGCATTTACATGATGAAGCAAGTCCATCTTGCATGACAATTAAGCTCAAATCTACAGGGCCCCCGAAGGAGACAAATCCAGTATAGGGATTGTCAAAACAAAAGTAAAGCCAAACCATGCTTGTATTTTTCTCACAAATAGAAGACAAGTAATAACTAAGATGCTAGGGTCATCATGTAAATCAAATAGTATAATGAAAGACTGTACTCAACTACAAAATATTTTTGTATTACAAAATTAGCCTGATGAGAAGTTATCTTACTTCATAAGGGCCCAAGAAAGTTGAATAGAAAGACTGTAAGAAACCAATCAAACAAGCTGAACAACTTAACTAGAAAACATGTTTACCATATATTGTATTAATTTACCATAAAATCAAAGGGTACATAGTAAGCTGAGATAAACTACAATTATCCAAAAATCAAAGGGTACATAGTAAGCTGAGATAAACTACAATCCAAGGATAATTGCCAACTAAACTATCAATATAATACAACCACCAAGGAGTTTCCACTAACAACATATACAAGAAACTAGAGAAAACGAGAACTTTATAGCTTACCTTAGTAGAACCAAGTAAAATCTTTATTGCTTAGCATAGCCAATTGTTCGCATTAATTATGCCTAGAAGAGCATATGGAAGACTCCCTCTCTCTCTCTTTATATATATATATATATATACATCTGAGCAACTCTAAAATAAGCTCTCTTCACCTCTTCAAATTTCATCATTGTTAGTAGTAAAGAATATGTCTACTACAAATGAGCATACTATATTGTAACATCACATATGTAAGACTATAACCATCATAGCTACTAAATACTATCCTAGTGGTGAATAGAGTGATAAGCTTACAAAAACATAATGCAAAACAAAAAAGTTATAGGACTTCCACCTGTAAAAAATCACACCCAAATTTAGTTAAGCCCAAGAGGATAGACCAACATATGGATCTAGGCCAATAGATGAACATTAGGCCTGTGACAAAAGCAACATACTCATATGTGTGTTCACACGAGTGAATAGTTAGTTTAGATAATAAGTAGGTTAGCGATGCAACTAAAAGCAAGGAATAAACTCCCCCATAGGACCAGATTTGTCATAAAAGGAAAACTAAAGGCAATGGCTCCTGCATTACCCTAAAATAGGGAAACTTTATTTGTGCATTATGACAATAGTTTATCAAAGGAGTGGCAGGCCAAGAATCTAATAGGAGATCAATCAATTGGGTTTCATAGTAGTAGTTGTCACTATACCAAAATAAAATCATCTCCAATGCATAAGACAACATTGGGAATAGTCTGGGAAGTTATACTCAAGAAGTATCATGTAGCCTTGAGATCGCCATAACAAAACTCATTGCTTTAAGGTATTTTTATCAAAGAAACAAAGTAATTAACTTATCAAAAGATAAGAATTAAGATAAATGGATGAAGGGATGTAACTTAGTCATTAGAAGAGATAGGGAAAAAAATTGTATGGACAAGGTGAACTAAAACTAGCAAAAAACAACAAAAACAAAAGAAAAAAATTTGTTGTAATTTCCCAGAAGGCATAAAATTAGCAAAATATAGGAACTCGAAAGGTTTAGAATATAAATTATAGTAGGATTCCCAAGATCAAAGCATGTATCGATAGCGTAAGTCAAAACACACAAAATGCAACAAAAACAAATCATTTTTTGGTTGCAAATTCTCAAAAGGCATGAAATTGGTTAAAATAGAGGAACTCACAGGTCAAGAATATAACATGCAATAGGATTCCCAATATTTGAGCATACATGAATGAATGCTCCATATTTAATCAGATTAAAACTAAGTCAATTTGGCTAAATTGATTAAGATAAGCCAATTTGATTTGAACAGACCACCAAATAGACCTAAGTTAATCAAATTGATGGACTAAAACTCAAATTGAACTAGATCCAAATCTAAATTGTGTTACTCTAAATCAAATCGATTCAAACCCAAGTTCCAATCAGGCTCAAATCGGGTCAACCCAAATCAAAATTAATTCAGCCCCATGCTCCAATTGGGTTCAAACCAAAACAACTTGAGTCAAATTGTATTAGACCCTACCTTGATCAGATTCAAGTAGGGTTAACTCAAAATCAACTCGAATTTGAACAAAAACCTAATTGGGTTAAATCAAGTTTAAACCAAAGCTAATCGGGTTAAACAAAGTTGAATCCTAATCAGGTCAAACGGAACTCAAATCCAAACCCAATTTAGGTCGAGCTTACACTAGAACCAAGTTAAACCTAAGCCAAAATTAGGTCAAACTTGAACTAGAACCATGTTGAACCTAAACTAAAACCAACTTGAACATGAACCAGAGCTCAATAAGTGTCCAAACTTGGGTCAAACTTGAATCCATTCAAGGACTGAACCTAAACCTAATAAGGGATAAAACCCAAACCAGGGGAGGATCCATTGAGGATCCAACAAGAATCCATTAAGGATTGGAGCTAAGACTTATTAAGAATTCAATAAGAACCTACTAAGAATGTGGTCCTAGATCCATTAAGGATCCAATAAGAACCTAATTAGGGTTGGATCCAAGATCCATTAAGGATCCATCAAGAACCCATCAAGGGTTAGATACAAGATCCATTAAGGATTCAGTAGGAATCTAACGAGGATTGGATTAAAGATTCATTAACGACTGAGTCCCAGGCTCGATAAGAATTCAACATAAGGTTGAACATGACCAAAATCGAAACATATCAAACTCGAACAAAATCAAGCTTTGAACATTGAACTGCATCAAATTAGACTTGATTGAAATCAAGTTATGAGCATCCAATTGAATCAAATCATACATAAATCAAACTTGATTTTTGAACATCAAATTAGATCAAATTTGACTTGATCGAAATCAAGTTTTGACTATTGAACTGAATTAAATCAGATTTGGATTGAAATCAAATTTTGAGTATCGAATTAAACCAAATCAAACTTGAATCAAAATCAAGTTTTGAACATTGAACTAGATCAAATCAGACTTGATCAACATCATGTTCTAAACATTGAACAAAATCAAATTAGATTTGGATTGAAATCAAGTTTTGAACATCAAATTTAACCAAATCAAACTTGAATCAAAATTAGGTTTTGAACATTGAATTAAATCATATCAGACTTCAACCAAAACCAAATCTAACCTTCAAACGGAACCTAATTAAACTTGAACCAAAACCAAGTTTAGATCAAGTCAAATTTAAATCACTTGGAGTTAGTCAACAACAAGTTCATAGCCATCGATAGCACCTCAAATCCTAATTGACACAGGCTAAGAAAGATTGTCAGTTATCAAATTGAGAATGATCAACATAAGCAAAGGCTGCTAATCATTACTTCAAACCAAACAATCAATCATCCAAACACCATGTTCAAAAGAAGTCAATTGACAATAAATATAAAGCCATCAGTCATACCTCAAGCTCAATCAACTCAAGCTCCAAAGCCATTGGTCATGCTTCAAATTTAATTGAGAACAAGCTAAAATAGGCCATCAATTATCAAATCAGAAATTGTCAACATAAACCAAGGCAACTAACCATTTCAAGCCAAACTGAAGCAGGCTTGAACTTACTTAGTCAGTCAGTAAAATGTCATATTCAAAGAAAGCCAATTGACAATAAGTATAAAGTCATTGGTCAAACTTCAAGCTCAGCTAGCAAAAGCTCAAAGATTGTTGGTGACACTTCAAACTTAGTCGATCATACACCAAGAGGCCATCAATTATCAAATATGAAATGATCAGCATAAGCTAAGGTCACTAAACATTTCGAATAGAACTAAGAAAGCTTTGAACTTGCTTAATCTGTTAGCCAAATGCTTTGTTCAATAAAAGTCAATTGATAATAAATATAAAGTTGATGGCCCACACTTCAAGCTCAATCGACACAAGCTTAAAACTATTGGTGATGTTTCAAATCTAATCAACAACAAGGTAAGAGGTCATTGATTATCAAATTAGAAATGATTAGCATAAGCTAAGGTTGCTAGTCATTCTCTCAAACTAAAAATCAAAAAAAGTCAACTAATAATGAGAAGAAAATCATTGGCAATACTTCAAATCTTAATGAGGTTGACAAATATAAGCCATGGTAGTCAGCTATATTCTAAAATCTAGCAAAGGTATCAACATTTACTAAGTATGAAATTAGGCACCTATCTCAGTCAAGTTTTACTCGATCAAGTACATAGGAGTGAGGCAGCAATGAGCATCAAACCCTGTTCTTTTCATTTCTTATTTCATATCATTTATGGTTCTAAATTTTAATTTATTAAATTATAAAGTGAGTGTAAGCACTTATTTAAGGCATGTAATTCTTTTTTAAATCAATTAAATTATGATTTTTTTGTGTCACTGTTTTATTAGCTAAATTTCTTGTTTTAAGATGTTCCTGACAATTGTCAAGGTAATTAATAATAAGGACTTGTATTTATTGAAAAACATATACCCATAATTCCTTATTGCATACTCAAACACCCTCAAATTTTATTTGTTATTTAAATATTATTTCTCACGATTTTTAGCTATTTTGAGTGGTTGATTTCGACACCACAGTCTACTTATAGGAAAAAGAGGGAAGTACTTATTAGGTCCATTAAAGGCATATTGAAAATCCATAATATATTCATCCACATATTCATCATCATCTTAAAATAGAAGACAATGAAACAAGAATCAAACTCAACAACCTAAAGTAGGAAAATTGGAAAAAAAAAAAAAGTATATTACAAACAACTATTTTATCAACAATGTCCCCAAAAAAGATAAGCAAAATTGTTGTTGTTCAAATACAGCTGAATGACTTACTTCAGAATTAGACCCTAGCCAAAGGTTAACGGAGATAGACTCCTTCCTAACGAGCACACAACACAAAAAAGTGAAAAAAAAAAAAAACCAACAAAATTTTGTTCAGCATGTAACATAGTAAGGCATAAATGCATAGCCATTCATAGCAAATAGTGAATCAGACATGTTTTCCACTTTAAATGAAAAGGAGTAATTAAAATAAACGCAAGGAGCTTATAATGAGGACTAGATGAGGTTTTTCACATCCAAAATCCAAATCCAGTGTTCCAACTTTGAAAGTGGCTGGGTCCTGACACCACCAAGGTAAAACAGACGAGAAACCCATTTCCAAGAGATAGGAATGAGCTTTCTGCTACCAATTTCCCTTCCCCTAAAGGAAGCTATCAGAAATGGCTTCAACCTTCTTGATAACAGATTTTTCCAACAAAAAGACCCAAGACTAATATAACCATGCAAAGTAAAAGAAGTGGATTAAGTAGAACACGCTCGCCCAGTGAAAGACAAGAGCATGGCCTTCCATCAAGCAAGCTTGGAGTGAATCTGATCAAGCAAAAGGTGGCGACCAATATAACTCAAAGAAAAAGAAATGGATTAAGTAGAACAAGATGGCCAGTGAAAGACGAGAGCATGCCCTTCCATCAAGCAAGCTTAGAGTGAATCTGATCAAACAATAGTTGGCTAAGGGAAGCATCAAGTCTTTTGTATATCAGAGGAGCCCACAAATAAGTGAATGGCATCCTAGCTTCTTTCATAAATAGAATAGGCATGATTGTCCCCTTATTGGCAACAGTTTCAGAGAGCGCCACAAAGCCTTTGTCAGGCTTTCGCTTCAAACCTGCAGCTGAAAGTTAATCAAAGTATTTTGGAGAATAACAAAACAGTATCTGCATAGAAGAGAGGTGAGATCTACAATGGGGTGCCATCCATGGAGATAGTAACCATCGGGACATCTTTAAATGAAAATTTAAGAGAATTGATCCATCATCAGCACGGAAAAGTATTGAGAGAGTTGCCTTGCCTCGGTACACAAGCCCTTTGAAAAATCCATAAACCTCATCATTTACTTGAATGGATAGAATACTATGGAAAATCATGACATCTTAGAAGCTAAAGAAGGTATGACGAATTGAAAGAGTCAAAAGCCTTAGAAATATCAATCTTTGTAGAAAAACCTTCACCAGACGATTTTAGATGAAATCTCCTAGCAAGTCCTCTTGCCAAAAGAATATGATTCTCAATAGACAGCCTTTGATAAAATCATCTTGCTCCCAAGATATAACATCAATCATCAAGGGCTTTAACCTGTTAGCAATCAACTTAGTGAAGACCAATAAATATACATAATGTTAGCACCTGAAGCCCTAAAGCAATTATTGTTGAGTGAAAGCTTTACACATTCTAGTAGGATGTATGAAAAAATGCTTGATTGCCTTGCAAACATCATGAGAGATAATATGATGGCAGGATTTGGAAGAAAGCACTGAAGCCATTGGGACCAGGAGATTTATTAGTACTTCCAAAAACTATGTTAGAAATCTTATCAAATGTTAGAATTTGTAGCAAAGGAGTCATTTTCCTGCAAGTCAATGCATATTTAAGCATAATGGATATTGTTACAGTCAAAATAACTTTGCATTTATTTTATGGTTATAAAGCAACATGGGATAATCTGTAGCCATAAGACTTCAATTGTTGAAGCTCTCATTCTGCAACACACTGCTTAAAGGATAATAAATTTCTCATTGGCACCAAATTACCACCTGCTTTTTCACTAGAGAACCTGATAATGTTAAAGGTCTCCAATGGAGAGCCAGGTAAGGCTATCCACAATATGAGACATTGTAGGAAGGTCATGTCATAAAGACACCCTGGAATAACAGTTTGAACTATTACCACATGATAGTTGGAATTGATGAGAGGAAGATTGCACCAGACAGTCAATGAGTTGAGCAGAACAAGTGATTGCAGAGCACCCAATAGCATCATCATTACATTTGATAAGAATTATGCCACCATCACAGTCACCAAAACTATGGCAGCAACCATAACTTCCAAACAACTTATAGTGTTTTCAGAATAGTGAAGCTGTCCAGTTTAGTTTTGACAAAGCATGCCAGGTCAATTGCATGATGACACACAAATGACCTGACCTCCCTTATCTTGGTTGGTTCTCAATATTCCAGCACTCTAATCTGATTTGGACCATATGAGGACTATTCTAAGTTGAATAGAGGGTGGGGGGCCGTGCATTTTGGATTCCTCATTAGTGGCAGTAGGAACAGGCTGAGGATCCATAAAACCTTGAGCAGGTTGAGAATCATTAGAGCCTTGCCATTGTGGAAGTGCACTAGGATCAGTGGCAGGCTTGTACAGACATGTAGAAGCAGTATGAAGAAATGTATCTTCCACAACCAGATGGCTTCCACTCATAAGGAATCTCTGATTCACCACGAACCTCAAGTTCAACAAAAGAAGGGCAGGCAGCACCAAGAAGAAATGTCATGCATCTCCCACAATTAGATAGCTCCCAATCATAATGAATTTCTTTTACTCTGCTGTTCATCATGAATCTCAAGTTCAACAACAGAAGGGCAGTATCAGCTCCCTCAAAGTGTGCCAAGCAGTTAAATCATCCATGAACAAAGGGTGACCAACATGACTAGCAACCTTACCCACAATCATCAGAGGACCAATTAAGTGGTAAATTAGGCAGCCTAATCCAAATAGGAATAGATCTGAAATCTTAGTTTGCCACCCTGAAATCAGGTTTCAAGTATTTAATGGTAAATGGTTGTTCATTGATGAACCAAATCCGAGCTTTGAGAACCTTGCCTATTTGCTGGAGTATCAAGACCATAACTCTTAAGAACTTATTCCAAACAATGGACTGGACCTCAACGACTCCATAGGCTTCCAAAGCCACCAGACAGTTTCCACAAATCAGCCAAAATAGAGGCAGTTACCCAGACTATAGCAAATAGCATAGAGCTCCACAAAGAATTCCCTATATCAAGGTCCTGTCCGAAAACATCTAGCAACTTGTCCAGGAGGAAGAGAATAGAGTGTTTAATGGTTGCAACTCTAGAAGAAGAAAGAGATTTCCATAGATTAGGTAGCTGGGATGTTTGAAGAGAAGTTCTAGTTGACGCCTGAATGAGACGCAACCTCCCTACATTTTGTTAATCTGTATTCTGAAAACCAAAAACTTTGTTGCTCTAGTTGCATTGTTAAAGAGTTATTACTGGCTTTCCAAATCTAAAACTAATCATGAGTTTGCAAATATCAAGGCTTGGAATTCTTATTTCTCAAGTAGGAGTTTTTCTCCCACAATGTGGGTTAGATGCCCACAAAAATTTGAATTACCCAAAACAAACTTAACCAATTTTAACCATTTTCAGAGATCAAAACTCCATATTGGAGAACTTACATCCTAGCATAACCTCAGACAAAAAACAATAACAATAATAAATCAGGTCATCAAATTAAAACAAGGACATAGTCTAAGACAAAAGCAATTTAAAAATATAGAGGCATTGTTCACAAAAGTGTGTAAAGGATTCTTTGAGATGCAGTACACTACCCATTGGCAGTGTTACCGGGATAAGGATACGGGTATCAAGAATCTAAGTATCTAGAAGGTATTTGATACAGCAATTCCAGAGCGGTACGGGCATGGGTACGGCTCCATATATATAGATTTATACAGATCTATATGTCTGTGTGTATAAAGAAAGGAAAAAATAATGAGAAGAACTAGGGATTGCAGACTTCTCCAAATTAGAGTAAAAGAAAGCAATCAATTTGTCTCTGTTAATTAGAAAAAAGATATTGAATATTATGAAAGATTCCAGGGGTTACTTTGACAAGTTCTAAAGAACTTTAACCTCCCTGAACGTAGAAACATAACTAGATGTAGAAGAGAGAGAATACCACACCTATCCTTTTGATTGGACAGCTAGAATTCAAAGTTTCTAAGTGACTAAAGAATACCTATCATCAATTCTACATTGTAATGCAAGGCTTCTAAAATCAAATTTATGGACATTTAAAATTTTGACTATGTCCTGTCTTAAAAACGATCACGTATGAGCAGAAGAATGTTAGTGGCCAAAAGTGATTTACAAATTGGTAATGTTCTAGATCCTTATCAGACAAATGCCACAGTTTTTAGAGAACTTCGGAGTCAAGCATACTAAGAAACTAGACCACATGAGGCACAAAAAAAGGATCTAAAAATCATTAAGATGCAAAACAATGCAATAGCTTCATGTGCCAGGCAACATGGGAAATAAAATGACAATAACAGTGCTAGCTGTGATAGTTTGATTGAATACTTGTAGGTGTTCTAGTAATACCCACCGTTAGTTCTTAACAGCAAGGTAAGTGCATTGAACTTTAGGTTTTGATGCAAACTAAGATCTGGTTAACTAAGGCTTCTTGCCATACAGTTGCTGAATTGAGTGCAAGTATCAATAAGTTCTTCATCATAAAATGAACCTTAAAGCTCTTGCATCATTTCTAAATTTGATCAATCTATTCTGCATATGAAAGTGGGCCAGCATTGCATCATAATGAAAGCCAAGTCATGCCTTACGAGTGGCATGAAAATCTATAGTAGCATATCCTAGCAATATTCAGCATCAGATTGCATCATTTTCAGCCCATCAAAAACAGTTCCGTAATAAATTTAGTATACATGGTATTTTGGTCATGGTTACAATGATTAAGGAACCTGCACAACAGTAATAGGCACCATCTTATGCAGAATAATTTTCACGGTTTACTGCATTTTATTGCAGCAGCAGAAGATTGACACTATAATTTAACATCTTGAATCTTGAACTAATTAAGTTAATGGTGACATCACACATACCTCACAAGGGCAAAAGCTCCTGAAACCCAAGAATTAGACTTCACAATCATTTGTCAAAGTGCTATTTACAGTTCATACATATTTTGGTGTTCTCAACTCATGAAATATTATCCCTGGCTAGCAAAACACTCATGTAAATTCTTGTGAAAACATTAGATGGTGAAATATGGGACATGGGTTTCTAATTACATCATGTAAACAAGCTGAGCTCAAGTGAAACTCGGTTTAGAAAGAGCTGGCTCGAGCTCAACCCAAGCTTGGCCTATAGAGCTCAAGCTCATGTTCAGTCCAAGCTAGAGCTTGACTTGAGTCAGCTTAAATGAACTTTGAGCTCAGGTCAGAGGAGCAACAGAGGAGCACAAGGCGGCGAGCTCGAGATTGATAAAAGCTTAGGATGGAGGTCGGGGCTAACAAACCTGGGACGAAGATTGGGGCAGAGGATCAGGTGGAGGTCGGGGCAGACAAGCGTGGTGCAAGTCGGGTGGACTCAACAACCGCATGGAGGTTACAGTTGAGGCGCCAAATGCACAGTGGAGAGGAGCTCCAAGAAACACTAGCGGTCGGAGTGGAACGGAAGATTGTAGCCTCTCAGCCCCGGCCTCCACCCCGAGTTCCTCTCAATCCCAAGTTCCCTGCCTTGTGCTCCTCTACCACTCCTCTGCCCCAAGCCCAGGGTTTGTTTGAGCTTTACTTGAGCCGAGCTCAAGCTGTTTGGACTTGGACCAAACAAGAACTCAAGCTCTATAGGCTGAGCTTGGGTTGAGCTTGAGCCGCCTTTATATCTATGCCAAGTCAAGCTTGAGCTTGGCTTGTTTACACCTCTACCCCTACCTTTGTGGTCCTCCTCTTCCTCCTTCTCCACCTCCCTCACCCACGTCCCCCCCCCCCCCCCCCCCCCCCAAAAAAATACCTTTCTCCTGCCACACACACTCACACACAATGCGACACTAGCATTGGCATCCAAATCAAGGCTTGTGAAATCATGTTCTCATTATGATATTTCTTTGTTTTTCTCCATCAATTTCATCATTTGTGATGAGATCATTTGATAGCCTGATTTTACCACCAATTTTAGCAATTCCAAGTAAAATGAGATGTTTTTTGTGGACAAGGTGATTTCTTGCATCATTTTCTACAAACTATTTAGTGTTTTCTACAGTTTGTGGTTTGTGCTCCAAAGCATTTGGTTCAATCCTAGAGAAAAGGAGTGGAAGCCATCGAGAAACCAAGTCAATATGTTAAGGTTAGGCCAATGGCTCCCACCAGCAGAAATCAACTAGAGAAATTTGATATCAAGTTTATGGATTGGGATCTATGAAGGGTGTCTTTGGGATTGAAGTAGTCGCGGGGGAGGGGGGGGGGGGGTGGGTGTGGGGTGGAGATGGAGAAAAAGCGAGCTCTTTTATGCTCATATGCAGGAAACGATGGTGATTCTAGAGAATGTCCCCCAAATTTTGATGAGATTGATGATTTGAGGCTCCAAACGAAGCTGTTGGACACGAATTCCAGAGAGTATGAAGAGCGCAATGTTGAATTCCATAGAAGAAAATCTTCGAAAAGGAACCAAGAGAAATCAAAGCAAACATATTAAATGCAATGAGTTTGGTCATCATCAAAATCAAAGAGTCAACAGTTTTACTTGCTCTTCTTGAGAAAATTTGTTTTTGTTTCCAAAAGTAAGACTTTGAACCTAATTCACCCCAACCATAGTTTGCTTATCGTGTTCCAGAGATGCCTTCCCTATCACAATTCCACCAACAGATTTTCACCAAAGGATGGTGACCCATTTTATACCCACCAAAACATTATATAAAACACAAGTAAGCTGAGTGAACTAATCTTAGCTAACGCAATAGTTCATGCTTTCAGTAATAACAAAATAATATGAATTCATATCTCATTGTTAAGTAGCGTGGAAGAGAAATATTACTTAGAAAAGCCCAATGAAAGTTCAATAATTTCTAGATGGGCACTGAGCTTTCATGTTGCAAGCCATAAACATTTAAATGTTTTTTTGAGAAATATTCATGATACTCTCCACAATCCCAAAGACTAATAAAGATTTCAGACTACTTGGATGCACATAAAAAACAAAAAGATGTTATAATCATTTCATTAGCTCTAAACAGCTGATCAAGCTAAACTATGACATATTCATTATCAAGACTTTATGTACATCAGATAAATGCTAACTAAGCAACTCAAAGGTACAAATTATGTAAAACAATGTAATAAAGAAGAAACAATACCTTTTGAAGGCCTCTTTTGCTTCAACTTCACTTTGACATCAATACCATTATCAATGATGGACTGCAGCACAATCTGAAGCTTTCCCTTGATCTTATCCCCTTTCCTAGGTGTATAAACCACATTATAAATATCATCCTCAATTGCCCGCTGGGCCAAAATTTTTCCCACAGCAGCACAAGATTTTGAATCCTTTTTTGAACTCAAGTCAAATTTCAGATCCTTGGAAATGGAATGTGCCACAGCAACAACCTTGCTGGTGGCCCGATGAACTACGCAAGCACGAACCGACCCTCTTGTTATGAATATATCCAAGCAGAACGGCATGTGGTAAGGATCAGTCAGTTGGTTAAACGTTGGAGTCCTCACCTTCTCAGGACCAACTCCATTACTCCTCATAGCACCTTTTTCTCTCTCCTCGAGCAAATATTTGCTCTTTTGCTTCATAACACCATTCCTGGCACCCACCATAGCTGAAGTTTTGATCATCTCTGCTTTATTCTCGCTTTCTTTCCTCATATCTGTTTGCTTTGATTTCTCTCGGTTCCTTTTTGAAGATTTTCTTCTATGGAATTCAACACTGCACTCTTCATACTCTCTGGAATTTTTATCCAACTTGTAAAAGAGCTTCTTTTGGAGCCTCAAATCGTCAACCTCATCAAAATCAGGGGAACAGTCTCCAGAATCACCATCATTTCCCACAGGTGAGCACAAAGGAGCTCGCTTTTTCTCCATCTCGTCCCTAGACTGCTTCAACCCAAAAGACACCCTCCATAGATCCCAATCCATGAGCTCGATATCAAACTTCTCTGGGTGATTCCTGCCGGTAGGAACCATCGGCGGCAGCCTTAACATACTGACCTGGTTTCTCGATGGCTTCCACTCCTCTTCTCCAGGAATTGAACCAAAAGATCGGGAGCACAAGCCACAAACCGGAGAAAACACAAGAGAGTTCGCAGAAAACGGCGCAAGAAATCGCCTTTTCCACAAAAAACATGCCATTTTACTTGGAATTGCTAAAATATTTAATGGAGAAAAACAAAGATATATCCTGATGAGCAGATGATTTCACAAGCCCGGATTCGGATGCCGGCGCTGGTGTAGTGTTGGGGGGCAGGAGGGCCGCAGAGGTAGGGGCAGGGGTGTAAATGAGAGGCTTCGATATTCCGTTCCGCTCCGCCCACAAGGGTTTCTCGGAGCTCCTCTCCGCTATGCGACAGTCGACTCCGCCCCCGACTTGCGGCCCGAGCTTGTCCTCTCTGACCTGAGAGTTGGGAATGTTGGCTCGAGCTTGGCTTCGTTCTGACTCGGGAGTTGGGTCAACCGAAATATTATAAAAATTAAATTAAAATCAAACCGAAATATTTTGATTCAATTTGATTTAAATTAAAAATCGAAAATTTAGATAGATTTTATTTTTTTTAATTTAAATTTAATTATATTTAAATTAAAATCAAAACTAATATTATATATTTATATACACATGAAATTCAGTTCAATTCAATTTTTATCAAGATTTTAAGTTTCGATTTCAATTTCGGTTTCGACATCCATTGAAATCGATACATTTCGGTCGTTTCAATCGTTTTGGCTTTAGTTTTGGTCATTTTCGTTTCGGTAAAAATATTTCTTTAATTATTAATTATGTGTTGACCAGAGTTTGATTATATTTTGACTGTACTTTGACTTATAATTAAAATATGATAAAAAAATTTTAAAATTATAAAAGAAAATAAAAAAATTTATTAAGAATTTTATCATAATAGTAAATATAATTTAAATTAAATTTTATAGTTAAATACTCAGTGGATAGACCAACCTTCAAATTTAAAGATAATAATTATATTTAATTCACTAAAAAAAATTTTACCTATAAACCTCTACATGATTCTAGTTTACTTTATATAAATTTCTTGAATAATTTATATTTATGTTTAACGATTTTGAGTGCATACCAACCTTAGTTGATTAGCAATATTAATTCCTAGGATTAGGCGTAAATTTATTCGAAATAAATATTCAAAATGATTTGCATGTAAATAATAAAGATTATAGAGTATTAAACGTAATCATTTTTAAATTCTAACGTTAACATTTTGACACTTAGTTTTTATTCATTAACCAAGGGTTTGAGTTTCGATTTCAAACTCGGTTTCGACAATTAGAGAAATCAACGCGTTTTGGTGAAAACAAATTCCATTTCAATTTCGACCAAAATATTTTTTTATTTATTAATTAAATTTTGATCAAAATTTATGTTTATTTTAATTATTTTTTAACTTCAAATTAAAACTGTTATAATATGTTTAAACTTTTTTGAAACTGTAAACAGTATAATACACAAAAAAACTCATACACGTGAGCAATCTCATGCACGTAAACAGTATCTGTCAGAGACCGGTGAGAGCACGAGCACGTCGGCGCAAGGGTCAGGTCGACAAGGGCGTCAGAGCCAGGTCGGCAACGGCGTTGGCAAGGGTACGAGGGTGGCACCAGCTTGCGAGAGCGGGGGCCAAGCCGGCGAGGGCGCAAGCACGGGCGCTAGGTCGGCGAGGGAGCAGCGCCAAGCTGGTGAGCATGCGGCTACGAGCACCAGAGGCTGGCGCGAGGGCCAGGCCAGCGAGGGCGCGAGGCCGGCGAGGGAGCGAGCACCAAGCGGGTGAGCGCACAAGTACGGGTGCCAAAGGTCGGAGCGAGGGCGCTTGTTGGGGGAGCCGAAAAAATGTCGAACCGGAATAATATAGTGAATCAGCCACCAAACGATCCCAAAAGCTTAAGCTAATGGGATATGGATCTTTTTCATTATATATATTGGACCCTATCTATCTAATATCTGATGTGGGACTAATTTATCACACCTGACGTTATAACAATCTCCCCTTCAAGTGTGATTTGACCACATCAATTTTAATACTCTTAATCAAGAACTCTTTTATTCGACTAGTTCCACCGTGTGACCTACACCAACGGGTTTTTGTCTCATTCTTTTTGATTTTTTAAGAGAAACTAACATGCGACTCAATTCAGTCGCACCATCACGGTAATTTCGGTCTTAAGAGTTTGCACAGCTTCAAACCTGAAGCTCTGATACCATTTGTTGGGGAAGCCGAAAAAGTGTCGAACCGGAATAATGTAGTGAACCAGACACCAAACGATCCCAAAAGCTTAAGCTCATGGGATATGAGCCTTTTTCACTATATATATTGGACCCTATCTATCCAATATCCGATATGGGACTAATTTATCACACTTGACGTTATAACAGGCGCGGACGCTGGTGCGGGTGCGAGGCCGGCAAGGGCACGAGCACGAACGCAAGCGCCAAGCTGGCGAGCCCGCTCACACAAGCGTGTGGGTGCGGGAGCCAAAGGCTGACGCGGGGGCGTGAGCAGGGGGGCCAGGCCGACGAGGGCACGAGGCCGACAAGGTCTCGGGCGTGGGCGGTGAGAGTGTGAGCGTGGGCATGATGCTGGCAAGGGCTCGGGTGCCAGAGGCCGGTGCGAGAGCGTGAGGTCAGCGACGGCGTAGGCGCCAGGCTGGCAAGCGCACAAGTGCGGGTGCCAAAGGCAGGCACGAGGGCATGGGCGCGAATCGAGTGTGGGCCCAAGCGCAAGGTGGGCGAGGGTGTGGGCGCCATGCTTGTGAGCTCGTGCCCTCGCGCCAGCCTCTGGCACCCAAGCCCTTACCGGCATCGAGCTTGTGCCCTCGCGCCAGCCTCTGGCACCAACACCTATGCGCTCGCGCTCACACGAGCACGGGCACAGGCGCAAGGCTAGTGACGGTGCGAGAGCCAGGCCGACGAGCGCGTAGGCTCGATCCAGCGAGGGCTCGGGTGCTAGCGCGAGGCTAATGACGGCGCAGGCGCCATGCTGGCGAGCTTGCGTGCGCTCACGCTCAAACGCGGGCGCCAAAGGCCGGTGCGAGGGAGCTCACTAGTCTAGCGCTCGCGCCCTCACGCCGGCCTCTGGCGCCCTCACCCGTGCTCTTGCGCAAGCACACGAGTGAGGGCATCAGAGGCTGGCGTGAGGGCGCTAGCTTGATGTCAGTGAATGCTCAAGTGCAGGCACGAGCACGAGGGCGGTGACGGCTACACGGTCTCCCTGCGTAAGCTCGCTGCGCGATCTCCCTGCTCGTGGCGCTTGCTCTGTGCTCGCCGCTGCTACAAAATCCTAACCCTAAACCGAAACCATTTTAGGCGAAACATTTTGCCACCTCCCGAAACCAAAACGTTTCAGCCAAAATATTTCGGTTTCAGCTGAGATTTAAAACCTTAGTTTTTATGATTTTTCAATATCAAAAATCAAAATCGAATATTAAATTTTCTATTTTTTAAAATCAAACCGAACCGAAAATCGAATAACCCGAACTAAATTAATTTTTCGGTTTCGATTCAGTCAATTTATTCGATTTGAATACTGCACACTCTTAGCCTTGGGTGGAGAAGCAGGGAGAAGCCCGTTTTAGAGTCGAGGGGGAGCTTGAGAAAAACAGCTTGGATTGAGTAGGGCAAAAACAAGCACGAGAGAAGCGGCACTGATTGATTCTGGCTTTATAGAAAATTATTTTAAATTTTTAAAAGATATTTTTATGGATACAAAAAATATTTTTTAACATAAATTCTTTTAAAAATTTATATTAATTTTTAAAAAATACTTTTAAATTATTTTATAAAGTTTTATTTATAAATTAGCTCCACAAGAAAATAAGTATTTCTTGTGTTTATCACTTTTTTCCACATTTTAAATTTTGTTGTTACCTTTTTATTATTATTTTATATTTTATTCACATCCAATTTTTTTTTCCGGCCACATATTTTTCTTCTATATCAAGTATTTTTTTACTATTATTATATAAAATCTATAATCATCTTTCTCTTTTTTAGATATTATCTTGCAATCGATTGGGATAGAAAGAAGAATTTTAAAGAAAAATTTAAAGATAGAATTCACGATTTTTGTAGAAAATTAGTTTCATATTTTACTAAAATTAACATATTTTTTTAGAGTTTTCTGTATAAATAAAAACATAAAAATAAAGATGAAAATTGGAGATGAAAAATAAAAAAAATTGTAACTAAATAGGCCCCTAGGTTTTGGGAAAATTACCCATAATTTTTCAAAAAAATTTAAGTTTATCAAATAGTACTTCTAACTTTTAAAATTATCAATAATTTTTTAAAAAAATATACTAAAATTTTATAATATAAATGATTGTGAATATAATAAATAAATAAGGTAATATAAATAAAATTATAATAATATGAATAGATATTAGTAATAATAAATATAAAATAATTAGTTTTATTTATATATATATGCACATATTTTGCACAAAAATGGAAGAGTAGGAGTTCTTAGCAATTTTGAAAGTTAGAAAAAGTTATTAGTGAACTTGATATTTTGCAAGAATTATTTATAAATTTGATATTTTTCAAAGGGACGCCGTATGGTTTCTCTTTTGAATGGAATCTATCTTGATATTTATCCTTCAATAAGATGTGAACCATTAGATAAGGCTTTAATATTTAACACCTTGTATGATAAATTGAAGAAGCTCTTGAACTAGAACCGAGTGAGCCAATCCTAGTCTTGCTAGTCTCATTTTGAAATCAAGCTTAAAATTGAGTTGTGTACATCTGCCCAAGAGTTTTGTGGTTTGATAGTATGACAACTAGTCTTGATCTTGCTCATCTAGGTCCAACAATACTCATACCTAGGTTCAAAAGTTGCATGTCCGATCTACAAAATGTGTAATGTCTCTACAAAATTTTGTGAGGATCCTCTTCACGAGACATGGTATACTTGCCTTAACAATTTTAGCTTATTTTCACATATATCTACAAAAAAAATAACTTTATAAGATGTGAAGTGTAGAATCATTTTAATAGAACAAATGAAATGAAGGAGAGAATTGGTAGGGGGTTAATGCTGCCTTAGTGGGAAAGAGTCCGAAAGTTCCTCCCTAATCGCTTTTAGATTATCTAAAGGTGGAGAATTATATACTAGAGATAATGATAGTTTCTAGGGTATGAATCTAATGTAGATAAGAAATAAAATAAAATAAACGAAAAAAAGAAGAGGATGAATCTCGTGAAGCCAACATAACCCCTTCATCTCTGAGAATTGGGAGAGAAAATAATAGAAGAAGACATTGTCATGACCCTTCACCTTTTCGAAAATCAATCATAGAGCACTTCTATTAGACTCTAAAAATTGGGAGAGAAGAATGGTTGAAGAACCTTGAGAACTAGGGAACAGTGAATGAGATATTTGCAATAGCTTCAAGGTGACTTCGAGGTGGATTGTGGATAATTTTGGATTCGAGCTCATCATCGGACAACTAGTGGTGGTTCTCCTCGTGCTCGTGCCATATGAGGCAAGATGAGTTATCTCCCTTCCTTGCCTTCTTCATGCTTTTCATGGCTTTCATGTTGATGATAGAGGGAGAAAAAAAGCCAAGCCTTCCTCTTCTAGGTTCCCTTAATTTGTTAGGGAGAGGAGGGGTAGGCCAAGCTCTTCTTCTTTTTTTTTTTTTTTTTTTTTGCTTTGGAAAGGGGCAATTGGGACTCAAGGAATAGCAACTTTTTCTACTCCCATCTGCAAGGCATGAACAACAAGAGAAATCAAAGAAAGAAAAAAGATGCCACCAAGTTGCCGCCCAACTCTTTTTTTTTTTTGAGAGAGAATGGGTTACATTTTTTTGTATTCAAGGACATGCCCATCCATAATCATTTTGGCCGTATGTGGTGGAGTGGTTTAATACCTTATCTTTTCAACAGGAGCCCCTTCTATGTTTGTTGGTTAGCATTACTAAGAAGTTTGAATCTTTCCATTGTCATTGTATTCTGAGGTGGAGGGAGATGGCAATCAACCTCCAGGACGTAGTTTATTTGACTGAGCTATCGGTCATTGGTCACTTTGTAGTGACCCAACCTTGGCTTTGGGGTAGTATCCTATCTAACCATATTTTTGGAGAAGGTATTATGGAGGGTCATTCTCATTTGGTTTTGTGGTGGATTCATGATACTTATATTCCATCTCATCTATCATGACATTATCGCTCTGACAAGACTAATAGAGATCTCCATGTGTGCAACAATTAGACTTAGGACTTGATAATTGTTGGTTGTGCTAGCCTAGAGGTCAATCGGTAGTTGATCACTTTTCTACTATACTTTATGAGAGGCGTGCTATTTTTTCATTGTGATTGATCATATCATATGAGCTTGCACTGCTCCCTCTTTTGGTGGACTTAGATGCAATTGGGTTGTACTTTAGGAGCTCATCCACTTTATGCTACCACTACCATCATATGCCACTAATTTGTGATACTCCTAGAACCTAGTTGGCTTCTTGCCTCTCCAATGTTGGGGGAGCCAAAAGAGTGTCGAACTAGATTAATATAGTAAGCTGAATACTAAATCATCATAAAATTTTAAGCTCATGGGATATGGGCCTTTTTCACTATATATATTGAACTCTATCTATCCAATATCTGATGTGGGACTAATTCATCACACCTGACATTATAATAATCCCCCCCTTCAGGTGTGATTTAACCATATCAATTTTAACATTCTTAATCAAAAACTTTTTTACTCGACCAGTTCCATCGTGCGACCCATACTAACAGGTTTTTGTCTCATTCTTTTGATTTTTTTAAGAGAGACTAACACGAGACTCAATTCAGTCGCATCATCATGATAATTTTGGTCTTAAGAGTTTGCATAGTCTTGAACTTGAAACTCTGATACCACTTATTGGGGGAGCTGAAAGAGTGTTGAACTAGATTAATATAGTAGACCGAATACTAAACCATCCCAAAGCTTAAGCTCATGGGATATGGGCCTTTTTCATTATATATATTGGACTCTATCTATCCAATATCCGATGTGGGACTAATTCATCACACCTGACATTATAACACTCCAATAGTTGTAGGTCTTCAAGCATTTCCCCATTTTTTGTCCAATTCCATTACCGAAGTACCAACTTTCCTTATCTTGTGGTATTTGTTAGATCAAAGGATCATTTGGCTCTTTTGCAATTCACAATAAGGAGCATATTGGTCGTAGCTTCTTTGAGAGCTTTCAAGAGTGCTAGGTTTGTGTTTTTAATTTCAATTTCATCCTTTGCATTTACTAGGTAACTCAGATGTTTACATTGGAGGCTATTTGACTCCTTTTGCTATGGAACTGCTCCTTTTATTCTCATTACTGGTCTTTGTTGTTTTCTAACAATCTACCTTTCAATCTCTAACTTACCTTGAGGAGGCATTGTCCTACTTAAAAGCTTAATAACGTCAAGCTTTTCAGTCTTGAAGGTATTGTGGCAAGCCCTGAGCATCAACATGATGAGTTGCTAGCATAGTTGGACTAAGTGGTGAGTCTCCTTCTTTTTCCTTTTTGTTTGACTCCTCATTTGTGTGTTATTTTAATGTCAAGAGACTATCCGGAAAGGCTCTTCTTCCTATGTGCCCAATTCTGTGGAGGTGTAGTTGGCACTTGTGCAAGATTTATGTGCTCAGATCTCATGATATGCTTTTTGTTCTTTATGGATGTTCCATATTTTAGCATCATTCTACAATTTATCTCTAACCTTTCTTGTATCTTAATGTCAAGATTACAAAAATTTTGGATATGCCTTGTATGATTATCACATTCGTCTTGATTAGAGCCGTCACTTGTTCAAGTCTCTTTAGATGCGTAGGGTGATTCATCTTCTTGATCCACTCATCATTGTTCTCTTGTAGATCGAAGGTTGATTCCTTGTGTAGCCACCACAATTGATGTATATATCTTGTACTAGTATAATAAATAATTAAGTAGAACTTTTCTTGTATGTATGTGAGAACTTGGCATGTATACATGAAGGACTCTAAATTTTAATTATTTAGGAAACTCTTTTATTATCTACTAGGTAGGATTGACAACTTGCTTACTTGATTAGACTTGCTTGTGGCTTCAAAATATTTGGTCTAAGATTGTGGATAGTTAAGCAACTAGTTTCTCTTTTGACACTCATTTCGGTGCATGTTTTCCTTATGGACCCATTTCAGATAGCCCATTATTTCACCATATTCTTGTCTATAATTGACCTCTTTTAGCTTTGGCCTTGATTTTCAAATACTCCCTTGACCTCAATCTCCAATATTGACACACCCACAAATGTCACCCAGTATTTATTCCTTAGATGGTCTTTCTTGATCAATATCGGTAGTCCATCCTAATTCTGGTAGGTGACTTAATTTTCTCCCTTTTTTTGCTTGGCATTTTGCATTTTTTTTCTTTTGCAATCTCATTCCTCTTATGAGGGACCCAAGGTCTATGAGTTTGTAGATGCTAATTGATTTTGACTCTTAGAACTTGTCTCTTTTAACTTCATTTTCTGAATGAATTTTGCTCCTTTCAGACTTTATTTTTTTTTATTTTTTTGAGGGATGATTTTTTTACCTCTAGAACGGGCTTTCCAAGAGATTATCTTTCAATCTTCACCATTGTTCTAAAAAGTGACTTCTCTAACAAATTTCTAATTCCTCTCTGATTGGTTACCTTACTTTCAATTTTGTACTCCAGGGGTCAACTTAGAACTTGAGTGTGGATTAGGGATGCAATGCTTCCAATGCCACTTCACATTACTAACCATTTCTTTATTAGCCTGGATTGACAACCTTTTGGGGAGGATGAAAGAGGTTTTCAAATAATCAAACAAGCTTTCATTAAGAGCACAATGAACTCAAAAGTACTTCAAGCCAAGTACATAATTAAATCTCAATTAGAATTAGTAAAATAATTAAAACATAAGAGAATAATTAATCTATAATTAAATATAATATGATTTTCAATTAATATTAAACTAAGGACAAAGGTAAAAGAAAAGTAGAAATAATGCAAACTGATATACATGATTCAGAATGAACCACTCTTATTCTATGGCCTTACCTGAATTTTGAGGACTTAAATTCTTCACCCGAGTTATCATTCTATTAGGGTGAAGCCATGACCTTATAAATTCACAAACTTTGAGTGTCACTCTACATTTAAACCAATCAGCAAGTCCTAACAACCTGAGACCTAGAAACCTAGAAGAGCACTCCTACTGGAGTAAACATCCTTGATCATATATAGTCCCTCCCAACTGGAGTGAGATTGCACACTTTAGCACCAAATTATTGAGTTTTGGGAGTCTCAAACTTGTATTAGAGTTTGAGTTGAAATAAAAATCTGAAGTTGGATTCAAACTTATGATTGATTTTGAATACCTATTATGTAATATTAAGAGTTGTAATTAGGGTAAAACTCAGACTCAATAAGGGTCTATAAATATTCTAGTAATACATAGGATTTAGGTGTGGTGTAGTGTTGAGGTTGAACTAGAGAGAAAAATAGAGAGAGAGGAATAGAGAGAATAGAGAGAAGAGAAAGAGAGAGTGTCGGCTCTTGTGTGTGGGTCTTTCTAGTGCTTTTCAGTAGTTTCTTGTGGTGTTTTCTTAGAGATTTTCTCTAAAGGTGGAGGCGTTACTGAGGCTTGATGAAAGAGTTTAGTTGGGTAAGAAAAAGTACAGTCTTTCTTATAGACTCTTGTAAAACTTTTTGATAGTGGATCTCTCGCTCTCTCTATGGATATAATTTGATTTTAGGTGAACCACGTATATCACTTTGTCTTTCTTTTTCTTTTATCTTGCATTACTTCTTGATTCTTATGTTGTTTAAGAATAAGTTGATTTGTGAACTTTTAACTGTGAATCCCAATAATTGGTATCAAAGCTTAGGAGCAAATAACCAAGATGACAAAGTCTCTACTCGAGATGAAAAAATTTGATGGTAAGATAAATTTTACCTTAATTTGTCAAGATTTGCAAAAGATGTTACAAAGTGAAGAAAAGAGGCCAGCCAAAATAAGTGATGAAGACTAGGAGGAGATAAATCATAAGACATTGAATTTAATTATTTTAAGTCTAACTAATGAGGTTTTATACAATGTCATGGATGAAGAGACGATGGTGGATATCTGGCCAAAACTTGAAGTTGTACATATCAAAAAGCCTTATGAACAAGTTTTACCTAAAACAATAGCGTATGGACTACGTATGAGCAAAGATACAACTATATTATATTACCTGAATACCTTCAATAAGATTATCAATAATTTGCTGAAAGTTGATATGAATTTTGAAGAAGACGATAAGGCACTGATTCTCCTGATGTCTCTTCTTATTTCATATGATCATATTGTGACCATAATTCTTTATGGTAAAGAAACTTTAAAGATAGAAGGGGTGGTAACTAGTCATCTTTCTAATGAGAAAAGGAGAAACTCTAATATTGATATAGAGTTTGGTGAAGGATTAGTGGCTCACGAAAGAGGAAGATTAAGAGAACATGGAGAAGACAAGCAATGGTCCAAATTAAAATTGAAGGTAAAAGTACAATGTTATTTATGTAAGAACTATGGCCATATTAGGCAGCATTATTCTAAATGTAGGAAGATAGAGTCTTTTAATATGGTAACAGCTATAGTGGATGATACTTCTGAAAATAGTACAGATGGAGACATTCTTGCAATATCCACAAAAATCAGCACTTCTGATAAGTAAATTTTAGATTATAGTAGTATATTTGCTCCAAGAAGGGTTAGTTTACTTCTTATGAGGAGAATAAGAAGGAAGGTGTTGTTTGGTTGGGTGATAATTTGATCTGTGAGATCACTGGTGTGGGAATAATCCAAATCCATATATTTGATGGAGCAATCATACTCTTACTAGGGTAAGGCGTATCCTCAAAATGCGAAAGAATGTAATTTTACTTGGTGTACTGGACTCAAAAGACTGTAATTATTTAGCGAGAGATGGAGTCATGAAGGTGACATGTGGTATTAGAATCTTGATTAAAGGAGAGAAGTACGATAATATTTATTGATTAGTAGGGAACACTGTTGTAGATGGAGTTCTGATGGCTATAGTGGTGAACAAAAAACATGATACTCAGAGTAATTTGATAGGAGATAAACATTCTTCTTGAGTTATTTTTACTATAACAGCAGACACAGGTCATCCAAAATACTTTCAAAAGTATAAGACTGTAGGCATGAAGAGCGAATTTGAGGTTGGCTCGAGCTCACGTCTTGTGATTAGCTAAATAAGCTAGTAGCCTAAGGGGAGGGACTGGATGAGCAATGATGGCTGAAGCTTTGTGATGGTTGAATGCCCGAGTTCAAGCCAAGGTGGAGATTGTTGAGTTTTGGATATCTCAAACTCGGATTAGAGTTTGAGTTAAAGTAGGAATCCAAAGTTGGATTTAAACTTATGATTTATTTGAAATACTTATTATGCAATATTAGGAGTTATAATTAGAGTAAAATATAGACTCGATAAGTGCTTATAAATATTCTAGTAATACATAAGATTTAGGTATGGTGTAGTGCTGAGGTTGAACTAGAGAGAAATAGAGAGAGAGGAATAGAGAGAATAGAAAGAAGAGAAAGAGAGCGAGTGTCGGCTCTCATGTGTGGGTCTTTCTAGTGCTTATCGGTGGTTTCTTGTGGTGGTTCCTGATGGTGTTCACTTGGAGATTCTCTTTGAATGTGAAGGCATTGCCCAGGCTTGGTGAAAAAGTTTAGTTGGGTAAGAAATAGTATAATCTTTCTTATAGACTCTTGTAAAGCCTTTTGATAGTGGATCTCTCGCTCCTTCCATTGACATAACCTGATTTTGGGTGAACCACGTATATTATTGTATCTTTTTTATTATTTTCTTTTATCTTGTATCACTTCTCATTTCTTGTGTTGTTTGAGAATAAGGTGATTCGTGAACTTTTCTCTACAAATCCCAACACCAAATCTCCTATCTCAAATTTGTGTTCGATTACCTTCTTTTGGTGGGCTCCTACATCTCGGTTACATATAAACTATTTTGCATCAGGATTCTAAGTAATGTGATTTGAATCTCATATGGTACTATTGCCTCCATACCATATGTTAATGCAAATGCAATTTGACCTGATGGGTATGTATGGAGGTGCACTTGGACTATCCTCATCTATCTTATCTATCCAATCTAATTTATTATTGGCTTCTATCATCTTTCTAATAATTTTAACTAGAGTCTTATTAGTAGCTTCAAGTGATGAATGATGCAATTCAATGGAGAAATACTTGCATAAATCTTGCCTATGTTATGATAGAAATTATTGCTTGTTGTCTGTTTTGATCATCTTTGGCATGTTGAATCAAGCTAAAATATTGTGCCTAATGAATCAGACCACTCTTACCACTTTAAGCTTCTGAAAACATTCAGCTTCAACCTATTTAGTGAAATAGTCAATTATAGTTAGGATAAAACCTTTTCTATCACTAGTTATAGTATTTGAAAATGACTCAATTATGTTAATAGCCCACATTGAGAATGGCCATGGTGCATTCATGGAGTTAAAGGAGATTTTGGATCATGAATCTTGTTAGCAAAGATTTGACATTCTTGGTAACTTTTGATGAAATTCCCACAGTTCTTCTCCATCATAGAATAGTAGTAACTCATTATGATAATAATTTTGGCTAGCATTTAGGAATTAATATGGCATCTGCATACTCCCACATATGCTTCCTCAAGGATTTGGGTGGACCCCTTCTCATCTAGGCAGTGTAGCAAGATGTCATAAAATGGTTTCTTATAAAGGGCCTAAGATCACATTTTGAGTTGCCATCCATCATACCATCTCGTCATCATTTTTGGTAGCATACTAATAAAACCATGGGTTTCCATTATTATAGATATTTACCAAATCAAGTAGAAGGATGTGAGTTGAAATCTTAGGGTCGCCAACTTTTCTCCACCTTTGGATAAGAGGATCATTGGATTTTAGTATTAATCATGGGTTCTTCTAAAGGAGGACCATATCTAACTTGATGTCAGAGGGGTTATGAAACAACAATCCAAAGGAGGTGAGAGAGTCTGCTATCATATTGCTACTCCTTGGGAGGTGCATGATAGTGGCCTTCTCAAATTGCTTAGCCAACAAAAAGGCTAAACCTTGATATTTTGTGAGCTTTGAATCCTTAGTGTGGCATTGGTCCAAGACTTGCTAGATAACAAGCTTCAAATCTCCCTTTATCTTGAAGTGTTTCATGCATAAGGCTAGTGCCAACTACATGTCAATGATGAGTGCTTCATACTCAGCTTGTTTGTTGGTGTAGGAGAATCCAAACTGCTAATCTCAAGGCATGATAACTTATTCGGGGATAATGAGGACAATGCCTATTGCTTTGCCAGCATGGTTTAGGGCACCATAGAAATGTAAAGTCCATGTTTGAGGGTGGTCTTCCTCTAATACTAGCAGGATCAATTCATCAAGGAACAACTCTTGAGTTGACCCTATGAGGGACAAGAGGAAATCAACACGCTGGTTGGCTATAGCTTGCCAGTTAGTTGCTTTTTAAGTTGCAAACTCTAAATCAAACTTAGCCAAAAGCATTTGTCACCTAACAATTCATCTTGACAACACTGACTTTTCAAATATGAATTTGATTGGGTTTATTTGGGTTAGAATCTGTAGACCATGGCCACGCATATCTTCTCCATCTTTGAATATTTCTTCTCATACTCCAACATGAGTCAATTGGAGTAGTAGATGTCCCTCTCCTTCTTGACTTTGTCTCCTTATTCTAGCATGATACCAATTGACTCCTCTATGATGGCGATGTATAGAATCAGAGGCTGCTTTAGGATTGGTGCCATTAGATACCACTTGAGTTGGTCGAACGCATTGTGACACTCTCGGGTCCATTCGAACTAAGCCCCTCTAAGCATTTTGTAGAATGGGAGGTATTTTTCTGAATATTGAGATATGAACCTTCAAATAAACACTAACCTTCCAATCAATCCATGAAGCTCTTTTATATTTTTAGGCATTGGCATTTCTACAATGGCTCATGCCTTTGTTGGGTCCACTTTAATCCCTCAACTATTCACTAGGAAACCCAACAATCTTACTGACGAGACTCTGAATTTGCATCTCTTTGGGTTCATCCTTAACTGATGCTCTTGTGTTTGGTGGAGGTCTCACTTCAAGATGGAGACATATCCCTCATGAATTTTGGATTTGACCAATATGTCATCCATGTACACCTCCATATAATTGTAGATCATATCATGGAATATTGTTGTCATGGTCTATTGGTACATTGCTCTAATATTTTTCAACCTAAATGGCATAACCAAGTAATAATAAGTCCCCTAGGGAGTTGTATAGGGAGTCTTCTCCTCGTCCTCATGTGCAATGCATATATGATTGTATCTTGAGTATCCATCTATGAAAGAGAGCAACATTTCATGACTATACGTGTTATCAACCATGATGTCAATATAAGGTAGAGGGAAGGAATCCTTTGGACAAGCTTTTGTTCATATTTGTAAAGTATAGCACACTCTTACTTGGTTGTCCTTCTACTTAACAAGGAGAAAGTTCATCACCCAATTTGGATAGAGTACTATTCATATGAATCTATCTTGGTGGAGCTTGTCAATTTCCTGTTTCACTTTAGAGTGATATCTAAATGTAGTTATCTCAACTTCTACTTTCTAGGTATGTTATTATTTCTCTAGGGTTATTTTGTACTCTACCAACCTTTTGTCAAGTCATGATATCTCCTCATATATCCATGTAAAAACATCTTTATACTCAGTAAGAGTTAAATCAGTTGGGCCTCCAAATCTCCTAACAAAATTGCATATATGAAGATCATTTTAGGATTCTAAGGTGATATTAGATTGATCTCTTGGATAGGTTTTGTAGGTGGCTTTGTCTTCTCATCAAACTTCTTTACTACCTTGATGAACTCACTAAGTTTATCCTCCTCTTCCTAGTCTTTAATTTCATAAACCTCACCAAGATTTGTGTGAAATTTCATTGAGATATATGATGCCCTGCTTCCACCCCAAGTTTTGTAGGAATGACTTATTTGTTTTGAACATGTTTAGTGCATAGTCTGGAATGCCAATTTGAAAACTTTCTATCTCTAGCCTAGTATGATAATCTACTAATAAAGAAGAAAAAAGCTAAATTATAGGAGAGATCCACCTTTGAGTGAGGTGTTGCCTTGAAAGAAGTGAGAGGATGAGTTATCTTCATTGTTAAGAAACAACTAGTTGACGCCACTTATGACCTTTGGAGGTTGTAGTGTTCTTCAACTATGAGTGGGAGTTCATCTTGTGAGAAGTAGGAATGACATTGGTGGTGGATGTGAGTAGCCCAATGGTTAAATGTGATTTAAGTATCCACAACAAAGGTGGATGCTGATCTGAGTTATTGAATGAGTAGAAAGACATATTTTTATTCTTGTACTCCTATGAGAAACCAATGCCTTCAAATCTTCTAAGCAGTCTTTCAAGAAGTGGTTCAAGATCCTCCTAGTTTTCCTTTCCAAGTTCTTGACTAGGATGATAGTCAATTTTTGAACATCATGCTCCATGGTTTGTTAAGGTGAGGTGGGTTAGAAATTAAGGAGTAGAGCTTCCGATCTATGGAACAAGGGGAAGAGGGTTTTTTTTTTTTAGTTTGAAGTTGTAAGAGAATGGATGTTTCTTTTCATGGTGATGATAGGAGTTTTAGGAAGATTGGGTGGAGTTGTTTAGTAGAAGATTTGGGTCTAATGTGGATGGGGAAGGTAAAAGGGTTTGTAATGCGGCTCAGTGGATGGCGTAGCTACTTCTTGGGACATGACCATAGGCACCTTGCAGATGATGATAATGATGAAGACTTTATGAGAATAGATGAATGAGTAGTATACAAGGGAAAAAATAATGTTGAGAAAAAAAACAAAAAAAAGTGACTTAGAAGCTAGGAAGAAGATCATTGGACAATCATCCAGAAAGCTTTTGATACTTGGAGTCAAGTTCACAAAAAAAAATCCATAAAACACCATGGATTTTGTGTTCCCCATGAATTGGGGGCAATGATGTAGGAATCGATAAACAAACATTAGTCGAGCTGCCAAATTGCCCAAATTTCCTGATCTAAAACTAAAATACAAACTTCATAGGGGGAGAAGTTCAGTTATCATATACGATCTGACAAAAAGACTAATATTTGATGGTCTACGATTGGTTGAGCTACCATGCAAATCTATTAATCAAAGATAGTAAAGCTGACTTAGGTAGTAAAATATTCGTATTCAAAAGAATGATGAAATTGTGTCAAAATGAGGATCCAAGTGTGGGCACAAGGAGCCTTTGTCAACATAATTGAACTCTCAAGCACTAATTTTTCCCCCACCACCATACTTCTTCTAGTAGATGGTCACTTCTTTTGTGTTTAGAGAGGTATTCTACAATGCTGCTGGTTATGTGAAAAGGAAAAATAGTTTGAGTATGACAAGTGAAGTAAAATACTTGATTTTCTCCCACAAAGGGAAAAAGGTCAGATTTTCCCCTGAATGAAGCTTAGCTAGGAGGCATATGGTCATGTTAACTAGCTCAAGGAAGATAGAGTATAAATATTGAGGTTTGAGTAAACCCTATCTCTCTTGATTCCATACTTCACTATTGCATCACCACCATACTCACTTAAGTACTGGAGTGTTTCCTGAACCTTTTAGGTGGCTACCTCAAATTTGTTTTGCAGGTGCATAGTCCAAAGAGTTGTGGAGTAGCTTAACTCATTTGAACTCTCCCTTGAGCCAATTTTAAGTGAGTTCCCTCCTCACAAATAAAATTATGACATAACCTATCTGAACTATGAAAAACTTCAAGCCATAAACATGGAACTCTCTCATTTCAAAAAAATTTTAAAAATAGAAAGAAATCACCTTCTTTATAGTAAATTTGAGAAAAACCAACTTTCTTATTACTATTAGTAAGAACCTACCTATATTATTGTAAAAATTTGCAAACCACCACCTAGTGATCAATCTTTCCTTATTTGACTTTAAATATTTAATTTGATGTGAACAAATCATTATAATCTTTAGCCCTACTCTAGTTATTTCCTCTTATTTTTTCTTTCAAGATAGGAGAATTTCAAATATCTAGACATGGTCTTCTCTATGACTAACTAGCAAAATTAGAGAGAGAATAATGTTGGATGTTTAGAGTTTCTTGTGCTTTGCATACCCTTGTTGATGGAGCCTAGTTCAAACATCAGTTCTAATTCTATAGGCTCCTCGAGATCAGATGTGCTAGGTTTCTCTTCTTGTAATTTGCAAGAGAAACAAGGATTGTGAGGAGGACCATCAGGAGCTCTTTAGCATTGACAACTCTGATGCTCAAATCAGAGAAGGTCTCATCAATTTCTTTTGAAAAAGTATTTGAGAGAGAGAGAGAGAGAGAGCTTGAGGTCTTTTGCCTACCTAAGTGAGTCGTTCTCTATATTATAGGTTAAGGAGATCTTTCAGTTGATTTGAAAGTTTTGTGACTTTTGTCTTGATTATGTTGGATTTTCTTTATTTGGTGGATATCACCCTTGGATTCTATGTTAAGAATCTTTATGGAATCCTTGTTCCCTAGTTTCCTTGAATACCTAGCTGCCTCCAAGTGTGGGCCAAGCCACTCATTATATTTTCCTACCTCGAAATATGCACTTTATAGGGTGTGCACTACTTGAGCCACTGAGCCCATTTTGACCTTGACAATATTGCCTCTAATTTCAGCTTCATGGTTGGTGCCTTGGTTAGCTTAGTATGATCCCCATTCACCTTTGATTTGATTTGTTTTAGCTCAGTGTATCATTAGTACCTCACAACTCTAGCCATCGAGTTCAAAGGGCTTGGTGAGTGGAGTTACTCTTCTACCCTTCACTTTGGTGCATTAATCCAAACTTGGTCTTCAAACACATCATTTTGAATTTTCACCGTCTAAGTCTATTGCTTTTGCCAATTTGAGTTCACCCAATCATGACTCCTCATAAGGTTCACCGTAGATCCATGCCTAGTGCAAGTTGTCGATAGATATAACTCATTAGGAGGGTTTACTTGATTCCAAGACAATAGTATGGAGGTGTCCCTTCAGATATCAAGACAATCTTTGTCTCCCACATTTTAGGCTTTCTCATTACACATGGCAATGATCTACTGATTTGGAGAAGGCTACTTAAGGGACCTTTCATCCCTTTTTATTCATTTCAGCAATCTTTGTGTCATGTAGCCTTTCTTGCTCTTGCTTCTCTTCTACATTTGCTAAATCTTTTTGAAATGACATCTTCTTCTGCTCCTTCCTCCTCTCATGGGGGTCATCATCTAAAAAAGGACCCACCACTTCATCAATTTTGGTGGTTACAGCTTCATCCTCTAAGGTAGTCATGACTCTAATTGTTTTGAAGCCGATAGCATCTTCCACCAAGGTTCCTACCATTGTAGGTCAAGCTCTACACCTTTTACCATTATTGTGTTCTCTAAGGGACCTGATCCTCTTGTTGCCCCATCTTCTCCTACGGGGATTGGTCTCCAACTACCAGTTGTTCTCTTGTCGACAACTCTGAGTATCACCAAGGAATTGCCCCAAAGTAAGTATCCTTTATGACCTTCTTCAGTCATTGCAAATCTTTATCTTTGAAATGGGGCACCTTATTTAGCTTAAAATCATAGGGCCTAACTTTGTACTTCATTATGTGTCCCTAAGGTAAGAGTTTAGATTTTTGAATCCACTCTCTGGGAGAAATACCTTGAGGATTTAGTCAGCATATTTGGCTTTTCGGACAAGATTGAGTTGGACTTGTGAGGTTTTAAGGAGGAGAGCAAAAAATTGAAAGAGTTTGGTTTCAAGTTTAGCAAAAATTTGAAGGAGTTTGGTTTAGAGTTTAGTACCTTCTAGGAGATGTTCAAGAGCGGGCTTAGGTACCTTGTAGATAGCTCTACTTGAGATGTCTTTGAGAGACTAGAACCTTGCCCACAATCAGATTATACCCAACGCCATGAAATTTATCACTACCTTTCAAACCCTAGCTTGATCAAAAAATTTTGCCCCTCCTATAGAGATGTTTAGGGGCACCTTTAAGGGTTGTTGGGGCTTGAATAATGGTGGTAGGTGGTACTTCACTCCCAAAAAATGGTGCAAACTATTTTCCTCGAACCACAACTCCATTCACTACTAGAAAGGCCATTCCCATAGAATTTTTACTAGGATGTATCATAGTCATTTTTGTAGGTAGGGTAATCCTTCTACCGAGCTAACCTAGAGATCCGTCCTGAGGCTCACCAACTCTTAATTTCTTGGGTAGATGAGGTTGAGGATGTTAGGCTCACCCCTATACAATTTGATGACTCTTGTCTAATGGAGCATGGCATGTCTGTGGCTTGGGAAGCTGATATGAACTTTTAAGTTTCTATGCTTTTGATCCTCTAGTTTCTTTCTCCTCAATCTAATGGAAATTGATTTTGTGTAGGATTAACCCAAATCTCATTTATTAATGAGTTTCTAAAGGACTAGGTAGTGCTCCTCGGGTGTCCCCTATCCCATCATCTTGAAAGAGGCCTACTGAAGTAAAAGGCAATGCCCTTGCTAAGGAGTCCACAAGGTCTAAAGAAGAGAAAGCAAGAGAAGGGAGCAAGCTAATCCATGGAGGGCAGTCAGACAAGAAAGGGGCAGAAATATCTCACCCTTTTGAGTCTCTCTCTTGAGTCAAAACCATGAGAGGAGCCACTCGTGCACTAAGCTCCTCTACTGTGAAGTCCACTGATCAGGGGAAGAAATCGGTTGTGATTTATGCACTTGCATCTTCTCCCCCTCAAACCAAAGGGTAGGCAAACCCTTCTTCCCACTATGAGAGGTCTTTAGATGAGGAGACAAATGCCGAGGAGTATTTTCTCAGAGACTTTGGGGACAATGAGAGTCCCTATATTGAGTAACTTTATGTAGGCTAGGTCTTCATGGAGGGGGCTTGGACTTGTGCTGAAATAAGTTCTTTGAACTTCTTTTGTCAGTGCTGCTCTTTTTTCTTTTCTTGTGTTGACCTTTGGTTCAATTGCAAGTACTATAGTTTTTTCATTATGTAGGTAGGCACTTTTATAGTGCTTAGAGGCAAAAGGCCTCTAAGAAGAATAATGCCAGTAAGCTCATAGGGCCTTCTCTCTGATAATTCCTTCTCTAAGGGATATCTTTGCTACAAGGATACAATAAAGCAAACTTACCATGATTCTGATTTTGAGCCTGATGATCTTTGAGTGGAGCTCTATGACAACTTGGGATCCACCGCTTCAAGAAAGAGCATGAGGAGATCATTTTGAGGGACAAGGAGGCCATGAAACATAATGAAGCTGACCCCAGCGCCTCTAAAGAATTTGGCCAACCATCTAAATGATCTCATTTTTCCTCCTTTGTAAAGAGCTTTTTTCTTTGTTTAGTAGCCAATTTTTTCTCAAATATGGTATGTGATGATACCTCATAATCATAAAAGCCAGCTCGACAGAATCATAACAACATAAACCAAAATCTGAGTTGACGATTGGAATATATAACCAACCTCCAAAATAAACTCTCGCTAAGATAATCAAGGGTTATCCTCTGAGGTAATCACCCAGAGCAAATTCTTTAGGTTTAAAGGACACCAAAATTAAGCTCAAAGTTTGAGCTCCACTAATTTATATTCTCAAGGTACAAACTTGGTTGAGTAGTAAACTCAGTAACCTCAATTCAAGAGTGGACTCATACACGGGTTCGTAACTCTATAAGGAATGTAGCTAAAGCTATAAATAAGCTCAAATGTCTTGGCTGAGTCATAACCAATCATGATACACTTATGTTAAATAATATATAGATATTTTAGAAAGTCAATCCTGAAAGATCTGAGATTAGCAGTTATCTATTATGATAAGTCAGGCCTAATGGCTATCTAAAATCATGGGATTCTGATACCACATATCTCTAACACATTAGAAAAAGCAAGGCAAGGAGAAAGGTGGGATGTATAATTATTGATTCCACCCTTATTATTGAGTAAAGATCTAACTTGATCATTGAGGTGATAACCACTAGAGAGCTTCCGGCAATTATCTTCACAGTTCTCTTTTATGCAAATCAACGAAAGGAAAGTCTAGTAGATCTGATCTCAAGAAGCTTCCCAGATTGAAATTGATGCAAAATAAACTCTATCAATAGTATGAATGAAAGAAAATTTTTTTTACTTGAGCCTTTTTCTTTGCAATTCTAGCTTATGTCTTTCCTTTCATATGACATTGCCTAAGCTTTCTTAGCTATCTTTTGGACTTCAATATGCTTTTTTGGATAAAGACAACTTTTCATATGACAAGTTATTGTTCACTATTGCAACATGTTAACTTTGAAGTTGTATCAAGTGAAGGTGTTGCCAGGAGCTAAGAAGGCTACCTTGGGAGAAAGAAGGGGTCTATTAAGAGGGTGACACTCCTAGATCAGAATACATTTTGAAGTGAAGTCTTGTGTAAAGATCTTCTTGGCAAAATTCCAAGCTTTCATGATGGACTATTGGTTGAAATCTTCTACTTAGTGTAGAACTAAAGTCCTTGTATTGGGCGCAATGTCAAGGTCTTATGCCATAGGTAAATAGAGGTCTCTTTGCCCCGAGTGAACCAAGGTTGAGATCTTTGTGTCTAGGACGAATCGAGTTCTTTGTGTCCTAGGTAAACTGAAGTCTTTATATCTTGAACAGACCGAGGTCTTTATATCCTAGGCAAACCAAGGTCTTTATGCCTAAAATGGACCAAAGTCTTTAAATTTGTGGTGAATCATGATCTTTATACCTCAAGTGAAATAAGATCTTTTGTAATTTTCTGAATATAATTTATCAAAATCTAGGTAGATAATGGAGAAATAATTTATTCTAAAGATAAGCTAAAGATAGAACCTCCTGTGGTTGTCTATATGTCATATCCTAGGAAGTTCCTTTTAGCTAGAGTATTCAATCTTGAATGTCCCTAGCCCCATAGCCCTATAAGTTTTGAACAAATCTATCTAATTTAGAGATAGTTTACCTAAACTCAATCAATGAGTTTAGCCCACTGAAGTATCTAGTCATCTCATCGTAGTCCTCTATCACGCACTCGCACATTGTAATATCTACCACTCATCACTAGTACTCAGCAATTCTGGCATGAGCCTTCTCTTGAACCTTCAAGATGAGGTCCTTCTCAACTTGAATGTTTGCCTCATTTGCTTTGGATTCATAGGTCTTAACCCAGGGTGAAGTGAGACCAATTTCCACTGGAATAATAGCTTCAACACCATATGCGGCATGAATGGTGACTCCTTGGTGGTTGTCCAAGGTGTGGCTTAGTAAAACCACAGGGCATGTGGAAGTTCCTCAACCCAGGTGCCTTTGGCTTTTTCAAGATATTTCTTTATGCTTGAAAGTAGGGTTTAGTTAGTTATCTCAGCCAAGCAGTTGGATTAGGGGTGCGCCATCAAGATGAACTTCTATTCTATATTGAGGTTGCTATAGTACTCTTTGAATCTTGAGTTGTCAAACTACTTTTTGTTGTCAGTAACTAGTGCATGAGGTTGCCCGAACTTGCATATTATGCTCTACCATAGGAAATCCTGAATTTTTCTCTAAGTAATCATGGCTAGGGGTTCAGCTTCCACCCATTTAGTAGAGTACTCAATGGTGACCACTAAGAACATCCTTTGCCTTAATGCCATTGAGAATGGACCTAATATGTTCATCCTCCATTGGTTAAAAGGCCATATAGAGTATGTTTGTTGGAGTTAAATCACCAGATAGCGATGCAGTGATCTCTGGCATTGTTCACACTTGGAGATGAACTCAAATGCCTTGGAAGCCATGTTGAGACAATAGTACTTTTGTATGAGGAGCTTGTGTGTAAGGGCCTGTCCTCCACCATGACTTTCACATATCTCGTCATTGGCCTCTCAAAGGGCATAGTTCACTTTCTTGAGTCCTAGGCAACAAAGAAGGGGATGTATGAGGGTTCTTTCATATAAGACCCCCTCTAGTAAAATGAAAATCAAGACTAGTTTTTTGACTCTCTAGGCTTCTTTTGGGTCCTTAGAAAGTCAACCATCTTTGAAGTGGGAGATGATGGGATCCATCCAATTGGGTCCCGATCCACCATGTTTACCTTAGTGATCTCTGAGTGGCTGGGTTGCTGAAGGCTTTCTACAAAGATTTGCATAGGCACCAAACTCAAAGAGGCAAGGACTAGGTGAGCTAGGGCATCTACCTTTATGTTGCTATCTTAGGATACCCGGCAGACTTCCACTCGGTCCATCTTTGCCAAAAGCTTTCTTGCCTCGATTGGGTACTGGGCTATGGTTGTATCTTTTAGCTTATACTCTCCAGTGACCTATAAGCAAACAAGTTTGGAGTTGTTGAATACTTTAGTTTTTTTCGCTCTAATTGCCAATGCTATGCATAATCCGAGAAGGAATACCTTATACTCCATGACATTATTTAAGGCTTCAAACTCTAGTCTAGCTGAATACTCAACCATACACCCATCTAGACTCTAAAGGATGGCATTGACCCCACAGCCTAACTCACAAGATGAGATGTCTACTCGAACCTCCCATAGTTCAGGTTCTAGTCTTGTGAGGTATGCAGTAGTTTTCACTAGGAAGTCTACTAAACTCTAGGCTTTGATTGCTTTCTGAGCCTTAAAAATCACATTGAATTAACTTAGCTCAATCAACCACTTGAGCAATCTTCCTAAAGTCTCTGATTTTTATAATGTTTGCTAAAATGGGGGTTTGGTGAGTGTCATGATTGAATGTGTTTGAAAGTATGGGTGGACCATTCAAGTTACTAGCACCACGGCATATGCTAATTTCTCCAATTGGAGGTACTGAACCTCCACTCTCATGAGCACGTGACTCACGTAGTACATGAGATGTCATTTTCCACCTCGGTCACTTATTAATATTGAACTAGCTACTTGGTTTGAAGCTACTATGTATAGGAAGAGTACCCATTTGGTTTAGGCCTTACTAGGTTCTTTTTGAGGTCTTCAAAGGCTTGGTCATATTCCTTTGTCTATTCACATCCGAGACTTTGTTTGAGTGCCTTGAAGAAGGGAAGACACTTCTCTCCAGATCTGGATAGCAAGCGATTGAGCCTCGCCAAGTTAATCGTGAGCCTCCGTATTTCTTTGGTGGAGCTTAGAGGCTTTATTCCCATATTACTTCAATTTTTCAGGGTTGGCTTCTATTTCTCGCTCTGGGAGGAGATAGCTAAGAACTTTCCCAAGCTTACTCCAAAGGTGCACTTCTTCGGGTTTAACTTCATTCTGAACTTTCAAAAATGTATCAAAAGTTTCTTGTACATGTTTCATATGTTTATCAGTGTGGAGGCTTTTTATAAGTATACCATTGACATATGCCTCCACATTCCTCTCGAGCTAAGGCTTAAAAATTTTATTCACCATTCTTTGGTATATCGCCCCTACATTTTTTTAATCTTAAAGGCATTACAATATAATAAAAGGTACCTTTATCCATGATGAAGGCTATTTTCTTTTCATCTTTAGGATGTATCTGAATCTGATGGTAGCCTAATAACGCATCTAAGGAGCTTAGGAGTTGATGACCCAAGGTAGAGTCAAAGAGCTGGTCAATTTTTAGTAAATGATAGTTGTCCATTGGGTAAGTTTTATTTAGGTTGGTGAAGTTAACACACATCCTCCATTTTTCATTTGATTTTTTTATTATCGCCACGTTCACCAACCACTCAGGATAGTAAATTTTTCTTATAAATTCTACATTGAAAAGTTTATTTACCTCCGCAATGATAGCTCTTTGGCATTCAAGGTTGAAATGCCTTTTCTTTTGCTTGATTGGTTTTACAGTTTTCTATAATTGAGAGCTCATGTTGAGCCACTGAGAGGTAGATACCTAGGAGGTCCTTGGGGGTCCAAGTGAAGACATCTTGACTCCTCCCTAAAAGTTCTTGCAATTTGGTACGCAAGGGTTCCACAAGATTGGCCCCTAATTTCAATGTTCTTTCAAAGCCTTCATTGATGATTAGGTCAATAAGTCATTCACAGGTTTGGTGCACCCACTCTTGGATTCAAGAGTAGTTTCATTGATCTCCCCTACTGCTGGTCCCTTGCTTTTCTGCTTGGAGCTATTTTGCCAGTAGGGTGCTTCACACTTTTTAGTGAGGTTTTGATGTCCCAATGCTTTACCTATGCCAAGTTTAGTAGTAAATCTTATTACCAAATGAAAAATTAAAATTATTCCTTGGAGCTGATTGAGCATTAATCACCCTCACATCACATATAGGTAGAACATATTCATACTACCACCAACTTTGATTCAATGGTGGTGCTCTGGGCTCTTCTCCAATGGTGAGGAGTAAACTGATCATGCCAAGTGGGATAACCAAATCCTCTATAAATTTAGTGAGTGTCCCAACGTATGGCTCTAGTTTTTGCTCAATCTTCATTTGGTCATAGGCTCGAATGAACAAGATGTTCACTGAACTTTCGATATCTATCATGATACAATAAGTGATACAACTATCTAGGACCGCCAAGATTACTAATGTGTCATTGTGGGGTGTAGAGATGCCCTATAAGTCCTTGGTAGAGAAGACTATATTCCCATAGTCAAGTTTGTAATGGTATCTCTTGTTTACCTACTCATTTGAGCTCTCCTACCCCCCAGCAGGGGTTCAACATTTGCTAGCCCATGGTGAAGCATCGCTTTGAATAAGTGGGCTCACCCATATCATGTTGAGGTTTCCTTTGATTGGAGGGTTTTGTGGATCAGGAGTAGGGTCCCTTCGAGGGGAGTGTTGATGGTTCTCTTACATGTGATGGTCTCCAGCTTATTCATCTCGGTGGATAAATTGTCTGAGATGGCCTTTTTTGATAAGCTTCTTGATTTTATCCTTGAGATGTCTGTATTCTTCTATATCATGACCATAATCATAATGAAAATAACAATACCTTAATTTGTCGAGGTTTGGCTTGGTAGTATGGATGGGTTGGGGCCTTCGTTCGATTTGCAATAGGACGTTAGATCTGGAATTTTTTTAGTGGAGTATAAAATTCAGGCCTCCACTCCCTCCATTCAATTTTTTGTCTCTTTGGCTTGGGGGGTTTATTCTCCTGAGATTCTCTCTTCTTACCGTTGCCTTCAGACTCTTTCTTTACTTGGATCACCTCCTCTACATCTACGTGCTTGTAGGCTAGCTAGATGAACTCCATCAAGCTACACGGGAGCCATTGAGCTATCTTGTAGGTGATCCAAGCTTGTCTAATTCTATTAAGCATGGCAAAAAGGACAATAGATTTGTCCAGCTTGGTAACTTCTAGCTGGACTTTGTTTAATTGAGCTAGATAATCCCTTAGGCTTTTGCCTTCTTTTTGCTTTAACTGAGTAGTGTGCAAGGGTCCTTTCATTGAGGGATCAGTGGATGAATTATTCAATGAACCTGTCTATCAAGTCATTAAAATAAGTTATTGTGCATCTTAGAAGTTCGAAATACTATGCTCTAGTTGGGCCTTGTATTGTCATCAAAAATGCTTTGTACATGGTTGAGTCCCAAACCCTTGCAAAATCATGGTGTTTTTGAAGGTACTGATATAATCGACCAGATCATTCAAGCCATCATACACCTTATAGGGAAGTTAGCAAAACTTCAGCTACACTAGTAAGTTTGCTATTTTGGGGATTAAAGAAGTATTATACCTTAGTTGGTGAGGATTACTTGATGTCCATGACCTTCCCCAAACTAGATGTAGCATAGCTTCCCTCAGGAACTCTGATACGTAAGTGGCATGTGTCTGATAGATGGCTTCTTCAATAGGATCATAAGTTGAACCTCATCCATCATAATCCCTCGAGGCTCGATACTGAAGTAAAATCATTGCCAAGGGGTTATGAGGGATTTGATGATGCTGTCCTGCCTGGAGGCTGAAGTGCATATGCAAGTTGTGTGGCTAATTTAGCACATCACCTTGGGTGGGCAATAAGCTCATTCCAGAACCTATTGCTGTTGGGCGTTACAAGCCCGGAGGTTTTGCATGGATTGATTTTGTAGTTACTGGGCCCACAGGCTTTGTATAGCTTGTGCTTGGGTCTTGAGCAACTGTGTTATCTGCTGAATAACAGTGGTCAAAGTATGGAACTCCTATCATTCTACCAAATTGGAGGGTCTTGTTAGCACCTCTGGGACCATTTGTAAAAGAGTTCCCTAAGATTATGGCTGAGTCTGGGTGACTGAGGTGGCTAGTTGCGTCGGTCCGCATGGTCCACCAAATGAGTTATGTGACTTTGTCAGCACGGGGATTGCTTGTTCCCTAGGTGGGTTCTTTGATGTCAAGGGTCATGCCACTCTCGGAGGAATGGTTAGAAGATTCTCGACAGCTTCCCTAATTAGCCAAGAATAGAGATAGAGTAGATCTTAATAAAAGCACCAATTTGTTGATGGAGCTTGATTCAAACACAGGTTCTAGTCTGGGAGACTCCTCAATATTGGATATATTAGGCTGCTCTTCTACTAATTTGCAAGAGAAATAATAACCATGAGGAGGACTGTTGGGAGCTCTCCAATGATGACCACTTTGATGCTCAAGTTAGAGAAGGTCTCATCAATTCCTATTTAAAAAGTATTTGAGGGATGGAGAGAGAGAGCTTGAGGTCTTCTATCTACCTTCATGGGTTGTCCTCTATTTTATAGGTTAAAGAGATTTTTTAGTGGATTTAGGAGTCTTGTGATTTTAATCTCGATTCTATTGGACTCTCCTTATTTGGTGGATATCATCCCCAGATTATATGTTTAGGATCTTTTTAGGATCCTTGTTTCCTAATTTCCTTGAATACCTAACCATCTCCAAGTATGGGCCAAGCTGCTTATTATATATATTTTTTTTGTAGGCCTTAGGATATGCACTTTGCAGGGTGTGTATTTCTTGAGCCACCAAGCCCATTTTGACCTTGATAGTATTGTCTCAGATGTCAGCTTTATGGTCAATGCCTTAGTTACCTTAGTATGATCCCCATTCACCTTTGGTTCCACTGGTTTTAGCTTAGTGTATCATCACCTCTCATTTTTTTCTTTCAAGATAGAACAATTTCAAATATCTAAACGTTGTCTTCTTTATGACTAGCTAGCAAAATTAGAAAGAAAATAATGTTCGATGTTTAGAGTTTCCCATAATTTGTAGAGAGAAGGAGAAAATTATTATTATTATTATTATTATTATTATATATATATATATATATAATTTTAATTTAAAATATTATGAATGTAATTTTTTATATTAAATTTGATGATATACCAAGGTATGAACCAAGGTGAAATTAATGAAAACCGAACTGAGAGTCGATTAAGACGAAGGTGGAAGCCAAGACATTTGAGGTAAAAGTTTTCCTTTATGCCATGGTGTGAGAAAGCACTAGTACCAAAGCAAAAATAACTCCGAATGCTAGTGTGCTCGAGCCTCGTATATGTATAAGCCACTCTAAGTCACTAAATGGAAGCCTTCATGAAGCAAGTTTTGGGGGCCTATAATAGAAAGATTTTATTTGACTCCATCCCGGGGAATAAATCCCATAGAATCCAAGATTCAATAACCTCTATGATGAAGAATCCATTGAGATTAAAGCACCAAGGGTCATAGATCTTGATGTACTCATACCTTATAAAGAAGACAATCTCCAAGGAGGTAAGGACTAATGCCCAACCTTTCCTTCCACTCATATTATTGATCTCTATTCTGACTTGAGCATTAGAGCAGCCATTGCTAGAGAGTTTCTGGCTGTCTTTTTCATGGTTTTCTTTTATGTAGGGTGATGAAGAGGTGGCCTAGCATATTGAGTTCTCAAGGGATCATGCAGACTGAAGCCAATCTCGAACCGAGACTCCATCAACAGTGGTGCTTTCATTGAGATTTATTTTGCCACCTTATATTATCCACACCCTGGAAGAATTTGAAGATTATGCCACCAGCGATGCATCAACATCTAAGAATCAGCTTGGGGGGAGCAAATCGCTCCCACGCCAGTGGAATTGCATTATTCATCCAATAGCTCAACTCGACCTACTCACTGGGTCGACTAAACCATTCCCCCTTTTCCACTGCAAGAATCTTGGGGAGTCCCCTTGCAAATAATTCCTGAGATGACCACAACTCCTCCTAATGTGGTGAGTTAGCAAGATTTTCAGACATTGGCTATGATAGTTCAATAAATGACGCATATGCTGGAAGTTTAGGCTCAAATGATGCAAAATCTCCACTCTCAATCTCAAGTTCCACTTCAAGATGTGCCTTCAAGCTTACATGATGAACCACAACCATAAGTCTTCAGTCAACCACACAATAGTGGGCATCACTCACTAGGCTACTGAAGCCCTCTTGCAGGAACATCTCTACAACAACAAGCTCCAAGGGGTCATGAAGAATATGAGCCCACATATATCCCAACTGATGAGGCTATCTATCGTACTCATGCAAGCCAAGCCTTGAACAAAGCTACTCAATAGGAAGATGCATCATAGGCGATGCAGAGAATGTCAAGCATCCTTGTTTATCCTAATTCTGTGAGGTATGATAGGCCTCTTATTCCTAAGATTGCATATTCTCCAGTATAACTGAAGTTTTGTCCTCCACCATACGAGGTGTATGATGGCTCCAAGGATCCTGTTGATCACATAAGCACTTTTAGGAATGCTATGATCCTCTCAGGCATATGAGATTCAACTATGTGCAAAGCATTCCCTATAACACTTCAAGGACTAGCTCGGGCATGATACTCTAATCTACAGAGGCACTCAATTACGTGCTTTGATAATCTAGCTGACAAGTTCAAAGAGCAGTTTATAGCTTTGGTGTCTTGGCAAAAGGACCCCTCTACACTCTTAACTTTAAAGAAACAAACGGGAGAAAATTTGAGGGAGTATCTGGCTCGACTCAACAAGGTTTGACTAGAAGTGTCAGAGCTTGACTGTTCCATCATCCTTATTGTGGCAATCAATGAGATAAGACAACCTCAAGTGGCATATGAGATGGCCAAAAGGCCTCCGAGGACCTTGGTCAAGTTCATCCAAGTTACCCGAGAACATATCGACATTGAGAAAGTTATGTTGGCCAAAAAGGAATCTAAGGGCCAAGGTATAAAAAATAAGTTCGAGAGGAAAAGCTACCCACCCCAAAAAAGTAGAAAATTGAGCAAAGAGACCATCGACAGGAATTTAGAGCTTATACACCACTAAACCATTCCAAAATAGAAGTGTTGGCTCAAATAGAACATCAGGATCTTTTTAAAAAGCTACCACTAATCACCTCAAATAGGCATCAATTGGATCGATTAAGGTATTACCGATTTTACAAAGACTATGGTCATGACACTGAGGATTGCCAACATCTCAAGGATGAACTTGAGATGCTCATCAAGGAAGGATACTTGAGACACTTCATTTGCCAGGGACAAAGACCTGAGGAAGCCCCCATTGGAGAAGATCAAACACAAGGGTCTCCCTAAAGGAGTCCTATGCTTGGGCTACAGAACACATCAATTAAAGATCATCTTAATATGATCCCCATCAACCTAACAACACAAAGTGTCCCTCAACTTCAACTTCCAAATGTTGAGCCTTCACTGGGAGGCAAGAGGATGGTAAAGAGGTCAAGTGGCAACATTGCAACCTTGAGCATGCAGACATGGTTTTCTTGGCAACAGACATCTAGAGTATTTTAGCTCCTCATAATAATGCTCTTGTTATGTCAATAATCTTAGATGGCTACTTCATGCAGCGTGTCATGATTGACACAGAAAGCTCGACTAACATTTTGTTTACTAACGCTTATGATTAGATGAAGATAGAATCAAAGTTGGAGCCCCATATGGTGATGTTGACCAAGTTTATAGGAAATTTAGTCACTCTGCTCGGCATGATCGAGTTGCTTTTAACCGTCGGCAAAAGTCTGAAGAGTTCCATAATCAAAACCAAATTTGTGGTGGTTCAAACTCACTTATCTTACAATGTTATATTCTACCAACCGGCCTTGAACCAACTTGAAGTGACAACTTAAACTTTTCATTTAGTTATGAGATTTCCTACTAAGCATGGCATAGGTGAGGCTTGGGGGACCAAAGCTTGGCAAGGCAGTGCAAGTTAGCTTATTGGTAAAATAGCCTTGGTGAGAAGGGGAAGAGCTCGATGGTTTTGAAAATCAAAGAATTTGTTGAAGGATAGAAGGAGATGCAAGCTGAACCTATTGAGCAATTGTTGACAAGGTTGTCGATAGGAGCTTGAGGTGAATTGTGAAGCTTGGGGCAAACCTCACAGAGCCCCTTTAAGCCAAATTTAGTGAGCTCTTACAAAAGAACCAAGATGTCTTTGCATGGTCTCCTAAAGATTTATCAGGTATAGATCCTTCAATGGCCTAATATGAGCTTACTGTGATAGAGAACTATAAGCTAGTCAAGCAGAAAAAAAGACACTTCACCCCCAAGCACCAGAAAGCCATCACCAATGAGGTAAACAAAGTTTTTAATGCAGGGTTCATAAGAAAACTCCACTATCTTGAGTGGCTTGCCAATGTAGTAATGGTGAGAAAGCCAAATGGAAAATGGAGGATATGTGTAGACTTCATAGACCTCAACAAAGTGTGCCCGAAGGATAGCTACCCCTTACCCAAAATTGACTAGCTTGTCAACTTAACCTTAGGACATCAGCTTTTAAGTTTTCTAGATACATTTTTAGGTTATCATCAAATTTAGATGCATCCCAAAGATGAAGAGAAGATGGCTTTCCTCATCGACCAGGGGACCTTTTGCTATACAACGATGCCCTTTGAACCAAAGAATGTTGGCGCAACCTATCAAAGAATGGTAAGCAAGGTCTTTGAACATCATCTCAGTAGGAATGTGGAAGCGTATGTTAATGATATGCTCATGAAGGGCCTCAAAGCTAAATAATATCTCAGAGACCTTGAAAAAATCTTTGACACACTCTAAAAGTACAGGATAAGGCTGAACCCAAAAAATTATGCTTTTGGCACAGCCTTGAGGAAGTTTCTCGAGTACCTCATCTCAAAATGAGGAATAGGGGCAAATCCTAATGGAATTAGAGCAATACTCGAGATGAAGCCACCTTGATCTACCAAAAAAATACAAAGGTTCACAGGACAGTTGGTAGCGCTCAACCATTTTTTATTTAGGGTGGGTGAAAAGTGCTCATTTTTTTTTAAAGCACTGAAGTAAAGTTCCAGATTTGAATGGACTGAAGAGTGTAGCAAAGCTTTTGAAGATCTCAAGAGGTACCTATCCAAACCTCCACTTTTAGTAAGACCAAAACCAAATTAGGTGTTATTCCTCTATGTAGTAGCCACAGACCAAGCCATTAGTTCAGTTCTAGTAAGCAACTAAGGAAGAGGGCAATACCCTATATAATATGTAAGGCATGTACTCTCAAGAGTCAAGGTTTGGTATCCTTCATTGAAGAAGTTAACTCATGTCGTAGTCTTGGAGGCTTGGAAACTTCGCCCATATTTTTAGACATATCCCATCGTAGTACTCATTGACCTTCCACTTTGGCAGACTTTACAAAAGCTAGAGTCCTCAGGGTGATTACTCAAGTGGTCTATCGAGCTTAGTCAATTTGAGGTAAATTTTGAATCTCTAAAAGCTATTAAGGCACAAGCCTTAGCCAACTTGCTGGTGGAAACAACTTCATATCCCATGGGACTAGAATCTGAACCTTGGAAAGTTCAAGTGGATGGCTCCTCTTGTGAATTAGATCATAGGATTGGTGTCGTGCTCCTAAGTCCTGATGGGAGGGTTGCCTAATACTCTGTTCATTTAGGATTTAAAGCATCAAACAATACGACAAAGTATGAAACTCTCTTGCTCAGATTGCATGTGGCAATAGTAGCAGGAGTGAAGAGGTTGATGGTGCTTAATGACTCCCAATTGATTTGTTCATAGGTCAGTGGGGAATATGAGACAAAGGATGATACTATGACCAAGTACTTGGCCAAGGTTTAGAAGCTTATCACAAAGTTTGACCAAGTGATATTTTGCTGAGTACCTTGGAATAATAACACTGAAGCTGATGCATTAGCATGATTGGCTTCGACAACCTTAAACTCAAGGTTGAGACAAATCTTTGTGGAACACCTTCAAGCTCTGAGCTATACTCAAAAAGATGAAGTATATCAAACTGAAGAAGAGCCTTGCTGGATGGACTCCATCATCTTGTATCTCAAAACTGGCTAGCTTCCTGAAGATTTAAAAGGGGCGTAAAAAATTAAGAGGTTAGCCCCAAATTTTGTCTTAATAGATGAAGTTCTATACAAAAGGTCCTTTTCAAGACCTTTATTGTGATGCTTATGACCAAGTAAGGTTGAGTACACCTTTCGAGATGTACATGAAAGAATCTATGGGAGTCATGGTGGAGGACAAGCTTCAGCTCATAAACTCTTGCGGCAAAGGCACTATTGGCTCAACATGGCCATTGAAGCAATAGAGTGTCTCCAAATGTGAGCAATGTCATAGGCATGCCTCAGTTTACCATAGCCTTGTGACTTGGCTCTAGCAAAGCTAGACAATATGGCCATTTAATTAATGGAGGATGGATATACTTGGTCTATTCCCCCCAGCCTCAGGACAGAGAAAATTTTTAATAGTCACTATTGACTATTTCACTAAATGGATGGAGGCCGAACCTCTAGTAACTATCACAAACAAAAAGGTATGAGAGTTTCTTTGGCAGGAAATAACTTGCATGTTCAGACTATCTCATGTCATTGTCACAGATAATGGGAAGTAGTTTGATAGTTTGAGATTTAAAGATTATTGCAATAGCCTCTATATCAAACAAAAATTTACCTCAATTGTACATCCCTAGTCGAACTGACTAGCTGAGGCAACCAATCAAACCTTGCTTACAAGGAAAAAGAATGCCTAGAGAAGGCCAAAGGGCTTGGGTTGAAGAACTACCCCCATATTTTGTGGTCCTATCATATGACCCCCTCGGACCCCCCATAGACAAATCACCATTCTTGCTTGCCTATGGGATCAAAGTAGTCATCCCTATAGAAGTTGGCCTCACCTCACCCTAGCTCAAGACCTATGATCCTGAGGTAAACAAAGAGAACCTCAGAGCAAAAAAAGAACTGGTATTGAAAGGTCAATAAAAGGCTTGCATAAGGATTGCAGAATACCAATGATGAGTGGCTCAATACTACAACACCCAAGTTCATAGTAGGGAGTTACAACTAGGAGATTGGGTATTACGCCAAGCTGAATTTGCCAATCAGAATTCAAGCAAGCTGTCACCAACGTGGGTGGGCCCATTCATAATCGCCCGAACTATAAGATCGAGAAAGTGCAAGCTGGAGTATGGGGATGATGAAGCCCTTCCAAGGATGTGGCATGTTGACAATTTGAGAAGGTTCTATTTGTAAGTCTTATTTTTGAAATAAAATCCTTATCCTTTTAAGAAAAGACTAAAGCTCTAGCAGTGATAGTCTTGACCACATAAAGAACTCGATCTACTGAGGCATAAAGACATGGTCCATTTGGCAAAAAGATCTTAGTTCGTCGAAGCATAAAGACCTTGGTTTGTCAAGACATAAAGACCTAGTTTACCTAGGTACAAAGACCTTAGTCCATCGAGTCACAAAGACTTGGTCCACCGAGGAACAAAGACCTCGATCCACTAAAACACAAAGACTTGGTCTGCCCAAGCACAAAGACCTTGATCTGCCCGACACAAAGATCTCAATCCACCAAGGCACAAAGACCTTGTCTACCTAAGCATAAAGACCTCAGTCTGTCGAGGCATAAAGATATCAATCCACTGAGGCATAAAGACCTAGTGTGCCTAGGTATAAAGACCTTGGCTCGCTAAGGCACAAAGACCTAGTCCACCCAGGCACAAAGACCTCAGTCCACTAAGATGCAAAGATCATGGATCATCAAGGTAGTAAGACTGAGTCCTCCCAGGTTCAAAGACTTTAGCTCGCTGAAGCTCTAGAAATTTTTGACAAGACATGAAATCTATGATTGTCAAAACATCAAACATTTAGCCCTACCAAGGTATAAGAATTGTAGACCTTGGGTGGAAACAACCATATAGAAACTGATTATAAGCTTGGTAAAGCAGACACTCATAGCTTATCCTAACGACATTCCAAATTAATCCTTTGCAATTTTTTGTGACAAGCTAAAGGTCGTGACATGTACTCATTCAAAGTATAAATCCCATAGGGAACCAAGACTGACAAAAAAAAAAAAAGGGATTAAGGTTTTTTAACTTAGAATACCAAGTGTTGCTGCTTAAGTGCTTGAAGTAAACAAGGGGAAGTTTTCATTGATAAAGAAACATTTAAATACATTCAAAATGCTCAAAGATAAGCTACAAAAAAAAAAAAATCAATCCAAGTCACTATAGAGGGTCAGAAGCTTGTGATGGGCCATCTTCTTTTGATGACCCGAGGGAGAAGTCCGATCTAGCGCTAGAGGGGTCTTCAAAGGGAGGCTGGTCTTCATCACTTGGAAATGGGTTGGCAGCTACACCGAGCTCCTATTGCATCCTCTTGATGCACTCCAAGTCATAGAGCTCTGTCCTCAATGCCCTCAGATTGCTTGAGTTGCATATCACTATATCCTGGCAAGTTAGGTATCCATCCTAAAATGCCTCAGCATTAAGTTCACCAACTTCCTTCATATACTCCTCAGATTGCTTGAAATCTTAGATTGCTTGAGTCTGAGTCTCTTGCAGGAGGATCTCATAGTCTCAGCTTGATCAAAAGTTGGTGAGGGCATCTTCTTGAGCTTTCAAAAGGTCAGTGGCACGGGCTTCTGAAGCCACTCATTCTCTTGGTATGCTAAGTCTCATTCTTCTTTGGCCTTCATCTATTTGGCGATGGTGTCACTCTTCTTCTTCTCAACCTCCCCCAGCCTTGCCTCAGCTAGCTCTTTCTCCTCCACAGCCTTCTATTTGGCATCGCGCTCCAAGTTCATCAAATCGGAGAATGTCCACATCTAGCTGAAGAACCTCAGTGCTAGCTTTGGAAGTGGCCAGCTCTTTCTTGCAAGAGGAAACCTACTTCTTTGCCTTGAGATAATGTCTCTCAACATGTTGGAAGAACTCTACTATTTGGAAGACAAGATAAAAGTTAGAATGATATTTGTTAAAAAATATGAATAAATCATTACTATGATACTTACATTGCAAGCAAGGTTTTCCCCTGCTAAAAGTAATTCAAGTCGAAAGCCTACTTTGAGCCTTCCTCCTCCCCGATGGGCTCCTTCCCCAAATGCCTTATCGTCTGAGGACTTAGGGTGGCTATCATCCCTCAATGAATTGGAGAGGGGGATGAAGAGAGTATGACTATAACCTCGAGCCGAGCCTCGACCCCTATGGAAGGGTCAGCTTCAAGTTGAGGCTCAGCAAGAGCACCCCTAGGCTTACTCCCATAGATGGGAGGGCTGAAAACTTCTCTCCTCGACTCCTGCTTCTTTTTATTCTTCTTCTTGCCTCCTAGATTATGGAGCCACTACCATCATCCTCAGTTTCCCTTGACCTCTTCTCTTTCTTCCTTGGCTTGGCTTTGCTCACAGAGGTGGAAGAATGTTTCTTCTTCTTCTCTTTCCTGACTAGACCAAGGGCCTCAAAAGGACCTTCCCTCTCTTCCTCATCTTTCTTAGCCTTCCTAGGGGGATGAGGTAGTGCCAATTGGGATGCACTAGCTCATTGCAAGAGAGTCTAATTCATGAATATGATCTGATCCAAGCTTGTGTAAGAAACTAAAGTAATAGTCAAACATGTAAGCCGACAAACATGAAGCCATATTTTGTAACTCAAACTATACCAAATTTTTGAGCTACAGATAGACTGAGTTCAAGAAGTTTTTTCTCACTAGACCACTTGGGAGTAGACCTCAATTTGCTAACTTCAGAAGACTAAGAGGACAATAGTTGTCGAGTCTTTAGGGAGACATCGAGAGGGACCTGATGCTCAGAGGGCTTATCTCATTTGCTTCGGAGTTTGAAATCCTCTTTCAAAAATAGCCTCATAAGATGGTCTTTCCAAAAGTGGATTGAGGATGGGTTGGCCCCAAAAAGGTGTCGACCTCTCCTCGGTGATAGAAACTACTGACTGTCAAATCCTGAGCTGTAGCCACCGTGGAATGCATCACAAAATAAGTTCACAATTGGGCAAATTCCCTTGGAAGTGGTTAAAGCGTGAAATGCGATGATGAGTCTCATCGCATTGGGAGTTAACTGGTCTAGGGCTAAGTCCAGGTCAAAGAGTACTGCTGCAATAAAGCTATCTATGGGAAACCTAAGTCCCATCTTGAACATCTCCCAAAATACAGTAAATATGTGACCAAATAGATCCCCAAGGATAGAGCTATCTTCCTCTGAACCCCATGTGTTGAATTCAACACTATCTGCGAAGCTGAATATTTGGACTAGATGCTTGACCTTCTTCTCCTTTAGTGTTTACTTAGATAGCCATACACGAATTGAGGGAGAACTTGGGTTACCTACTAGAGTTAAAAAAAAATTGAGTCATCAAAGATTCACTACCCAAAAAGAATAACGACTTAGTATTATCGAGTTCAATTCATTAGTCTTACTATAGCTGAAGTTGAGAATGAACAAAGGCCAACCCTATTGACAACTAAGAGGAATTATGCTTGATTTGAGGGCTGGGTGACCTAGGATAGGATGACTGTCCGAGCTTGAAGAGTTCTACACACACTAAGGGAGGAAGAGAAGCAATAGTCTGACTAAAAGGAGAGTTCAGCTCGAATTTATATTACCAAAACAATCAGCTTAGCCCTCGCGAAGAAATTGCCAAGAATCATGAAATAAGCATACAACATGAAGCGAAGAAGTTTGTGCTTGAGTGATGAATTATTGTCACCCCGGCCACGGAATAAGAAGGGGCAATGGAGGGCACAACTATAAAAGAGCCACTTCCAATATCATCGGCTATGGGATAGCAATGCCAACAGATCCTGGAGCCAGTGCGACCATCTCCGGTAGGGACGTCTCGATCGAGTTCTCCTTGCCACTCACCATGAAAATCGGCAAAACAAATAGGAATGCGGTGGAGCAGAGCATGATATGAAGATGAAAGGGGGCAAAAGAACAAAATTACCACCCTCAGGTCCAATTTTATATCCCTCCAATGACTGTCTATGATCAATGCGTGGCAAAATCTTGTTGTGCGAGATCCTGCCAATGCACAAATCTCAAAAGACACATGGCAAAGATCTACTTCTTTTTGCCGAACGGTTGGCCACCGATATTAATAGCAAGGCATGACACCTTGCTTAATGCACACTCATGATAGAGATGCGGCTCAGGGTATTAAATGAAGATGGTTGTGTGTCTTCTAAGAATTTAATAGGTAATCCGAGGTAACAATGTACATCCTCACTAAAAAATCCCAAACCCTGATATCGTCTCTCTGTGTTTGAACTTGAGGGGCATTGATCATACACCAAGGTATGAACTGAGACGAAATTAATGACAACCGAACTTGGAGTTGATTAAGACCAAGTTAGAAGGTGGAAGCCTAGACATCCAAGGTGAAAGTTTTCCCTTACACCGTGGTGTGAGAAAGTGCCAGTACCAAAGCAAAAATAACTCCAAACACTAGTGCACCTGAGGCTTGAATCCGTATAAGCTACTCTGAGTCATTGAACGGAAGCCTTCATGAAGCAAGTTTTAGGGGTCTATAATAGAAATATTTTATTCACGTCCATCCTCGGAATAAATCCCATAGAATTCAGGATGGAAGGAATAAGGGTCTCTTGGATCAAGCTTTGCTTTCCAATCCAATAACCTTTATCACGAAGAATTTGTCGAGATTAAAGCATCAAGGGTCATGGATCTCAAGGTACTCGTACCTTATAAATAAAATGATCTCCAATAAGGTAATGACTAATGTCTAATCATTCATTCCACTCATATTGTTGATCTTTATTCTAACTTAAGTATCGGAGCAGCCGTCATTAAAGAATTTTCAGTGGTTTTTTTCACAGTTTTCTTCCATGTAGGGTGATGAAGAGGTGACTTAGCGGATTGAGTTCTCAAAAGATAGTACGGACTGAAACCGATCTCAGAACCCGAATTCCAATAAAATTAAATATTTAAAATGAAATAAAAATATGGATCATGAAGTGATTGTAAATTTATTTATAATGTCAATAAATTTTTTCTAATAATACTTAAAGAGAATCAAATTTTTACAAATTCAGGATAATGTTGATCGTTCCTTACTTAAAGCTCGCGAAAAAACAAAAACCCGGATGGGAATGCGAGTAGGGGCAGATGCGATTTCCACTTGGATCCGATTTGCCAAGCGAGAGTTCGGCCCACATGACCTGAGCCCATACCGTAATAGCTTCCGAGAAAAGAAATTGTTAAAAACCTTTTATTTATTTATTTAAACAGTAGAGATTTGGGTTTTAGGGTTCTCTGGAGGTTACAGGGAAAAACAGAAAAAAAAAAAAACGGATTTTTGAATCGACAGGAAGGCATTGGGCATGAGATCCCTCCCGCCAGGCTCCTCCAGAGCCCTCGTCAAATTCAGAATGTGAGCCCTTCCGCTCTAATTTTTTTCTTGTTTCGCAAGATATGTCTGTGTGTCTCCTCCAATTGCAGCCTATTTTAGTTTTTTCGGGATGATTCTGATAATTACGTGGATTTTTCGCCGATTCGGATGTTAAATTTGTGTCTTGTTTGTGATTCGTGGTCGATCTCTTGTTTTTCTTGATTTCTCCAGTAGGTTTCGCGGTTTTTTTCCACTACTTCTGGGTTTTCGTTAGCTTACCGCTCTTGGATTGTTATAAGATTAAATTTGGTGCCTTCCCCGTTTTGAATTCGAAATTTTTTGGCTTTTCTCAAGGGGTTCGGTTGATTTTTGCTTCTGGAGCTGTTTAATATGTTTTTTAAATCATTAACGCAATCTGTGACAGATTGTTTGTTCGTTAATGTCGGAGCGGCGGATGAAACAGTTTAGTTTCATTGTTGAGTTTTCTGATATTTGTTACTCCCCTCAATGGCAGGCCAACTGCAGAAAATCTGGTTCCTATCCATTTGGATATTGAAATTGATGGCCAAAGATTCAAAGATGCCTTCACATGGAATCCTGATGGTATTCTTTTTTTTGGAAGAATTCTGCTCTGGATTGATTTTAAAGTAAAGTTTTTATATCTTATCGATAATAAACATAGCTTCCTTTATTTAACTAATTCTGAGGAGGTGATCAACTGAACTATTCATCAAGCATTTTAATGATGAGGTTCTGACACTACACCCATGTAAAGTAAAAATATTTTGAGTTTCTAACGGGCAACATTAGTTTTGCTGTTAGGGAGAATCTGATGAGCCTAACTTTCTTCAACAGTTATGTACAACAACTTGAATCTTGCAAGTTCTCCAACTGTATCCATTTGCATCAAGTTTTTTCATCATCATTGCATATTGGAATAATTGTGATTATCTGATAATTCTGCTCTAATTCTTATATCTTCAAAAGATCCTGATTCAGAGGTTGCCAGTTTTGCAAAGAGGACAGTTAAGGATCTGAAACTCCCTCCTGCATTCATGACGCAGATTGCTCAATCTATACAAGTAAGAAGTGCTCAGATGTTGCATTTTCCTTTGTACTAATTGTATGTTTTGCTGCTTCCTTGGGTGCATTAACCGGAAATTATCATCATTACTGACCTTATCATATAGCCTCTTGCATCTTCAATATTTTGCACTATTTATATGTAGGAAGAATCTCAACATGGGTAATTTCAAGTTTAAAATGTATTACTTGATATTCTGATATTCAGATCTCCAGTTTTTTTTTCATTTTGGAATTTAATTATGATTAACTAGCCCATTGGTTGGCCGTTAGTTCTGAAATTTGTTGCATTTTCTTTGTTTCATATTGTCATATGTATGCAAGGGTGGGATGTTAGTCTTTGTTTTAGTAGCAACTTGCTGGTTATACTTCAGATTGAGTGATATTATGCTAAAGAAGCCTATAAGCTTCAAGGTGCCAACACTTATCCTTTTAGTGGTCTGGCTAATTACTTTTATTTCTTTGTCACAGACTCAACTGGCAGAATTTAGGTCCTATGAAGGGCAAGAAATGCAAACTAAGGAGAAGATTGTTCCTCTGAAGGTTTATTACATTTATTGTCTATCCTTTACTGACATGTTTCTGAGACCTAGTTCCTTTAGTTAGAAAGACACCAAGTTCCTTCAGCTAGAAAGGTTACGTAGTTTTTCGCTTACATTGTACTCTTGTTACAGCTTGACCTTCGAGTGAATAACACTGTCGTAAGGGACCAATTTTTGTGGGTAATTTTGATCTTCATATTTCCACCATAAGATTTATGAGTTTCACAGGAGTATGGAAATGCCTTACATGATTTGTTGAATTTCAGGACGTAAGCAATTTTGAAAGTGATCCTGAGGAGTTTGCTAGAACACTTTGCGAGGACTTGGATATTAGTGATCCAGAAGTTGGAGTAAGCTTCAGTCAACTGTAGGTGCTGCTATTAGGGATACATGCATTTATAGCTTGTCTTTTGCCTGCCTTTCATAGACTTAAGCAACTTCATTTCACATGGAAAAGGTTAAAAATCTTTCAAATTCTTTCTTGGTTTTGTGTAAACTCAGAGTTAAAATGTACTTCTGCTTCACAAATAGAGCCAGATCATTCCATTGGGAGGTTCTATTTTTAAGATTATTGTCAGGGACATGTAAAGTGACAGAATATCCACAGTCAAGCCTTCAAGAAACACAAGGATCTGGTTGATAAATTGGTGGACTTAAGAAAATAAGTAAAATACGATGTTTATGAAGGTATTTCAGGGCTTTACCCTGATTCAAAAAGAGTATATGGACTTTTAAAAAGGAAACTGGTTTGATTGCTAGAAGCTATTCAAAAAATGTAAAGCGAGGTTTTCTCACCACTAACCCAAAGCTTAGGTGTTTCCGGACTCATATAAAATTAGATTTTGTTCTTAATTCAAATAAAGGAGATATTCTTCTAAATTTTGGTTGAAAATTAGCTTTTGCTTTTTGCTTTCTTGAAGTCATAACGATAATGTTCTATTTGCCAATAAGGAAGGTCCATTATGAAGTGGAAAATTTCAATCTTTATTTTTGTATTGGTCTTTCACACCATGTTATCATCTTAATTACCAGTTTTTTGTGGTTTACTTATGAAACTTTTTTGTTGACTACCATTAGGGATAGTTTGGTTACTTTGGTAGTTCAAGAAGAATCATTGTTACTATTATTATCAAGCATATGTAATTTAAAATCTTTCAGGATTAAATTATTTAGATATCTCCTGGAAAACTTGGATTAAGTTTTTGTATTTTTATGCAGCCAGCAATAGCAGTTGCCATCAGGGAGCAGCTATATGAGGTCAGATATCTTATGGGTCTTCAGATTGTCATGTTCTGCTATATCAGACAAGTGTTGATGGTTATTTTTCATGCTAATTGCTGAAGTTGACAATCTTGATTATTCTGAAAATAGAAATTCGTTTTTTGACATTATGGAATTCTGTCTTCAGATTGTAAATACTTTTATCTTAGCCCTTCCAAAGTTAGTAGGCCAAAGTAGCATAAGGCTCAGAGCCATTGATATTCCATTTTATGATTTGAGGCTCTAATAGTACATCTTCTTGTGTTTCTTGGGGATAATTAGACATTGCTAGAGAGGGCAATGGTGGCAAGCAACAACTTCACAAGCATTTTGGGCAAGACAATATTACATATATGCATATCATGGGTTAAATTAGTTAGATGGCTGCTACTCTGTTCTAATGGTTATTACATAGCATATGGATATCATTTTCTACTTTCACAAGAAATGATATTTTTAAGGGATTGGTGAATGCCAATCTCTTCTGGTCACTCATGATCTTTTACTAGATAACCAAAATGATTGATTTATTTCATAGTTTGCAACACAAAGCGTTTCTTCTGCAAGGGAATCCCGAGTGGGCAAAAAGGCACGTCGGGGAGCTGAAAGCTTTATAAATAGGTGTGGTCTAACAGTTGCAATATCATCTATGCTCTTTTGATGAGTGACTCAAGGAAGATTAGATTCTCTTCTGCATATCTTTTCTTTCCTTATTGCCACAAAAGAAAAGATTGGTAACTTTCTTAATTTTTTATGCAGTAAAATGACTAATGGAGCATTAGATCTGACAAAGTATTTTGGCGGCAAAGGAAGTGTTCTTCGGTAATAACTTTACTTCAGTGTAACAATATCTAAGCATGTTAAATCTGTTAGAGCACTAGCATAAGTTTTCTCCAAAGAAAGTATCAGATTCCCAATCTGCTTTTTGAGGTCACTAATAAATCTCTTAGGATGACACTCTTTTTCTTGACAACTTCTCTTTTCCGATAGATTTTTTTATGCATAGTCTCACTTGTGAAGGAAACATTCTGGACAAAAGCCAGCGTATCTTATCTTTGAGTACTGTTCAATGTCATTTGCTTAATGTTTACTGGTTCAGTGAGTTAGTTATTATTGTTTAGACATTTCACAAGTTTAAATCTAAGGATTTTCATTTTGCTCTGACTAATTTTTCTTAGTTTTAAGGTGGAAATATTGCAAACAGTTTGATTCCATTTTGTCTTTCTTGTTACATGTGCCTTTTTTGATAGTCCCAAAGCTTTGCCCTACTCACATCTCTGAACCTGTTCTTGAATTTAGGAAACGAAAGGAGTGGCACTTATACGAACCAGTTGTTGATTTCTTGTCAAATGAGGAAGTGGAAGCTCTTGATGCAAAAGAAGAACGAACTGCACGGCAAGTTTAATTACAGGAAAATTGGACCTGCAATTTGGCATGTGTTTAAAAGTTACAATCAATATATACTTTCTTCATGCATAGTTAACAACCCTACTTGAGTCTTGGACATGGAGTCATTAAGAAAATTAACACCATTTGAACCACAAATATGAAGACCACAGTTCTACCAAAATAAAAAAATAAAAAAAAATGAAGACCGCAAGTTGCAGTACTATGTGGTTTTCCTGATGTCTGAACTATTAAGAACTTCACTATGACTAACTTCATCTTTTTTGCAGTTTGAAGAAAAAACTGGAGGATCAAGAAGACAGTTTCCAAATGGGCTACTCACGTTGATGCACGGGAAAGAATATAATCATGTTGTTGTGATGTGGAGAAGATTTACTTTCATTGTGGTACTCTATTTTTTGGATTGTAAGAAGGATGACACTGCAAGTATTTGAAGTTTGATGAAATTTTTGTGGTGTCAAAAAAATACCCTTTTATGCTTTCTATGTGGTTATTTTTGCCTCAATATATTCCTTACATGTCATGAAGCTTCCTCAGTGTATGAAATAAATACGATTTTCTACTGTGATCACCAGTAGTCTTTTCAAGAACAAGATCCATCAAAGAAGCGATGAAAGCGGTTTGTATCCCTCAAAATGATCTCTCGTTTAAAGATCCTCGAAACCAGCTTCATAACTGTATGGCAATCCCCACAAGTCCTCAGGTTCTTCTTTATCCTCATTGGTATATTCTCTGGCAAGCTTATGAGCCCAAAAGCAAGCGGCCAACCCCTCACTGTGACGCCACAATCCTTGCTCTTTATACTCGTCTCCCACATCATTCATTGCATACCGGGTATCAGCAACATATCCCTTCTGCTTCACTACCTCTTCTAGCATTGTCAACATCTTGTAAATTTCGTCTGTTCGCTCGTGTGATCGATCACGAACGGTGAATACAAAAGTTTTGTTCTTGATATCAATCCAGCTGCACCCAGTCTCCTTCCTCACTCCTTTAATTCTCATCAATCTTCTTACTTCCTTGGCCTCCTCCAACCTCCCATGTAATGCATACATGTTAGAAAGCAACACATAGTTCCCCGGATTCTCCGGTTCGATTTGGAACAGTTTCTCAGCAACTTCTCTACCCATATCTAGATTGTTACAGTTTCTACATGATGAAAGAAGAGCTCCCCATACTGACGTATCAGGCGCTATCGGCATTGCATCAATGAAGCTCTTTGCTTCATCCAGACGGCCTGCACGGCCGAGCATATCCACCACGCAAGCATAATGCTCGCTCCCTGGTTTCATTCCGTGGACACTAGACATCAAACTGAAGTACTTGAACCCTTGCTCTATCAATCCGTTGTGGCCACAAGCTGAAAGCACACAAACAAACGTCATGTAATCCGGTGTGATCCCTTCGTGGAGCATTGTATCAAACATTTTGATGACTTGATCCCCGTGGCCATGTCGCTGGAAAGCTGCAATCATTGCAGTCCAGGTGACAACATTCAAGCTGTTTCTTGACTGTTCAAACACTCGATAAGCGTCATCTAAAGAACCACACTTGGCGTACATGGTGATCAATGAGCTTTCGACGCACCGGTTTTTCTCAAACCCCGCTTTGACAATCTGATTATGAACTACTGCACCATTGGCCCATGTTGCTAAGTATGTGTAAGCATGCAAAGAAGTAGAGTAGGAGGCCTCGTCCGGGACAATGCCTTCTACTCTCATTGCCCAAAAATACTTGCAAGCTTCTTCAAATCGACCGCTTTGAACCAAACCCATCATCATCACATTCCAAGAAACCACATCTCTATCGCTGCAAGTATTGAACAGCTGCACAGCTTCTTCAAAGCACTCGCTTTTGCTATACATATCGATGAGCGAGTTGTTGACGTAGGCTGCTCTCTCCAAGCCAATCTTAATCACACTAGCATGTACTCCTCTGCCAAAACTCAATTCACTGCAAGAGTTTGCACAGGCACTGAGGACACTCGACAAGCTCACCTCGTCCAAACTCGTCGACCGTATCTCGAACATCTGCTTGAACGTTCTCATCGCCGTTTCATACTGCTCATTCCGCGTGAACCCGACGACAAGCGCATTCCAGTTAACAAGATTCCTAACAGGCATTTCATCAAACACCTTCTTCGACGAGGCTATATCGGCACATTTCGCGTACATGTCGAGCAGCGCGTTCGCAACGAAGACGTCAGCCTCGAGACCAAGCTTGCAGGCAAGCGCGTGAACCTGCTCGCCATACGCTATCCGGCCGGTGTAGGCGCAAGCGGAGAGAACGACGGAAAAGGTGAAGTGGTTAGGAGTTAGAGCCGGCGCAGCTTGCATCAGCTGGGAGAAGAGGTCGAGGGCAGTGAATGGTTGGCAGGAGTGGGAGAGGTGGGAGATGAGGGAAGTCCAGGTGATGATGTTGGAGTGATGGCGTATGGAGCGGAAGGTGAGGAGCGCATGGGAGGTGAGTTGGAGTTGGCAGTAGAGGTTGATGAGTTGAGTGTGGAGGAGTGGGTTGGGAAGACGGTTGGCTGTGAGCAGTTGTGCATGGATTTGTGCTGCATGGATTTGCGTTTTGGAGGTGTTTAGGAGGCTAATGATGTGGTTGTGCGTGAGATGGTTGTGGATTAAGTGAGGCTTTCTCATAATGCTGGGAGAGGCAAGTGATGGTGGGCTGTAAACCGACTCCTCTCCTCAAAAGCGCCAGTTTTATGTTTGGACCCAAACATTTTAGTTTTGGTTTAATCCGAAATATTTCCGTATAAAATTTAATTTCGATTTTGGAATATATTATATAATTTTTTTATATTATTTTTATGTAATACACTATTTTTAACTCAGATGATTAACAAATTAATTCTAGATATGAGCGATCTGAATTTGATTCTTTATAGTTGCAATTTTTTAAATATTTTTTCAAAATAATTTTAATTAATAAATTAAAAAGAATATGTCTATATAAATATTTTTAATATTTTTTTAAATTCTAAAAAATTTTAAAGTAAAATGAAATTAAAAAATAATTTAATCGAAATGAAAATAAATTAATTTTGATTAAAACCACCAAAATAATTGAAATATATTGATTTTGATAAATACCAAAATAAATTTCGAAATTAAAATTAAAAATAGATAATTCAAAATTATTAAATAATTATTTTCAGGTCATTTGGGTGAGACCATTGATGGGTGGATTTGTCAATGTCAAAAGAATTTATTAAAATACACGCATAGAAAATTTATTCATCCAGGTAATTAATATCCAGTCCACAACGGTCGGATCCGAAAATGAAGGCACATTGCGTTGAGAATTGGACAACGGATCCGTTTAAAAACCGTGTCTTGGGTCAACCGGTGATTCCCGATGTGGTCTTTGACTTCCCATCTGTGGCGGCCAAGTGTTCACGTGCCGCCATCATGGCTTGCTCCACACGTGTCAGAGCTGACTATCACCCAAGCAAATTCATTTCAAAATTTGAAATCTATCCGGTGCAGCCGACACGCGCGTGTTCGCCTGCTCTCCGTTCCACGCGTCCCAGGATCCGCTGCTCCATCGCGAGCATGCTTCTACCTTTTATCTCCGCTGGAAAGCTCTGGTTTTTGTATGGCATTTATGCTGCCAGCGAAGCCCAGCGCTGGCTCCTCAAATCCCTACAATTGCACCCAATTTAATTCATCATTAAACTATTAATTAATCACCAATAATAAAAATTAAAGTGAATTAAATATAATTCTTTAAAATTTTATTAAATTACATATTTCTTAAAATTTAAGCAATTACATATATTTTTTTGAAATCTTATCAAGTTGTATAATTTATCTTGGAAAGTGAAGAATTATATATAACTCCTTAAAACTTTAAAATTATAATTTTTTTTAATTATTCAATATATGAAAAAAATTTCAAAGGTAAATTTATTATTAGAATTAATTATATATATATATATATATGTATATATATGTATATCTATTGTGTATATATATATATATATATATAATCGTTTTAGTATCGTTTAGTTTGAAATAAAAAATGAAAATACATCCCATCGATGTAAATTAACATAATAAAGAATATGAGTAAAAAGCAATTTCAGGTCTCATCTATGTCAGATTTTAGATATGACCTAAATTAAACCCTAATTTTAGATAAGATCAGACTGAAATGAGTTTACAAAATTATCATTTTATATCTTGAGTTTAAATTTAATTTAAAATTAGACTGAAAATAGGTTTAAACTAAATTAAGAAAAAATAGTTATTTTATATTTTGCATTGAGATTTAATGTGAGATAAACCCTTCAACCGAATAAGAGAGAATTTTTTGCAAAAATGATCTAACTATTAAAGTTTTATCTAAATAAATTAGAAGTATCTTTATTTTTTTATTTCAATTTGAATGACGTTAAGCAATATATATTTTTTAAAAATTTATCATTTTAATGATAAATATATAATTGATAAAATTTTTACAATATATTCAGTAATGTAAAAATATTTAACTTTTAAGTTTGGAACAGAAATATGTAATTTAGAAAAAATTTGAAAAGTTATATGTAATTTTTTAAATTTCAAAAGAAAATATTGAAATTAGAAAATTTTAAAGAATTATATGTAATTGTAAAAATATATATAATTTGATAAAATTTGGAGGAGTTATATACAATTGATCCAATAATTAATACAAGTGGGTCGGTTGCCACGCGGCGGATTAAGCAAAATCCACTTTTATTACCAGCGCATCTCATCTCCTGAATGAATCACCGGGTGCACATTAGACGCGCAATTCCATTATAAAAGGGCACTGAAGCTTCTCTACCCTTCCATCCCATCTGCTCCTCTCTGTTTTCTTCTCCTCTGTCCGTCTCTTTTCCAGTCTTCCCTTCTTCTTCTTCATCTTTTCTCTGAGATCTTTGTCTGCAAAAAATGCCGAAGGAAGGGACAGCGACCTGCATAGACATCCTCCTGGCCATCATCCTCCCTCCGCTTGGTGTCTTTCTCAAGTTTGGCTGCCATGTAAGCTCTTTCTTTCTTGCCTCGTTATATGCATGCTTTCGTGTGATTTTTCAATTTTTGATCTTCTAGTTTCTGATGAGTTTGGTGTTTGAGGCAGGTGGAGTTCTGGATCTGTTTGTTGCTGACCTTGTTCGGGTACCTGCCCGGCATCATCTATGCTGTGTATGCCATAACCAAGTGAAAAAAACTTATCAGAATGAATGGAATTAGAGTCCTGTTTGTTTGATTTGTGATTCTGTATTTTCTTTTTTTAAGTTTTGTGGTTGTTTTCAACATAAAGGGATGATGTTGTTGAATCGGTGGTGTTTGTCGCCTTTGGATTCCTGTTCCGTAGGTGCAACTGCTGTGTAGTTCATTATATCATTATGGATGGGTTTCAGTGATTTGATTCTATGTTGAGAAGCCATTTTTCTGCAATTTTACAGTTGCTTTTCTTGAAATTTAGGTGACAACCGCCATTGCTGATGCATGAAGTAACAAGAAAATCAAAACAAAATTCAATGGTATTGGTGGGATTTATCTGTCTTTTCTGGCTTGTTCTTCAATGGTGCCGTTGCTTTGTTGACTTAGCCATTAAGTTTTTGGAAAAGTGAAAACAACAGCAAAAATCAATTCTGTTCCGTAAAAAGATCAAGAGACGGTTAGAAAAGTAGAAAAATTTGTTGATATTTCGAATCAAAATGTGGAAAAAAATCGTGCAATCATCCACTTTGGTTAGGCTTTGAACATCATCAGTAGTTAAAAGAGTAATACACCATATCTTCTAGCAGTTGCTTTGAGAGAGATAGCTTAGCTGTATCGATGACTGTTTCACGGACCAAACGCAATGGTGATGTATTACACCATTCAGCATATTGATTTGATTGGTTTAGTTCGTAACTAACAATTATAATAATCACGATTCGTAACAATATTTTTATTTTGTTTTAATTAAAAATGTGATTAATTAATCGTGATTAAATTAAAATGATATTAAACGAAACGAACTTTCATTTCTAAGCAAAACAACAACCATAAATGGCTATAAGAAAAACACATGAATGCCACTTTTCCATTGAAGGAATTGGAAAAATTAGCGAATTTGACTCTAATTTTTGGTAACCTGAATTTCTGTAATCGGCAAAATCCACCAATTTCCAGTTCTTCGTTTCAATTCAGGATGCGATGGAGTGGATTCCACCAACACTTAAACTGTTATGAATCTTTTTATGGAAGGATCAGAAAAAAATCAGTCTGGATGTACTGCAGGAATGATTTGAAAGATCCAAAATGAAAAACAGCAGTATTTGCTAGCAACAACATAATGGAAGCAGTCAATCAATATAGATCGATCCGAAATTGAATTCAAATTCAATATAGAACCTATGGATACATAAGAAATATATCAAATCGATTTTTATTAATAAATAGATCCGATCGCAACTTCCAATATGGAATTCAAAGGAATCCTCTCCTCTCTCTCTCCCAACACTCTCTCGAAGTAGTTCTAATTCACTAGTCACGCGACAACTTCTTTTTCAGTAAAATTACTCGTTCGGGTTTATATTAAATTGTTTGAATTTGTCATTACCTATTCAATTTTCGAGCGAGCCATTCAATTATATCTTGCCATTCTCCTCCTCAATGCTCTTTTGGAACACGAGGGAGCATTTTCAAAACTAGTTGTTCAATTTTTTGCTAAATTTCTCCACCATTAGAGTTACCCTATCGAGTTCTATATGATGTTATTCAAATTTTAATATTATTTGTTCGATATTTTCATCAAACGGTTCCATAAATCGCAAGATAAATAATCAAAATAGCTTTGACAACTGTACGTCACAAAATAGCTGGTGGTGCAATGTCCGGGAGTAGGTCTTAGTTTGCTAGGAGCATGGAAAGGGCTTCCCTTGTTGTCATCGTCTACCGGCGAACGGAATTTCAATCTTCTCTCAGTACGCCTTGTTTGTGGCCCACAGGCCATTCTGGGTTATCGCGGTAGGGACAATGCCTGTGTAGACCCAGAAAAGGATCCTAATCAGGCAGACTCGAGGGAGGAGAACCCTTTAAGCCCCTATTTTGCTTTTTTCATATTATGTATCTTCCTTCATCGATAATGTTTTTCTTCGTGGTTTCCCTCAGGTAATGTTGGATCGAGATTGATGCTCAGACCCCACTGCGACCTTGTCATTGGTCCACTGTGATCGATTTGGAGGTGTATTTGATAATACATTAAACTAAATTAATCAAATCAATAATAAGGCCGATTGAGACCTCCCGTTTAGGAAGTTTCTAGCTGATTGTGACTCGATGGGTCCAATACGTGGTTGTTCTGAGACAAACCCATTTAGTTCAGTAACCTTGGAGCACTCACAGTTCAGTCAAAATTTTTGAGTAGTTAAAAAATATTTTATCTCTCAAAAAACAATTCTAAGAAATTAAGGGTTCATCATAATCATTTATAAAAAACACAATAGGTATTTTGGCTGAGATTAAGAAATCACGAATACACCAAATTATTTCTACACAATATAAATGTCAGAGTATTTATCAAGATAAAAAACGAATGTCAATTTTTAAAACTACTCTTTATTTTTTTTTCGGTTACTAATTTGGACGTCAGAGCAATTATTGTTGAAGAGTTTTTGACTATTTTCTTCATGGTTTTTTTCTTGCATATTAACAAAAAGACGGTCAAGCGAATCTAATATTGAAGGAGCCTCCTAATTTGAAACTAGTGGTGTGAACTCCCATAGTAATCAGTGCTTTTATTGAGATCTGCTCTATCTTTTTTTCGTTAATCTAGTAATCTTTTGACAATCTTCTGACAATGCCTCCGAAAGCTATGAGGGCGTCATCATCTATGAATCAGTCTAGGGGGTAGATAGCCCCTGCCTCGACAAAGTCACACATCTCTTCGGGGGTATTGGATGAGCTAAACCAACAAGTCAATTCTATAGGTCACCTACTAATGCAAGCACAGCCTTGGAATACCTCCCTGATAGCTATCCTCAAGGCTCCACTTGGCCCCTCTTATGTGGTTAGCCAATAAGAGTTCTAAATCATGGCGACTGCGATATAGTAGATGGCCTAGCTGCTCGAGGCCCAAGGGAGTTCAAGGAATATGACCCCATGTATGATCATGCTAATAAGTCCACATATCACACATATGACACCTAGGTTTCAACTGGAGCCTTACTGGGAAGCTGTAGGGGAGCAATGTCGCAAATGGTTTGGGAGAACACCAAGGTGGGAGTTCAACTGAACCAGGTAAGATATAACATCCTTGTAATTCCTAAAATTGTATACTCTTATGTGAAGCCGATGTTCAGGTAATCTCTTTGTAATATATATAATGGCTCAAATACCTAGTGGACCATGTCAATACCTTCCGGGATACTATGATGCCACAAGGAGCGTGCGACTCCATTATATGTAAAGCTTTCCCAATGACCCTCCAGCGTCTAGCTTAGGCCTAGTATTTGATTTACCAAAGTATTCTATGACTTATTTTGATAAACTAGTAGACAAGTTTATAGAATAATTGATCTCCCTTGTACCTTAGTGCAAAGACCCCTTCACACTTCTAACCCTAAAATAGAAAGAGGGTGAGAGGCTTAGAGAGTATCTAGCTTAATTTAATAAAATTAGATTAGAGGTAATTGAGGTAAATATCTTGATAGTACTCACCGCCATAATCAATGGGGTACGCTAGACCCAAGTAGCCTATGTGATAATATTAGCCAAAAGAGAATATAAGGAAAGCAATTAGCTGAAAAAAGACTTTCGAGAGGTTAAAACCCTTGAGCTCAAAAAGCAAAAGATAGAGTGACAAGAGCATCGAAGTGATCTTCAGGTGTGCACACCCCTTGAATAACTCAAAAACCGAAGTGCTAGCCCAAATTGAGCCCTAGGAATACTTGTGCGAACCTCAACTCTGTTTCAACAAGAAAAGATAAGACAAATCCAAGTATTGTCAATTTCATATGGACCATGGTCATGACATAGAATAATATCGACACCTTAAAGATGAGATTGAAATACTTTTCAAGGAAGGTTAAATTGAAAAATTTGTTAGAGGGAGAGTCCAAACTGAAGAAAACTAACAACAATAAGAGAACCAAAGAGAGTCAACTTGGAGAAATCCTACTCCCAAACTCCATAATTTTCTAGTTAGAGGATACCTCAACATGATTCTTACATGTCCTTTGAGTCAATATGAAGCTTCTACATGTACTAGCAAGAACCAAATAATCACTAGGGGGCATAAGGGTAGGGAGAAACATCACCTTAAACTAGACCATAGAGGTATGTCTTCTAGATAAAATACGTGGAAGGAATCTCTACAGTCCACAATAATGTGTTTTTAATCTCAGTGATCCTCAATGGTTATGCCAGATCATGATAGATAAGAGAAGCTTAGCAAATATCCTATTTACCTCGGCTTATGACCAAATAAAGATGGTACAAAAGTTAAAGCCATAACTCAGGAGCAACTCAATAAGTCATCTTGGCATAATTGGCTTACTCCTAATAGAAGAGGTTTAGAGTCAAAATCGATCACCTGAGATAGCTAGAGATCCCCAAAAGTAAAATTTATAGTGGGTTTGAGTGCACGATCAAAAATTGTGAGACCTCCTAAACTAAAAAATCTAGTTAATAGAATAAAGACACGAAGAAAAGAAAACATAATTTGAATACTTTAAAAAAGTAGTTATATGACCTAAGTAAGAGTATACCCTCACTTTAAAATTTAATGAAATTAAATTTATAATCATAAATGATATGAAATAAGAAAGGGGATAAAAAGATCTTGATGCTCATTGGTCCCACATTCTTGTGCAATTGATCGAGAGAAACTTCACTTGGATGGATGCTTGGTTTAATCTTTAGCAAATGCGAATAACTTCGGTAGATTTTAAAATGTGGTTGGCTATCTTGTGTCAATTAACCTCATTAAGATTTGAAATATCACCGATAGCTTTCTGTTTATTGTCAGTTGACCTTTTTTGATATTTGATTTAAGAGAATGATTAGTGGCCTTAGTTTATACTAATCATTTCTAATTTAATAATCAATGGTCTCTTGACTTACTGTTAATAAGATTGAAGTGTCACCAACAACTTTAACCTTGTTTCCATTGAACTTGAAGTGTGGCTGATGGTTGTATGCTTATTATTGGTTTACTTCTTTTGAACATGACATTTGGCTAACTGACTAAGGAGCTCAATCATGCCTTAGTTCAGTTTAAATGGCTAGTGACCTTAGCTTATGTTGACTATTCTAATTTGATAATTGATGGCTTCTTCAGCATATTGTGGGTTGAATCTGAAGCATCAGTGACAACTTTTCGAGTCTCCGACTTGGTCCTTAATGGATTTTGGATCCAACCATTGTTTGGTTCTCATTGGATCCTTGATGAATCTTGGGTCAAACTCTTATTTGGTTCTTAATGGATTCCTAATGAATCTTGCTTCAACCCTTGATAGGATGGATCTTGGATCCAACCTTGTTGGGTCTTTATTAGATCCTTAATGGATCTTGAGCCCAATCTTTATTGGGTTCTTATTGGATCCTTACTGGATCTTAGATCCAACTATTATTAGCTTTTTATTAGATCCTTAATAGATCTTGATTTGACTTGTATTGGGTTTTTAATAAACTCTTAATAGATCTTGGATTCAACCCTTATTATATTCTTATTGGGTTTGTATTGGACCTTCAGGTCTAACCTTTATTGGATTCTTATTGGAACTTTAATGGATCTTGGATCCAACCCTTATTAGATTCTTATTAAATCCTTAATGGATATTGGATTTAACCCTTAATGAGTTTTTATTGGATCCTTAATGGATATTGATTGAGTTTGGATTCGAATTTCTGTTAGATTTGAGTTTGGACCATGTTGGACCCTTTTTAAGTTTGGGTTCAAGTTCCTTGTTAGGTATGAGTTCAAACCATGTTGGACCTTCGTTGAGTTTGGATTCAAGTTCAAGTTGGTTTTGATTTAGATCCAACCTAGTTCTAGTTTAGGTTTGATGTAGTTTTGTTCAAGTTTAAGCTAGTTTTGGTTCAAGTTCAGTCTTGTTCTAGTTTAGATTTGACCTAGTTTTGTTTCAAGTTTGATTCGATTTTGGTTTAGGTCTAACCTGGGTTTCATTTAAGTTTGACTTAGTTCTAATTTTGGTTTATCTTGGCTCTGGTTTAAGTTTAAGCTAGTTCTGTTTCAGGTTCGACATATTTTTGGTTCATGTTTGACCTGATTTTGGTTCAAGTTTAACCTAGTTTGGGTTTAATTTTGAAGTCAGGTTGAGTCAATTAAAGTTTAGTTTGAATTTGATTCAACCCAATTTGGATTGGTTTAAACTTGATTTGACCCAATTAGGGTTTAGTTCAAATTTGATTTGGCCTAATTAGGGTTTGGTTCAAATTTGATTTAATCCAATTAGGGCTTAGTTTAAACTTGATTTGATTCAATTAGGGTTTGATTCAAACTTGATTTGATCCAATTAGGGTTTGATTTGAACTTAGTTTGACCCAATTAGGGTTCAGTTTGAATTTGATTCGGCCTAATTAGAGTTTACTTCGAATTTGATTCAACCCAATTAGGGTTTAATTCGAACTTAATTTAATTCAATTAGAGTTTGGTTTAAACTTGGTTTGACCTAATTAGGGCTTGGTTCAAACTTAATTTGATAATTAGGGTTTGATTTGAACTTAATTTGACCCAACTAGAATTTGATTCAAACTTGATTTGACCCAATTAGTTTGGTTGAATGTGGTTTGATTTTAGGTTAACTTGATTTGAACCCGATTGGGGTTGGATTTAAACTGATTTGAGTTGGACTGACCCGATCAAGACTGAATTGGATTTGGGTTTGATCCAATTTAACTCAAGTTGACCCGATTTAAACCTAATTAGGGCTTGGGTCTAAATCGATTTTGATTTGAATTAATCCAATTTGGATTTGGGTTTAGTTCATTTTTAATTTTAGCCCATTCATTTAATTTAGATCGATTTGGTAGCTCGCTCAAATCAATTTGGTTTTAGTCAATTTACTTAATTTAGACAAATTGGCGTAGTTTTAATTTGATTAGGTTAATTATTTTAATTAATTTATTCTAATAAATTTTGTTGATTGATTAGAGCGTCTTTGGGCTGTTCATTAATCAGAATAACTTTGAGTGAGTCTGTGGACTGATATTTAGTTGATTTAACTTTTAAGTGAGCCCATAAGTTAGCCTTAAGTCTATTTGACATTTAAGCAAGTCTGTAAGTTAGCCTTGAGTTGATTTGATTTTCAGATAAGTTTGCTAATTGGCCTTGAGTTGATTTAACTTTTAGGCAAACTCTCAAGTTGGTCTTTTGTTGTTTTGACTTTTAGATGAGTCCCCAAGTTTGTCTTGAGTCGATTTGACTTTTAAGTAAGCTTGTAAGCTACCTTTAGTTGATTTAACTTTCATATAAGCCGGCGAGCTTGCCTTTAGTTGGTTTAACTTTCAAGCGAGCTTGCAAGCTAGTCTTTAGTTGATTTAACTTTCATACGAGCTTGCAAGCTGATCTTCAGTTGGTTTGATTTTCAAGTGAGCCCTCAAGTTGACCTTGAGTTGATTTGATTTTTGAGTGAACTTACAAGCTTCCCTAAATGACCTTCAAATTGGCCTTTAGTTAATTTGACTTTCAGACGAGTCTGCGATCGGACCTAAGTCTAAATTGACCTTCAGATAAGTTCGCAAGCGGTCTTTAATTGATTTTGACTTTGAATGAACTTGCAGACTAGTCATAGATTTGAATTAACTTTTGAGTGAGCCGAAGGGTAACCCTATATCGAAATGACTTTTGAATGAGCCCTGACCCTAGGTTTGAATGGCTTTTGGGTGAACCTATAAATTGATCCTAGGTTGAAAGCCAAAAACTCATGCATCAAGGTGAGGATAGGTTTTTTTTCTATTTTTTTGTTTCTATAACAATCCTTTCTTGTCATTCTTTTTTCTTTTGTTCCTTTTTTTCAAGGTTTTAAGTTTCAGTTTCGGTTTCGGTTTCAGTTTTGGCACCTAGCAAAATTGACATGTTTCGACCATTTCAGTTGTTTTCGTTTCAGTTTCGGTTATTTCGATTTCGATAAATTTTTTTTAATTATTAATTACTTGTTGACCAGAGTTTGACTATACCTTGACTTCAAATTAAAAAGATGATAAAATTTTTTAAAAATTTTCAAAAAATTATAAATTTTTTTAAAAAGTATTAATAATTTTATCATAATAGTAAATATAAGTTTAATTAATTTTAATTAATTTCTATAATTAATTACTTAATGGGTAGGTCAACCTTTAAATTTAGAGATAACAATTATATTTAATTAATTAAAAGATTTTTTTTGCCAATAAACCCCTACATGATTCTATTTTGAATTTCAATTTCAAAAACGGTTTCAACACTAGGAGAAATTGTCGAGTTTTGATAAAAAAAACATTTCCAATTTGGTTTTAACCAAATTTTTATTTATTTATTAATTATATTTCGAACAAAATCTAACTTTATTTTAATTATTAATTCGGGCAAGGGTGCAGGCACGGGTGCGCGGCTTGTGAGGTGTGGGCTCGGCGAGGGCACTAGTGCGGGCGCATCACTCGCGAGGGCGCGGGTGCAGCCGTGAGGCTGGGGCCAGGGTTCGGGCTCGAACGCGGGCGCACGGGCTTGAGCGCGGACATGGGGGTGCGGGCGCGGGTGTGGGTGAGGGGGTGGGGGCGTGGGCGTGGCCGTCAAGCTGGCGATAGGGCGCGGCATGGGTGCCAGGATGGCAAGCGCGTGGGTGCGGGTGCCATAGGCCGACGCAAGGTCGGCTAGGACTCAGGCGTGGAAGCGAGGCCCGCGAGGGCGCAGGTGCGGGCGCCAGAAACACGCCTCACCCGCACCCTCACCGGTGTACCCGCACCTGCGCCCATGCCTGAACTCATGCCCTCTAGCACCTGCACTTGCGCTTGCGTCCGCATCTGCGCCTCATCCGCACCCTCGTCGGCGAGTTTGCACCTGCACCCACGTCCGAACCTGCGCCTCACCTGCACCCTTGTCGGCGAGCCTACACTCGTGCCAGCACCCGCACCCGCGCCTCACCCGCACCCTTGCCTGCGAGCCCAACCGGGATTTTGGCTGAAATTTAAAATCTTGTTTTTTTACAATAACTCCACATAATTTATTATTATTATTTTTTAAAGTCCCCAGTTGGCTCCCAACTTTCTCCTTGTAGGTTTTTTTTTGTACCCATCGTCTTCTCAAGCATTCTCTTTTCTTCTCCTCACATAGCATCTCTTTTCGTCTCTAGGTCCATGGTCAGTTCCGGCCAGACCTTGGCCAGATTTGGCCACAAAATGATGGCTGGCGAATGAGGGTTCCGTGCAGCAGTGGAGAGGAAGGCCCTCAACTATGCGGGCATGGGCTTGCGAATGAAGTTGGTGCACAGCCAACAGAGGAATGTAGTGATGATGGTGGCATGCGATCCAGCGACAGTAGCATGGATGGCATGATAGACCTAGCGGCAGAGAGCGGCGAAGAGAACGGGTGCCGTGAATGCCATAACGAGAAAGGGTAGGGCGACTTCTTGGACCCCGAGGCTAGAGTTTAAGCGTCAATTAGTGCATCAAAAGGCAGGAGAAAACCTGCCAGTGGACTGCGCATCGGCATAGGATGGGTGGCGGCTCCTCATCGGACAGGAATTCACGGTGTTGACAACCTCCTATTAGCGCTCCTAATGGAGATTCCTACGACTGAGCTGGAGGTAGCGGTCGCTCGGGCGTTGATGAGCATGGAGGTCTTGTGCAGAGGCTGAGTAGTTGAGGAGGGTGAGGGGCAACAGTTGGAGAGATCTGGGTCGAAGACGGAGGACAACAGCCGAGCTGCTGGTGGTGATAGGATATGATAATGTACCTATGGGGAGGCAGAGGTGCAAGAATGAGGAGAAAACACACAGGGCACATAGAAAAGAGAAAAAGATAAGTTCTAGAGCCTTACTGGTTGCAAACTTTCTTCTTTACATTCCCAATCTGATCTTCATTCTTTTTTTTCATTTTTTTTGCAGGATATGATGAATTTTATAGGCATCGAAAAGATGAGACAAAGTCTACCTTCATTAGAATTTTAAAAATTTTGGAGATTAGATATGGACGGATTGGTTTTTTGCTTGAGTTAAAATTTATTTGTGGATGAAATTGTATTTTGCGATATTGCATAACAGGGGGATATTTTGTAAAATTTTATTTTAGGGACTAACTTATAATTTTGAAGAATTCAGGGGCTTTCATGTAAAAAGGACTTATTTGTAAAATTTTAAAATTTTTAAAGTCTTTTGTAAGATTTTATTTACAAAATAATAAAATTTAAATTTATTTGTAAATAAAAATTTTTGAGGAATTTATTTATGAATATAAATTTTTAAGAGATGTGTTTGCAAAACTTAACTTTTAGGAGACTAATTTGTAATTTCAAATCTTTTATGAATTTTTTTGCAAAAATTTTCATCCCGGGGACTACTAATAAAAAAAATTTGGGCAAAAATTTTTTTGTAAAAATTTATTTAATTTAGGGACCTATTGATAGAACTCTTATATATATTTTTTAGCCTAGATTTTTGATGAATTTTAGACTTAATTTTTATCTAAATATCTATTCCACTTAGTCCATTTGGGTTGAATTTAGTTTAAGCCCAAACTTTTCAATAATTTAGATCTAAATCGAGCTCAATTTTTGATCAAATTTGACTATAATTTAAGTCCAACTAAGACTCATATTTAAGTCATAACTCAGTGACATTCAAGATTCTGTTTTAGCTAAATTTCAATTAAATTTAGTTTTAGCTAAATTGACCCAAACAAAGTGTCACCTTCACATTCTCTTCTTGAGTTTGACAAGAAAAGAAGGTGTCAACAATTTTCAGGTATTAGCGTTGCACCACTGATAGTTGACTATACTTACCACATGAGAGTAAATTTAATTTACCACGTGAAAGTGAACTTTATTGACTACATAAAAGTAGATTTTATTTGCCATGTAAAGATACACTTGAATTACCATGTGAGAATAGGTACAAATTATCACGTGAGAGTGGACTTGAATTATCAAGTAATAGTAGACTTAATTTGCCATATAAGAGTAGACTTGGTTCTCCATATAAAACTGAGTTGATTTGTCATGTGAGAGTGTGTTTGGGTTTGCCATATGGGAGTAAATTTGTTTTATCATAAAAATATATTTAATCACAATGTGAAAGTGTATTGAATCTATCATGTGGAAGTGGACATTCCTTGCTATGTAATTTTGAGTCTGATTATTATATAAAATCGATTTTAATTTATCGCATGAAAGTAGACTTATCTTACCACCTAAATGTGGCTTAATTGTCGTGCGAAATGGACTTTATTTGTCCATGGGAGTGCACTGGATTCTCTACATAAAAGCTAGTTTGATTGCTATACAAGAATGAATTATATTTATTATGTAAAAGTGAACTTAGTTTGTCATGAAAATGTAAGCTTGATCATCATGCAGAATAAACTTTAATTTACTACATGAAAGTGAATTTGGTTTGCTATTTAAATGTGGGCTTAATCATTGCATAATATAGATTTTATTTGTTACATAAAAGTGGATTTGGTCTGCTACATAAAAGTGGACTTGAAATGTCACATGAGAGTAGATTTGACTTACCATTTAGATATGGGTTTGATTATCACACAAGATGGACTTTACTTGCCACATGAGAATGGGGTTGATTAGCCATGTGAACATAGACTTAATTTACCATATGGAAGTGAACTTGGTTTGCTTGTCATGTAGAAATAGACTTGGTTTACCATTAAATACAAACTTGATTGTCATGAAAAATGAACTAAGTGGATTTTATTGACTATATAAATATAGACTTGATCGCCATACAAAATAGACTTAGTTTGACATGTAGAAGTATACTTGATCTACCATGTGAGAGTGGATTTAATTTGCCGCATGAAAATAGACTTGATTTACAACGTGAAAGTGGACTTAGTTTTTCCTATGAAAGTGGACTTAATTTATCACATAAAAGTGAATTTAGTTCGCTATATAAATACATTCTTGATCATTATGCAAAATGAATTTAGTTTGTTATGTGAAAGTGGACTTAGTATGTCGCATAAGAGTGGACTTCATTTATCATATGGGAGTGCATTTAATTTACCATGTGAAAGTAGATTTGATTTGCCGTATGAAAATGGACTTGATTTGCCATGTGAAGATAAACTTAATTTGTTACATAAAAGTGGACTTGATTTACTATATAAATGTATGCATGATTGCCACTCAAAATAAATTTTAGTTTTCTATGTGAAAGTGGACCTAGTTTGTCATATGAAATTAGATTTGATTTGCCACGTGCAGGTAAAGTTAATTTTCCATTTAAACACGGGCTTGATCACCATGTAAAATAAACTTTAATTTAGCTACTTTGCCTTTGTTGTGTTAGGCATAACATATTTGACATACAATCCTCATAGATGAGGTATTTGGTTTCACCATCTTGGAGGTAATCCATTTGATTCTACCACTTTGAGGGTGATAAGCTTAATTTCACCATATTAGAGGTGATATATTTTATTCCACCACTTAGATGAGGCTTATTTAATTTTACCACCATATAATTAGTTTATTTGGAGTCTTTGTGAAGAATTTCATGACTTTTGAATTTGATTAGTTGATTCTCGGGCAAAGGACAACATCTTACATCCCTTTAGATATCATGATAATGGATATCTTAGTTGTCCACTCATAACACAACCTTTTTTTACAAGGATTGGGCAAGGAAATCTTACTTGCCCCTAATATTTTGAGATGAGGGAAAAAATCCTTGATCATTTTTTGATTGCTTGGCTATATGCCCCTTTTATGAGCATTTGATGAGAAAAATTTAAGTTTTTTTTAATTTTTATATCTGCAACCTTTTGATGGTGGAGAGGTAAAAATCTCACTTGATGTTAGCCTGATAGATCAGTTATTTACTCCAAATACTTTAGCACAATGCACTTTCTTTAAGCATTCAAATGAGAGAATAGTTGACTTTAATTTTTTCAATCTCTTTATATGAGTGGATAGATTTAGTATTTGATTGAGCATTCACAGTGGATGCTTGGGTAATATACCCCGTGTCCTTGTCATGTGCTTATGGAAGAGAGTAGTTGCATATGCTCAAATGTTTTAGCTGCGAGCAATTCTCATTTTTGTATTTATATGGAATAGTAAAGGAGTATGATATTTATTTTTGAGGGAAATATCCTACTTCAATTGAAAGGAGTCCCACTTTTCTTTTTCAAAGCGTTAGAACCCTGTATCCACCTAAAAATGACCGGGGGAAGAGATCCTAACCTATATTGGAGTAGTTTTAAAATTAGGGGCTGAAGGAAAAAATTGGCCTCTGTCTTGATCCCTTTATATAGTGATTAATGACTTGATTAGTTGGTCCAAGTGATTTAACTTTGATTGCTTAGAGGGTTATTTTGAGGGAAACCCTAAAGCTTCTTCATCTTAACATCCATATCATACCTTGATGTCTCTTGCCATATAAAGAGAGGTAGAGCAGAGAATGCAGTAAAAAATTATTGCTTTTATGGGGCTTGTCTTCTAGAAGTAATCTATGAAGTGATTTTTTGATTTATTTTACTATGCTTTGATTATGATGTTGGAAGTAGCTGATAAAAAATGTGTTTTTATTTATTTTCTTATCATTTTATTTTATTTCATTAGCTTAATTTTCTTTGTTTTATTTTTTCGAATTAGTTTATTTCTTTCTAAATAATTTCTAGAGATTTTTTTATTATTTTGAAATATTTTAGTAGATAAGTGGTATATCCTTTTAGCTTCAATTAAAGTCTCCTACTTGATTAGGCTTACAGTTGTTTAAAGATGATTTTTTCTTAGGATATGGTTAGTCATCAATCGACCTCTCTTTATACCTTTTTTTAGTGTAATATTTTATTCAAAAATCTATTTTTTTTGTTGACTTTACTACTTCCATTGTGTTCTTATTCGTTAATTACTTTTTTTTAACTTTGGCTTTGATTTCGGATGCCTCTTAATCTCAATTTTCAAGGTTCACACATTCATAGATGTTATCTGGTACTTACTTCTTGGGGTGATCTTTCTTGATTAGTAATACATTGAGATGAGTTTGAATTAGTCCTCCTAATTTCAACATGCGATTAAAATTTCTCTTTCTCTCTCTCTCTCTCTCTCTCTTTCTCCCCCTCCCCCCGCTTTTTTTTTTGACTTAGCAATCTCATTCTTCTTTTGAGAATCCAAGATTTACAAGCTCATAGATACCAATTAATTTTTACTCTTTGAATTAGACTCTTTTTGCTTAAATTTTCATATGAGATTTGTTTATTTGAGACTATACTTTTATTATTTATTTGAGAGTGATCCTTTGCCTCTAGGAGTAGAATTTTGAGAGATTATCTTTTAATTATTAAATTTTTATCTTTGAAGTAACTTTCCTAACATATTTTTAGTTATCTATAAATTTATCATCATATTTTTAAGCTTGCATTCCTAAAGTTAACTTAGGGCATTGATGGATAGGAGAGGTGCAAGGATTCCAACTTTATCATATTTTATCATTGACCATCCTTATCCTCAAACAATTTTTTTCTTTTTAAGAGACCTCATCTCTAAGACAGAGGATAGTTTACCTAATTATTAAGGATTTTTGTTTTATATTTCTCAGTAGATTTTTTATTTTATATTTTACCTTGAGAAGTACAGAACACATACTTGACTAGTCAATTTTGATTTGACTAGATATTTCATTATAGGCTAGAACCTTTTTGTGTTTTTTTACTTCTTTATTTTTTTATGCTTTCTTATTTAAAACTCATGCAATTATTTGACTCTTTCGTGGTATATATTTGGCATGAGTATCCCTTTTCTTAGGTTTAGAAGATGGTGTTGCATCTTATTCAGCTGAAGAAGATTGAATGTGTGTCCTTCCTTTGTCATTCTCTAGCTCTTTTAGTGTTGTTAAGGAATTGGAGGTAGAGATTATAACATTTAGCTTTGTCTTTGATCTGGCATCCTAAAGTTAGCTGAATATCCCATTTATCTTTCTTTACTTGAATTACTTATATTAGCTTTCTTGTCTTCTAGAGGAGATTGTAAGTGGCCAAAATTTGACTTTCTGCCTATTGCCAACTCTCTGGAGATTGATACCCTAATGTGTGCCAATAAAGCCTCTATTTCATCACTGATGTTTGACACAATAAAATTTAGACTTTGTCCCTACATGGACTCGACCTTTGGCCCCCAGGTGAGTTTGGCCCTTGCCTCCTAAATGGAAAGCAAAGGTTGATTTTATGTTGGGTAAGCAAAATAGTAACTAAATCAGTTGTAGTCATAGTAGTAGCAATAATATTAGAAGTAATAATACTATTGGTAAAAGTAGAAGCCCCATCCATGAATTGGATAGAGTTGGACACAACTCATAATTTGTATGGACTCTAGCTGGCCCCACAGTGATTGTTGGTTGAGGAAAATATACCACATACCCTTCACCAAGGATGACCATGTAGGTTTGGGTAAGAGTATCATTTTATGATGCCATTTTTCCTACAGCAACGGAAAATAATGAATCAATAATTAGTTTTCATATTTTGATATGTCTCTATTGTACTAACTAAGTTTTTACATTTGGAGAAAAAATTAGGTCTTACTAGATGTGCTAAAATTTGTGACCAACCGATACTACATGTCTGCCACAAATTAAAGAAATAAGTCCCATTGAGTGTGCCACAATTTGTAGAGCTAAGATCAACCATTTGAGATAGCCAAAGAACCTGAGAAGCAATCTTGAAATAACAAATAAAATTTAGGATAGATTTGAGTCCACAATCATGAATTATAGGGCTATGACTTTCAATAGGTGCAATCCCCTATTGTTAATTACCCCAATAATTATTAAGATTCTTCTAAAGTGACAAACCTAGTTATTAAAATAGAGACACAAAGAAAAAAATCAATATGATTGATTTAAAAAAGGGTTATGGCCTAAGCAAGGACATACTCTCACTTTACAATTAATAAATTTAAATTCATAATAATAAATAATATGAAATAAGAAAGAAGATAACAAGGGCTTGATAATTATTGCTGCTCTGCTCCTGTGTACTTGATCAAGTGAACTTAACTTTGATGGGTGTTTGGTTTGATGTTTAACAAATATTGATAATTTTTCTAGATTTTAGGGTGTGGCTGACTTTCTTACCTTGTGTTAATTAACCTTATTAATATTTAAAATATTACCAACATCTTTTTACATATTGTCAGTTGACTTCCTTTGATTTTTGATTTGAGAGAATGATTAGTGGCTTAGCTTATACTAATAATTTCTAATTTGATAATCGACGGCCTCTTGGTTTGTTGTTCATTAGAAGCATTACTGACGGCTTTAAGCTTATGTCGATTGAGTTTGAAGTGTGACCAATGGATGTATGCCTATTGTCAGTTGACTTCTTTTGAACGTGATATTTGGCTGATTGATTAAGTGTGTTCAAGGATATTTAATTCAGTTTTAAATGTCTAGCAGTCTTGGTTTATGCTAACCATTTCTGATTTGATAATTGGTAACCTCTTTAACTTATTATCAATTAAATTTAAAGCATCACCAATGACTTTTGAGCTTATGTAGGCTGAGTTTGACGTGTTACTAATGGCTTTATACTTATTATAGGTTGACTTCTTTTGAACACAATGTTTGGCCAATCGACTAAACAAGTTCAAGTCTACATTAGTTCGGATTGATTTGAAGAAATAATTAGTGACTTGGGTTTATGCTAATCATCCTCGATTTATATCCGATAGCTTTTTTTGGCTTTTGTTGATTAGATTATGAGGTATTATCGATAACTTTGTACTTATTATCAACTAACCCTAATTGATTTAAATTTGACTCGACTCAGTCTGATTTGAGTTAGTTATATGTTTAGAATCTGATTTTGATCAAGTCTGATTTGATTCAATTTGGATTAGGTTCAACCTTATGTTGAACTCTCATTGAGCCTTTGACTTGGTCCTTAATGGATTTTGGATCCAACCTTTGTTTGGTTCTCATTGGATCCTTGCTGGATCTTGAGTCAAACTCTTATGGGGTTCTTGATAGATACCTAATGGATCTCACTTCAACCCTTATTGGGTTCTTGATAGACCCTTAATGGATCTTGGATCTAACTCTTGTTGGGTTCTTATTGGATCCTTAATAGATCTTGGGTAAACCCTTAATGGATTCTTATTAGATTCTTAATAGATCTTAGATTCAACTCTTATTGGGTTCTTATTGGATCCTTAATGAGTCTTGGTTCAACCCTTATTAGGTTCTTAATAGACCCTTAATAAATATTGGATCAAATTCTTATTGGGTTCATATTGGATTCTTTATGAATCTTAGGTCCAATCCTTACTGGGTTCTTATTTGATCCTTAATGGATCTTGGATCCAATCCTTATTGAATTCTTATTGGATCCTGAATGGATCTTGGATCCAACCCTTTATGAGTTCTTATTAGATTCTTAATGGATCTTGATCGAGTATAGGTTTGATTCCCTATTAGATTTGAGTTCAGACCATGTTGGACCCTTATTAGGTTTGGGTTCAAGTTCCTTGTTAGATTTGAGCTTGAACCGTGTTGGACCCTTGCTAGGTTTGGGTTCAAGTTCAAGTTGGTTTTGCTTTAGGTTCACCTTGGTTCTAATTTAGGACTGACCTGGTTCTAATTCAGATTCAACCTTGTTCTGGTCAGGTTTGACTTGATTCTGGTTCAAGTTTGACTTGGTTCTAGTTTAAGTTTCACCTGATTCTAGTTTATGTCCAACCTACTTCTACTTGAGGTCCGACCTAGTTCTAGTTTAGGTTTAACCTAGTTCTGATTCTGGTTTGCTTGGTTCTTATTCGGATTCAATCTGGTTCTGATTTAGGTTTAACCTAGCATTGGGTCAGGTTTAACCTGGCTCTTGTTCAGGTTTAACTTAGCTCTAGTTTAGGCTTAACTTGGTTCAGGTTCAGTTTTAACCTGGTTCTTGCTCATATACAACCTTGTTTGGGTTTAGATTCGATCAGGTTCTAGTTCACATTTGATCTTATTTTGGTTTAGGTTCGACTTGGTTTTGGTTCAAATTCAACCTAATTCTTATTTAGGTTCACCTAGTTTGGGTTTGAGTTTGAGTTTGGTTTAAACTTAGTTTAACCCAATTAAGATTTGTTCAAACTTGATTTAACTCAATTAGAGTTTGTACCATAGGGCGTGCTAGAATTTATGAAGCCAAAATTGACCATTCAGGATAGCTAGAGATCTTGAGAAATAATCTCAAAATACTAAATAAAATTTAGGGTGTGTTTGAGTGTATGATTAGAAATTATTGTCACTTGCCTTCCAATAGGCGTAAGCCCCTGTTGTTAATTAGCTCGACAAACAACAGGAACTTTTTAAATTGAGCAACCTAGCTATTAAAATATAGACACTAAGAAAAGAAAACATAATTTGATTGATTTAAGAATGAAATTACATGGCCTAAGTAAAGACAAACATAATTTAATGAATTTAAATTCACAATCATAAATATTATGAAATAAAAAAGGTGCTAAAAAGGGCTTCATGCTTGCTGTTGCTCCACTTCGATGCATTTGATTGGGTGAAACCTGACTCAGATAGGGCTTAGTTTGATCCTTAGTGAATATTGATAACTTTCCTAGATTTCAGGATGTGGCCGATTGCCTTGCCTTGTGTTAGTTAACCATATGAAGATTTGAAATATTATTTGCTTATTATCAATTGACTTCTTTTGGCTTTTTATTTAAAAGAATGATTAGTGACCTTAGCTTATATTAAACATTTCTAATTTAATAATCAATAGTCTCTTTACTTATTATTAATTAGGTTTGAAGCATCACTATGGTTTTTGGTTGAGCTTGAAGTATGGTTGATGATTATATTCTTATTGTGAGTTAACTTTTTTCAAATACAATATTTGACTGACTGATTAGGTGTATGCAAGTCTACTTTCATTCAGTTTTAAATAGTTGGTGACCTTGATTTATGTTGATCATTTTTTATTTAATAACTAAGGGCCCCTTTGATTTGTTGTTGATTGAATTTGAAGCATCACCAATGACTTTTGAACTTGTGTTGACTAAGCTTGAAGTATTGCCGATGACTTTATACTTATTGTTATTTGACTTTCTTTGAATACAGGGTTTGACTGATTAATTAAGCGAGTTCAACCCATTCTTAGTTCAAATTAATTTGAAGGAATAATTAATTATTTGGTCTTATACTAATCATCTTTGATTTGAGATTTGATAGCCTTTATTGACTTGTGTCAATTGGGTTTTGAGGTGTTATCAATGGCTTTGAGCTTGTTGAAGTCTAACCCTAATTGATTTGAATTTGACTCAACTCAAACTTGGTTATGGTTCAAGTGTGATTTGGTTTGGTTTGAAATTCAGACTTGGTTATGGTTTAAGTCAGATTTGATTTAATTCGACATTCAGAACTTGATTTCAATTCAGATTTGATTTGATTTAATTCAATGTTTAGAACTTGATTTCGATTAATTTTGATTTGATTCAATTGTATATTTAGAACTTGATTTTGATCAAGTATGATTTGATTCAATTTAATGTTTAGAACTTGATTTTAATTAAGTTTGATTTGATTCAATTAGAGTCGGGTTTGACCTTATGTTGAGTTTCCATCGAGCCTTAGACTTATCCCTTAATGGGTCTTGGATCTGACCCTTATTGAGCTCTTATTGAACCCTTAATAGATCTTGGTTTGACCCTCATTGAGTTCTTGATGGATCCTTAATAGATTTTGATTCCAACCCTTTTAGCTCCTTGTTGGATCTTTAATGGATCATAGATCCAACCATTAATGGATTCTTATTAAATCTTTATTGGATCTGGGATCTGTCTCTAATTGGATTCTTATTAGATCCTTAATAGATCTCGGATACAACCCTAATTGAGTTTTTATTGGATCCTTAATGGATATTGGATCAACCCTTATTAAGTCCTTGATGAATCCTTAATGGATATTGGGTCTAATCCTAATTGGATTCTTATTAGATCCTTATTGGATCTAGGATTCAATCCTAATTGGGTTCTTATTGGATCCTTAATTGGTCTTGGATCTAATCCTAATTCGGTTTTTATTGGATCCTTAATAGATATTGAGTTCAACTTCGATTAGGTTCTTATTGTATTCTTAATATATCTTAGATCCAACCCTGGATGAGTTCTTATTGAATCCTTATTAGATCTTGGATCCAACCTTGATTAAATTCTTATTGGATCCTTATTGGATCTTGAATCTAACGCTAATTAGATTCTTATTGGATCCTTAATAGATCATAGATCCAACCGTTAATAGGTTCTTATTGTATCTAGGTTTAACCCATTAATGGGTTTGGGTTCGAGTCAAACTGAACTCTTATTGGGTTTGGGTTCTAACCTTAATGGACTTAGGTTCAAGTTCAAGTTAATTTTGGTTTAGGTTCAACTTAGTTTTGGTTTAGGTTTGACTTGGTTTTAATTCAAGTTTGACCCGGTTCTATTTCAAGTTTGATCTGATTCTAGTTTAAGTTCGACATGATTTTAGTTTAGGTTCAACTAGGTTCTATTTTAGGTTCAACCTAGTTTTGATTTAGGTTTGACCTGATTTTGTTTTAGGTTCAATCCGGTTCTAGTTTAGATTTGACTTGGTTTAACTTGATTAAGATTTAATTCAAACTTGATTTAACCTAATTAGGGTTTGGTTTTAGATTGGTTTAACCTAATTAGGGTTTGTTCAAACTTGGTTTAATTCACTTAAGATTGTTTTAAACTTGATTCAACCTCATTAGGGTTTGATTTGAACTTGGTTTAACTCGATTAGGATTGATTTGAACTTGATTTGATAATAAGTTGACCCGACTTGAATTCGATTAGGGTTAGGTGTGAACTGATTTGGATTGACTATATCTAAATCCAATTTGGGTTGAGTCTGAATCAATTTGAATCAAGTTGACCCAATTTGAGCTTGAATAGGATGGGATTTGAACCAATTTGATTCAGATTGACCCAATTTGTACCCAATTGGATTTGAACTAATTTCAAGTTAGCTCAATTTGAACTTGATTAGGGTTAGATTTGAACCAATTTGACCTAAATTAACTCAATTTATATTTAAGTTTAGTTCAATTTGAGTTTTTGTTCATTTATTTGATGAGTGTAGGTCCATTTGATGGTTCATTTATGTCTAATTAGATTAATTTGATCAAATTAACTTAATTTGAGTCAAATCAATCTTTTTATTGATTTATATTAATTTGATTAGAGAGCCCTCAAGATGTCAATTGGTTAATATGACTTTTAGGTGAGCCTGCGCATTGACCTTGAGTTAATTTGATATTTAGACAAGCGTGCAATCTGATTTTTTAGTTGATTAGATTTTTAGGTAAGTTTGCATGTCAGTCTTGAGTTAGAAATTGATTTTCGAATGAACCCGTGAATTGACCCTATATTGATTAACTTTTGTACAAGTCTATAGGCTGATTTTGAATCAGAAATTAATTTTCAAACGTACCCGTAAATTGACCCTATGAATATATATATGTACATACTTTATTTTATATATAATATTTATAATAAATTTACATATTTATGTAAAAAATTAATTATTTTGATTTTAAATTTTAAAAATTTTTAGAAACGGATATTCAAAAATATGAAAGGCTAATTAAGAAATTTAAAAATTTTTGAAAATTTTATGATAATTTTCTCTTTTATTAAATATCCAACTAAAGGTTTTCTTTTGCAATTTTTCTAAAAATAAATAAATAAGTACAAATCTGTGTGGTTGATGTGGCATCCACTTGGTAAATGGAGCAGATTAGGTAGTCAGTTCTGTTGACAAGATTTTCCTTTTTCGTCCGAAGCCTGAACTAGTCCTGTCCTACGTGGCACGCATGGCGCACGTTATTCACCTCACTCCCTTTAATCAAAGATGTCGTCGCTCGCATATTTGAAAATGTCTCATTGCCACACCGACAAAACCAACTCGAATATTGGACTAATATATATAGAAAATGATGTAGGATGCTCAAAGGAAGTTTAGAAATATCAAAAGAAGCTAATTCAGAGATCAAGAGACCATGACAAATGGTCTGATTCACTCTTTTACTTAAACTTAGGATTTATCTTACTTAGTATCTTTCTATGTTGAAATTCTCTTCATTATGATGTTATGAGTCTCTCCTAGTAGAGTCAATTAGGTCTTATTCTCGGATTCTACCAACCCAAGATTAATTTTGAGCTAAATCCTATTCAGTTTAGGACTTGGGAAAGATGAATCCTTATTTAGAATTTTATTTTCGTAGGTTAACTTATTTAGAACTTCTATTAATCCAATTAATAGGTTTAACTTGAGTTGTATTCAGTTTAGGACTTAGAAAGCTAGAAACCTACTCAAATAGGACTTCTGGTATTTGTATAAAATAGGCCTTTAGCTGGAGGTGTTAATAAGGCTGGAACTGCACATGGGCTCATGCTGACTCTGATCATTCATTTTCTAATCAACTCTTCAACCTTGATGCGGCGTGGGATAGTAGTCGGAGGTGGTGGCTATGAGACAGCCGGCCCTCGATGGACGCACCATTGGAGACGCTCCGATCAAGAACTTCTAGCTGGAGGTGTTTCGTGCAAACAGTGACCACCACCGGGCATTCAAGCTGCAAAGGTGGCAGGCCGATGGGGCTTCATTTTGATGACATTGATCTTCTTTTGCTGAGCAGTTGTGATAGGATACGAGGGCAGCAAGCACAAAGGAGGGGTAGCCATGAGATCGAAAAGACCTTTCAAGGCACAAGGAGAACACAAAGGAAATACAAAAGAAAAAGAGATGAAAAGCTAAGAATTTTACTTACCCTTCTCTATATTTTTCATATTTTTTTATTCACTTTCATCTTTGATATGTAGCTCCTCGATTTTTATTTTTTAGTTTTAGGATCTGTCTCCCTATTTGCAAAGCTCAATTTGCTTCTTTATAGCTGCAAGTGGATCATGATTTTATCTTGATTTTGAATGCTTCTATGGATAATATTTGATATGGATGAAAATCTATTGATATGTTGAAATGTGGATTTGTTTCTTCTCTAAATGAGCATGTTTGGATAAAGTTTTTATAGTTTCAAATTGTAGCATTTTGTAAAATTATAAATGTGGGGGTTATTTATAAAATTTTTTATTCTATAATTTATGTATAATTTCAAAGAATTTAGGGGTTTGTTGGTAAAGTTTTGAAATATTTAAGATCCTTTTGTCTCATTTGCAAATTTAATGAAAATTAGATTAATTTGTAAATTAAAATAAAATCTGTGAAGGATTTATTTGCAAATATAAATTTTTGAGGGATTTATTTATAAATTTTTGAATTTTGTTGGAATCAATTTGTAATCTAGAATTTTTATGGACTTGTTTACAAAATTTCCATCCCAAGGACCTATTCATAAAAAGAATTTAATCAGAGACCTTTTTGTAGGAATTTATTCCATTTAGAGATCTATTTGTAAAATTCTTACCTTTTTTTCATTTTAGCCCATATTTTAGATGAATTATATGTTGATTTTTGAATTTTGATGATAATCAAATTATTATTTAATAAGTTTCTTAAGTTGTGATAAACTTCAGAATGTACAATGATCATTTAAGTTTGTAAAAAACCAAGTTTCAAGATTAAAACTTGAAGAAGATGACTGGAAGATAAAGAGAATAAAATTTTGAAGATGAAATTTAAAGATCAAGCTGAAAGCTTAAAGTTCTTTAAGTGAAAGATCAACTCAAGGCTCATAGGTTTAAAATTTTTATTTATTTTTGTTGAGTTGAGAATTTTATAGTTAATTTGAACTTTTGGTTAACACTCAAACTCCTATTTGAATATCTTCATTGGCTTTTTTTTTTATATAAGATTAGTTATGAGTTGATGTCAAATAAGAATTGAAGTTGCAGTGAACTAATTAAACTTTTTCTGTGAACTTTGGATACCAGAACTTTAGAGTTTGGATGTCCTTAGAAAATCTCTGATGATTACTGACATCTTTGGATGTCTGAACCTTAGGTTTAGATACCCAAAATTTAGAAGTTCTAACTTCTGATTTTTTTTATGTACAGAGTTTGATGTCTAATACTAGTCCAAACACCCGAGCATGACTAGTTGGGCGCTCAAACTGTATGCCCAGACATCTGAACTTGTGAGATTATTTATAACAGTTAGTAATTTTTGACCGTTGGAGCAGTTTGAATGACCAATCTTGAGATCTAGATGATCGAACTTAACAAAGACAGTTAGATATAATTCCCAAATGACTAGTTTTTTGCTTGAACAATTATATAAAGGATTGAAGGTTATTTGCTCAGTGAGAGATTTAGGTTTTCACATTCTTAGAGCAAGAAACCTCTCTTAAAATCTTTTAACAGTAAAAAGAGCTCTAATAGGCATTAAACATTAAATCCTTAAATGTCTTTGTACTCAAATGTTGAGAGACTCTTCTTGTAAGTTTTTTTTTTCATTTTTTATTATTGTAACTCTCCTTGATTGTTAGGAGAGGAGTGCTCTTCTAGATTTTAGAAGAGTGATAAAAGTGCTCACTTTTTAAGTTGTGAGGAATGACCGATTGACTCCAATAGGAAGTGATACTCGTGATTTGAAAATTTATAAGGGCATGACTTCACTCTAACGAAGGGGCAACTCTAGTCATATGTTTAAGTCTTGAGGATTGAGACAAGAGTCATGGAGTAGGCATAATTGATTGCTGAACCACATATATCGATTTACATTCTTTCTACTTTCCCTTTATCTTATGCACTTAGTTTGATATTGATTAAGAATTTTCTTTTATTTGATTGTAGATTGATTATTCTTACTTGTTTTAATTGTCTTAGTATTTCTAATTGAGTTTTGATCATCTACTTGGGTTTAAAATGCTTTTGGCTTTGTGGTGCTCTTAATGAAAACTAGTTTAATTATTTGAAAACCTATTTCACCCCTCCTTAAAGGGTTGCCATTTTGGGCTAGCATTCAATTTTGATTCAAATATTTGGTTCACTCAACCTACTTGGGGTTGAATTTAGTTTGAGCCTGAATTTTTTGCCAATTCGAGCCCAAATTAAGCTCAATTTTTGGTCAAACTCAATTACAATTTTACTCTAATTACAATACATGTTTGATCCATAATTAAGTGGCATATAAATCTCTATTTTGACTAAATTTTGATTAGATTCAATTTTAACTCAAATAGACTCAAATAGGTTTTTATTGGATCCTTAATAAATATTGAACCTAACCCTTATTGCATTCTTATTGGATCCTGAATGAATCTTGGTTTAACTTTTATTTGGTTCTTAATAGACTCTTAATGGGTCTTGGATCTAACTCTTATTGAGTTCTTATTGGATTTTTAATGAATCTTGAATCCAACGATTGTTGGGTTCTTATTGAGTTCTTAATGGATTTTTGATCCAATCCTTAATGGATCTGGATCGAGTTTAGGTTCAATTCCCTATTAGATTTGAGTTCAGACCATGTTGGATTGTTATTGGTTTTGGGTTCAAGTTCCTTGTTAGATTTGAGTTTGAACCATGTTGGATCCCTATTGGGTTTGGGTTCAAGTTCAAGTTGGTTTTATTTCATATTTAACCTGGTTTTGGTTCAAGTTTGAGTTGATTTATATTTCGGTTTGACCTAGTTTTAATTTAGTTTGACTTAGTTTTGATTAGGTTTAACCTAGTTCTGGTTCAGGCTTTACCTGATTTTGATTGAGATTTAACTTTGTTTTGGTCTAGATTTGACCTAGTTTTGATTTAGGCTTAATCTAGCTCTGGTTCACGTTTGACTTGGTCTAGTTCATATTCAACTTAGTTCTAATTTAGGCTTAACCTGGCTTTGGTTCAGTTTTAACCTGGTTCTAGTTAAGTTTGACTTGGTTTTGATTCAGGTTCAACCTAATTCAAGTTTAAGTTCTACTTGATTCTAGTTAAGTTCGACTTGGTTTGGGTTTGAGTTTGAGTTTGGTTTTACCCAATTAGGTTTTGGCTCGAATTTGATTTATCTTGATTAGAATTGGTTCAAACTTGATTTGAACTAATTAGGGTTTGGTTTGTATTTGATTTGGCTCAATTAGGATTTTGTTTAAACTTAGTTTAGGGCTCAATTCAAACTTGATTCGATTCAAACTGGATTGGATCTAATTAGGGTTTGATTTAAACTTTATTTGACCTAATTAGGGTTTGGTTCAAATTTGGTTTGATCTAATTAGAGCTCGGTTCAAACTTAATTTGATGCAATTAGGGTTCAATTTGAACTTGATTCAACCCAATTGGAGTTTATTTTAAACTGGATTTGACCCAATTAGGGTTTGGTTCAAATTTGGTTTGATTTTAGATTGACTTAATTTGAACCTAATTAGAGTTGAATTTGAACTGAACCAATCATGATCGTATTAGATTTGGGTTTGACCTAATTTGACCCAGGTTGATCCAATTTGAGCCCAATTTGGTTTGGGTTTGAACTGATTTGATTTGAATTGACCAAATCAGGACTATATTTGGTTTGGGTCTAGTTTAATTTGACTTAGGTTGACCCCATTTGAACCCAATTGCGGTTTAGGTCTAAATCAGTTTTGATTTGGATTAACTCTAACTCATATTTTGGTCCAATTCAATTTTTGTTTTAGTCTATTCATTTGATTAATTTCGGTCCATTTGGTGGTTTGTTAGAATCAGTTTGGTCTAACTTAATCAGTTTAGTTAATTTTACCAAATTGGATCAATTTTAATCTGATCAGGTCAATTATTTTAATCGATTTATTTTAATCAATTCAATTGATTGATTAGAGAGCTCTCAAACTGTGTATTAATCAGAATAATTTTGGGTGAGCTTACGGACTGACCCTAAGTTAATTTAACTTCAGGCGAACCCGTAAGCTAGCCTTGAGTTTATTTGATTTTAGATGAGCCCTTAAGTTGGCCTTTAGTCGATTTGACATTCAAGTAAGTTCACAAGCTGGATTTAAGTTAATTTCACTTTCAAGCGAGCTCGTAAGCTAGCTTTGAGTCAATTTGACTTTCAGGCAGACTCACAAGTTGGCCTTTAGTTAGTTTGAATTTAAGTTAAGTTTACAAACTAATCTTAAGTCAATTTAACTTTTGGAAGAGTTCGTAAGCTAGGTTTTAGTTGTTTGACCTTCAGCCAAGCCCACAAGTTAGCCTTTAGTCGATTTGACTTTTCGAAAGGGGGTTTTGAGTCAAATTGAGTTTTAGGTTAGTCTGTAAGTTGACTTTAGTTGATTTAATTTTCAAGCGAGCTCATCAACTAGCATTAAGTTAATTTAATTTTTAAGTGAGCCCATAGGCTGGATTTAAGTTTGAATTGATTTTTGGATGAGCTCGTATACTAGCTTTAATTGATTTTGATTTTTGAACTAGTGTGTGGATTGATCCTAGGTTTGAATTAATTTTTAAGTGAAGCCACATACTAGTTTTAAGTTAGAATGGCTTTCGGACGAGTTTGCAAACTAATCCTAGGTTTGCATGAATTTTGAATGAGTCCACAAACTGATTATAGGTTGAAACCTAAAAACTCAATAATCAAGGCAATGACAATTTTTCTCTTTTTCTTTTTTTTTTTTCTCTTTTTTCATTTCTAGAGCAATCCTTTTTTTCTTTTTTTCTTTATTCTTTTTGTTTCTCCCCTTCTGGTTTTTTACAACTCCACATAATTTATTTATTTATTATTTTTTTAAGTCCCTCCTTTCTCTTACAGCTGACTCCCAACTTTCTCCCCATGTATTTCTTTTATTTTCTATCTCATCTTCTTCCCAAGCCTTCTGCTTTCTTCTCCCCACAAAGCATCTTTTTTCTTCTCTAGATCCATGGCTAGATTTAGCGGGACCTTGGTTGGATTCAGTCATGAATGGCAATGAACGGGCAAGGCTTTTATGTAGTAGCAAGGGGAAATGCCCTCAGCTATGTAGGCATGGGCTCGTGAATGGAGCTGGCATGCTACTGGCAGAGTAAGGCTGTGTTGATGGTGGCATGCAGTTCATGGGCAGCCGCGTTGATGGCGGGGTAGACCCAGTGGTAGGGCAGCTTCTTCGACCCTGATGTCGGAGTTAAAGCCCCGATGAGCACATCAAGGTAGGAGAAGACCTACCAGCGGACTGTGCGTTGGTGTAGGATGGGCGATGGCTCCTTGCTGGATGAAAATTGATGGCGTTGACAACCTCCAACCATTACTCCTAAAGGAGATTCCTATAGTTAACCTTGAGGTAGCGTTCGCTTAGGCATTGACGAGCACAGAGATCTCGTGCGAAGGCAGAGCGATTGTGGGGGTGCGGAGTAGTGGTTGGAGAGATCTGGGTTGATGACGGAGGAAGGCAATAGGCCGGCTGTTGGTGGTGATGGGATACGATGATGTACCTACATGAGGGACTGTGTGTGTGGACGCAGAGCAAACACACAAGGCACATGGAACACAAAAAAGATGAATTCTAAAGTCTTACTAATTTGGGCTTTCTTCTTTACATCCCCAATCTAATCTTCTTTCTCTTTGAGTGTTTTTTTATATATCTGCAGGATAATACGGATTTTATAAATGTCAAAGAGATTAAATGAATTCATTTTTTTTCAAAATTTTAAAACTCTAGGCATTGTTTGCTTGGAATCAGAATCAAAATCAAAGTTAAAATTAGTGAACCACTTTTATAAACTAATATTTTTTTATCAAAATTAATCATATAATAATTTAAAGTTCGAAAAACTATTTAATTTTTTATAATAATTTAATTTAATATTGATGTAAAATAAATAATATCAATTTTACAGGGCAAAAAAAAATAATTATGAAAAATACTGATCCTGATCCTGATTCCAAACCAAATGGTGTCATAGAGATTAAATATGGATGAATTAATTTTTGAGTTAAAATTTATTTGTGGATGAAATTATATTTTTGCGATATTGCATAATATAGGTGTGTTGTAAAATTTTATTTCTGGGACTAAAATATAATTTCGAAGAATTTAGAAGTCTTCGTATAAAAAGAATTTATTTGTAAAATTTTAAAATTTTTAAAGCCTGTTTTATCAAATTTTATTTATAAAATAATGAAATTGAGATTTTTATAAATAAATTTTTTTTAGGGATTTATTTGTAAATATAAATTTTTGAGAAATTTATTTGTAAATCCTAAATTGTAAGACGATCAATTTGTAATTTCAGACTCTTATGGGCCCTTTTCAAAATATTTGTCATCTCGAGGAGCTATTCATAAGAAGAAATCCGGTTAGGAATCTTTTTTATAAGAATTTATTCAATCCAAAGATTTATTTATAAAAATCTTATATTTTTTATTTTTAATCTTGATTCTTGATGAATTTTGGGCCTAATTTTAGTCCAAATATCTAGCCTACTTAATCCATTTGGACTAAATTTAGCTTGAGTCAGAATTTTCTAACAATTTGGATTCAAAATGAGTTTAATTTTTAATTAAATTCGATCATAATTTAAGTCCAACTAAGACCTACGTTTAAGATATAATTCAGTGTCATTCAAAAACTCTATTCTAGGAAAATTTTGATAAATTTAGTTTTTACCAAAATTAATCCAAACAAGGGGAAAGCCCAAGAAATGCCAAACTTAAGTCCAAATTTGTAATGGTCTAGACTCTTACGCCATCCTAGACCACCCAACTTTTAATCAGTTCTAAGCAGTAATATGAACATTTTATTTAGTTATGAGATTTTCAACTAAAATAACACAGAAAAAGCATAGGGAGACTAGAATCTTGCAAAAAGATGCAAAATAGTCTACTAGCAAAATAATTCAAACTAGAAAAGCATGGATCCAATGGATGCAGACACCAACAACATTCTTGTTAAGGCAAAAGGTGATCGTTTTGAACTAGGGGGACAACTCGTCACCATGATCCAAGGAACATAAGTCAAAAATGGTGCTCGAATCATTGCATACAAAGCATTTGAGCTTGGACATTTAGATGACATTGTGCTAGTGGGAATTAGGCATATTAATGTCCTAAAGTTTTTGCTCTAAATAAAGTCATCACTCCTTATTTTGCAAGAGAGCTTATTGTTGTCACTATCAAATAATTTGTTCCAAGAAAAACCACAAGATCTTGACTCTAAATCAAAAGCTTATTTGAGACACAAGATCTTGGCTCTGGGTCACACACCCAATTGAGGCACAAGATCTTGGCTTTGGATCACGCATCCAATCAAGGCATAAGATCTTGGCTTTGGGTTATGCACTCAACCAAAGGATAATACCTTGGCTCTAGGTCATGCACTCAATCGAGGCACAAGACCTCAACTTTGGGGGTCACGCAACCAACTGAGACATAAGACCTTGGCTCTGGGTCACACATCCAACTAAGGCATAAGATCTTGGCTCTGGGCCATACACCCAACCAAGGCACAAAGACCAAGGCTTTGGGTCATGCACTCAATTAGGGCACAAAGACTTTAAATCTAAGTCAAGAGCTTACTCGTGGTATAAAACCTCAATCCTAGGTCATGTACCCAACCAAGGCATCACAACTAAGCATTATATTATGCACCCCTCCACAGTATAAAGAGATATAGCCAAAAACTAGATTCTACATGAATTAAAATTTCCACACAGTAATTCATCATGATATGCCCAATTGCAAAAACTTGCTTTTTGCCTTGGAGTACAATTTGTTGGAGGTTAATTTTATAATAAAACCAAATAAAGTTTTTGGCTCTTGAGGATTATTAATCTGAGTTAAAACTTGTCTCTTGGGATAAAAATGCTCTGTGACTAGTCACCTAAGTTATTTTTCTTTCCCAAGTAAAAGTCATGATTTAGGAAACTAAATTAAGATTTTGATTGATTCTTCTAGGATAAAGCCCAACTTGGCCTCTAAGCTTATAATCTAAGCTAAACTTAATTATCAGATCAAGATTTTGGAAAAAAATCAAATTTGTTTAAGTCAAGTTACAACTTGGTTAAGTCTTAGATTAGCTTGACTTGAACCAAGTCTAATTGCTCCATTATGTTTTTTTGTCTCAATTAAAAATGTGATTGATTTAGTTAAGTAGAGTTAAAACTCACTAGATTATTGTTACAATTGTTAATAAGAAAATTGGAGCCAAAGTAGATACTCCCATTAGAAGCAAAAAATAAGGACTTTTCACTGATGACTCGAAGTTGATTATGGATTTCAAAAAAAATAAAGAAAAGGAAACTTTGACTGCTTGGATGCCATAACTGCTTCATTGACCTCATTGTCTCTTGGAGAATAACTCAGGTTGGAGCTAAGTTGGAGCGTAGCTTCATCTTGAGTGTGGACTTCGTTGTACTCCTCCTTTAGGCATGCAATATGTCATGGTCACATAGGTAGATCTAGACATCCTCAACTTTGAATCCAAGATTTTGAGGGATCAGATAGTAATGTCCCTACAAAGATAACCTTAATCAAATGAGGTAGCCAAAAGCTCACCCCAAGATTGAAGGTTCTCCAAACTCGATTTGTACACCTCCATAGCTAAGGCCTGGATCCAAGCTAGGAATCATGAGAAACCCTCAATTTGGTGGTAGACAGCCACAACTTTGTCATGAGCCTTATTCAGTTTGACCTCCTGTAATAGTTGGAGCTCTCCCAACTTCTGCTCGACCTCAGCATAAGCGTCCTTTGCCAATTGTCAGCCTCGGTAGGAGTCTTCATATCCTTGGCCTACTTCTTCACCATCTCCACCTTAGTTTCTCATCCTTGGCCTTCTACATGTTGAGCTAGAGATTAGCAATTTGAGATTGGAGCAACAACATGAATTCTGTTGAAGTAACCTTTACCTAAAGCTTAGAGAGTCTCCTCAAAGAGTCAAAAAATCTCCACCCTACCAAGTGGAAGGTTTTCAAATCCTGGATCCGAACCAAGAGTAAGGATAAGAATACATGAATAGGGTTATACAAGTCATGAAATGAGGCAAAATGTGTACCTTCTCATAGTTGGGGACCCCTTCCATTAAGAGTTCATTGTTTGTATGGTTCATGATCGAAGAGCTAAGGTCCATACTAAGGTTGGACTCAAAATGCTCCTCTGCACTTTGGTTACCCACTCCCTTGCTTGTACAATGGCCAATGGAGCCTAAAGTTGAAGTTGTTGGTTGAGGTGTGGGTGAGGGGGTCATGGATAGGTCGACCATGAACTTTAGTAGGGAGCACCACATCGGTGGATAGCTCAGTGGGGCACCTCAGTTGACGGTAGGGCTGAGAGATTGGATGGCTTAGTTGGCTATGGGGAGTTGTCACAAGGAGCAACAAGATGAGCGAGTTGGGAGCTCACTTCCTTCCTCTTCTTCTTCCTCTCACACTATTATTGAGTGGCATGGTTTCTGCCTTTCTCTAACCAAGGTTGCCTTCCTCTCCTTCAGCCCATGAGTCTCTTAGTCCTAGAAAGGTTTGCACCCCCGTCCCCTTCTACCAAATTCTTTTTCTTCCTTAGTGGTTGAATAAGATGACACTGGCTTGGTTTGTGTCACTAGAGCCCAAAAGAAATGGAAAGAACTAGTGAGCCTTCAACAAACCATGTTCATCAAGATTCACCTTAATGGACCAATTGGGGGCAAACCTAATTTTCTCACTCTCCTTGACCAAAGATACTAAGAGCCTATGTGTTTTAGCCAGAACCTCAGGGTTAGCTTGGTGGTATATCAGGTTATCCCACCCACTCTGAATGCCTTGATCCTCATACGTAGATACCTTAATTGGGTGGTCTTTCTAGAAATGGATAGAAAAAAGGTTAGATGTGATAATATTTAAGTTTTTCTTTGGGAAAAAATACCATCTACCCTTGGTATTTGACCCCTTGCTACCCTTGAAGGCATCTCAGAAGATGTCTATAGTCGGGGTAACTCCCTTAGACTTGGTTAGGGTTTTGAAGGCCATAATAAATTTTATGGAGTTTGGGACAAGTTGTTCTAGGGCTAGATCCCAATCCACTAAGAGATCTTGGGTGAAGTCATCTATAGAGTACCTAAATCCTCCCCCAAATAGTTCCTAAAAAGTGGAAAACACAAATCAAACTCCCTCTTGAGTTTTTTTTCTCTAACCCCCGAAGATCCACCTTGGTGCTATTGTGAAACTTGAATACTTGGACCAAGTGCTTGATTGGTTTTTCTCTAAGTGTGGATTTGGTGATCGAGCACTGAACTAGAGTGGATCTCTCTCTAGGTTCAATGATGCCTATCAGTACAAAAGCTAAGTCAGACTCAATTTGGTGAATGGCTAAGTCAGATCTTAAGTATCTATGAAAGGAAACGAAGGTTACACTTGTATATTTATTCTACCTATATGACCTAGGTATGAATGACTTGCAAACACTATTTCATACAACACATTATTATACAAGGTTATTCAAGGAAGTGCTAGAGCTCACATAAGGTTCTCACGTTCCTAGCCTTAACTATATATAAGAATTTGTCATTTTGAGTCAAAGGTATGAGTTGAACTATGAGTTTGCAAATGCAAAGAAAAGAGAATTTACTAAGGGTTGACCAGTCAACAGCATGATCATGAGAGGGAGCACTAACACAGATGGGGTAATGACGCTAAATGCAGCAATGTATGTGACAAAGGCAATGGCAATCTTCCCTGGCACTCGAGGGGCAACTCCAGTAGGAGGAGAGCTTGAGGAAGCCATTGGAGAAGAGAATCAAGGGCCAAAGTAGAAGAATCACCATGAAAGGTGCTAGAGATTCAAGAGGCTAAAGAAATAAGGGTTGGGGATAAAGATAGCAATATATCCTTTGCCAAACACTCAAATTGCCTCTACATGTTGTGATCCAAGACATTGAATATCAAAATGAAGGAGTTTGAATTCTCCCTCGAGTCATAAGGAACATGTATTGTGCATCCGAGTTTAATCATAAAAAGTAGTTCATGATGCTTATCATGAGACACACATCATCCTTTGGTGACACCTTGACAATGAAACTGATAGCTCGGTCATGTCTTGAAAAGAAGCAAACCTTAATAATTTCACATGGTTTGATGAGGTGGTGGCCCAATTTCCAAGGGAATGAGACAATTAATGACTCATACTGAGTTGGTAGACATGTGCAGTCAGGGAGTCAACACTTGGAGTTTGGAGTTGGGGGCTTTGATGATATACTGTAGCAAATTAATCAAACCAACAGTGAGGTTGATTGAGGCCTCCAGTTGAGCCTACCAATTTCAAAGATGATCATGACTTAGTTGGTCTAGCACATGGTTAATTCGAGATGAGTCATGTAGCTTAGTAACCTCGATGCACCAATAGTTCAGTCAAAAATTTGAGTGATTAAATATATTTTATTCCCCGAAGGACAATTCCAACAAATCAGTGGTTCATTGTAATTTGTTAAAGATGATCTAGTGGGTATCAAAGAATCACAGATATGCCAAATTGTCTCTACACACTATAAATGTCAGAGTATTTATTTAGGTAAAGGACAAATGCCATTTTTGAGAACAACTCTTTATTTTATTTAGCCACTAACTTGGGCATTGGAGCAATTGTTGTTGAAAACTTCTTGATTGTTTTCTTCATGGTCCTTTCTCCTTGTAGATTGAGAAAAATACTACCAAGCTGATTTGATCTTGACAAAGCCTCCTAGATTGAAATCTGTGATGAACCAAGCTCCCACAACACTTGTCATGTCTTTAATCATTACTTGGGTTTTTCTTAGGGGAACTAAATTTTGCCCTTTTTTTACAAAATCCTCATATTAGTGTTTGGTGGCCTCATCCAAGTCTTGATGGTGGAGTTGTCTAAATGGTATAACCCACAATTAAAAGGTTGAAATTAGCTTGGAGTGGCTCTGACTAATTTGCTGGGTAGTTCTCATCGATGGACCACTTGGATGACTAGAGTTGCCTTGCCTACTAGTGGACTTCAAATAAAGAAAAAGCCAATTCTTTTTAGTTCTTGTTCTACAACTTGGGGTTGTTCTCTTAGGCAAACATTCAGTACTAGTGGTCCAAAGTCCATCTCTTTCTCCTGAAGACTTCTAATGATTGCATTTTTGGAGGCCAAGCATGTTCCAAGGCCTAGGAAGTAGGATGCCATCAAGATGGTTTAGATCATTCATGCCCGATCTATAAACTTTGCTTACTCTGAAGGGTCTTTCCCATATTGGTCCAATTTTCTCATTGGGACACATGTTGTCCTCAATTGGCTATGAACTAAATCTCCAAAAAAGCATCTCCACTCCATAACTCATGAGCTATGATATATTGCTACTCATTATTGGTAGAATGCTAAGCATAGGGCTTCTTCTTCTTGCAACTTAAGGAGGAGATCCTTATTCACTTTTGGAAATTGTCACCTTCATCTTCCCTATAGAAAAACACCTATGGGCTTGATGAGCCAATCTTGATGGGAATGACTACCTCAACCCTTTACACCAAATGGAAAGGGGCCTCTCTAGTGGTACTTGGTATTGTTGGGTACACTATTGTTAAAACTAGATTGAGAGTTGAACTAGAAAAACTTCCAATTCAGTCCAATCTGATTTGAATCACTTGTGAATAGTCAAACTGGATGGACCAAACCCAATTAAATTGATGAGTGTTGTAGGAGTCTAGTTCACCACTGGTTTCTATCTGAGAGGCTCCTCAAAATTAGATCTACTAGGCCATCTTCTTGCCAATCTACAAGAGAAAAGAATAGTGAAAAAGATAGTTGAGAATTGTCTAGTGGTGGCTGCTCTAATACCCAAGTTAGAAAAACAAAGAGTAAATATAAGAAATTGGCATTAATTCTTTACCTTAATGCATATTTTGGTATTTATAGTATGTATAGATAGTTCAACAGGTCCAAGATTTCTTGATCTCAACCGAGATATCCACCGAATATTCTATAACTAATTATGAAAAATCCCAGATCTCTCAAAACTTTCCTTTTAGAATATGAAATATCTCTTGAGCACTCAGATAGCTTGATTGTGTAATTAACATACTGATGTCACTGAGTCCACGGTTCACCTCGGGATAACTCTATATTGGGTTCGCCGAACTGCAATTACCCTTGAGATAAACTCAATTTCAGACCTCAATTATCCTTATTGTCATTTTGAATTTTAGACTCAATTAGTTTGGCTCGATGTATCATCGGTCCCCAAAACTCTGACCATCAATTCCTTTGCTTGATGCACAAAGTTAGTTCAGTCACCACTAACTTAGTATGAACGACCAACCGCCTCATCTCCTTGAAAATTGGTCTTCCACATGTCAAATAATAAGAAATCATTAGGGTTCATTACTTTTCGAGATGACAACTCCAAGTTGTTAGTTTAGTTGCTAAGGTGCCTAGGAGGATTACACCTCACAATGGCTGTCCCAAACTACTTTTTGGTGATTAAGCCTGGATACGTGAAATATGTTTCTCTTGATTCTAGTAGAGAATTTGAATGCCCACCTCTTGACCATCAATAGCTTAGATCTAGCCATAGAAGGACATCCAATAACTCGGTGGGGGCATATATAGGGTCCCTTTTCCCCAAATCTTATTTTTTGGCCATCTAATCTTCTTGTGGCCTCTTCTCTGGTGATTTTCTTTGTTCAAGGGATCTCATATTTTGACAATGTCTTCTTTGGCTTCCTCTTCCATTTCTTATGGTGTGATCCCAGTCCTCATGGATGTCACTACTTTAGCCCCCCCACTGATATTCGTGGTCTCGCCATTGGGATCTCCAGTATTGTTGGGTTGAGTTCTACAAACACCACTATGGTGGTTCCTATTCCTTAGGTGCTGTGTGATCGATTTTGGTGGACCAAGAGTAGTAGAGACCTTGGGGAGCAACCTTGATGTATAAATCAAAGTGGGTTAATTTGAAGTGCACTATCAAGAGTTGTGAGAATATTGACTTCCAATAGGCACAAACCCCTATTATTACTTACCTTGACAATTGTTAGGAACCTCCTAAAGTAATAAATATAACCAATAAAATAGAGACATAAAAAAGAAAAGAAGAAAATATTTGATTGATTATTAGAAATGGTATGTGGGTTAAGTAAGGGTATACCCTCACTTCAGAATGAAATTCAACATGGAATTATAGAAGACATGAAAAAAATAAACAGAAAGAAAGAGTAGAGAAAAAGCTCTGATGTATATTGTTACCCTGCTCCCATGCGCTAGACCACATGGCATCTAACTCGGATAGATCTTGACTTGATTCTTGGCAGAAGTTGATGGTGTAGTCTAGTGTGGCATGGGAGGAGATGAAAGAAGTTTGAAGTATTTCCATTAGCCAATGAGGTGTAGGTGATAACTTTATAAGTTTGAAGCATTTCCATTAGCCAATAAGGTGTAGGTGATAACTTCTTAGTTTAAAGTATTTTCATTAGTCGATAAGATGTTAGTGGTAACTTTTTAGTTTTGAAGTGTCTACTTAGCCAATGAGGCATAGGCGTTGACTTTGAGTTTTGAAGTATTTCCATAGCCAATGAAGCATGAGTGTTAACTTTATGAGTTTGAAATATTTCCATAGCCAATAAGTTGTTGGTGATAACTTTATGAGTTTTGAAGTATTTTCATAGCCAATGAGGCATAAGCAATAACTTTATGAGTTTAAAGTGTTTCCATAATCAATGAAGCATTGATAATAACTTATTTGACTTTGAAGTATTTTCATAGCCAATGAGGTAGATATGATAGATTCTTTAATTTTAAAGTATTTTCATAACCAATGAGGCGTAGGTGAAAACTTCATGATTTTGAAGTATTTCTATAGCCAATAGAGCATAGGTGATAACTTCATTTGGTTTAAAATATTTCTATAGCCAATGAGTTTTCACCATCATAATGAATTTGAAGTGTTTCTATGGCCAATAAGGCATAGGCAATAACTTCATGAATTTAAAATATTTTTATAGCCAATAAGACATAAGTGATAATTTCATCAATTTGAAGTGTTTCTATATGTTATCTCTTCTAGTTTTGATGATGAACTAATAAAACTTGATGATTTACTTGAGTTATGTTTAGCCAAAATACTTAAAGCTCTCAAAAAAATGTTTGAAACTTCAAGAAAAAAAGAAGCATGATGGTAGATTGGCTAGAATGGCTTAATGAGATCAAGAGATGACTCAAGATGGCTTGGAGGTACTACAACTACTTGAAGACCCATGGTGACACGAACAAGGTCAAGGCAACTCAAGAAATTAACTTTGACTAGGTCTACAAAAAACTCCTAATAGAATCTTTTTGACTGAATCAGATGCTAGTTGAGTCATATTAGAAATACAAGTTTCAATTTTAAGTAGAACTAGATGCTAGATTGGCAACTAGATGTCTGGCTAACAATAGGTTTTGTCTTATTAACTAGAACCGGATGCCCAATTGGGGTTCTAGTTCTAATAGAACCAAATGTCCGATAGGGAACTAGATGCTCAGTAGGGCTTCTAGTCAGTACACATGAACCAAAACCAAACAATCGGTTATTTGAAATGGTCATCCGATTTGGGTTTTTTGCATAACTAATGACTAGTTTTTTGACCATTAGAATGAACCAAGCTATGGGATTTTACCCCTAACAGCTAGAATTGACTTCGAAGGTATAAATAGGGTTGAAGGGGCCTCCATTAACAACTTTTGCATCTTCTATTTTTTGTAAAAAGAGATCAAAATCTCCTTTAACTCTCTAGACATTATTGATCTCTAAACCTTCTAATCTCAAGCTAGTTTTCATTTCCCTTTCCTTTATTCTTGAGAGAATTTTGTGTGAGCTTAAGTTATACAATTCTTTTTTAATTTGTTCACTTGTAATCCACTTTAAGATTGTTTGGAGTGGTTGAAAGACTCTACTTCGGATTGGAGTTGTATCTTGTCAGTTGGAGTAAAAGGAGTTGCACAGGATTGGCTTCACCAACAAAGTGACACACTAGTGGAGTGTTAAAGTCCTCAAGATCGAGATATGAACTATGGAGTAGGAGCAATTGGTCTCTGAACCATGTAAAATTGCAGTGCTTTCTATCCCTCTCTTGTTTAGTTTACTTGCTTGCACTTATGATTAATTATAAATTGGCTTTGTATTATAATCATGTATTGAACTGGTTTTGCTTTATTAAAAAAGTTTTACCTGTAATCAGAAACCTAATTCACCCCCCTTCTTAGGTGGTTTTTGCCGTTTCAATTATGTTCTTATTTGTGGTCTAACCACCTAGAGTTTTTTGATCCTTATGGAAAATTTTGGTGTTTCTCCATCCTTTCAAGGGGGCAATCTACCACTCATCCACTGCTATTCAATGGCACAAATTTTAACTATTAGGAAGCTTTTATTCAAATATATGGCTGTTAGTGGAAGAAAGGAGACTCTGCTGGCCAAAATAATTGATGGGGTGAAGGTACCCAAACAGACAAGTGGAATTAAATTGACAAGAAAAATGATTCTTTGAATGTGAAGACGATGAATATTTTGTATTGTACTATTAATCTATCTAAATTTAATTGCATTAGTATTTGTGGGATAACTCATGAAATTTGGCATTGTCTTGAGGTTACCCATGAGGGTACAAGACAAGTAAGAGAGTCTAAAGGTAACATCTTGATTAACCAATATGAGTTCTTTAAGATAAGACCAAATGAGTCTATCACTGAGATGTTTACATAGTTTACCAATATTATCAATACTATAAAATCTCTTGGTCAAGCTTATACTAATGATGAGATGGTTAGAAAAATTTTAAGATATTTGCCTAGGCATGAGATCCAAATGCGACGGCTATACAAAAAGCCAAAGATCTCAATACTTTACTTTGGAGGAGCTTCTAGGATCTCTAATCACTTATGAAATAACAATGAAGGATTGGATCTAAGAGGACAATGAAGACAAGAAGAAGACAAACATCGCATTTAAAGCTAAGGAGTCAAGTGGAGAAGAAGAGGAGAATAGGGATGAAGACATGTTGCTTCTAACAAGAAAATTCAAGAAATTCCTCAAGAAAAAGCACATGCCATGAAGACCAAGAAAGGATGTGAGGAGCAACCCTGTTGTGGAGAAGGAAGAAGAAGATATCCCTACATATTTCAAGCACAAGAAGCTGAGCCACATAAAAGCAAATTGCCCTATTAATAATCAATCCAAGAAATTCAAGGTCAAGAAGAAGAAGGCTATGGTGGCAAATTGGGATCACTCCAAAGAAGAGAGTGAGGATGCCTCTTTTGACACTAAAATTGTGAACTTATGCCTCATGACGAATGAGGATGAAGTATGTGACATCCTTTGAGGAATTACAAGATGCTTTTGAAGAATTTTTTTCAAGGCATGAAAAATTGAGTCTTAAGAACACTTCATTAAGAAAAAAGCTATCTATCGTTGAAAATAATTTTAATGATTTTAAATCTTATAAAGACACGTGCAATTACAAAGAGGATATTGATGCTCTTTAAGTAGAATATGACATGTTAAAATCTTGTAGAACTACTTGTGATTGGCAAAATGATCTTGCCATGTTTAGAGATGAGAATAGTCATTTGAGAAAAGCTTTACAAAACCTATTTTATGAAAATACTATCTTGAACATTATTCTTAAAAGCCAAAGGAATATTTTGAATAAATCCAATTTAGGCGTTATTTCAACTTCTAAGTTCAAGGGCACTAAAACTATTTTTTTAAAGGCTTCTTCTACAACTCATTCTCATTTGATTTGTGTGGGATTGAGATTGACCACTGGGGATAGTGAAGACTTTGAGGAGAGATCTCGAATCACAAATCAAAATTTATTTTCACTATCAGGTATTATGGGAACCTCGACTTCCAATGGGTGCAACCCCCTATTGTTAATTACTTCGACATTTATTAGGAACCTTCTAAAGTGAACAATCTAACTAATAAAAGGCACCAAAAAAGAAGAAAGCATTTGATTGATTTATTTAAGAAAGATGGTACATGGCTTAAGTAAGAGTATGCCCTTACTTTATAATGAATTTCAACATAGAAAATATGAAAGGAATAAAGAAAGAGAAATAGTGGAGAAGAAGCTTTGATGTGTGCTACTACCCCTCTCCCCCTACGCTAGGCCATGTGATGTTTGACTCAAATTAACTTAGTCTTTAGCAGGTGTTGATGGCATCATTTGATGGGACGTGAAAAGGAATAGGAGAAGTTCAAAATATTTCCAATAGCTTTGAGAATTGGCGATAAGTTCATTATTTGAAGTATTTTTGCTAACTAATAAGGTGTCAGTGATAACTTCATTTAGGTTAAAGTATTTTCGTTAACCAATAAGGTGTTGGTGATAACTCCGTTGACCTTGAAATATTTTCATAGCCAATAAGGCATAGGTGATAACTTCTTTAATTTTTGAAGTGTTTCTATAGCTGATAAGGTGTAGGCAATAACTTCTTTAGTTTTTGAAGTATTTTCATAGTCGATAAAGTGTAGATAATAATTTCTTTGGTTTTGGTAGCGTCGCCAACAACTTATAAGATTGGTTATAGTTTTGAGAATCACATTGTCAACTCGTTTTGGGTTGACTAGCTTGAAAGGGTGTATTGCCAACTGCTTCTAGGGTTGGCTAGAATAAAGAGCATGTTACCAACTACTTCTGGGGTTGGCTAACTTGAAAGGGTGCATCATCAACTGCTTCTGGGGTTGACTAGCTTGATGGAGTGCATTATCAACTATTTCTGGGGTTGACTAGCTTAAAGACGCATTGTCAACTTCTTCTAGGCTTAAATAGTTTGAAGAATGCATCGTCAACTGCTTCTGAGATTGACTAGATTGAAAGAGTGCATTGTCAATTGCTTATGGGGTTGACTAGCTTGAAGAATGGCCAACAACTTTGAACATATTATTGGCTTGACTTCATTGATTTGATAACATCACCAACGACTTAGGGTGTTGGGTATAGATTTGAAGTGTGACTGATAGCTTTAAGCATGTTAGTGGTTAACTTCTTCAATTTGGCAATGTCACCAATAATTTATATAGTTGGGTATAGCTTTGAAGTGTGGTTGATAGCTTGGAGCACATTGATAATTAACTTCTTTGATTTGGCAACGTCACCAATGTCTTATGAGGTTGGACACAACTTTGAAGTGTAGCTAATAGCTTGCAGCATCTTGGTGATTAACTTCTTTAGTTTGGCAATGTCAATAATAGCTTGTGGGATTGGGTATAGCTTTGAAGATGCATCGTCAATGACTTTTGAGATTGACTAGCTTCAAAGTAGGATCAACAACTTTGAGCATGTTGGCAATAACTTCTTTGATTTGATAACGTTACCAATGACTTATAGAATTAGATATAACTTTGATGTATTGCTAAAGGCTTTTGTAGTACACCTAATGAGACTTAATTTGACCTTATTTAGTTCTATTCAAATTAATTTTAGTTCATATGAGGGGTGGTAACATCACCCATTATTCATAACCTCAGGGTATTGTTGAGGGTTCAATATACTTAGTGGGACTCAATTTGACCCTATTTAGTTCCATCGGGACTAATATGATTTTGGGTTCGAGTTTAACTTTATTTAGCTTGAGTCAAGTTTGACCTTATATTGGACCTTTATCAAGTTCAAGTCTGTGTCTTGATGGACTTTGGCTGAAGTTTAGGTCAATTTAGTTCAACTTGGTTTCAATTCAGGCTCAGCCTGACTTGATTTTGATTTGATTTTGAGTTTTTTTTTAGTTTGAACTTGATTTAGACTAGTTTGAGTTTCATTTGAGCTTTTTTCAATCTAGATTTAATTTGATTTTTAATTGACCTAACTTGAATCTAATTAGGGTTAAGTCTGAACTAATTTGATTTAGATTAACTCAGCCTAAACTTTGAGTCAAGCATAATTTGGGTTTAATCCATCAATTTAGGTCCATCTGAGTCAACTTAGAATTTATCTATTTGTTGTGATTAAGTTAGTTCACATTAATTGATTTGATTTGAGGGTCCTTCACTATTTATGATGATTTAGATGGACTTGTAGCCCAACTTTAAATGTACGAACTCAAAGGCTAGCTTAACTTGTAAGCTCAAAAGTTAGCTTAGTGTGAGCTCGATGGTTGACTAAGTGTGAGTTTGAATACTAGCTTAGATGAGAGCTCGAATGTTAGCTAAGTGTGAGTCTGAAGGATGGCTAGGTGTGAGCTTAAGGACTGGCTTGGGTGTAAGCCTGAAAGCTAGTTAAGTGCAAACCCAAAAGCTGGATGAGAGTGCAAGCCTGAAGGTTGACTAGGTGCAAGTTTAAAGACTAGGCAGGTGTGAGCCCAAAGGGTAGATTAGATGTGAGCATGAGGACTTATTGAGTGCGAGCCTGAAGGGTGGCATGGACGCAAGCTAGAAGGCTGGCTAGAATATAAGCCCAAAGGCTAGTTTGTGGTGATAGGGACTTATCATTTTTGAGGTGCTATGGGTGGTCACGGGTAGTATCAAGAGTTCGCTATCTTCAAGTAGGGCCATTGGTAGCCATGGTGATATCGAGAGCTCACCATTTTCAAGGGAGGTCACAAGTGGCTGCAGAGATGTTGAGAATCTGCCATTTTCAAGGGACAGTAGGTGGTTAGGATGATGTCAAGAGTCTGCCATGTTTGAGTGGGGTCCCAGATGATTGCGGTGATATCAAGAGCTTTCCATTATTGAAAGAGGGCCGCAGGTGGCCATGATGATGTCGAGAGTCTATCGTTTTCGAGGGGTTGTGGGTGGCCATAGAGTTGTCGAGAGTTTGCCATCTTCGAAAGCCATGGGTGGCCACAACGGTGTCAAGAGTTTGTCATCTTTGAAGGGCCACAGGTAGTCGCGGTGTTGGTGGAACTCCATCATCGTGCCAAGGGCCGCTAGCGACTGTGTGTCAAAAACTCCATTTTTTATTATTTTTGCCGAATTTTATTTCTTTATTTCTTTTTTTAACACAACAACATTTTTATGTTTTATTTTTTTTTAATTTTTTTTCTCTTTTTTCTTCTCCCTCAAGCCCAAAATCTTTCTCCACTATTTTGGCCAGATTTTTCTTTTTAATATTTTTTTATCTCTTTTATTCCTTCACCCATCTCCTTAAGCCTACAACCCTTCTTCTCCCTCTTATTCATACCCTGCCTCTTCCACCCTACTAGAGCCCTATTGGCCTCATATCTTCAAATTTGGGCCGAATCTGGCCACAATCTAGTTGGAGCCAGCCTTGATTGGTGGTAGGTAGCTGTAGAAGAAGGCCGGGGCTTCATCTAGCTGCGTCAGGCTCGGTGATGGAAGACTTCGGGCAATTATTTCGGCACACAAGGCTGTGCAGTGAGCTACCACGCAGGCATAGGAGTGATGAATGGCTCGGAGCTCCTCGGAGTGGTGGCGAGGCTGGCGATGATCAATGAGCATTGCGGTGTTGATCGCCGGGAAGGGCGGCTGGGGCGGCTATGGCGGTGCTAGTGTTTTGGGTTCTAGTGATGGAGAAGAGCTGGAGTGGCTCAGTTTTTCGGTGACGGGGGCAAGGAAGGCAGGCCAACAGTTAAGGAGCTCAGTGCAAACAATGGAGCAAGGTTGATCCCAATCTGGCCTGTTCTCTTGCAAGGTACCTTTGGCATTCCTTCAAGGGTGGCAGGGAATGGTGCAAGGAATTTGGAGCAGGCTGGTGCGATGGGGGCAGCCACAACTTAGGATTTTGGTGAGGAGAGCATAGCCGATGGTGGTTCAGGCCGGGTTACCACGCAAGAACGGGATAAGGGAGGAACCAAGAGTAGAAAGCTCACGTAAGAGATTAAAAAAGATTAGTGGAAGAACTCACCCAATCTCTAACTGATCAGGCTCATGACATTTCATATTGCCTATTTCTTCTCATATTTTTTATTTCTTTCTCTTCGTTTTAAAGGTTCTTATGGGTTTTTATACACATCAAGAAAATTAAATTGAGCCAGATTGGATTCATTCAAAATTTGAAGTAAAAATCTTATCAATTCTTTTGTTTGTTTTGAATAAATAATTTCTATTTAGATTGGATGAGAAATGGTTGTGGATGATTGAGCTAATAATTTGAAATTTGAATAGTGAATAATTATGTAACTTAAATATAGATGAAATATAGATAGTGATTTGGATGAAACCAAATTTGTATTGTTTTGTGATATCATTTAAATAGGGGAGTTATTCACAATTATTTTCAAAAAATTTAAACCAAATTGTAAGTTTATAAATTTTAGAGATCTTTCTGTAAAAAGAGCTTATGTATAAAATTTGAAAACTTTCAAGATCCTTTTGAATAAAATTTAGATTTATCTATAAAATTTTTTTTTGAAGGACTTGTTTGCCAAAAGTTGAAATTTTAGGAATTTATTTGTAAATACAGAATTTTGGAGGAGCTTATTCACAAACTTTATATATTATAATTATCGTACTCTTGAGGGATTTATTTGTAAACTATAAATTTTGTAGGACTGATTTATAATTTTAAAATTTTATTGGAGCTTTCTGTAAAATTCTTATTTTAGGGGTCTATTTATAAGAAAAATATGGCTAAGAATATATTTATAAAGATTTATTCAGTTTAAATACTTATTTACAAAATTTTTGTATTTTGTCATTTTGGGCCCAATTTTGGTCAAAATATTTAGCCCACTCAATCCACTTTGTTTTGAGCTCAAATTTTTCGATGATTAAGATTCGAATTGAGTTTAATTTTTGGCCAAATTCAAATACAATTTACGTCTAACTAAGACTTATATTTGAGCCATATTTTAGTGGCCTACAAGTCTCAATTTTAATCATATTCAAAATCAAATTTGATTGTGACAAATATCATCTCAAATAATTTGCACTTATTGTAGTAGAAGAAGATATGTCCTCACAATTGTCCAATTAAGAGAAATACTTCTCTTAAACAAATATGGGTATCTAAGGGGATAATTCAAAAAATCAAGAAATCCAAGTTAGTTTTGGTTCCTAAAATTTCTTTAGCATGATCATTATTGGAGTAGTTAGGGATGATCTACATGCAATTACTTGCTATATTATATGGTCATTCTCTAGCTAATATAATAGAAGTAAGTATTTTATCTCATATTTCTTGCATAATTATTTACTATTATGTCCATTTGAATATCTTTTGTCTAACCTTGAGGATCCATAATTAAAAATAGGTACCTACCCAATTTTGATGTGTTAGTTATGCCTACACTTTAAGAAGAAGAATGATAAATGGTTCATCGTAGTGGATGTTCAAGACACATGACAGAGAATCTATCTATGTTCTAAGAGTTGGCAAGTAAAGATGGCGGATTTGTTAACCTTGGTGATAACGGTAAAGGTAAAATTATTGGTAGATGTGACATTTCTATTAATTTCTCTATTGTTAAAGGAGTACTTCTAGTTGAGAAACTTAAGCATAACTTATCATTAATTAGTCAATTGTGTGATAAGGTTTTCATATTTTTATTCAAATCTAATCATGACATAGTTAGGCATAACAATAGCAACATTACTATTTTTGTTGGTCATCATGATGGAAATTGTCTATACTATTGATTAAAATGACCTTAATGTTGAAAAGCATTTTGTAGCCTAGGAGAATCATGAATGGCTTTGGCATAGGCATTTTGGACACATATGCATGGATACAATTGCCAAGGTCAACCAGAAGGAGCTTGTGAGAGAACTACCCAAAGGCAAATTTGTCAAAAATAAAGTTTATGATGCATGCCAAACGGGGAAACAAGTAAAGTCCTTATACAAAATTAAGAAGGTGGTGTCAACTATAAGGCTGCTTCAACTTCTATACCTAGATTTATTTAGATCCATTGAGAAAATAAGTCTAGGCGGTAAAAACTATGCCTTTATAATAGTTGATGACTTTTCTAGATATACATAGATATTATTTTTAGTAAATAAAAGTGATGCTTTTGATGGTTTTGCAAAATGTGTTCAAAATGAGAAATGTTACTTGATTTTCAAAATTAAAGTGAACATAGAGAAAAATTTGAAAATCATCCATTCAAACAATTTTGCATAGAAACTGGTATTGAGTATAGTTTTTCAGCTCGTTGCACTCCACAATAAAATGGAGTTGTTGAGAGAAAGAATAGGTCTCTTCAAGATATAGCAAGGGTCATGCTTAAACAAGTACTCCTTAGCCAAGTATTTTTGAACAAAGGTTGTTAACATGGCTTTCTATATCTCAAATAGAGTATCTATTCAGTCTATTCTCAACAAAACCCAATTTAAGTTGTGAAATGGGAAAAATCCTAACATTGCATATTTTTCATATTTTTAGTTACAAATGATTTATTTTGAATACAAAAGATCATTTATCAAAATTTGACTCAAAATCTTTTAAAGGTATATTTGACTCAAAATAACCCCTCGCTGTTACCCCACCAATTTTCAACAAGTTTGACAGGAGTAACAGTTGAGTGGTATGCTAGCTTGCAACTAAAATCCATACAAACTTGGGTATAAATGAAAGAGGATAAGATAGTCATTGCAGACCTTATCTCAATACCAAAATGTGACAGTGAGTCAAGTTTGGACTATATTACACGGTGGAAAAATCCTCAGCATTAAGTGTGAATAGCTTATGAGCCAATTTGAGATGGTCAATTTAGTCCTCGACAATATAAGAGAAGAATAGATGACACCTTATCTAAAGGCCTCTTTCATCCATACCTTCTATGACCTCATCATGCAAGTCAATAAGCTAGAAGGAATTAGCCCACCAATCTTATGTAGCTCACAAAACTTTAGACCATAAAAAGATAAGGTAAGGCATGGAGAGTCTTCCAAAAATGTGAGAGTTGCATTCATAGCAACTGAGTAAAAGAAATCTCCAAACCTTACTATGAATAAGGGTAATCCTCAGAAGCCACCAACACTTGGAGGAGATGGAGAAGTGGAATGATCCAATGATTCTCTAGCAAAGGCTCACAAAGAAATATTCTTTCAAAAGAAAAAGAGTAACTAAAATCTTCCAAAATGTACTAAAGCTAGGCTTCTAATTGCCAAAATCAAAGAGGTCGGGTGAGGTTAACAAAATAAATCATCCAAACTATTGCTCATACCATAGAGTCTTTGGGCATACCATTGAAGACTGCTATATGTTCAAGGGTTGGATCGAGAAGCAATATCAAAAATGTAAGCTAACTCTCTCAAAAGTAGCACTATTGGAAAAACCTACCGAGCACATCAATTATATTACTATGTTTGAGGATCATGAACCACTCGATAAGATCCTCTTTGGGGAAGAAACACAATGTACCCTTGAACAAAGGCACTTATGGAATATCTATATTTCAAAAAGGCTTAATTAATTAATGAAGAAAATAACTAGAAATCTTGGAGAGCATGGCATGGTGGTCAAGAAAGACTCATTAGAACAAACCCTCTTACTTATTCGAATCATCAAGAAGAAGAAGAATATAAGTAAGAAGAAGAAGTTGGTTCAACCAGATGAATATAATGTCAAGAAATCAGCCATCCAAGAATACATCAATGCCCTAGATGAATATGTTCAAGGAGAAAGGAGATAAGTAACTCTTGAAGAATTTCTCCCTAATGAACTCAAAGCTTTATTAGAAAATTTTGATGTAGGAAATGAAGAATGTGAACCCCTAGTGACAACATGCTCTATCATATTTATTATTGGAGGTTTACAACCAAACTAATCTCCATCTTGTTACTTCAATGATGAAGAAATTTAGGATACAAGAAAGGAAGAGGTGAATAGATTCATTAGGGATGATACTGATGTAATGAGAGATCCCATAGGTTTCCTTGAAAGTTGCTCTTGAGATGACTATCTTTGAGAGTGGTTTGCCCGTGAGCATGATTATAGCATGCTCAAACTACAATGAGAAACTATGAAAGAGCTAGCTACAACTAATATGAGATTTGTCAAGGAGCAAATACAAATTTGAACACACACATGTAGGCTATGATTGCACACATGGAAAGTGTGACAAATATGACTGCCATGCTTTGTGAAGAAGTTTAGAGGATAGAAATATAAAAGACCTCATAGGGGTGGTGAGACATCATATACTGACCCTCCTCGAGGTTAGGATGACTATTTGTGCCACCTACTCTAGAGACGGGTCAAGAAAGCTAGATACTATCAAAAGAGAGTTAGCTAAGTCTATGACCTTTTATCACATGGTGACTCATACATTTGAGGTGGATGTTAGTGTGTGGCCATCCTAGCCTCCATCAAGCAATCAAGTAGCAAATACTCAACCCACTAGGTTTGGTAAAGTCCCAGTCCTAGAACCTATAGAAGGATGTGCTTAGCCAATTTTAGAGGAATTATGCATACAAGGCACAGATGATGAATATCATGTCTAACTCAAAATAACTTTATGAATGCTTCAGAAGGCCCTACACCAGTAAATTCTAAAAGAAGAAGCAGGTATTTTGGGAGAGGATCAAACGAGCTAATGCTAGAGCTCATTTCAGCCTCACATTAAATCAAGCTGAATATCTACATTCAAGTTAGTCTAAGGATTCATAGAAAAGACATCCTAAATACAAAGTCTTAAAGAAGGTTGTACCAGTAGACAAAACAGAAAGATTCATCTAAAGAGTTTCTGAAGACTTCTCTACAAGGAAACATCGTGTGCCTAATTCTAATGTTAAATGAGACAATTATCAGCTAGTTGCATCCTCCAACAACATTCAAGAAAGTACTAACTAGGGGCAATATTCTTCTACTTCTTGTGGCATGATTAGCCTAGGAAGCGACTTCGAAGAAGAATCTTATTAGTCTCATGATGCCAAGTTTCAACTGAGGAGAGCAAACCAAGTACAACTCCGAGGTGGGAAGGTCCTCACCATGAGGCAAACTTTAGTGCTTAGGGATAAGAATATCGCCAAGGATAAATAAAAGGAAATTCAGATAAATGAGGGTATTGAGCCTTTGCAAGTTGAACTTGGACCTAAGAGGGTGGAGTACAATGTAGTAGCCTACCCCAAGAAGGTTCCTACTATGTTGAGTGTGTTTGATGCCTTGATAATGTCACAAGAACTTAGGAATACACTAATACACATCTTGTAGAATCCAACTAACTATCAAGCATACTTTCCAAAGAGAAGATAAAAGAGTCTTTGTATGCATGCCAACTCCCACCATCACCATCATAAATGATCACCTGCTACCTGGAACAACATACCATAATAGACTATTGTATGTTATAGGGAATAGGGATGGAATCAAGATCAATCATATCCTAATTGACCTAGGTTCCTCAGTCAATTTGGTAACTCTTCGAATCCTAAGAGCTCTAACTTTAGATGTGTGCCACTTGTCATCCTAGATTATAACCATACAAGGGTTTAATCAAAATAATCAAAGAGCTTTGGGAGCTATAACTATCCTACTGAAAATAGGCGAGTTGATGATAGACGCCGAGTTTATGTGATTGATACCGATGCGGTATACAAATTGCTACTAGGGAGGTTATGGCTGCATGAAAAAAATAGTGCCATCAACCCTACACTAATATTTCAAATACTTCGAGGATGGTGAAGAGCACCAAATTGACAGTACATCCTTTTGATATTCATGAGGTATATTATGATGATGCAAAACTATCAGAGATCCAATGCTAGAAGGGGGTCTGCTTCTATCAGTCGAGTAAAGTAAAAGATTGCTAACATGATCTTTGCTCCTTCTTACTTATGAAGTGATCTGACCCAACCTCTTTAGATGAAGAAGTCCCACAAGTCTATCTGGGTGGTTATAATTTTGATGAAGATGATGACAGAGGTCAAATATAAAAGAACTCTCTTTATCACTAAAGTTCCAAAAGGCTTATTCAAGCCATTAGATGAGTAGAGCATTAATGCTATGGAAGAACTAATGACTTTTTGCATTCCTCCATGGAACAGAGGAGAAAAGAAAATATTATTTTATAAGGCAATCCCTTTTTCCTCAAGCATACATGAAATTCTAGGGACTGAAGATCTAGTGGATGATGATAATCATTAACTGGTAATCATGCCTAAATGTTTCTCAAACTAGCTTATCAGATAATCAACAAATCTAATTGTGCATATCCACAAACAAAGGGAGCAAGTGTTACTTCTTCAAAAATCTATGGGATCCATCCTAGGGACGTTCTTACAGTCTTGGAAGAGAAAACAAGAATACCAGAGGACTAGGCTATATTACTCCAAACACCTACATGTGTCTTATTATTACTATTAAACCTCTCTTTAGTACTTAGGATGACCAAATGGTATCAACACCTCCTAACACTTGCACCGAGCTGATCACAACTTTTTAGACATCATAAGAAGGTGACATCCTAGGTGGGATTTCATCAAAATCAAAAGAAAGAGGGCATGATGCAATCGAAATGCTTTTAGAGGAACCTTCACCAAAACATGATGAGTCACTTACTGAAGAAATAATCCCCAAACCAAAAGAAACTCCAACAGAACTTGAGGATGGGGGGCAAGCTACAATCGATGAACTAATGGATATTAACTTAGGCTTAGAGGAAGAACCCAAGCTGACTTTCATTAGCATTCAACTTTTACAGGAAAGCCAAACCCAGTTCAAAGAAGTGCTCCAGGAGTACATTGACTACTTCACATGGACTTATAAGAAGATCCTTGGATTAGATCCTGAAGTTGTAGTCCACAAGTTGGCTATTAATCCCAAGCTTCTACTTGTCAAACAAACACCTAGAAAGATGAAACTCAACCTATAATAGAAGGTGATAGAGGAAAGAAAGAAATTGATTGAAGTAGGCTTCATCAAAGAGGAAAAATACCTAGATTGGGTGGCAAGCATTGTGCTAGTCAAAAAGAAGAATAGCCAAATATGCATTTGTGTTGATTACAGGGAGTTGAATAAAGCATGTTCAAAAGATGATTTTCCATTATTAATAATGAAAATCATGATTGATAACATAATCAACTTTGAAATATTCTCCTTTATGGATAGTTTTTCAAGATATAACTAAATCAAAATGCATCCTGATGATGAGAAATATATGGCCTTCAGGATTCCAATTAGCATTTACTGATACAAGGTGATGTCTTTTGGGCTCAAGAATGCAGGTGTCACTTATCAAAGGGCTATGGCATGAATCTTTGATGACCTCATACACTAATTAGTGGAATATCATATGCAAGAATTGGTAGTCAAAACTAAATCTAAAGATAGGTATGTCCAAGACCTAAGAGTAGTACTCAACTATCTTAGAAAATATAACTTAAAAATGAATTCTATGAAGTGCACTTTTGGGTATCATCGAGAAAATTCTTTGGCTTTGTTGTTAGACATTGAGGGATTGAAATTGATCCATCTAAGATCAAAGCTTCTTGGATATGCCACCACCCATTAATTTAAAGCAATTATGGTCATTCCAATGCCAATTTGCATACATAAGAAGATTCATTTCAAAGCTCTCTGAAAAATGTAAGCTTTTTTCCAAGTTGATGAAGAAGGACACTCCATTCATTTGAGATCAATATTGCCAATAGTCCCTTGAAGAGATCCAGTAGTATCTTCTAAAGCCACTAATCTTGGCAACACCTCTACCCGATAAACCCCTTATCCTTTACATGACAGTAATGGAAAGATCTTTAGAGGTACTTCTTGCCCAAAATGATGAAGAGGGTAAAGAGAATGGACTCTAGTATCTAAGTGAATGCTAGTGGGGATAGAAAATAACTACTCCCCATCGAAAAGCATCGATTGGCATTTATATTCACAGTCAAGAAGTCAAGGCATTATTTGCTTTCTCATCAAGTCATTTTAATATCAAAATTGATCCTATAAAGTACTTGATGACTAGTCCTGTACTCACTGGAAGGCTAGCAAAGTGGGCTCTAATTCTCATAGAATATGATATCAAGTTCACTCCTCAAAAGTTGGTTAAGGGATAAGCTCTCACTGATTTTCTTGTGGCTTATCTAGCACTAGATGATTCTCCTCGGAATTGTGAGCTCCCTAATGAAGAGACCTTTTGGTCGAAGAAGGAAACCTTACTGAATGCTTTACTTTGATGGAGCATCATCGATTAGATAAGAGATTAAGCCATAGCTTCCACAAATCAAAGTAGGCATTGAACTCATTTATGCCACTCTAAATAGGGGCATTTTAGGATACTCCTATTCCCTCTTTAAACCATATACAAATAATGAAATTGAATACAAGACCCTAATTGCAAAACTAGAAATGACTCTCAATATAAAAATATCATGCCTACATATTTTTGGTGATTCACAACTAGTTATTAGCCAAGTCCAAGGCAAATATAAAGTCCACCGATTTGAATTTTTGAAGTATATGAAAAGGCTTAAGAGCTTATAGGACAAATTCCTCATATTCAAATAACTAAGATTTCTTAGTCCATCAATGCAGAAGCTGACTCCTTAGCCAAAATAGCCAAGGTATTGGCCAATCCTAATCAATAATGAATTCTAATCACAGTCTGTAGTAGACAAGTAATAAACTCAGTTTTCAGCATTAAGCATGGGAAGACTAAATATAAACTAGTAGAAGAGGCCACAAATTAGAGAATAGCATTCACCAACTATTTTAAAAGTGGAGAACTCCTAGAAAATAAATCTATATAGGCACAACATAGAAAGAGAGTTATACACTTTTTGCTTATCAATGACACTCTTTATAGAAGATCCTTTGACCAATTACTTTTACGTTGTTTCTTAGACAAAGAGGCTAAAGAAATTATATATAAAGTACATTCTAGAGTTTATGAAGCTCATCAATTAAGCGCAAAAATGATGATGAAGATTAAGCGTATAGACTACTATTGGCCTACAGTAGCAGGCAATTATATTGAATACGCAAGAAGATGTCACCTATGCCAAATTCATGGTGACTTTATCTACCAACACCCAAATTCTTTACATCTAATAGTGTCCTCATAGCCATTTAAGGTATGGGGTATAGATATCATTGGTTCAATTTAACCATCTTCTTCTAGAGGCCATCACTTCATGTTAGTAGCAACTAATTATTTCTTTCAGTGGGCTGAAGTGATTTCATTGAAAGGGGTAAGAGTGAAAATTGTTATCTACTTCTTTCAAGAAAATATTTTATACTAATTTGGTATCCCTCGAAGGATCATCTCTGATAATGGATCATCTTTCAGAAGCTTCAAGGTAGGACGATTCGTGCATAATCGAAAGATAGCTTGGAGATATTTATCCATTTACAATGCGAGAGCCAACGAACTCGCTGAGGCATTCAACAAGACCCTATCTAAGATCTTGAGAAAAGTTGTTGTTAGAAACAAGAAGGATTGACACCAAAAGCTTGTTGGGTACTATAGGCTTATCACATTACATATCAAACTCCTATCCAATCAATGCCATATGCATTGGTGTTCGAGACCGAGGTAGTCTTGTTATTGAAGGTACAAATTCCCTCTCTATGGATTTTTTTGCAAGAAGAAATCACAAGAGAAGATAATATTCATCTTCACCTTGATGAGCTAGACTTTTTGGATGAGATAATATTCATAGCACAACAAAACCTAGATATGTATCAAGCACAAATGGCTAGGGCCTAAAATAAGATGGCTCAGCTTAGGTTATTTCAGAAGGAAAAAATGCTCTTAGTTTTGTGAAGACCCTTAATCCCAAACTGAAATAGGAGAGACAAGTTTGAGTCTAATTGGGAAGGCTGTTATATCATCAAAAGAATATTTGAAGGGGATCCTACCAGTTGATTGATGAGAAGGAGAAAAGGCTCACTAATCAATGGCCAATTCCTTAAAAGGTACTATGCCTGAGCTCTAAAGACCATACCATAACAACCACAAGTGTCTATGTTTTGTCTATGATGGAATGTCTGGCTTTCTCAAAAAGAAACTCTTAATCAAACATACACTATATTTCTTGATGTAAAACATGGACACAAAAATCCATCCATCTTGCATGGTTACTGAACTTGCATTTACATTGCAAATCAAATCCACTTTCATGTGGCAAACTAAGCCCATTTTCACGTGGCAAACTAAGTCCATTTTCATGTGGTAAACCTAATCAACTCTCACGTGGTAAAATAAGTCCATTGTCGTATGGCAAATCAAGTCCATTCTTGTGTATCAATTCAAAATCTAAATTATCAACTTTTGAAATGTTAATGCAGGAGCAAGCAATTGAAAATTGTTTGCACCCTCCTCTCACCAAAACTTGAGAAGAGGCTGTGAAGGGGCAATTTGTTTAAGACAATTTTTGCCATAATCAAATTTGATTAAAATATAATTAAAATTGAGACTTATATGCCACTAAATTATGACTCAAATATGGAGTCTTGGTCAGACTTAAATCGTGTTTGGATTTGATTGAAAATTGAGCTCAAATCTTATGAAAATTTGGATTCTAGGTAGGCTTAATCCAAATGAGTTGAGAGGGCCAGATTTTTGGACTAGAATTGGGTTCAAGATCCATTCAAAACTTAGGCCAAAATGACAAAATACAAAAATTTTACAAATAGGTCCTGGATTGAATAAATCCTCATAAATGGGTCCTTGGCCAAATTTTTCTCACAAATAGGCACCTGGAATGAGAATTGTGTAAAAAAGTTTAATAAAATCCTAAAATAACAATTAGTCCCTAAAATCTAAGATTTGCAAATAAACTCCTCAAAAGATTAATAATTATGATTTGGTTCTTATGAAATTTAGATTTTACAAGTAAGCTCTCCAAATTTTTTTATTTATAAATAAATCCCTAGCATTTTGACTTTTTATAAATAAGTCCGTTAAAAGTTTTTTATTTGTAAATCTAAATTTTATTTAGAAAAGACTTTAGAAGTTTTAAAATTTTTAAAAGAACTTCTTTTTGCAGGAAGTCCCCTAAAATTTATGAAATTATAACTTAGTCCAAATTTTTTGAAAAAAATTTGCAAGTATCCCCCCTATAATTTTAATGTTCAAGTTGAGTACAATTTTCAAGATATCATTATCTACAACAAATGAATTTACACATATCTCTTTAAACTCATCCAAACTCTGGATAAACTCTATCCATATTTGTCTACATCCGCATCCATTATTCAAAATGTTTTCTAAAAAAATTCAATGTCAACTCAACTCTATCTCTTCACGAGTCTATAAAAAACCTATAGAACCTACAAAACAAAAAGAAAGAGAGAGATCAGAGATGAAGAGAAGGAGATTAGCACGACAGAGGAGAGAAAGAATAGAGAAGCCATTAGGAATTGGGGACTTGAAGTAAAATAATGTGAACTTCTACCTTTTCCTTTCATTCTCTTATTGATCTTCCCATTCCTTTTCTTCTTCTTCCTCTAAAGGGGTGGCCCTGTCTATTGCCTCGCTCAACCTTGTCATCCGATGATGGCCCGTGCTATTACCAACCTCCTAGTAAAAAGGCAATCCAATAGCTCATAACCGAGATCTCCACCATGTTGATAATGCTAGATAAAGCTAGTGTGGATGCATTTGTAGTGGTGTATTTGGCCCTCTGGGGAGACCAAGAACACCAATGGCATGTGCTAGCTGTCCCTGCCCTCACTTAGATGTAGTTGGTTGGAGCTTCATCAGCCTCACCTACACACGGTGCCTAATCTTACCAAGCACAACACTCTTGCCACTTGGCCTGGAGCTTAGGCCCCCTTGTGCTAGGAAGTTCACTGGTTCAACTCCCCGCGGCTGTGGAATGGCCAACCAATAGTTTATCAGATTTGAACTCACATTGTTGTGCCTATAGGAATGGCTACCCACCTCACCATGGTTGGCATTGGCCTTGCCGTGTCGGTGAGAGTGGCTGCTCGCCATGCCATGGCTCGTGTTGGCCCCACCATGCTCGCATGAGCAGCTTCTTGCCTCGCCATGCCTCACGCCAGCCCCATCGTGCTTGTGTGAGCAGCCACATGCCTTACCATGTCTTGTGCTAGCCTAGCTGTGCTTGAGTTAGTGCTCACCTGCTTCGCGGTGGCCCACTCTGGTGATGCTTCATAGGCTTGGGTCTCCCACGCCATTCTCAACTTTTGCAATCCCATCCCTCTCCTCTGTCTCCTCCTCATAATCATTTCTCATGGGCTGGAGCCACAAGTTCGAAGAGGACAAGGATCCAGTGACTATTAGGGTTTGAAGATGCAGGAGAAGAAGGAGAGAGGAGAAGAAGGGGGGAAAATGTAAAAAAAACAAATAAAAAAAATAAAAAAGACTTGTTTTGCAAAAGAAAAATCTGGTCCAAAATAAGAAAAAAAGGGGATTTTTAGAATAAAAGAAAATAACAATATTAAAAAAACTTGTTATAAAAAAATAGGAAAATTTGGCAAGAAATATAAGAAAAAGCTTTCAAGAACACTACATTCACCTGCAGCCCTCGGTAATGAAGACGATGACAAAGATGGTGAACTCGTGACCCAGCTGTGGCCAACTGCATCCCCTTGAAGATGGTGATAAATATGGTGATGAAAATGGTGAACCCATGACTCTGTCGTGGCCACCCATGGCCTCTCAAAGATGGTGAATCCCCATCACTACAAGCTAGCCTTTGGGCTTGCATTTAGCTAACCTTTGGGCTCACACATAGCTAGCCTTTGGGCTTGCATCTAAGCCAATCTTCGGGCTCACATTCAACTAGCCTTAAGTTTACATCCAAGATAGCCCTTGGCCTCAAACTCAGCTAGCTTTCAAGCTCACACAAAGCTTGCCTTTAGGCTTGCATTCAGCCAGCCTTTAGGCACGCATTCAACTAGCCTTCGGGCTTCCATCCAAGCCAGTCTTTGGGTTCACACTTAGCCAGCATTCAGGCATGCACCAAGGCCACCTTCGGGCTTGCACTGAGCTAGCTTTCAAGCTCACACCAAGCCAGCTTTCAAGCTCATACCAAGCCAGCCTTCAGGCTCACATCTAAATCAGCCTTTGAGCTTGCAATTAATTAGCCTTCAGACTTGCATCCAAGCTATCCTTTGGACTCGCACTTAGCCAACTTTTGGGCTTGCATCTCAACCAACTATTGGGCTCACACTTAGTTAGCCTTCAAGCTTGCTTCTTAACTAGCCCTCGGGCTCACACTCGGCTAGCCTTTGGGCTCGCATCTCAATTAGCCTTTGGGCTCACATCCAAGCCAGCTTTCAAGCTCACTTATTAGCTAGCTCTTGAGCTTGCATCCAAGCTAGTCTTTGTGCTTGCACTCAGGTAGCCTTCGTGCTCATATCCAAGCTAGCTTTTGAGTTAGTTTCTTAGCCAGCCCTCAGGCTTGCATCACAACTAGCCTTCAGGATTATATCCAAGCCAACCTTTGAGCACACACTTAGCTAGCCTTCAGACTTACATCCAAGCTAGCCTTCGGGCTCGCACCCAAGCAATCCTTCGGGCTCACACTCAACTATCCTTTGGGCTCACACTCAGTTATCCATTAGGCTCGCGTCTTAGCCAGCCTTTAGGCTCGCATAGCCTTTGGGCTCGCACTCAGCTAGCCTTTAGACTCGTATCTCAGTCAGCCTTCAGTCTCACATCCAAGCCAGCATTTGTGCTCACACTCAGTTAGCCTTAGGGCTCATACTTAGCCAGCCTTCAGGCTCATATGTCAGCTAGTCTTTAGACTCGCAGTCTATTAGCCCTTAGGTTCACATTAAGCTTGCTTTTGAGCTCATAAATGAAGCCAACCTTCAGGTTCACACATTTGAAATCAGACTATGGGTCTAAGTAAAATCATCATAGATAGCCAAGGTCAAATCAAATTAATTAAGCCAAAGTAATTAATCCAAACAAACAGATAAAGCCCAAGCTGGCTTAAATGGACTTAAATTAATTAAAAAATGGACTAAAATCCAAATTGAGTTAATATCCAAACCACTAACGATGACCTTAAGGTTAAAGATCCATTCAACGAACCTTCGGCTAGTTAATAACAAACCTTAAGCTATATCACTTGTGACTTATCAGATAATGAAAACACTCCAACCCAAATAGAGTTATCATCTATGCCTTATTAGCTAACAAAAATACTCCAGTCCAAACAGAGTTATCACCAATACCTTATCAGCTAATGAAAACACTCCAACCCAGATGGAGTTATTGCCCATGCGTTATCAGCTAACAAAAATACTCCAACCCAAATGAAATTATCACCAATGCCTTATCGGCTAATGAAATTACTCCAACCTAAATGAAATTATCTCCAATGCTCAAAGTCATTGAAATACTTCAAATGATGGTTCTCAATTTCGGCCAAAACTGAAATGTCTCGACTGAATTATTTCAATTTTAGCCAATATTTCAATTTCATATTTAAAAAGTGTATTATTTATATTTATATATTATATTTACATCATGACTCGTTATTACTTTAGTGGTTGTCTTTAACCCGGGTCCGAACCCGATGAGCAATATTTTTTTATTTTTTTGCATATTTTACATCTTTTTACTAAAAAAATTATTATATTATATATATATATATATATATATATATAATATATAATTTTCTCTTTTTAAAATTTTTTTTAAAAATATTTTTAAATTGAAATTCAAATTTTAGTCAAAAAACTTGAAAAATGATTTGACCGAAATCAAAATGGGACCAAAATAATAGAAATGAGACTAAAATGATCGAAATGAATTGGTTTTGGTGGGTGCCAAAACTGAAACTTAAAATCTTGCTTCAAACTTCTCCCATTCTTTTCTATGATTCGAGTTAGATGCTACATGATCCAGTGCAGGGGGGAGCAGGGAAGTAGTACACATTAAAGCTTCTTCTCCATCATTTTCCTTGTGCTTTCTTTATTTCTTTCATGTTTTCTATAATCCTATGTTGAACTTCATTGTTAAGTGAGGGTATACTCTTCCTTAAGTCATGTATCATCTCTCTTAATTAATTAAATACTTTTTTTTTCCTTTTTTTGTGCCTCTATTTTATTAGCTAAGTTTCTTATTTTAAGAGGTTTCTAACAATTATAGAGGTAATTAATAATAGAGGTTTACGCCTATTGGAAGTCATATTTTCATAATACCTTATATGCATTTAAAATAATATAAACTTTGATTTGTGATTCAAGGTCACTCCATGGGGTCTTTGCTATTCCGAGTGATCAAGTTCGATCCCACAACCAATAGTCAATTTGTGGATATTTTCACAAAACCTTTGGATGAGACACGATTTGGTTTTTATTTAGGATGTTGTTGGTATTATAAAGATTACATAATTTTTTGAGCTTTTGGAATTGAGCTTTAAGTTTGATTTTTGGTCCTACAGGGGATCTATATTTTGGTTTGAATCGAATGCCCTTTTTGAAATGGAAGCCCAATTCAGAACTATCTTTATGCAAATATTCTCTATCGAATGACCATTTTTGAGATAGATATTCGATACAAAAAATTTTTGTAGGCAAAAATTCTTTATTGGACGCCCGGTTCTAAAATGGACATCTAATATTGGTATCTGATTTACCAAATTGCCTCTTGAGATGCCCAATTTACTAACCAAATGTTTGATATGCACATGTTGGGCCAATTTTAAAGTTTAAAACCCTAATCACCATGTCTATTTTCCCCATATTTTGCCTGCAACTTCTCTTTGGCATCTTCCTCGAGCTTTTCAACATCTCTCAGTAGTGATCCAAGGTCTCCAACTCAAATTGGCCCATCCTCCTTCAATCCTTCCCCTTCTCTCTCCCAATTTCAAGCTTTTTCATCTCCAATGCCAAAAGATTCAAGAACCTCATGTCCAAGAAGAGAAAGGGTGAGAGATCTTCCTCCACACTTGGTAATAATGAGTATCCCCTCAAATTTTCTTCCTTAGATCTCTTTAGCATCTTTCAAAAGCAATTTGCTACTTCTAGAATAGTGGTTCCTAGGATGGTTGATTTTGATGATCCTCTTCTTTAGATCTTAGACCATGTTTTGAATATCGAGGATGGTTTTCATTGCTTTTTAATCATGAGACATACCATGATCATGATATACAAATCTTCTATACTAATGCCTCCTTTGATGAAAACACTGTCACACTTGAGATGTCATATACAAGTAGAGACATGCTCTGAACACTCATAGTGCTAGGTGCTATACTTGAGGTATGACTGGAGGGGGCTCGACTGAACCTAACTCAAAAATGGCCTAGCCACCTTCCTTTGTATGCCTCGGTTGTTGAGGACAATTTGAAGGAAACTAGGACAATGCCATGTGTAAGCTTCAGTCGAACCTCGTCCCACTTCATGCTTATGTCCTTCGTCAAATTCTCACCTACACATTCCTTCTGAAGGGTGCGCATCAAGATGAAGTTTTCTATACTAAGCTTTATGTTATTTATTCCTTATTGATTCAGTGTAGGGTACACTTACCTCACCTTATGCTTCACCACATGGGTCATTACATTCACCATGGTTATGTTAATCTTAGCTATGTTGACATTATATCACATCCCTTGAAGAACTTTGGTGCTCCTATTCCTACTCGTGACCTCTCACTTTATCAAGCCTTCACTCTTGCTGATACCTTCTCTCAATTTACCCTGTTTCGGATGGGCCTCAACAAGAGGGATGGAGTTTGGACAAAGGCCATGCTAGAAACATTAACAAGGATGATGAGGAGGCAGAGTCTGATGATGTATATTGTGGCCATAGCTCAGGACTTTCACACACCTTCACATGCCATAGCCATGGGGCTCCGAGAGTGACTTTGCTATGAGGCTCACTCATCTTGAGGATATCACTTAGTGCACAGTAGAGTAGGTGGCCCTACTCTAGACTTTGATGGATAGACTATCAGAGATGATGTGCACCTCAATGGATGGGCTATCTGATATGATATGCTCTCTACTAGACTACACGACTCTTGGACTGAGTCCTTAAGACTTAGATTGCATTGTTCTTTATTATGGATTATCTTTGTGCTTTGTGACCTAATCTTTATGAATATTTTATGGATATTTTATGAGTATGGATCATGGATTATGGCTTATGTGTTGGTGCTTTGTGGTTTTAATCTTGTCTCTTGAATATCCCAATCTTATATGTGCATCAAGTCGCGGGGGGGAGGAGGGGGATTATGGTAATGGGTTTTTTTTTCTTTACCATGTCCTATTAGTTGTAATCATACTTTAGCTTGTATATAAGTTAGATTCTTTAATTTCTATGGGAGACTTTGTCAAATTTCAATCATATGTAGTACCCATTTTTTTGATGTCAAAAGGGGGAGAGAGTTACATAGATTGATTTATTATAGCATATGGATATGCATGCTCATGATTATAGTGCTTTATGCCTTATGCTTATATGCTTATACATGCTTTAAATTTTAGGTATTTTAATTTGGGAGTTTGTCATCAACAGAAAAGGGGGTTGTTGTCCCTCCTAATTTTGATGATGAACAAATAATAGTTGATGATCTACTTGAGTTGTGTTTAGCCAAAATACTTCTTAAGAAAACATTCAAAAGCTTCAAGAAAAAGAAGCACGATGGTAGATTGGTGAGTGTAGCTTGACGAGATTAAGAGATGGCTCAAGATGGCTTGGAGGTATCTCCAACAACTTGAAGATCCATAGGTGACACAATAAGGCCAAGACAACTCAAGAAATCGACTTGGACTAGGTCTAATTTTCTTTTATTTTTTTAGTCGAGTCAAAAACTTATTTGAGATAAATTGTTCAGGGTTCAAATGTTGCAAAGAGTTTTATAGGGAGCTCTTAACAAAGTTTTTTTGATTGAACTTAATGTTTGGTTTAGAATGAAATGTCTAGTTGAGTCAGATAGAAAAAATACAATTTTCAATCCTAAGTAGAACTAGATAACAGTTGTGGTTCTAGTTCTGATAAAACTAGATGTTCAATAGGGCTTCTAGCTAGTACAAATGAATTGGAAATGGGTGCCCAATTATCTAAAATGGATGTCTAATTTGAGTTTTTCTATGCAACTAATGACTAATTTTTTGACTGTTGGAGTGAACCAAGCTATGGGATCTCACCTCTGGTGGCTAGATTCAACCCCAAAAGGTATAAATAGAGTTGAAGGGGCTTCCATTAACAACTTTTGCATCTTCTATTCTTTATAAAAAGAAATCAAAGCCTCCTTCAACTCTCTTGCTATTGTTGAGTTCTAAACCTTCCAATCTCATGCTAGATTTCATTGCCCTTTCTTTTAATCTTGAGAGAACTTTGTGTGAGCTTAAATTGTATAAGTCATTTTTATTTTTCCAATTGTAATCCATTCCCAGGTTATTTGGAATAGTTGAGAGACTCTACTTTGGATTGGCATTGCATCTTACAGGTTGGAGCAAGAGGAGTTGTAGGGATTGGCTTTATTAATGAAGTGACATACTAGTAGAGTGTTGAAGTTCTCAAGATTGAGGCAAGGGCTATAGAGGAGGAGCGGTTGGTCTGTGAATCATGTAAAATTGTGGTGCTTTCTATCACTCTCTTGTTTAGTTTACTTGCTTGCACTCATGATTGATTGTCATTGTCTTTGAATTGTGATCATGTATTGAATTGATTTTGCTTTATTGAAAAAATTTTACTTATTATCAAAAACCTAATTCACCCCCTCTTAGGTGATTTTTGTGGCTTCACCATGGCCAATGAGATATAGGCAATAACTTTATGAATTTGAAGTGTTTTCATAACTAATGAGACATATGCAATAATTTCATAAATTTGAAGTATTTCTATGGCCAATAAGGCATAGGTTATTACTTTATGAGTTTGAAGTATTTCTATAGTCAATGAGACATAGGTGATGACTTCATAAATTTGAAGTATTTTTATAGCTAATGAGGCATAGTAGATAACTTTATGAATTTGAAGTGTTTCCATGGCCAATGGCCATAGATGATAGTTTTATGAATTTGAAGTATTTTCATGATCAATAACCCATGGGCAATAACTTCATGAATTTGAAGTGTTTTCATGGCCAATGAGGTGAAATTTCAAGTCTATTCCTCACAAAATCTAGGATTCGTAAATAAATCCCTCAAAATTTTATATTTGCAAACAAACTCCTAAATTTTTTATTTTTGCAAATAAGCCCCCAAAAGTTTTTATTTGTAAATAAGTCTAAATTTCAAATGAGAAGAACATTGAAAGTTTTAAAATTTCATAAATAGGCTCATTTTGCCAAAAGGCCCTTGGGATTTATGAAATTATATTTTAGTCCAAACTTTTCGAAAAAAAATTATGAATAACTTTCCTGAAAATTCAGCATCCAAAAATAGTATATATTTTGAAATTTTTTAGTAGGAAAATAAATCCCAACCAAAGAGATTACATGTCAATCAAGAAATTTGAAAATTTAATCCAATTACAAATTGCAATCCCAAACATGCCAATCAAAGAGAGGGAGATCTAATTTGCAAATCGCCATCCAACTAGATTTAGCAACCAAACCAATCAAAATTTGGTTTCAGATCTTCTTAAAGCCTATAAAGGTTGATGAAGGCCTACAGAGAAAGGGCAACACAATAGAGAGAAGAACGAGAGAGGGATTAGCAGGCCATTGTGGAGAGGAGAATAGAGAAGAGCAGCTACAGAGAGATGAGATGGAAGCTCTCACCTTTTCTTTTGCTTTCCTCCGTTCTTCTCTCTAGATTTCCTTGTAGGGATCTCATTACTACCCTATCCTACTCCCCAATAGCATGCAAGAAAGCACCCTGTCTCTTCAAGAGTGTCTCACTAGAACCCTAACCCTTCGATAGCTCTTATTGCCACCTTGGATCTGCTCCACTTTGCCCCTGCATGACCATTAGTAGCTCCTGCTACCGCCTCCAATCCAATTGCCACCTTGATGGAATTCACTATGCTAGCACTCACTGGAGCGCCTCAATCTATTGCCCCAGTGGCCCTTCTTGGCAGCTAGCACCTCACCGCGTGGCTAAGCCACCCCACATGCACTTGCTGCTAGTATAGTTGCCGCCTCCTAGCCCACCTGTGCCACTAGCCCCTCCACCACTAAATCCACTGCCACTTCACTTGGGCCTTCACCTATGCTGCCCTTCCTCTGGTCATGCCCTTGTCAGTGAAGGCTAGATGCTGCTATAGGTTGGATTCAGCCTTGAGTCATCAAATTCAGCCACGATATGAGGAGTAGGAGAGCCCTCTGCCTTGCCACTAGGAAGACAGGCTAGATATGGCTATTTTTGGCTAGATCCAACAGGGAAGAAGGTCGGGCCACATGTCCCAATGGAGCTCAAGTGAAAAGAGGAGAAAGGGTACGAGAGGAAGAAAGAAGAAAAAAATAAATAATAAAAGAAGTTGCTGCCAAAAAAAGAGTTCCTCTTGCCTCAATTTCTGCATCATCATTACTGTGGCAACCCACGGTCCTTTGGTGTCTTGACGAAGCTTTATCAAAACCATGACCACCTGTAGCTTTATGCACTAACAGATTTGCACCAATATTGAAACCACTCATAGCTTTGTAGATCGACGGACCTCCACCACTGACCTAGGTCTAAACCGCAGGCTCACCCCAAAGTCAACTTCGGTCTAGGGCTAGCCTACTGGTTCTCTCGAAATTAATTTTGGACTAAGGCTAGCTTGTGAGCTTACTGGATATCTATTTAGACAAAAGTTAACTAGTGGGCTCATCAAATATCTATTTGAACTAAGGCCAGCTTGTGTGTTTGCCGAACGTCTATTTAGACTAAGGCCAACTTGCGAACTTGCAAAATATCTATTTAAACTAAGGTCAGCCCACGGGCACATTGAATGCTTATTTAGATTAAGACTAGCTTGTGAGATTGTTGAATATCTATTTGGACTAAGGCCAGCTTGAAAGCTCACTGAATGTCTATTCAGATTAAGCCTAGCCTATGACAAAATCTCTAGTCAAATCAAAATTAACTAGTCAAGTATGTACCCCATATTTTCAAGCAAAACATAAAAAATCTACTAAAAAACATAAATAAAAAAAATCTCTTAGTATTCAGGTGAACCAAATTCTTCTTATAGATGAGGGCTCTGAAAAATGGAAGGGTAGTGTCTAAAGAAAAAGGATAGTTGATGATGAAATATGGTGGAGTTGGAATTCTTGCACCTCCCCCACCCACCTATGCCCTAAGTTATCTTTAGAAATGTAATCTTGAAAATATAATGATCAATCTCCAAGTAACTAAAATCCTATTAGAGAGGTTACTTTAGAGACAAAATTGTTACAATTGAAAGATAACCTCTTGGGAATCTCATCCTAGAGGCAAATCACCCCTAAAAAAGAAGAACAAGAAGATGAAACAAAACAAAGTCCCAAATGGATAAATCCCATATGAAAAATCAAACTAAGAAAGATGAACTCAGAGAGTAAGAATTGGTTGCTATCTGTGAGCCCGCTAACCTTGGATCCTCAAAATAAAAATGAGATTGCCAAAAAAAAAAGAAAAATATAATAAAGGAGAGCTAATTGGATTGCAGGCTGGAAAAAAGAGGACTAACCCAAGCTCATCTTAGTGTATTATTGATTAAGAAACACCACCCAATGAATAAGTACTACTTGACATATGTGGGTGTGTAAACCTTGAAAATTAAGGTTAAGAGGCATCTAAGATCAAAGCCAAAGTCAAAAGAAGCAACTAGCGAATAGGAACATGGTGAAAGTAATGAAGTCGCCAGAGAAAAATAGATTGTTGAAAAAAATATTGTACTAGGAAAAAGGTATAAGGGAGATTGATTGATGATCTATTATTTTTTTTGAGACCAAAATTATCCTTAAACTTCAACAAACCAAATCAAATAGGAAGCCTTAATAAAAAATAAAAGGATACATCACCTATCTACCAAAGTATTTTGAAAATAACTCTAAAATTTTTTTCTTTCAAGAAAAGGTAAGTACAAACACATATGCTTTGCATTAGTCATGTCTTCTACCATCATAATAAAAAAAGAACATCATGTCATAAGGTTACTTCTCTCGAAGCTCTTGTGATAATCTAGCATTCTAACAGATGAACTATCCGCATGAGGTACTATAGTTCAACAAGCACCAATCTAGGTGTTTGCTCGCTTATTCAGATAACTACTACAACTTGTCCTACTCAAACATGCTAATCTAGCATTCTAGAAGATAAATTATCAGCTTGAAGTACTATAGTTTGACAAGTATTGATCAAACCATCTGCTCATTGAGTCAACTGACCACTACAACATGTTAATATGGCAAGTCTCATGAAAATAGCAATTTTTTGCATTATTCTTTGCCCTACCAAGATATGGTATGAACAATAAGGTGAAGAAGCTTCAAGGTGGACCTCAAGATAACCCTTTAAGCAATCAAAGTCAAACTGCTTAGATCGACTAGTCAAGTCATCAACCACTACCTAAAGTGATTAAGATTGTGGGCAGATCTTCCCATTTAGATCCCAATTTTGGGGCTAGTCCATCACAGGTTAGATCTTTTCCCCCAATTATAAAAGAAAAGTGGATGTTGGACTCTAACCCATCTGTAAAAGAAAACTAGAACTCCTCTTGATTAGAATAGGATGTTTTCCTCAAAAACGATCACTCATACTCCTTTGCTAGTCTATGTAAAAAGAAAAATGCTCACATCTGAAGCACATGAGCACATGAGCACATGAAGCCTGAGCATTCATTGTGAATGTTCAATCAAACATTAAATTCATCCTCTCATAAAAGAAGATGGTTGAGGTAAAGTCAAGTCCTCTAATATGCTGCTAAAACATTTGAAGTGGACAACCAATCCATCGGATTAATACTAGCTGAGATCTTCATTTCTCACCATCAAGAGGGTGTAGACAAGAAAATCAAGGTACTTTTGTCAAATCCTCACAAAGGGGTTATAGCTGAGGTAAAAAAAAATATGAAAAGGTGATCAAGGGTCCTTCTTTTACCTCAAGATACTGGGGGCAAGTAAAATTCTTTCCCCTAATATTTAAGAGATGTCTATCTTCATGCCATTCAAAAGAAACTAACATATATAATGTTTCCTATTACTTCTATAATCAATAGCTCAAGTCAAAAGTCATGAAATTCTTGACAAAGACCACTTATATAATAGTAAAATCAAACATGCTATCCTAAAATGGCAAGATAAGCTTATCACCTCCAATATGGTGAAGTCAAGCCTATCACCTCTGACACAATGAAATCAAACTTATCACCTCCAATACGGTGAAGTTAAGATTATCGCCTCCAATATCGTGAAATAAAACTTATCACCTCTAATATGGTTAAGTCAATCTTATCATCTCCAATATGTTGAAGTTAAGGTTATGACCTTCAATATAGTGAAATCAAGCTTATCACCTCCATTGCAGTGAAATCAAACTCATCATTTCCAAGGTGTTGCAATCAAACTGATTGCTTCAGAAATGGTGAATCAAGTTTATCACCTCCAAAAGGGTAAAATCAGATGGATTACCTATGAAATGGTAATATCAAATACCACATCTATGAGGATCACAAAGTCGAACATGCTATCTCTAGCATGGTGAAACTAAAGTAGCAACTATGGAAGCTAACCCAGTTAAAATCTATTTTACATGACAATCAAACCTGTATTTTAAATGATAGATTAAAGTCCATTTCGTGTGGTGATCAAGGTCACATTTATATGGAAATCTAAATCCAATTTTGTTTGGTGAATCAAGTCTATCCTGTGTGGTGATTGAGCCCACATCCATATGGAAAAATTCAATCCACTCTCGCATGGCAATCAAGCCTTCTTTTACATAGTAAATCAAATCCACTCTTGCATAATGAATCAAGTTCATCTTATATGGCAATCAAGCCCACATCCACATGGCAAATCCAATCCACTTTTGCATAGTGATCAAGCCTACTTCTATATGGTAAATCAAATCCACTTTTGTATGGTGATCAAGACTGCTTTTATTTAAATTCACTTGCGTGGTAAATCAAGTCTATTGGCTTGGATTGGCAACCTTGAATAGGGAGGAGAGAGAACCTAAGCCCAATAACATTCACCAAGAGAAATCTCACAATATCATACAAATTTCAAGTAATTTCAATCAATCCTCAATCAACGATAGGTGTAATAATTAAAGCAAGATAAAGAAAAGTGCACCATGATTTTCACATGGCTCAAAGACCAACCACTCTTACTCCATGGACCTTGCCTCAATCTTAAGGACTTCAATCATCCATAAGTGATGCCTCTTCTTAAGATGAAGCCAAGTCTTTACATCTACTTGCCAACTGCAAGTGTCACTTTTTTGGGGGATCCAAACTTGTCGCATTCTTAGGGTGAAGCTGTACCCCTACAACTCCTTGATCCTACTAAGAAAGCGACACTGGAGTTATTGTATCTGCACACTCCTAACACCTAAGAGTATTTACAAGTGAAAAAAAACAAAAAATATTATTTTTTAAGCTCACTAAGAGATCACTCAAAGTTGAGAACAAGGACAATTAAGGATTTGATTGAGATTTAGAAGGTTTAGAGCATTCTTGGGGCTAGAAGGCTTTGGGAAGGGGGATAATTTAACTAAGAATATGAAATCTCATTCCCTCACTAAGCAGAGATGTCCATACCTTTATATAGTCATTGGAGCAAGAACTAGTAATTTGGGAATTGCCCCTGGCTGTTTCTGCCAAGTTTGGACATTCAAACTATAAAGATTTGATTGTCTAAAGCATCCTAATAGTCAAAATTGAACTAGAAATTAAAGCTAATGTCATAGGTTTGGATGCCCGATACAAGGTTCAAACATTTGAATAGGATAGGTTTGGGCTTCTGACCAAGAAATTGGCCGAACATGAAATGTTCAAAAGTTTCAGCTTCCAGAACTTCAAGCCTCCTAACTTTTGGATGTCTGAAGCTTACAGTAATTTTTAGAGCTATTTTTGCTATATTTGGGCATCTGAATATTCTAGTTTGGGCATCCAAAGCTGACAACAAAATAACTTCTATTTTATTGTGACTTCAGATTTTATGTTCGACATCTTCTGAAGCTGACCTTGGATTAATAATGAGTGTTAGCCAAAATGCTCTAAATAATTAATCACAAGACAAATCCTAGACTCAGCTAAAATAAATAGAAATCTAAACCTAGTGAGCCAAGTTAATCTCTTGAGCCTTCTTAAAGCCATCTTCAATTCTTCAAGTACAATTCATTGATCCACCATCATGCCTCATCTTCAAGTCTATCATTAAATCCATCTACTCCTAAGGGATTTTGAATAGCCTTGATCTCCATTTCAAACTTGGCTTGGCTATTTACTACAAATGCTTAAAATATCATCAAATACATGGTTTTCATCATTAAAACTAAAAAGGGCAACAAAGCCCACATCCATGTAACAAATTCAATCCACCACTGCATGGCAATCAAGCCCACTTCTTTGTAACAAATCAAGCTCATTTTATATGGCAATTAAGCCTGTATCTACAAGGTGATTCAAGTTTACTTGCACATGATAAATCAAATCCACTTTCATGTCATAAATTAAGTATACTTTTTGTGGAAAATTAAGTTTATTCCTTATGAAGAATTAAGCCCACTTCACGTGACAACTCAAATTTACCCATACTCATGTCCAATCCTCATGCCAACTCAAGTCCACTCACACTGGTAACCTAAGTTCACTTTTATATGGCAACTCAAATATATTCTTTGTGGCAAATTAACTCCACTCCTATATGGCAGTTCAAGCCCACTCCATCTAGCAAATAAAGTCTACTCTCATGTGGCAAAACAAGTCCACTTTCACATGGTAAATTAAGTTCATTGTTGCATGATAAGTCAAATCCACTTTTGTGTAGTAATTCAAATCCATATAGACAACTCCTAGAATATAGACACAGAGGCAAGTATTTGAATTTTGTTCACACCGTCTTCTCTCATCAAAACTTGAGAAGAGGATGCGAGGGGAGCAATTTGTTTGATGTGTTTTTGGCCACAATTAAATTTGATTGAACTATGATCAAAATTAAAACTTATATGCCACTAAATTATGGCTTCGGTGTAGGTCTTAATTGAATCTAAATTACAGTCAAATTTAACTGAAAATTGAGCTCAATTCAAACTTGAATTCTTAAGAATTTGGGCTCAAGCATAAGTGAGCTGAGTGGACTAGATATTTGGACCAAAATGATACCCATAATTTATCCAAAATTTGTGCAACACAAAAAAAATACAAGAACTTTACAAATAAGTTTCTGCACCAAATAAATTCTTACAAATACATCCTTGAACAAATTTTTCTTATGAATAGGTTCTCAGAATAAAAATTTTATGGAAAAGTCCAACAAAACAATAAAATCATGAATTAGTCCCCATAAAATCTAGGGTTTATGAATAAACACCTCAATAATTCCATATTCACAAATAAATGCCTAAATATCAATCTTTCACAACAAATCCCTCAAATTAATTTTTATTTATAAATAGACCAAAATTTTACTCAGAAAGGATCCTGGAGGTTTTAAAAATTTACAAATAAGTTTATTTTGTAAGAAAAGCCCCTGAAATTTATAAAAGTATAATTTAGTCTAAATTTTTTGAAAAATTTGTAAACAACCCCATTAAGAATTCAATATCTGATAGTGGGTATAATTTTTGAATTTTCTCATCTACAAGCTTATCTGATCTCGAAATAAATTGTAACTATATCTCATCCACATCTGATAAGCTAAATTTAAAATTTAAATAATCAGATTGATCTAACCATCCTCGTCTCTAGCTAAAGATTTGCAAATAGAAATTTAAATATATCCATATCCACCTACAAACTTATCTAATCACATCTATATCCTTCCATAGACAATTCAGACAACAAATCATTATCCATATCCATGACCTGAAATTTTGAATGAAGATTAATTCAATTTTATCATTACTATAAAATTCGGTAGAGCCTTGCAAATAGAAAGATACAATTGAAAAGAAGAGTTCGATTGGAGGAATGGTAGGGTTGAGAAGAGAACTTAAACCTGAATCAAGAAAAGAAGTGAAGATAGAAGAGTAGGTTCTTAGCCTTAGTTTTCTTCTTGTTTCTTCTCTTGTTCTTCTCTATATGGGTTTCAAGAGGTTTCACTGCTTCATCCTTTCTTGTATCCATTGCTATTGTCTCCTCCTATGTCAAAAATTTCATGCACTATTGCTGGACACCCAATCTCCATTGCACGCTATCGATGATTGACCCATCACTAGTGCTAGACTTCAACCAACTCTGGGTCATTGCCATCCTTGTTCGTGGTGCTAAGGGCATGGTCTCACAAGTTCACACCCCTTTCGAAACCCCCACACTCAAGGCTACAGCCAAATAATCCATTGAGCAAAAAGGCTTCCTCGGCAATGATGCCTACCACCAGATTTGGTTCAAGCACAATGTGTGCCTCGTCACCCACACCTGCCGTGTCCATAACTTGTACTCCGTGCAAGCCGTCCGCCGATCCTCCACTACATCTGCCAATCATGCTGGACTTCATCTGCATCACCACCGCCACCCTGTCAAAGCTTTGACAATACTACCCTCCACCTCCCAAGCTCCACATGAGCTCTGCCTTCACAACTGCTTGCTAAGCTCCACCAAATCACTCCGTCGGTCTCGCTGCCCGCCAGCCTCACCTCCTAGCAGCTGCCATCCTTTGCTCCAGCCCACTCTAGCACACTACTTGTTGGCTCCTTGAGCTCTGCCTATGCAACCTTCACTTGCCGGTGTCTACAGCTGGATCTAGCTGGTCGGTCTAGCCCAAAATTGGTGGAGAAGGGTAGCCCTTCTTTGGTGGAGATGAAGACCGAGAGAGAGGGAAGGGGCTAGCTCCATGAAGATGAAGGAAGAAAAAAAGAGGGACCAAGGTTTTGGACTTCAACATGGAAGAAGAAGAAAGAAGAAATAAAAAAGAGGAGTTATTGATTAAAAAAATTAGCCAATTGCTAGAAAAATGAAAAGAAAGAAAAAGAAATTATGTCTCAATTTGCTTGCCTATGCCAACGGTCTAAGACCAGCCTACGGGCCCCCTTGAAAAGTAATTTTGACTTAAGATTAGTCTATGGTCTCGCCCACAAGTCAAATGGTTTAGAATCAGCCTATGGTCTTGGTTGACAACTAATTAGCTTAGGGCTAGTTCGCTATCTCACCCAAAAGTCAAATAATTTAGGATCAATCTGTGGTCTCAACCGATAACCAATTGACTTAGGACTAGTCTATCATCTTACATGATAATCAAATCGACTTAGAAACAGCCTATAGTCTCATTTGAAAGTCAAATAATTTAGATTCAGCTTGTGATCTTACTTGACAGCTAATCAACTTAAGGTTAGTTAACAATCTTGCCCAAAAGTCAAAGGGTTTAGGGCCAATCTGTAGCCTCGCGTGACAACCAATCAACTTGGCATTAGCCTACGGTCTTGCTGAAAAGTCAAAATGCTTTGGGACTCGCTTGTAGTCTTTCTTGACAACTAATTGACTCAGGACCAAACTGCGATCTTACTTGAAAGTCAAAATGGTTTAAAGCCAACCCACAGGTTTGCTAAATGTGTAAATCAAGGCCAACTCATGAGGCTTACCCAAATTCATCATAACAACTCAAGAGCTCTCAAATCAAATTGACTAATATAAATTAATTAAATTAATTAATCTAATTATATTGAAACCATGCTAATGTGGCTAAATCAGATTAAATTCATTTGACTCGAGTGAACCACTAAATGGACCTAAATGGATCAAGTAAATGGATTACGACACAAACTAAACTAGACTCGAATCTAAATCAAGTCAATCAAAGCCAAATAAATTTAGATCCAACCCCAAATAGGTTCAAATCAAGTCAATCTAAAATCAAATTAAGTTTGGGCTAAACCTTGGTTGGGTTAAACCAAGATCAACTCGAACCCCAATTGGCCTATGCTAAGTTTGAATAAAACCCTTATTGGGTTGAACCAAGTTTAAATCAAACTCTAATCAGATCAAACCAAGCTTGAGTTAAACCTTAATTTGGTTAAATCAAGTTCAAACAAAATCCTAATCGGCTCAAATCAAACTCAAAATTTGAGTTAGAACCAAGTCGAGCCTAAACCACAGCCAAATTAAACCTAAATTGACTTGAACTTGAATTCAAATTTAGTAAGGTTCAAACCCAAACCCAATAAGAGGTTCAACATGGGTCAAACCCAAATCCATTGATGGGTTGAGCTTGGATCCAATAAGAACCCATCAAGGGTGAGATCCAAGATCCATTAAGGATCCAATAAGAACTAATCAAGGATCATATCCAAAATCTATTAAGGATCTATTCAGAACCCATCAAGAGTCAGATCCAAGATTCATTAAAGATTCAATAAGAACCTATAAAAGGTTTTGATCCAAGATCCCTTAAAGATCCATTAAGAAATTGATAATGGTCCAACATCAAATTGAGCCCCACCCAACTTAAATTAAATCAGACTCAAATCAAAATTGAGTTCTGAATATTGAATTGAATCAAATTAAACTTGATCCAAAGTAAGTTTTGAATATCAAATCAAATCAAAACTTGACTTGAGTCTAAATCAAGTTATAAATATTGAACTAAAATAGATTAGACTAAATTGAACCAAATCTAAACTTCAGATACACCCAAACTAAACATAGACTTGAATTTAATTAGCTAGTCAACTAGATGCTAAGTGTAGATGAAGTCAATCGACAACACGTTTAAAGTCATCGATTACACTTAAAATCTAAGTAAACCCAAAAGCATCAGAAATGCTTCAAATTCAATTAATAACACACCTAAGAGGTCATTGGTTATCAAATTAAATCAAACTAAAGTAGGCTTAAACTTGTTTAGTCAATTAGCCATAATGCCTTATTCAAATGATATCAACTAAGAATAAGCTCACAGCCATTAGACAAACTTTGAAGCTAGTCAACCTCAGAAGTCATTGATGATGCACCTCTCAATCTAGTCAACTCCTAGAAGTAGTTGATGATGCGCTTCTCAATCTAGTCAACCCTCAAAAGTAGTTGATAATGCACATCTCAAGCTAGTTAACTACAAAAGCCATTGATGATGCATCTCTCAAGTTAGTCAACCCTAGAAGTAGTTGATAATATACACCTCAAGCTAGTTAATTCCAGAAGCCATTGATAATACATCTTTCAAGCTAGTCCATCCCCAGAAACTATTGATGATACACCTCTCAAGCTAGCAACCCCCAAAAACTGTTGATGATGTGTAGCTCAAGCTAGTCAACCTTCAGAAGTAGTTGATAATGTGCACTTCAAGCTAGTCAACCCCAGGATACAGTTGGTGATGCATCCAACCCCAAGACATAATTAATGGCATTCTTTTCAAGACATAGTTGATGATGCATCTGACCTCAAACTCTAGTGGTAGCACTCCCTTCAAGATAACCAATCCCCAAAAGATGATGGTGATGCTCCCTTTGAGAGTTAAACCTGACGAGTCACTAATAATGCCATCATAAGTTAACAGCTAATGCCCTAAGCTATTGATTACAATTCAAGCTAATCCCAACAAGTCATCGGTAACACTATCAAAAGAACTTAACACCACTGCCCAAAGTTTTCAGCTACGCTTCAGGGTAAATATGACAAGCTATCAGTAACACTATCAAAAGGAGTTAATTGTCGATGCTCCAAGTTATCAACTACACTTCAATACTTTTCCATCTCCTTACTTGTCCCGCTAGATAACAATGCCAAATTAGGTTATCAACATTTGCCGAGGATCAAGCCAAAATCCAATCAAGTCAAATTTCACTCGGTCTAGTGCATGGTAGCGGAGTAGTAGCAAACATCAAGCTTGTTCCATTTCCTTCCTTATTTAATGTCATTTATGCATTCAAATTTATTAAATTGTAAAGTGAGGGTATCCCTTACTTAAGCCATCTATTTCTTTCTTTAAATTAATTAAATCATGTTTTTTTTTTCATGCTTTTATTTTTATTAGCAAGATTTCTTACTTTACAAGATTCTTGATAATTATCAGAGTAATTAAGAATGGGAACTTGCACCTATTTGAAGTCATGTTCCCATAGCTCCCGATTGCACATTCAAACCACCACATTTTTTATTTTTTTTTCAAGATTGGTCATCGAGATTTTTGCTATCCTGGGTGATCAATTTTAATCCCACAACTAGATGAGATTTAGGACCTTTTTTTTATTATTTATTTAGGGCATATCTATTACCTCTAGGAGGAGATTCTTGCGAGGTTATCTTTTGATTTTAGCACATTTGTCACTAAATAACTTTTCTAATAGGTTTTTAGTTACTTCTAGATTGGTCTCCATATTTTCAAGCATGCATTCCTGATGTTAACTTAGGGCATTAATGAGTGGAGGAGGTACAGTGATTTCCACCCTACTATATTTCATCATCGACCATTCTTGCCTCCAAATATTATCCTTTCACTTTCAGAGATCTCATCTCTAAGACAAAAGGTAGTTCACCTGGTATTGAGGGAATTTCTTTTTTTAATGGATTTTAAGTATTTTTTTATTTTGTCTTAAGAAGTATGGAATACATACTTTATTACTCCATTATGATGTGACAAGACATTTTGTCATACATGAAATATTTTTTCTATTTTTTTGGGTTAGTTACTTATCCATTAATTGCCATGGTATTAGAGGATGTTGTTGCTTCTTTCTCCATAGAAGAAGATTGAGCACATGCTTGTCCATTGTTCTTCTTTAGTTCTTGTATCATTATCAAGGAGTTGGAGGTAGGGATTGTAGCATCTAGCTTTGGCTTTGATTTAGCATCCCAAAGTTGATTGAACAATCCACTGATCCTTCCTTTGCTTTCATTGCTTGGATTATCTTCCTTGTCTTCTAGAGAATGTTGTAAGTAGTCAAAAATTGATTTTTGAATATTACCAAGTCTTTTCAAGATTGATACCTTAGTTTATACTAACGAGCACTTTGTTTCATCATTGAGGTTTAGAATATTGAAATTTAACCCTTTCCCATTGGACAAACTCAATCTTTGCCCCTGAGATAGACTTAGCCTTTGCCCCTTGGATGCGAGGCAAAGAGTTGATCCATGCTAGGTACATAGAGTAGTAATTGGATCAGTGGTACTTGTAGCAGTAGTAATATTGCTAGGAGTAGTAATACTTTTTATGAAAGTAGAAGCACCATGCATAAATTGGATGGAGTTAGATACAATCCCATAGCTTATATGGACTCCAGTTGCCCCCGTGGTGATTGTTGATTGAGGAAAGTGTGCCACAAATCTTTTATTAGGGATGATAATATAGGTTGGGGTAAGAGGATCATTTGATAATATTATCTTTCCTTTGCTAGAATGAAAGACAATAAATCGATCATTAGTTTTTTCCTGTGCTTCTTTTGATGTGTCTCTTTTATGTTAGCTATATTTCTACACTTATACGAGAAGTCATGTCCCACTGGTTGTGCCAAAATTTATGAAGAGTGATCTACCACCTGGGATAACTGAGGACCTTGATAAGCAATTTCAAAATAATAAATAAAATTTGTGTTCACAATTAGGAATTATGGGAACATGACTAACAAGTACAAGCCCTTGTTTTTAATTATCCTAACAATCATAAGAAATCTCCTAAAATGAGATAACATAGCCAATAAAATAGAGACAAAGAAAAAAATGTAACTTGATTAATTCAAGAAAAGGATTGCATGTCTTAAGAAAAGGCATACCCTAAATTTTATAATTTAGAGAATTTAAATTTACAGTCTTAAAGAGTATGAAATGAGAAAGCAAGTGGGAATCGGCTTGGTGCTCACTACGGCCTCACTCCCTTGTACTTAATCGAGTGAAATCTCACTCTCATGGGTGTTCAGTTTGATCCTTTGTGGATCCTTATAACTTTTCTTGATTTCAAAGTGAGATTGACTCCTTTGGTTTGTGTCAGTTGACCCCATTAGAGTTTGAAATATCACTAATAACTTTCTACTATTTGTTAATTGACTTCTTTTTTATTTTTTTATTTAGGAGAAAGATTAGCATTATTAACTTGTGCTAATTATTCTCGATTTGATAATTAAAGCCCTCTTTAGCTTGTTGCAAATTAAGTTTGAAGTGTCACTAATGACTTCTAAACTTGTGTTGGTTGAGCTTGAGTTGTGACCAACGACTTTATATTCGTCATCTACTAACCTCCTTCAAACACAATTTTTGGTTGACTAATAAAGTGAGTTCAAACCAGCCTTTGTTTAGGTTGAGTTGGTTAGCAGTCTTGGCTTATACTAACCATTTCTTCTTTGATAACTAATAGCATCTTTGGGTTATTGTTGATTAGGTTTCTTGGATCTTGGATCTAATCCTTGTTGGATTCTTGTTGGACTATTAAAGGATCTGGGTTCGACCTCTATTAGGTTTTTGATGGACACTTAATAGATTTTGGATCTAGCCCTTAATAACCTCTTAGTAGACTTTTAATGGATCATGAATCTAATCCTAATTGGGTTCTTATTGGATCGTTAATAATTCTAGGATTGAACCCTTATTAGGTTCTTATTAGATCCTTAATAATTCTTGAATCAAATCGCGATTGGGTTCTTATTGGATCCTTAATAGATCTTGGATCCAACGTTGATTAGGTTCTTATTGAACCCTAATAGATCTTGGATTTAGTACTTAATGGGTTTTTATTGTATCCATAATGGATCTTGAACCCAACCCTAATTGGATTCTTGTTGGATCCTTAATGGATTTTAGAACCCAACCATTATTGAGTTTTTGTCAAGTCCTTAATGGATCTTGGATCAAACCCTTATTTAGTTTTTATTGGATCCTTAATGTATCATGGATCCAACCTTGATTAGGTTTTTATCAGGTCCTTAATGAATCTTGGATCCAATCTTTATTGGGCTATTATTGGATCCTTAATGGATCTTAGATCCAACCCTAATTAGGTTTTTATTGGGTCCTTAATGGCTCTTGGATCCAATCTTTATTGGATTCTTATTGAATCCTTAATGGATCTTGGATCCAACCCTGATTGGATTTTTATCGAGTCTTTCATGGATCTTAGATCCAACTCTTATAGGTTCTTATTGGATCCTTAATAGACTTGGACCCAACCTTGATTAAACTTTTACCAAGTCCTTAATAGATCTTGGATCCAATATTCACTAGGTTCTTATTGGACCCTAATGGATCTTGTATCCAAACTTTGATGGGTTTTATTGGATCCATGTTGGATCTTGGACCCAACGCTCATTAGATTCTTATCAAGTTCCTAATAGATCTTGGATCCCACTCTAATTGGATTCTTATTGGATCGCTAGTTGATCTCGGGTTCTAATTGGATGCAAGTTTAATCCCTTAGTGTGTTTAGGCTTGACCCATGTTAGACCCATATTGGGTTTGATCCCTTGATAGACCTGGGCTCGAAGAATGTTGAACCAATATTGCATTTGGGTTTGAACCATGTTGGATGCATATTGGGTTTGAGTTTGGACAATGTTGGCTTGGGTTCAATCCATCATGGCTCAAGTTTAGGTTCAACTTGGTTTTGTTTCAGGCTAAGGTTCAATCTAGTTGTGGTTCAGGTTTAACCTAGTTCAGGTTCAGGTTTGACCTAATTTTTTTGCTCAAGTCTAACCTAGTTCTGGTTTAGGTTCAACCATGTTTTGATTTTGATTCAACTTGATTCTAGTTTAGATCCAACTTGACTTTGATTCAGGTCCAACTTAGTTTAAATTTGGTTTACATTTAAGATTAAACCTAATTTTGATTTTGGTTTAGGTTTGAACTTGATTTTGGTTCAAATTTGGTCTTGGTTCAAGCTTGAGCCTAATTTTAACTTTTGTCAACTTAATTTGATATCTTTGGTTTGCAGTTGGGTTCTTGAAAGAATTCTTTAGTTTAAGAATATAGCAATTAGGTTCTTGAAGGAATCTGTTAGGTCAAAAATATGGTGATCGAACTCTTTAAAGAATCCCTTAGACTAGAAATACAGTGTTTGGGTTTCTGAAGGAATCCGTTATGTCAAAAATATGATATTCGAGTTTTCAAAGGAATCCCTTAGACCAAAAATATGGTATTCAAATTTCTGATGAAATTTCTTGGACCAAAGTATGGCAATTGGATCCCGAAAAAATAACTTAGGCCAAAATATTAGGCGGTCAGGTTTCAAAAGAAATATTTTAAGTTTAAAAATTAGACAATCAGATTTTCAAAAGAATTCCTTAAGCGCAAAAGAGTGTGACAACTAGGTTTCTAAAAAATCCCTTAAGACAAAATATTTGACAGTTGGGTTCTTAAAAGAATCTCTTAAATCTAAAAAAGAAGCCATCTATTTTCAAAAAAAATCCTTATGACAGTTGGGTTCTTAAAAGAATCTCTTAAATCTAAAAAAGAAGCCATCTACTTTCAAAAACAATCCTTACACCTAAAAGAGATTGGTGCACAAGACATAAAATTGAGATAGAGGGATAAAAAATAATAAAAAAGAAATCTTTTAAAAGAGAGCTTGCAGCAACTTTTGCTACAAGTTATTCTCCCCACCTGGCCTCTTCTTTTGCTTTTTTTTTTTTAAAGCAACTTTCTCTTTTCATTTTTTTAATTCCTTTTTTTTCCTTTCTCCTATGCTCGGTTTTTTTTTTCTAACTCTCCTCCCTCTCCTATAGCTAGTCAAATATCCTGCAAAGTCTTTTTAAATTTTTTTTTATTTATTTTTGTCCCCTTCAACTCTAGTCTTTCACATCGATTTTCTATTTTGTCCTCAACCTGTTCTCCCCCATTGGTTCTCTTCTTTTTCCTTCACCCTTATTGTAGCCGGAGCTCTATCTTTTCCTTTCGATTTCATGGTTAAATGCAGCTAGATTCAGCCAAATTCGCTCAAATTTCACCAAATTTGGCCCAAACTCGTAGCTAACGACGATGAAGCCCCTTCCTAGGCTGGTGTGTCAGTGAGGCAAGACTACTAACCAGTGTGGCATGGTCACCGGAGTTTGGGGAGGGCCTCTAGGTTCAAGAAGAGCATGGGACAACAACCAGAAGGGAACAATACGATGAGAGGTGGAGTATGAGGCGAAGCCAATGAGGAGAATCGCTCAATGACGGCTTCAGTTGCAATGAGCGACAATGAGGCCACCTTATTATGGTGCTAGGGTGATGGCACCAACGATTTTGCCCTAATCCAGTGGCTTGGAAGATGCACAGGCAGTAGAGATTCCCTCTCCGACGGTGAATGTGCCCCTCTCTAGCTATTGGAGGCCGTGTAGTTAAAAAGACTGCCCCTCTCCGATGGCTTGAAGGTCACCTAGCCAGCAAAGCAGACCTTCATTGGCACTTTGAAGGTTCTATCTAGCATTTTCAAGGCTACACTGGTGCCGAACAGGTTGGCAGAGATGCAATGGCTGCCCGGAGTGATCCAGCAGGGAACGACCTGTTGCGGAAAATATCGATGTCCACCACAATTCACAATATAGAGGAAGAACATAAAAGAAGAAAAGACAACAGACAAGAGATATATGTGGGAAAGACGATTCAGAGAATATTGTATTGATGAGAAGAGGAAGAGAAGATTACAATGATGGAGACAAAACTCCAATATCACCAACTCTCACAAAAGACTAAGTAGCCTAACCGTTACAAAATGTATTGAGAGTATTGATCTATATATATCTCTCTCACTCTATATTGAAACCCTTACATCAATGGAGTATTTATAAATGTGGCCTAACTGTATTTGAGTCAAAGTAGAAGACTGATTCAAATAAGACCTCTACTAATTTAAGTCTTCTAGTAGAAGATAAATCTAGATAAGGATTAGGAGCACTAAATAACTTCCTAATATAATTAAGACTATCCGGAAAATCCGGATTCGAGACACCATAAAGCCAACAATCTCCACCTTAGCTCGAATCATCTTATTTTCTGAATTTGAATCTTCAATAGATGTCTTTGCAATTACCTCCTGGGATAGGATCAACGACCATGAATATTGATCAAGTCCAAACAGAGCTTGAACTTATCAATCGCAATCACCTTTGTCAACATATCTGCAGGATTTCTTAAAGTATGAATCTTTTGTAAAGAAATCTCGCCGTCTTCAATAATATCCCGAATAAAATAAAATTGAACATCTATATGCTTTGATCTGGTGTGGTATATTTGATTCTTCGCAAGGTATATGGCGCTCTGACTGTCGCAAAAAATAGGAAGAACATATTGAGAACAACCAATTTCACTTACTAAACCTTTTAGCCATAGAACTTCTTTGACGGCTTTTGTTGCTGCCATATACTCAGACTCTATTGTAAATAATGCTACAGTTGACTGTAAGGTACACCTCCAACTAATAGGTCCTCCACAAAGAGTGAAAAGATAACCAATGAGGCATCGGCGTCGATCAAGGTCTCCAGCATAGTCTGAATCGACGTAGCCAATAATTTTGCCCTCTTGCACTGTGTTCCTGTCGAAACATAAACCAATATTAAGAGTAACTTTGATATATTTTAATAGCCATTTCACAGCCTGCCAATGCTCTTTTCCTGGATTTGCCATGTAACGACTAACAACGCTGACTACTTGTGCAATATCAGGTCTTGTGCATACCATAGCATACATTAGACTTCCAACAGCACTTGAAAATGGGATGTTCTCCATGTATGCATGCTCTTCATTTGTAGAAGGACATTGTTGAGCTGAAAGCTTGAAGTGAGATGCTAAAGGAGTACTGACGGATTTTGAATTCTGCATGTGAAAATGAGAAATAATCTTCTCGAGCTACTTGCTCTGTTTGAGTCATAATTTGCCATTCTTTTGATCTCGATCAATCTCCATACCGAGAATCTTCTTTGCAGCACCTAAATCTTTCATCTCAAATTCCTTTTTTATTTTAAACTTTAGATCATTCAGTAGAGATATGTCTTGAGTAGCGATAGGCATATCATCAACATAAAGAAGCAATATAATAAACGAGTTATTGGCATGCATCTTAAAATAAACACAACAATCATGTTTGCAGCGGATGAAATCTTGTCCTAGCATAAAACTGTCAAACCTTTTATATCATTGCCTTGGAGACTGTTTCAAACCATAAAGTGATTTGTTCAACTTACAGACAAAATTTTCCTTACCTTCTTGGATGAAACCTTCAGGCTGTTGCATAAAAATTTGTTCTTCTAATTCTCCATGCAGAAAGGCAGTTTTGACATCAAGCTGTTCTAATTCAAGATTACGAAAAGCAACTAAAGCAAGTAGAAAACGAATAGATGTGTGTTTAACCACAGGAGAGAAAATTTCATTAAAGTCAATACCCTCTTTTTGTGAATACCCTTTTGCAACTAAACGGACCTTGAATTTAACACCATCTATCTCAGAGAAATCCTCTTTCTTTTGAAATACCCACTTGCAACCAATTGCTCTTTTACCTTCTGGTAATTTCACCATATCCCAAGTACGGTTCTTTTGAACGGAATCCATCTCTTCATTCATAGCAACTTGCCACTGAGAAGAATTCTTATCCTGCACTACTTCTTTACAGGAAGAAAGATCACCATTGTCAGTAACTAAAGCAAAAGCTACCATATCTTCAAAACCATACCTTTCAGGTGGCTTTATTTTTCTTTGAGATCTTCGAAGTGGAGTCTTTTCAGAAACTTGATTTTTAGAATTTTCATGAGAGTTTGGCATACCCTGAATATCTTCTTTTGAAGGAACTACATGCTCCACCTCCACTTGCATTATATCATTGGGATCTTTCTTGAGAGATTTTAGCATAACACTTTCATCAAATACTATGTCTCTCTCAATAATTACATTTGAAATAGTAGGATCCCACAAATGATAGCCTTTGACGCCTTTGGCATAACCCAGAAAAATACACTTTTTGGAACATGCATCTAACTTATCCTTGTAACATGCACATAAGTAGAGCAACCAAAAATCTTTAAAGAAGAATAATTTGCAAGTTGACCAGTCCATACCTCTTCAGGAGTCTTGCAATTAATGGCTATTTGAGGAGAGTGATTCACAATGAAGCATGCTGTATTGACTGCTTCTGCCCAAAAATCTTTATCAAGATTAGCTATACTGAGCATACTACGTGCTTTCTCCAACAAGGTTCTGTTCATCCTTTTAGCCACACCATTTTGTTGAGGTTTTCCTGGGATGGTAAAGTGCCGTTTGATGCCTTCATCTTCACAGAATTTGAGAAACTCTGTTGATTTGTACTCTCTGCCATTATCACTTCTGAGGTATTTGATTTTTCTACCAATCCTTTTTTCAACTGAAGTTTTCTACCGTTTGAAAACAGAAAACACTTCGGCCTTGTGATGCAAAAAATAAATCCACACTTTTCTGGAAAAATCATCAATAAAACTGACAAAATAACGAGTACCAGATTTTGATGGAATAGGAGAGAACCACACATCAAAATGGATATAATCAATTAAGCCTTTAGTGCAATGAGTACCGATGTTAAACTTTACCTTGGACTATTTACCATAAAGACAATGCTCATAGAAATTCAATTTACATGAGTTGAGGCCTTTGAGTAATTTTCTTTTATTGAGCTCGCTTAAACCTTGCTCACTCATATGACCGAGACGCATATGCCATAAGTGGGTCATATCAGAAGAAGAAGCCTGAGAAATTGCTGCTCCACCTGCAACCGTTTTTCCTACTAATTCATACAAATTTCCATGCTTTAAACCCTTCATCACTATCAATGAGCCTTTAGCAACCTTAAGAACTCCACCTTCAGCAGAATACTTATAACCAGCAGAATCCAAAGCACCCAAAGAGATCAAATTCTTTTTCAAATTAGGAACATGTCTAACATCAGTAAGAGTTCTAATAATATTATCAAATATCTTAATTTTGATTGTTCCAATTTCAACAGTTTTGCATGGATTGTTATTACCCATCAAAACCAAACCACCATCATAAGACTTGTAGTCTTCAAACCAATCCTTATTAGGACACATGTGGTAAGAACAACCAGAATCAAGAATCCAAATATCATGGTAATGATCAAAATTAGAACTAATAGAGAGAACGTTACCCAAATTATCATCAGAACTCCCTTCAACAACTGACACTTGTTCTTTAGCTTGCTCTTTAGATTGAGATTCTCTTTCTTTCTTTGCTTTGAGCTTCCAACAATTTTTAATTGCATGTCCCATCTTCTTACAATACCTGTAGTTTATTTCTTTGGATTTGGATCTAGAACGACCTGTCCTTGATCTTTCTTTGGTATGACCTCTGACAATTAATGCTTCTGAGTGTGACACATCCCCTCCAATCTTTTTCAAATATTCATTAGATAGAAGGGTAGCAGAAATATCATCAAATTTCAAATCCTTCCAATACATGAGAGTAGTTTTAAGATTCTCAAGAGAAGGAGGTAAAGACGATAATAAAATAATTGCCTTGTCTTCATCTTCAATTTTGACATCAATACTTAACAATTGAGAGATAAGTTTATTGAAAGCATTAAGATGATCAACTATATTCGTACCTTCTATCATTCAAAAATTGAAGAGCTTCTGCTTTAAATAAACTTGATTTGAGATAGACTTACTCATATACTATTTCTCCAGCTTTTTCCATAACTCTGAAGGTGATGTTTCATCAAAAAATAGATAGAGTACCTCATTGGTGAGACTGAGGATGATTGTGCTATGTGCACTAGCCTTCTGGTTTTTTCAGACACTTTCAGCGACATCTTTAGGCTTGACGTCCTCCAATGTATTTCTCAATCCTTGTTGAGTAAGAATTGCACGAACTCTTGCTTACCAAATAGGGAATCCTTACTTTCCATTGAATTTCTCTATATCGAACTTCATAGTAGACATATTGAATCAAGCTCTGATGTCACTTGTTGCGGAAAATATCGATGTCCACCATAATTCACGATTAAGAGAATATTGTATTGATGAGAAGAGGAAGAGAAGATTACAACGATGGAGACGAAACTCCAATATCACCAACTCTCACAAAAGACTAAGTAGCCTAACCGTCACAAGACGTATTGAGAGTATTGATCTATATATCTCTCTCTCACTCTATATTAAAACCCTTACATGAATGAAGTATTTATAGATGTGGCCTAATTGTGTTTGAGTCAAAGTAGAAAACTGACTCAAATAAGACTTCTACTAATTTAAGTCTTCTAGTAGAAGATAAATCTATATAAGGTTTAGGCCCACTAAATAACTTCCTAATATAATTAAGACTATCCAGAAAATCTGGATTCAAGACACCATAAAGCCAACAATGACCATGGCTGCTTGGCGATGGGCACAGGTGGCCAGAGATCAGCCACGGATTGACTAAGGTCACTGGGCCAATGGTAGACATCAACTGGTGGCGACGAAGCTCGTCGGAGCAAGGCCATTGGCAGGAGGTTGTTAGGACCGTCTCCAACCCGTTGGAGACAACGCATTGGCTGCAAGCTTAGACAAGAGAAAGGAGGGGAGCAGTGGGCGCACTTTATTTTTCTTTTTTGGCTCTTCAGGATGATTTCATTTTTTTTTAATGCTCCCCTTTTTATTTTTTCTTTTTTTGTCTCTTTCAGGTTTTTAGAGTTGCGAAGTGATGATTGGATCCAATTGGACTTACCTTCTTTCAAAATATCAAATCATTAATAAATAAGGATGACGATCCATTATTTGAATTAGCTATGGGTGATTTGTTGTTTTGATTTAGATGTAGATAAAATTTAGATGAAATTAAGCAATTCTATAAGTTAGTTTTTACATAATTTGATTTTTAGGTGAACCCACAACTTGGTCTTAGGTATGAGTTGATTTTTTTGATAAACTCATGAGCTGGTCATAAGTCTAAATTGAGTTTTGAATAAATCACTGGCTAGCCCTAGGTTTGAACTGAGTTTTTGGGATGCTCGTAGGTTAGCTCTATGTGTAAATTAACTTCAGGCAAGCTCACGAGCAGTCCTAGGTCTTAATTTACTTTTCACATGAGCCTAAGGTGAAGACTGATGCAAGTGAATTAAGGTAGAGAAATATATAATTTTTTTTTATGTTTCACAATAACTTTCTTTTTAAATTTTTTTCTTTTTCCTTTTTATTCTCTTTTGTACTTCCATCTTGTTCTTGTATGTTGTTTTTCCTCCTTATTCACAGCAATAGGACCTCGTCCTCTCCTTCGATTCTAGACTAGATTAGACAATGGACATGGTTGGGATTGTATCCAAACCTGGCCATGAGGAGCTCAACAATCGATTCGGGCAACAAGGGATAGGTGGGGTGCTTTGCTGCTACATAGTTAGGCTCGATCTCGAACCTAACAGCGACAACCTACCTCAGGCAATGAGGTCACAGTAGGCAACCACAACAAAGAGCAGCTATGGAGTACGGGGGAGCGCAGATCTCTAGTTGGGCGATAGAGCATTGGTGCATGAGGGTAGACCTCCTACCACTACCACTCTCAAGCCTCATGGAGGATGCAGATGTGGAGTAGGAGCTAAACAACTGGAGGTTACTAGCAAAACATGGGCATGGTGGGCAATTCGATTTGGAGATGTAGTGCTTGGCTTAGTTCAGTGGAAATCTGGCTAAAATTTGGCTGTGCTTTAGATAGGGTAGTGACTAGAGTTGTAGGCGAAGGGGAGTAGGGCTACGGGTGGCCACAAAGCAAGGTGCAAGGTAGAGGAGCAGTTGTAGGTCTAAAGCAATGGTGCTAGGCCCTAGTGAAGTTAAGGGGTGCTTGGATGCTTGGCCAGGATCCAACCTTGATTCCACAAGGCAACGGTCTTGAGCAACATGTAGGTCAGTGGTGCGAAATGGAAGTTGGTTGGAGATGGGATGCAGTAATGAAGTGATTAGGTCCTTGAAAAAATAAACTAGGTAAAGGAGAAAGAAAGAAGAAAGAAGAAGACAAAACAAAGAAAAAATGATAAGAACTCACACTGTCTCTCCCTTTTTGTTCTATTTTTTGTTTTCCGATCTAATTCTCTCCATCTCCTCCCTATTTTATAGGATTTTCAGGTTTCTAAAAGTGTCATAAAAATGATAAAGTTGGGTAGATTGTGATTTAAATTTGAATTGTGAAAGATAAGATTGGGTTTTTCTAATTCAAAAATTAAATATGTTGTGATTTGTTTCTTTAGATATGGGTGAGATATGTGATTTGTACGGATAACATTCTGGATGATGAAATTTGGTTGAGATTTAATGTTGTGCACGTTTGCAACATAGTAAATTTGAGGTAATATTTTGTAAAATTTTATTTCAAGGACTAAATTATAATCTTGAAGAATTCGAGAACCATTGTGTGTAAAGTTTAAAATATTTAGAGTCTCTTTTATAAAATAATAAAATTTGAACTTATCTATAAATAAAAATCATTGAAGGGTTTATCCATGAAAAGTAAAAATTCTAAGATTTTATTTATAAATATAAATTTTTAATGGTTTATTTGTAGACCCTTAAAGATTAATCTATAATTATTAATCTTTGAGTGATTTATTCACAAATTCTAGATTTTCTGAGGGCTATTTTGCAATTTCATGACTCATATGGACTTTTTAGTAAATATTTTCATCTCGGGGATGCATTCATAAGAAAAATCTGACCGGCAACCTTTTGTAAGAATTTATTTGATCCAAGGACCTATTTGTAAAAGTCTTATCTTTTTCATTTTAGGTCAAATTTTTGATAAATTTTAGGCCTAATTTTAATACAAATATTTTGCCTACTCAACTAACTTGGGTAGAATTTTGCTTAAGCTCAAATTTTCCAATAATTTGGGTTAAAATTGAGTTTAATTTTAGGTCAAATTCTACTGTGATTTAGGTCTAATTGAAACTTACATTTGGGCTATAATCTAGTGACATCCGATTTTTGATTTTGGTCAAATTCTTATCGAATCTGATTCTTAACAAAAATACCTCAAACAAATTGACCCTTTCACATCCTCTTCTTAAGTCATGATGAGAGGAGAGGTTACAAATAATTTTTTGGTACTAGCCCCTACATCAGCATTCTGTTATGTTTTACAACATGGGAATGAATTTAATTTGCTATGTGTAAGCGGACTTTAACTCGCTATATAAAAATGGATTTGGATTACCATGTGAAAGTGGACTTAACTTGCTATATGAAATGTGGGCTTGATCGTCGTATAAAATGGACTTTACTTCACCACATGCTAGTAAACTTAGTTCACATTATAGAAGCAGATTTGATTATTATGTAAATGTGAGCTTGATTACAATGCAAAATGGACTTTTTATTTTTCCATATGGAAGTGAACTTGTTTGTCATGCAAATGTGGGTTTGATTTCTATGCAAAATAGACTTTAATTTACTACATAGGAGAGGACTTAATTTGACATGTTGAAGTGGATTTGATTTTCCATTTAAATATGGCTCATTACCACCTAAAATGGACTTTACCATGCAGGATTGAACTTAATTTGCCATTTAAATACAAGTTTCATCATCACACAACATGGGTTTTAGTTTGAAATATGAAAGTGGCCTTAATTTGTCATATAAGAGTGAACTTAATTTGTGCCATATAAGTGAACTTGAATTTTCATGTAAAAGTAGATTGATTTGTCACACAAGAATAGACTTAATTTATCATGAAAATACGAACTTGATCGCCATGCAAAATAAAATTAAGTTTGCCATGTAGAAATGAGCTTGGTTTGTTATATAAATATGAGTTTTAAAGCCACAAAAAATGGACTTAGTTTGCCACATGGGAGTGAACTTAATTTGCCATGTGAAAATGGATTTGATTTGCCATTTAAATATGTGCTTTATCACCACGTAAAATATATAATTTGCTATGTGGAAGTGGATTTAATTTACCGCATGAGAGTGAACTTAGTTTGCCACATGAAAATAGACTTAATTTGTCAAGTAAAAGTGGACTCGATTTATCAAGTGGAAATGGACTTAATTTGCCACATGAAAGTGGAGTTTAATTACCACGTGAGAGGGGACTTAATTTACCATGTAAATGTGGGTTTATTCGCCTTACAAAATAGATTTCAATTTGTCACATGGAAGTGAAGTTGGTTTGCCATTTAAAATATGGGCGTGAGCACCACAAAAAATGGACTTTAATTTGCCAACTTAGTTTACCACGTAGATGCAGGTTTGATCATTACTCAAAATGGACTTAGTCTCTTGATGTTAAAATGGATTGGATTTGTCATTTAAGTGTGGACTTGATAGCTGCATAAAATAGACTTAATTTACCATATGATAGTGGGCTTAATTTACCATGTGAAAGAAAATTTGATTTGCAATGTGAAAGTGGACTTGATTCGCCATGTAAATTGGAGCTTGATTACCATGCAAAATAGACTTAGCTTGCTATGTGAAAATAGGCTTGGTTTCATTTAAATATGTGGTTGATCATCATGTAAAATAGACTTAGTTTATCACAAAGAAGTAGATTTGGTTTGCCACGTGAGAGTAAGCTTAATTTGCTATGTAAATATGGGCTTGTTTGCCATGCAAGATGGACATTAATTTGATATGCTTTCGAAAGTTGCTTCTTTGGTTTTGCCATATTAGAAACAACATATTTGACTTTGCAATCTTTATAGATGAGCTATTTGATTTTAACATTTTGGCAGTGATCTATTTGATTTAACTACTTGATAAGTGGCATGTTCTGGTTTCATCACTTGTGGGGTAGAGTAATTTATTACACCATTTTAGAGGAGATCAATTTGTAAGTGACATATTTTGGTTTTACTATTTATGAGGTGGTGTATTTGATTTAACCATTTTGAAGGTGACATGCCTAATTTCACCACTTTGGAAATGGTATATTTTAGTCCACCACTTGGATGAGGCATATTTGATTTTGCCACTATACAAGTAGTCTATTTGGAGTCTTTGGGAAGAATTTGATAACCTTTGATTTAACTAGCTAATTTTGGGGCAAGGGCAACATCACATTTTCCTTTAGATGTCACGATAATGGATATCCTAGTTTATCACTTATAACACTAAATAGTTTTTACTAGGATTGGGGAAGAAAATCTTACTTATCCTCTTTTCTAAGGATTGGGGAGGAAAATATTACTTGCTACTTAACCCTTTAAAGAAGGATTGTGGAAGAAAATCTTTTTGCTCCCAATGTTTTAAGATGAGAAAAGAATCCTTGATGAGTTTTTTATACTTTTTTGATGTCTTAGTTATATGCCCCATTAGTCAGCATTTGACAAAAATAACTTCATTTTTTATCCGCATCTTTTTGATGATGGGGAGATCAAAATCTCACTTAGTGTTAGCCTGGTAGATCAGTTGTTTATGCTAAATGTTTTAGCGTTATGCTTTTTCTTAAGCATTGGAATGAGAGAATACTTGACTTTAGGTTTTTTTTATCCTCTTTATATGAGTCGATGGATTTAATACTTGATGGAGCATTCATAGTGGATGCTCGTGTGATATGCCTCCTCTTCTTGTTATGTGCGTTTGGAAGAGAACTACTGCATATGCTCAAATGCTTTAGATGTGAGCATTTCCCATTTTCGTATTTTCATGGAATAATGAAGAAGTATACTATTTGTTTTTGAGGGAAACATCCCCTTTTGCCTAAAAGGGGTTTCACATTTCCTTTTTGAGGGATTAGGGTCCTATATCCACAACGGGAAGACACTTTAACAAGCTTGGGCGAAAGACCTCGAGTTGAATTACAATGTCCTTAGAATCAGAGACTGAAGGGTGGATTTGCCCCCAGTTTTGACCCCTTTATGTAGTGATTGATGACTTGATCAGTTAGTCCAAGCAATTCAACTTTGATTGCTTGGAGGGTTACCTTGAGAGAAGCCCTATATCATTTTTCATCTTGTCATCGATACCATGCCTTGGTGTCCCTTACCATATAAAGAGAGGTAGAATAGAGAATGAAGCAAGAAATTGTTGCATTCAAGAGGCTCATCTTCTAGAATGCCACATTAACATATTAGAGTATCACACACTATGGCAATAAGTAGATTAGCAAGCATACACCTAAATTGGTACTTGTTCAACTATAATATCTCAGGTTGATAGTTTATCTTTTAGTATCTTTTCATTAGCTTCAAGAGAAATAATTTATGAAATGATTTTTACAATATGTTTTGATTGTGATGCTCAAGAAAACTAATAAGGCCAAGCATATGTGTTTGTTGTTTATTATTTTATTTTATTATTATTTTTAGCTTAGTTTTCTTTGTCTTTTTTTTCCAATTGCTTTATTTCTTTCTGGAAAGTTCTAGAGATTTCTTTCTTTTATCATTTTTTTAGGTAGATAGATAATATATCATTTCATCTTTGATTAAGGTCTCCTACTTGATTTGCCTTATTTGAAATTTTAGGATGATTTTGGTCCTAGGATATGACAAATTGCCAATTGACATCCCCTCATACTTTTTTTCTAGTACAATATTTTATTCAGGAACTTATTTTCTCCTGACAATTTCTCTAGTTTCACCATGTTCCTATAGGTTAGTTGCTTCTCTAACTTTGGCTTTGACCTTCAGATACCTCTTAATGTCAATTTTCAAGGTTTATATACTCACAAATACCACTGATACTTACCCTTTGGATAGTCTTTCTTGGTCGGTAATAAACTGAGATGAGGCAAGGTTAGTTCTAATTTTGACATTTGATCTGATTTTCTCCCCTTTTTCCTTTTTTCCTTTTTCTTTTCCTTTTATTTTTTTAATATGCCAATCTTATTCCACCTTGGAGAATCTAAGTTTGTAGGCTCACAAATGTGAACCGGTTCTTACTTTCTTGAGTTTGCCTCTCTTAGCTTAATTTTCTATATGAGATTTGTCCCCTTAAGATATATTTTTTTTATTGTTTATTTTGAGGGTGATCTTTCACCGTAAGGAGGAAATTCCCAAGAGGATATCTTTTGACCTTATCACTTTTATCTTTGAAGCAACTCTCGTAATAGGTTTTTAGTTACTTATAGATTAACCATCCTATTTCGAAGCTTGCTTTCATGAAGTTAACATAGGGCCTTGGTGGGTAGGGAAGGTGCTGGGATTTTTACTCCTCCAAATTTCATCATCGACCATACTTAGCTTCAAGTTTTATCCTCTAACTTTTAGAGACCTTATCTTTAACATAGAACATAGCTCCTGAGAATACTAAAAATATGTGTTTTTATTTTATGTTTTGTCTCAAGAAGTATGGAACACATATTTGATTTGTCAATTTTGATTTGACTAGACATTTTGTCATAGGCCAAACACTAATTTTTCATTTATTTTTTTGGTTCTATGATTTTTTAGTTTGAAGCTCATAAAATGATTTGAATGTTTTATGCCACAGATTTATCATTAGTATCCTTTTTCTTGGGTTTCATTACTCATCCATTAATCACTCTAGCATTAGAAAATAGTGTTGCCCCTTTCTTAGTTAAAGAAGATTGAACATGTGTTCTTCCCTCAACACAATGAAATTTAGCCTTTGCCCTTTGAATGGACTCTACCTTTACCCCTTGAGGGAACTTAGTTTTTTTGCCTCTAGATGAGAGGCGAGGAGTTGCTGCATGTTAGGTAGCTAGAGTAGTAACTAGATCAATGGTAGCCATAGCAGCATCAACAATACTAGGAGCAGTAATATTATTGGTGAAAGCAAAATCACCATGCATAAATTGGATAGGGTTGGACACAGCTCCATAACTTATATGGACACCAATTGCCTCCATTGTGATTGTTCATTGAGAGAAGTGTATCATAGATCATTGACTGTGTAGGTTGAGGTGGGAGGATATGATGATGCCATTTTCCCCTCTTGTAATGTAAAACAATGAATCCATTATTAGTTTTCAAACTTTCTTCTTTTTATTTGACTCTATATTAACTAAGTTTTTGCACTTAGAGGTGCAGTCATATCCCGCTAGGTGTGCTAGAATTTATGAAGCTATGGCTAACCATCGTGGTTTGCTAAATTACCTCAAGGAACAATCTAAAATAAATAAATGAAAAATTAAGTGTGGTTTTGAGTGTACAATCAGGAATTGTGAAAACATGACTTTAATAGGTACAAGCCTCTATTATTAATTATCCAAATAATTCTCATAAACCTCCCAAAGTAAAAAATTGAGCCAATAAAATGGAGACACAAAGAAAAAAGCATGATTTGATTGAAAAGGGTCACATGACTTAATCTAGAGCATACCCTTATTTTACAACTTAAAGGATTTAAATGCATACCATCAAGAATATGAAATGCGGAAATGATTGGGAAAGCCTCGATGCTTGCTGCTGCCCCACTTTGCTATACTTGATTGAGTAAATTTTGATTTGAATAGGTGCATGGTTTGATCCTTAGCAAATGTTGATAATATGTTGATAGGTGTGAAAGATTGCCTTGACTAGTCTCAATTGATCCCATTAGTGTTGAACTATTTATGACAACTTTTTGCCTATTATCAGTTGATGTCTTTTTATTTTTGATTTGAGAGAGTGATTAGCGGTCTTAACATGTCTTAACTTATGCAAATCATTTCTAATTTGATTATTAGGAGCCTCTTGATTGACTAAGTGCATTCAGGGCTGCCTTTAGTTTAGTTTGAATAGAAAGTGACCTTAGCTTATGATGACCATTTCTAATTTGACAATCAACGGCCTCTTTAGCTTATTGTTGATTAAGTTTGAAGTGTTACCAATGACTTTGAGCATGTGTTGGTTGAGCTTAAGGTGTTGCTAATGACTTTATATTTGTTGTAGGTTGACTCCTTTGAATATGGTATTTGATTAATTGACTAAATGAGTTCAAGCCTACCTTTAGTTCAATTTGAAATGGATAGTAGCCATAGCTTATGTAGACCATTTTAGATTTAATAATCAATGGCCTCTTTGTCTTCTCATTGATTATGTTTGAGGCATCACCAATAGCTTTGAGCTTGCATTAGTAGAGCTTGAAGTGTTACTAGTGGTCTTATGCTTGTTGTTGGTTGACTTCCTTCAAATATAACATTTAGCTGACTGACCAAGTGAGTTGAAGATTACTTAGTTTAGTTTAATTAGAAGAAATCATTAGTAGCCTAGACTTATGCTAATCATCCTCAATTTGATAACTGATGGTCATTCTTGCCTTGTTTCGATTAAGATTTGAGGGATTGTTGACAGCTTTGAGCATGTTGTCAACTAATCCTAACCCTAATTGATTTGAATTTGACTTGACTTAGACTTGGTTTTGGTTGAAGTCGGATTCAATTTGGTTTGAAGTTCAGACATGGTTTCGATTGAAGTTTGATTTAATTCAATTCAATATTTAGAACTTGATTTTGATTAAATTTGATTTGACTCAATTTGTGTTCAGAACTTCATTTTGATCAAGTATAATTTTATTTAGTTTAATTTGGATCAAGTTCAACCCTATGTTGAATTTTCATCAAGCATCAACCTTGGTCCTTAGTGGATCATGGATTCTACCATTATTTGGTTCTTATTGGATCCTTGATAGATCTTTGGTCCAACCCTTATTTGGTTCTTGTTGGATTTCTAATGGATCTTGGTTCAACCTTTATTAGGTTCTTGACAAACCCTTAATGGATCTTTGATCCAACCCTTATTGGGTACCTATTGGATCCTTAATGGATCTTAGATCCAATCATTGATAGGCTCATATTGGATCCTTAATGGATCTTAGATCCAACACTTGATTGGGTTCCTATTAGATTCTTAGTGGATCTTGGATCCAACCCTTGATTGTGTTCTTATTGGTTCCTTAATGGATCTTCAATCCAACCTTGATTAGGTTCTTTTTGGATCCTTAATGGATCTTGGAGTCAACCTTGATTGGTTCTTATTAGATCCTTAATGGATCTTGGACCTGACCCAAAGAATATTTTTATTGGATCCTTATTGGATCTTGAATCCGACCTGGATCAAGTTCTTGTTGGATACAAGTTCGATCCCTTAATGGATTCAAGTTTGAACCATGTTAGACCCTTAATGGGTGTGGACTTGAGTTTAAGTTGGTTCTAGTTTAGGTTTAACCTGATTCTAGTTCAAGTTTGACCTAGTTTTAGCTTAAGTTTGACCTGGTTGTAGTTCTAGTTCGGCCTAATTTGAGGTTATTTTGAACTTGATTTGACCTAACTAGAGTTTAGTTTGAACATGGTTCAATCCGACTAGGGTTAGGTTCAAACTTGATTCAACTCAATTAGGGCTTTGTTCAAACTTGGTTTCACCCAATTAGAGTTTGATTCAAACTTGATTCGGGCTAATTAGGTTTTAGTTCAAACTAGGCTTGTCCCAATTAGAGTTTAGTTTGAACTTGGTTTAGTCCGATTAGGGTTAGCTCAAACTTGATTCGACCTATCAAATGTAATTTAAATAGATTGGGTTTGGTTTGAGCATAATTTAGTGTTTAATTCAAATTAGTTTTGAATGATTTTAGGTTGACCGATTTGAAACCAAATGAAGGTGGGTTCAAATCGATTTGATTTGGACTAACCTGATTAGGACTAGATTTGGTTTGGGTCTAACCCAATTTGACTTAAGTTGAACCAATTTTCACTCGATTGGGGTTGGGTTTTAACCGATTTTGATTTTGGGTTCACGTGATTCAAACTCAGTTGGGGCTTGGGTTTGAATAGATTTAGATTTGGGTTGACCCAATTTGGATTCAGGTCTAGTTGAATTTTATATTTTAGTCCATCAATCTGATAAAGTTACGTCCATTTGGTGGTTCGTTAGAGTTAAATTGGCTTAGCTTAATCAATTTACTTATTTGACTAAATTGTCTTAGCTTAAACCTGATTAAACCAATTATGATAATCGGTTTGTTTTAATTAATTTAATTAATTAAAGAGCCCTCATGTTGTCCATCAATCAGAATGACTTTTAGGTGAGTTTAATGGTCGACCTTGATTCAATGTAACTTTAAGGTGAGCCCACAAGTTGGCTTTGAGTCAATTTGGCTTTTAGCCAAGGTCAAACGATGGCCTTTAGTCGATTTGACTTTCCGGCCAGCTCACAAGCTAGTCGTTAGTCAATTTGAATTAAAGACAAGCTTGAAAGTTGACCTTTAGTCAATTTGACTTTTAGGGAAGCTTATAAGCTGGTCTTTACTTGATTTTAACTTTTAGGCAAGTTGGCAGGCTTGACTTTAGTTGACTTGACTTTGAGGCAAGCTCGAGAGCTGGCCTTTAGTTAATTTTAACTTTCAAGAGAGCCCGCAAGGTGATTTTTAGTTGATTTGACTTTCAAGTAAGTTCACGAGCTGGCAATTAGACAATTTTGACTTTCAGGCAAGCCAGCAAGCTAGCTTTTAGTCAATTTGACATTCAAGGGAGTCCAAGAGCAGGCTTTTCATCAATTTTGACTTTTAGGCAAGCCACAAGTTGACATTTAGTTGATTTAACTTTCAGGCTAGCTCATGAGTTGGCCAGAAGTGGATTTTGACTTTCAGGTAAACTCACAAGTGAGTCTTTGGTAAATTTTGAATTTTAGGTGAATGCCAAAGTTGGCCTTTAGTCAATTTGACCTTTATGCGAGTCCATAGGCTAGCCTTTAATGGATTTGACTTTCAAGAGAGCCTGCAAATTGACCTCTAGTTGATTTGATTTTTAAGCAAGTTGCATGCTAGCTCATAGTCAATTTTGACTTTTTGGAGAGTTCGCAAGCTAGCCCTTAATCAATTTGACTTTTAGGCAAGCTTGTATAGTAGTTTTTAGTCAATTTTAACTTTTAGGAGAGTCCGCGAGTTGGCCTTTCGTCAATTTTAACTTTCAAGCAAATCACAAGCTAGTTTTTAGTCGATTTGACTTTTATACCAGCTTACAAGCTAGTCTTTAATAGATTTAGACTTTCAGTCGAGCCTGTAAGCTTGTCTTTGGTTAATTTTAACTTTCAAGTAAACCCACAATTTAGCCTTTAGTTGATTTGACCTTTAGATAAGCGCACAGGCTGGCTTAATCAATTTGACTTTTAGGTGAGCCCATAAGCTGGTGTCTAGTTAATTTGACTTTCGATGAGTTGCATGCTGACTCTTAGTCAATTTTGACTTTCAGGAGAGTCTACAAGCTGGCCTTTAATTAATTTCACTTTCATGTGAGCCTGTGAGCTAGCGATCAGACAATTTTGACTTTCACATGATCCACAACCAGCCTTTAGTCAATCTTGACTTTCAAGGAAGCTCGCAAGCTAGTCTTTTGTCAAGTTTGACTTTCAAGTAAACTTGCAAGCTAGCCTTTAGTCTATTTGACCTTTAGGCAAGCTAGTGGGCTGACCATTAATGGATTTGACTTTCAGGTGAGCTCGTAGGCTAGACTTTAGTCAATTTGACTTTTTGATGAACCTGCAAGTTGGCTCATTGTCACTTTTTACTTTCAAGCAAGCCCAAAGTTGGCCTGTAATCAATTTGACTTTCAGGCCAGGCCATACACTAGCCTTTAGTCAATCTTAACTTTCAAGTGAAATCAAGAGCTAGCCTTTAGTCGATTTGATTTTTATGTGAGCTCATGAGCTTCTCTTTAGTTAGTTTGACTTTCAGGAAAGCCCGTGAGCTGGCCTTTATTCGATTTGACTTTCAAACAACCCTGTGACATAGCATTTAGTCAATTTTGGCTTTCTAACGAGCCTGCAAGATTGTCTTTAGTTGAGTTGATTTTCAGGTGAGCCCATGAGCTGACCCTTAAGTGATTTTGACTTTCAAGTGAGCCCTCAAATTGGCCTTTGTTAATTTGACTTTTAGGCAAGCCCGTGAACTAGCCTTATAGTCAATTTTCACTTTTAGGTGAGCCACAAGTTGGCCTTTAGTGGATTTAATTTTCAGGTGAGGCTGGGAGTTGTCCTTTAGTAGATTTTAACTTTCAGGCTAGCCTACGAGTTGGTCTTTAATTGATTTAAACTTTCAGGTGAGTTTACAAGCTGGTCTTTAGTCAATTTTGACTTTAGATGAATCTGAAATTCGGCCTTTAGTTGATTTGACCTTTAGGTAAGTTTGTGGCTAGCATTTAATCAATTGGACTTTTAGGTGAGTCCACAAACTGGTCTCTAGTTGATTTGATTTTCAAGTAAGCTTGCAAGTTGCCTCTTAGTCAATTTTGACTTTTAGGCAAGCCAGCAAGCTGGCTAACTAACTTTTAGTTGATTGAATTTTACGCAAGCCCATATGCTGGCCTCTAGTCGATTTTGACTTTCAAGTGAGCTTATGACTTGACCTTTAATTGATTTGATTTTCAAGCAAGCCCACAAACTTGCCTTTAGTCAGTTTGACTTTCAAGCAAACCCATGCGCTAGACTTTAGTTAATTTTGTCTTTCAAGTAAGCCCACAAGATAGGCTTCAGGTGATTTGACTTTTAGGCAAGACTGCAAGTTGGACTTTAGTCAATTTTGACTTTTAGGCAAGCTCGTAAGTTGGTCATTAGTTAGTGTGACTTTTAGGTGTGCCCAAGCACCGGCCAATAGTTGATTTTGACTTTTAGATGAACTCACAAGTGGGGCTTTAGCTGGTTTGGCTTTCAGGTGAGCTTATGTTGATCCCACCTTTAGTCGATTTTGACTTTCAAGCAAGTTTGTAAGCTAGTTTTTATTTGATTTGACTTTCGAAAAATCTGTGAGCTAACCCTTAGTTAATTTTGACTTTCAAGTAAGCTTGCAAGCTGATCTTTAGTTGATTTTGACTTTTTGGCACTTCCACAAGCTAGCTTTTAGTTGTTATGATATTGAGGCAAACACACACTTTGGCCTTTAATTGATTTTGACTTTTAGGTGAATTCAAAAGGTAGGCTTTAGTCAATTTAACTTTTAAGCAATCCCACAAGCTAGCATTTACTCAATTTTGACTTTGAGGTCATTCTTCACAAAAGCCTTTTGTTGATTTGACTTTCAAGCAAGCATTTGAGTTGATCTATAATTTATTTTGATTTTTGGGTAAACTTACAAGCTGACCCTAAATTTGAATTGACTTTCAAACAAGTCTACGAACTAATTTAGGTCTGAATTGATTTTTGAATAAGTCCACAAGTTAACCCTAGGTCTAAATTGACTTTCAGACGAACTCACAAGCTAACTTTAGGTCGATGAAGATGGATGCACATGAATCACTATAGAGAAATATATTTTTTAATAATTTTTTCTTTTTCTCTTTATTACAACGACTTCCTTTTTAAGTTCGTCCTCTTACTCATTTCTTTCTTTTTTATTTCTTTTTTGTACTTCCATCCTCTTCTTCCCGTACCCTTTACTTCCTTCCCCTTACGCGCAGCAATGGGACTTCATCCTCTCTTTCGATTCTAGCCTGAATCTAATAGCGAACAGGCGAGGGCGACGTGCCTGGTGGTAACATGGATGGGCTTAGACCCAAACTTGGCCGCAAGAAACTTGGCAATACATCCAGGCTACGAGGGGACGGGCGATGTGTTTGGCGGAGATGCAGTCGGGCTCGATCCCTAACATGGTGGCGATGAGCTACCTCGAGTGGTGAGGGCATAGGTGGTAGCCTCGGCACAAAGCGATAGTGTAGTAGGGAGGAGGGTAGATCTCCGGCTGGGCATCAAAGCACGGGTGCATGAGGGTAAAACTCCAGCCACTAGCACTCTTAGGCTTTGCAGAGGATGCAAATAGGGAGTAGGAGGAGCTAAACAACCAGGGGTTTGCCAGTGAAACATGAGCACAACGAGCAGTTCGGACTGGAGATGGAGTGCTTAGTCGAGTTTGCTGTAAATCTAGCCAAAATTTGGTTGTGCTTTGGCCACAGTAGTGACTAAAGCTATGGGAAGAGGGGAGCAATGCCACAGGCGGCTGTGGCACTGGGTGCAAGGAAGAGGGGGAGTTGCAAGTCCAGATCGGTGGTGCTTGACCCTAGTGCAGTCAAGGTGTGCTAGGGCGCTCGGCTGAGATCTAACCGTGATCCTGCATGGCAGTAGTCTCGAGTAGCATGTAGATCACTGGTGCAAATGGGAAGTTGGTCAGCCGAGCTGTACGTAGTGATGAAGCAATGAGGTCTTTGCAAAAAGAAACTAGGCAGAGAAGAGAGAAAGGAAAAGAAGAAGACAAAACAAAGAAAAAAAAGATAAGAACTCACATTATCTCTTCCTTTCTAGTTCTATTTTTGTTTCCCAATCAGATTCTCTCCTTCTCCTCCCTATTTTTCAGTATTTCCAATGTTTTATATGCGTCATCGAAGTAAAAGAGTTGGGGAGATTGTGATTCAAATTTTGAATTGCAGAACATAAGATTGAGTTATTTTTTTATTCAAAATCTGAATATGTTATCATTTATTTATTTGGGTATGGTGAGATATTTGGTTTGTATGAATAACATTATGGATGACATAATTTGGTTGAGATCGAAAAGTTGTATGCATTTGTAATATGGTAAATTTGAGGGGGTATTTTGTAAAATTTTTTTCAGTGACTAAATTATAATTTTGAAGAATTCATAGGTATTTGTGTAAAAAGAACTTATTTTTATAGTTTAGAATTTTCAGGCTCCTTTTTGTAAGATTTTGTTTGTAAAGAAAATAAAATTTAGATTTATTCATAAATAAAAATCTTCAAGGAATTTATTTATCCCTTATACCTCAAATGGCCGTGATGACATTGTCGGCTAAAGAGGATTTGGGCATTGATAAATGAAATCATTATACATTTGATAAGGTGACACCTTTTTGCATATTCAATGTAGTCTCTCACTATCCTGGGCTAATAACAACCCATACGGCTGATTTTTCATAATCATTTTAGGGCTTGAGGAGTTTTTCAAACCCTTGAGTATACTTCATACCTGACTTTGTTTGCCTTTTTGTCTAAAATACAACATGAGAGTAGTTAAGCAAAAGACCTCCTATAAAGGGTGTCACTAATAAGTAGAAATCATGCAACCCTCTTCCTGAGTTATATTCAAACCAATTTGTTTTCTAGGAGTTCACTATTTTTGAGATAATCAATCAACGATATTCTCCAATATGTTATCTCTTCTACCACTTTTGATTCATAATTCTTGTGCTTGATGCTGAAGATTAAATTTATCACATGTTTGCTGTGGACTACAATTAGAATTTTTCCTTGATCAAGGTTAGCTAATGCTTTAGCTAACTTGGCTAAGAAGTGAACTTCCGTATTAGTAGATTGAGGAACTTTAATCAATTGACCATATGGGATTTGAATCATGAGTTCTTGAGCTTTTTCATAGTGTTTGAGTAGCTCAAATTTATGAATTTAGAATCAGCCTTTAAGTTGGCTGATGACCAATTGGAAATCACCAAAGACATATAGGCATGAGATACCCATATTAAGGGCAATTTCCAGCCCTGTAATTAGGGCTTCATATTCTCCTTCATTATTCATACATGATATTGAGAGGGAGTAGGAGTATTATAAAATGTCCTCATTTTGAGCAACAAATACAAGCCCAATGCTTGCTTTAATTTATAAAAGTTTTGGCCCGATTCCCCATTTAATTGATGATGCACCATCAAAGTAGAGCTTCTAATAGGATTTTGGTTCCTTGACAAAAATGGTTTCTTTATCGGGAAGCTTGCAACTCAGTGGAGAGTTATCTGGCACTAGGTAAGTTGCTAGAAAATTACCTAGGACTTGTGCTTTAACTGCGTTTAGGAGAGTGAACTTGACATCTTACTCCATGAGTATTAAAGCCCATTTTCTAGCCTTCTTCTAAGTACAAGTCTGCCATTAAATATTTTGTAGGATAAACCCTTGATATTAAAATAACATGATGAGAAAGTAAGTAATGTCTGAGCATCTTGACTACATGTATGAGCACTAGATAGTGCTTTTCTATGGGGGAGTAATTGTTCTTTGCCCTCACTAACATTCTACTCAAATTGAAGAGTACATTTTCTTTGCCTTCATTATTTTGGGCATGAATTGTCTGTAGGGACCCTTCCATTCCAATTATGCAAAGGATTAAGAGCCTATCAAGCAGAGGAACTGCAAGAAATCGTGGCTTCATGACATGCTAATTAATCTCCTTAAAGGCTTGCTAGCATTCTTGATCTCATGCAAATGAAGTATCCTTTCTCATTAATTTGGAAAAGGGTTTGCATTTTTTGGAGAGGTTTGAAATGAATATCCTTATTTATGTGAGTCAATCTTGGAATGATCTTAATTTCTTTGAGTTGTTGGGTGGTGACATATCTAATATGGCATTGATCTTAGACAAATCAATTTTAGTCCCTTCATGTCTGACAAAGAAGCCAAGAAATTTGGTTGATAACACCTTCAAGGAACATTTCATAGGATTCATCTTTAGATTATATTTCCTAATGGAGTCAAAAACTACTCTCAAGTCTTGGATGTGCTTGTCATTTATTTTAGTTTTTATCTATAAATTATCCATATAACACTCTACAAGTTGGTATATGTGGTCATCAAAGATTTGGGTCATGGCCTTTTGATAAGTGGCACCCGCATTTTTAAGCTCAAAAGGCATTTCCTTGTAGAATTAAATATCAATCAGAGTTTGAAAGGTTGTATATTTTTCATCACTAGGATCCATCTTGATTTGGTTATATTATGAAAAACCATCCACAAATGAGAATAGTTCAAAGTTGGTCATATTGTCAATCATGATTTTTATAATTGACATTGGAAAAATCATCTTTTGGACATGTTTTATTTCAGTCCCTATAGTCCATACAAATACAAATTTGGTCTTTTTTTTTTTTAACTAGCACAATGCTTGCTACCCAATCTCAATTTTTCTCCTCTTTGATGAGGCATGGTTCAACCAATTTCTCTATTTCTTCTATCACCTTTTTCTCTAGGTTTAGTTTCATCTTCCTAGGTACTTGTTTAATAGGTAAGATTTCAAGAATGAGCCAGCTTATGAACTGTGACCTCAAGGTCTAGTCTGGGCATTTTGCTGTAGCTCCATGCAAAGTAGTTGATGTATTCTTCAAGCACTACTTTGAGTGGGCTCAACATTCCTTCAAGAGTTTTGTATACTAATAAAGGTTAGTCTAGACTCCTCTTCTAAACCTAGGTTGATTTCAATTAGCTCATTGACAGTGGATTACCCCCATCAATCTTCGAGTTCCAGTGGTTCATTTTTTGTCTTAAGGGTCTCCCCTTCACCAAATGAAACATCATGTTGAATAGAACGTGGCAAAGGTTCTCCCTCTATAACCAAAGGAATTTTGGTAGCATTGTGCCAAAAACTTTAGGTTCTAATAGAGTTTTGTTGAGGACATTAGCTTCTTGTAGTATTTGGAAGGCCAGGTCTACCTTAATGCATATAGTTGTTTATCAGAAGGCATTGAGGGTATTTGATCATCCTTGCCATTAGATGGAGATCCAATGGTGACCATATGGCATGTGTGGGTGCTTGGAGAAATATAGAATTGCCCTTTAGAATTGTTATTTCCTCTCCCAAGAATATAAGCACACCCTTGGGGTGAGTTCCATAAATTCTTGAAGAAATGACTTTATTCTTTTATTTGTTGAAGTCTACAGATAAATTTATTGATCATTTGATGATGTTTATTTGGGAAATACCTGGGTATGACTATTGGCTAATAGTCACCATCATCCTATAGATCTTAAGTTTTTTGGATTTCATGCATACTTAGGACATAAGTTATCGCCTTGTAGAATAATATCTCTTTTTCTTTCTTATATCATAGAGGAATATAAAAAGTTATTAATTCCTCCACAACATTGGTGCTTAGCTTATCTAATGGCTTAATTAAGGCTTTTGGGACTTTCGTAATGAGGAGGATGCTTTCCTTTAAGCCTCTATTGTTACCCTTATTAGAAGAGCAGCCACAAGGTAGAATTCTAGGGCTTTCTCATCTGAAGACTTTGTATCACTCCCTAGATGGGGAGGTTTGAAAATCAAACTAGCAATCTTTTTCTTTACTTGAGTGATTGAAGTAGACCCTTTACACACATCTGATCTTTAATAATATTTCGAGTTATCATAGTGCATTTTGTGGATATCAAAAGGATGTATATCCCTATCAGTCCTACATTCTTCACTATTCTCAAAGTATTTGAGACTTTGATGTAAGGTTGACATTACTACTTTATTTTCATGCAGCCATGGCCTCCCTAACAATGCCTTATATGATGCATCAGTAATGATTACATTAAACTTTGCATCAGTTGTTAGTTTGCTTACCTTTAAGAACATAGATATGGCTCCAAGAGCTCTTTAACTATTTTGATTAAACCCTTGGATGATTGTAATATCGAATGATAATTGGCATAATTCCAAAGCTAATTCCTATAAAGTATGGAGGGTCATTAATTTGATTGAGAAGGCTAGGTCAATGAGGATACGATTGATTTTAATTCCATCACTATTCCTAGCAACATATAGTGGCGTATTATGTTCTATCATTTCTGGTAGCAAGGCATCATTTGTGAAAGCAATAGTGGGAGTTCAATGAGCATATAGTGACTCCTTGATATTTTCCTTTGCAAAGTATACTTGATAAGAAGTTGGATTTCACAAAATATGCACCAACATATATCTAAGTTCTTGTGACATCATTAAGGCATCAAACATACTTAGCATGGCAAGGATTTTCTTTAGGTGAGCAACTATATTTTACTTGACCTTTTTAGATGCATGTTCAGCTTGTGAATGCTCTACATCCTTATTTATTTGAATTTCCATTTCTTTGTCTTTGCCTTTGGAGATATTATTTTTTTCTAGCCATTAGGAATTGTCAGGAGGGTAGTACTTTACTATTTTTAAACTGTACCCAATATGCATTCCTTAGTTGGCCTCTAGCATCTTGGGACCAACTAAGCTCCTCTTTAGAGTCACTACTAAGGCTAATCATGTGATAGGAGGTAGTGAATCCTTGGCCCTAGTTAATGGCTTTCTGGGTTCTTTAGGAGAATGTAGCTGGCTGATAATCATCCCACTCAGCATTGGAATAGGGCACATGGTGTTTCCTAGTTAGAGATCTTCAAAAACTTTTTCCATGAATCTTTTTACTTCATTACTTGGCATGACCTTCTTTAGGATTTTGTATTTGGGGCATTCTTTTCCTTGGTCTTTGCATTGGCTTGACGCAATGGTTGCACGAGCTCCGACATTAGCTTGTTTGATTCTTTCCCAACATGCCTACTTCCTCTTTTGGTAGTTACAAGTGTAGGCCCTTTTGAAGTGATTACAGAGTTATTCTGACTTAGATAAGAGTTAAATTCATTATCTGTGTCTTGTATATATAGCTCCTTTAAAGTTGGTAGAGGGCATCTTTCCACAAGCTCCAAAACTAGGACTTTACCAAATCTAATAGGTTGATCATTTTCCCAAGGGGTGAAGGCCGAGTTTGCCCAAGCAGTGAAGGCCAATTTTTATTATGCTGAACCACAATAATGAAATGGAGGATCCATTGACCAAACTAAAGTACCAATCTTTTAAAGACTAAGCAATAGGCAAAAGTCAATTTTTGGCTACCTACAACCTGCCCTAAAAAAGTACAACTAATTTATACAAAGGAAGGATTAGTGGAGCATTCGGTCGACTTCGGGATGTTAGATTTAACCTAAAGCTAGATTCTATAATACCTACCTTCAACACTATAAGGGCTAAAGGCAAACAATAGAAAAACATGTGTTTAATCTTATTTAGCTAAGAAAGGAGTAATGTCATCTTCTAATACAAAAATAATTAATGGAAAAATAATTAAATCTAAGAAAAAAGATACTTTGTGCTTAATCTGCAACACAAAAGAGTCAAATGATTGCATGAGCTTCAAAAGAATTATATTATTAAAATTATGTTAGCCTATTACAGAATGCCTAGTCACATTAAATTGATTATTCAAGTATATATCTCATACTTCTTAAGGCAAAGTATAAAAAAACTCATTAAGAGACAAAACAAAAATTTCAATTATATTCAGGTGAATCGCCTTCTATTTTAGAGATAAGGTCTGAAAATGAACGGTAATATTTGAAGAAAAAGGATGGTCAATGATGAAATATGGTGGAGTTTGAATCCCTATGTCTCCCCCATCCACCGACACCTTAAGTTAAATTTAAGAATACAAGCTTACAAATATGATGACCAATTTGTAAGTAACTAAGATTCTATTAGGAAAGTTGCTTAAAAAAGTGCTAAGATCAAAAGATAACTTATGGGGAATTTCCTCCTAGAGGCAAAAGTTCACCCCTCAAATAAATAATGAAAGCAAAATCTTAAGTAGATAAATCTCATATAGAAAATCAAATCAAGAGAGACAGACTCAAAGAGTAAGAACTAGTGAGCATTTACAAAACTTGGATCCTCAAAGAGGAATGAGATTGCTAAGTTAAAAAAGAAAAACAAAAAAATTGAAAGAAAAAAAAAGAAAAGGAGTAAAAAATTGGATTGCATGTTAGAATTAGGAGGACACAATCTATTTTATTGTATTATCAACCAAGAAGATCACCTAAAGGTTAAATACTACATAGCATCTACGGGCATGTAAACCTTGAAAATTGAGGTTAAAAGGCTTGTGAGATCAAAGTCAAGTCAAAGAAGTAACTAACCAATAGGAACATAGTAAAAGTAGTGAAGTTGCTAGGAAAATAGGTTCATAAGAAAATATTGCACAAGGACAAAAGTGTAAGGGGAGGTTGATTAGTGACCTACTATGTTTTGAGACCAAATCATCCTTTAATGGGCCGAATAAAGTAGGAGATCTTAATTGAAGATGAAAGGATGCATTACTAATCTACTAAAATAATTTTTTAAAAAATAATAAATCACTAGGAATTTTTCTTTCAAAAAACTTAAAAATAGAAACATATATGCTTTGCACCATTTACTTCTTTCAGTATTATCGAAAAAAGAGGACATCACTTTATAAGGTTACTTCTCTCAGAGCTCATGCACCAATTTGGCATTCTAAAAAATAAATTGTCAACTTCAATTACTACAGTTCAACTATATCAATCTAGGCATCTGTTCGCTAATTCAGCCGACCACTTTAATGTGTCCCATTCCAACATGCCAAGATAAGCCTCATGAAAAGCAACAACTTCCTGCTCCATTGTCTATTCTGCCTCTTGTACATGACAAGAGACACCAAGATGTAGTGTGGATGACAAGGTGAAGAAATTTCAGGGTTTACCTCAAGATAACCCTTCAAGTAATCAAAGTTAAATAGCTTAGATCGACTGTTCCAGTCATCAACCGCTACCTAAAGTGATCAAAATTGGAGGTAGATCTTTCTTGTTTGCCCCCAATTTTGGGGCCACTCTAATACAAATTGGGATCTCTTCCTCCAATTATTGTCAAATAGCAATCTTTGCATTGTAAGTGCAGGGCTCTAACCTACTAAAAAGAAAAGTGGAACCCCTTTTAATCATAATAGGATGGCTTTCATAAAAAATAAGTACCATACTTCTTCGCTAGTCTATGCAAAATAAGAAATGCTCACATCTAAAGCATTTGAGCATATGCAATAGCTCTCCTCCAAGAGCTCATTTCAAGAATGGGGGCATGTTGCTTGATCATCCTCTATGAATGCTCAATTGAACATTAAATATATCCTCTAATGAAAGAGGATGGAAAAAGTAATGTTGAGTTTAAGAAAAGCATGACACCAGAGCATTTGGAGTAAACAACCAATCCATCGGGTTAATACAAAGTGAGATCTCCATTTCCCACCATCAAGAGGTTGCAAATAAGAAAATCAAAACTCTTTCATCAAATACTTACAAAAGGGACATATAGTTGAGACTTAAAAAATACAAAAAGGTGATCAAGAGTTCTTTCCTCATCTAAAAATACTAGGGCAAGTAAAATTCTCTCCCCAAATGTTTAACTGACATCTATCGTTATGACATTCAAAGGAAACTAATATATATAATATTTCCTATTGCTTCTATGATCAATAGATCAAGTCAAAAATTATGAAATCCTTGACAAAGACTTCAAATAAACTACTCATATAGTGGTAAAATCAAGCATACTATCTTAAAATGGCAAGAGTAGTACATCACCTCCAAATGGTGAATTAAGCTCACCACCTCTAAAGTGGTTAAATTAAACTGATTACCTCTAAGATGGTGAAATTAAACTCATCACCTCCAGGATAGTAAAATCAAACAGATTATCCCAATATGATGAGATTAAGCTTATTACCTCCAAAGTGGTAAAACCAAATGGATTATCCCTAAGGTGGCAAAAATCAAATTCTTCATCTATGAAGATTGCAAGTCAAAAATGATATCTCTAACAAGGCAAAACTAAAGTATCAAACTTTGAAACTAGCCAAGTAAAGTCCATTTTGCATGCCAATCAAGCTCTAATTTACATGGCAAATTAAGTCTCATTTGCAGAGTGAGCAATCTCACATTTATATGGCAATCAAATTTACTTCCATATGGTAAAGCAAAGCCCATTTTGCATAGCTGATTAATTGTACATTTATATGACAATTAAGCCCACTCCATGTGGCAAATCCAATCAATTCTTTCATGGTGATCAAGTTTGCTTTTATGTGATAAATCAAATATCCTTTCACATGGTGAATTAAGTTCATCTTGTGTGGCAATCAAACCCACATGTATATAGCAAATTCAATCCACTTTCGCATGATGATCAAACCTAATTTTATGTGGAGAATGAAATTAACTCTTTTGTAGTAAATTAAGTCTACTCTCACATGGCAAATTAAAATCCATCTTACATAGTGATTAAGTCCACATTTAAATGGCAAATCAAATACTTCTATATGGTCAACTAAGCCTGTTTTACTTGGCAATCAAGCCCATATTTAAAATAATAAATTAAGTCAACTAAAGTTTATTTTGCATGGCAATCAAGCCTACATCTACATGATGAACCAAGTCCACTTCCATATGGCAAAGAAACCAGGCCCCCTTTCACATGACATATCAAATCCACTTATACATGACAAAATTATTTTCATATTTACATGACAATTCAAGTTCAGTTACATGCGATAAATTGAATTCCATCGTGCATGATAATGGAGTCTACATCCATATGACATATCAAGTCTACTTTTATGTAGCATATCAAATTCTTTCTCACATGGTAAGCATAATCAGCACCTAAAATGTTGACATAGGGGTAAGCACTAGTGATTGTTCGCACCCTCTCTTCTTATTAGAATTTGAGAAGGAAATGTGAGGGAGAAATTTGTTTGAGCTAATTTTTGTGATAATCAAATTTGATAAAAATATGATCAAAAGCAAGACTTAAATGCTACTAAATTATGGTTCAAATATGAGTCTCAATCAAACTTAAATTTTGATCAAATTTGACCAAAAATTAAGCTCAACTAGGACCCAAATTATTGAAATTTTCAGTCTTAGGCTAAACTCAGCCCAAGTGAGTAGAATGAGCCAGATGTTTGGACCAAAATTAGACCCAAATTTCATGCAAACTTTGGGTTAAAATGAGAAAATATTAGAATTTTATAAATAGATCTTTGGACGGAATAAATTCTTACATATAGGTCTAGAATGAAAATTTTTGTGACAAAGTTCTTAAAACCTTTCAAATTACATATTAGTCCCAACAAATTTTTTGTAAATAAATCCCTTAAAAAAGTTTCATTACAAATAAGTGCAAATCATACTCAAAAAAGATCCTAAAAGTTTTATAAATAAATCTTTTTTGTGAGAAGGTCTTGAAATTCACAAAATTATAGTTTGGCCCAATTTTCAAAACAAATTATGAATAAACTTCATAGTTTGTGATATCACAAATTGATACAAATTTCAAATCTCATTCCAGAATTCTGTCCACATATCTAAATTTAGTAGCACTTCAAAACTATACCCAATGCCATAAGTAGTTGGTGATGTTACGAAACTAATGAAGTTAGTTGCCAACATGCTCAAGGTAGTTGGCCACATTTCAAAGCTATACCAACTCCCTAAGCCTTTAGTGACACTACCAAATCAATGAAAGTAACCAACAACATGCTCAAAATTGTTTGTCACACTTTGAAGCTAGTTAATCCTAGAAGTAATTGACAACGTGCTCCTCAAGCTAGCTAATCTTAGAAGTAGTTGGCAGTGTGCACTTCAAGCTAGTCAACTCAAGAAGTAGTTGACAACATGCCCTTTTATGCTAGCCAACCCTAGAAGTAGTTGGCAATGTGCCCTTCAAGTTAGTCAACCCTAGAAATAGTTGGTGATGCACCTCTTCAAGCTATTCAATCCCCGAAGCCATTGACGATGCACCCTCTCAAGCTAGTCAATCCCAAAAGCAGTTGATAATATGATTCTCAAAGCTATACCCAAACTTATAAGCTATTGGTGATGCTATCAAACCAAATGAAGTTATCACCTATGCCTTATTAACTATAAAAATACTTCAAAAACCAAAGAAATTATCACTTACACCTTATTGGCTATAGAAACGCTTCAAGGTCAATGAAGTTATTGCCAACGTCTTGTTAGTTAATGAAAACACTCTAACCTGAATGAAGTTATCACTAATGCCTTATTAGCTAACAGAAATATTTCAAATCATGAAGTCATTATAAAAGCTCCAAGCTATCAAAAACACTTAAGGCTAATCCCAATAAGACATCAGCAATGCCATCCAATAAAGTTATCGCTAAAGCTCAAAGTTATTGCGAACACTTTGAACTCCTCCCATTTCCTTTCATATCCCATCAAATGATGCCATCAACACCTGCTAAAGATTGAGTCAATTTGGGTCAGATACCATGTGGCCTAGTGCAAGAGAGCGAGACAACAACACACATCAAAGCTTCTTCTCTACTCTTTCTTTTCTTTATTTCTTTTACGTTTTCTATAATTCTATGTTGAAATTTATTATAAAGTGAGTGTATACCCTTGCTTAAGCCATGTATCTCTTTCTCAAAATTAATTAAATGCTTTCTTTTTTCTTTTTTATGTCTCTATTTTATTAGCTAGGTTTCATACTGTAGGAGGTCCCTGATAGTTATTGGAGTAATTAATAATAGGGGTTTATACTTATTGGAAGTTATATTCTCACAACATCTAATAACTCACTTTAAATAAAAATAAATCTTAATTTGTGATTTGAGATTGCTCCCAGGGTCTCCACTATTTTGAGAGGTCAATTTTGATTCCACAAATTCTGGCACATCTAGTGGGACTTGACTTCCCCTCCAAGTGTAAAAACCTAATTAATATGATAGAGACACTGATAAGATAGAATTACAATTGAAGACTAATCCATTGTGTTCTCCTTTACTAAAGAAATAATCAAATGGCAACAATAAAGAATATTTCTGCTCCAAGATATATCATCATCCTGGGAACAAGATCAACTGTGCATCTACCTTAATCAATGGTTATTACAGAAGCAACTGAAGTTTAGATCTAGTTGGGACCATCTTTGAGGTCATTCAGTTTAAGAAGGAACCTACTACTACACCAACTGAAGTTGTTGTCATGCAAAACCAGCCTATTTTTTGCCTTCCATCAAGGGGAAGGAAGCCAAATATCTTCATCCCTAATGAGAAAGGGTATTCAGATGAAGATCTATAAGCCATACTTTAACCAAAAAGGATATCAATCTCCTAAAGGTGAGGATCAAAATGAAGCTCAGTTTTCAACCACCTTCACCCAGCTCCTCACAAGGGATAATCAAAAAGCAAATCTAGACACAAACATCGATAAATAGGAGCTCATCCTGACTATCATAAGTAAAGGAAAAGCTACTAGGTTCTTTAGCCTATTTGAAAAACCTACCCTTCAATGAAGTTGGTCATTACCATCCCTACCTCCAACTCCTTCACTCCATTAAGTAATTAAGAGAAGGATAGGCGCAAGTCACAAGGGGCACAATCTTGCTTTAAAATTGTGGCAACAGGCCTTTGAAGAGATTAGGCTCCTAAAGCCACCAATTTTGGTAGTACCTCTACCCAATAAACCCCTTATCCTCTACACGATAGCAATGGGAGGATCCCTAGGGGTACTTTTTTCCTAGAATAATGAAGAGAGTAAGAAAATACACTCTCCTATCTAAGTAAAATACTGGTGGGGGGAAAATGCAACTACTCCCCCATTGAAAAGCATTGTTTGGCACTCATATTCACAGTCAAGAAATTAAGATATTATTTGCTTTCTCATCAAGTAATTTTAATATAAAAGATTGATCTCATAAAGTACCTAATAACTAGGTCTATACTCACTAAGAGGCTAGCAAATTGGGCTTTAATTCTCATGAAATACGATATTAGGTTCACTCTCCCAAAAGGTAGTCAAAGGGCAAGCCCTTGCCATTTTTTGCATAGCTTATCCAGTACCGAATGATTCTCCTTTGAGTTGTGAGCTCCCTGATGAAGAAATCCTTTTTGTTAAAGAAGAAAAATCTTACTAGAAATTATACTTTAATGGAGCATCATCCATCAAATTAGGGATCAAACTCATTTATGTCATTGGATCAAACTTTTGCAAATCAAAGTAGGCATTGGACTCATTTATGTCATTCCAAATGAGGACATTTTATGATACTCCTATTCCTTAGAACCATGCATAAATAATGAAGCTAGATACGAGGCCCTAATTGCAGGACTAAAAATGGCCCTCAATATGGAAATATCACATGTATGTCTTTTTAGTGATTCATAATTGGTTATCAGCCAAGTCCAAGCTAAATATACAATCCACAAATCTGAGCTCCTAAAATACCATGAAAAGGCTCAAGAGATCATAAGGCAAATCCCATATATTCAAGTAACTAAGGTTTCTTGATCCATCAATATAGAAGCTGACTTCTTAGCCAAACTAGCTAAGGCATTGGCTAACCCTGATCAAGGAGAAATTTTAATCATAATCTGTAGTAGACAAGTAATGAACTCAATCTTCAATATCAAGAATGAGAGGACTAAATCTAAACTAGTAGAAGAGGCACAGATTGGAGAACACCATTCAGCAACAACTTCAAAAGTAGATAACTCTCGAAAGATAAATCTATATGGACACAACTCAGAAAGATGGTGCATGCTTTCTACTTATTAATGACACTTTTTATAGAGGGTTGTTCAATCAACTACTGCTACATTGTCCCTCAGATAAAGAGGCCAAAAAAGTTATGTATGAAGTACATTTTAGGGTCTGTGGGGCTCATCAATCGGGTCCAAAATAATGATAAAGATTAAGTGTATGGGCTAATATTGGCCTACGATGGTGAGAGATTGCATCGAATATGTGAGAAGATGTCACCTATGCCAAATTTATGATGGCTTCATCCATCAACACCTAAATCCTCTATATCCAATAGTGTTCTCATGGCTATTCGAGGTAGGGGATATAGACATCATCAGTCCAATTGAACCATCTTCTTCGAGAGGCCATCGCTTCATAATAACAGTAACTGATTATTTCTCTCGATGGGTTGAAGCAATTTCATTGAAAGAGGTAAAAGTGAATATTTTTATTAACTTTTTAAAGAAAATATCTTGTACCAAATTGGTGTCCGTTGGAGGATCATTTTTTATAATGGACCATCTTTCAAATTTTTCAAGGTAGGATGATTCCATCTATCTTCACAAGATAGATTGGAGGTATTTAGCCATCAACAACACCATATCCAATAGACTCGTTGAGACATTCAACAAGACCCTTTCCAAGATATTGAAGAAAGTTGTTGATATAAATAAGAAAAATGGCACCAAAAGCTTGCTAAGGTACTATGGGCTTATCGCATCATATATCAAACTTCAACGCAATCAATGCCATATGCACTGGTATTCTGGACTAAGGAAGTCTTGCCACTAGAAGTGCAAATTCCCTATCTAAGGGTTGCCTTGCAGGAAGAAATTGCAAGAGAAAACAATGTTTGCATTCTCCTTAACAAGCTAGACTCCTTAGATAAGACAACGCTCATAGCCCAACAAAACCTGGAAATGTATTGAGCACAAATGTTCAAGGCCTATAATAAGATGACTCGGCTAAGGTCCTTCTAAAAGAGAGAAATGATCTTAGTCTTGAGAAAACCTATAATCCCAAACTGAAATAAGAAAGATAAGTTCGTACCTAATTGGAAAGGCCCATGTATCGTCGAAAGGATATTTGAAGGGGGATCTTACCAATTAATTGATGACAAGGGGGAAAGGCCTATGCCACCAATCAATAGCTGATTCCTCAAAAGGTACTATGCCTAAGCCCTGGGAGCAACAACAATAATAACCAAAAGTGAATATATTTTGTCTATGATGAAACATCTAACTTTCTCAAAAAGGAATGCTAGGTTAGACATGCACTTGATATTTCTTGAGACAAAACATGGACACAGAACTCCATCCATCTTATGTGATGATCAAGTTTGCATAACACATTAAGTCCACTTTCATGTGTTAACCTAAGTTCACTTTTATGTGTTAAACTAAATCCACTTTTATGTGGTAAACCAGGTCCACTTTCGTGTGGCAACTTAAGTCTACTACCACATGGTGAATTAAGTCCACTTTCACATAGTAAATCAAGTCCACTTCTACATAGCAAACCAAGTCCACTTTCATGTGGTAAATGAAATATGCTTTTACATGGTAAATAGTAAGTCCATTTTTTTGTGGCGATCAAGCCCGTATTTATATGTCAAACTAAATCTACTTTCACAATCCATCTTGCATGGTGACCAAACTCACATTTACTTGACAAATTAAGTCCACTTTCACATAGCAAATCAAGTCCATGTTATGTGGTGATTAACCCTGCATCTATATGGTGAATCAAATCCACTTTTATATGATGAATTAAGTTCACTTATCATAGAAAATTAAGTCTACTCTCATTTGGTAAAATAAATTCATCATCACATGGCAGATCAAATCGATTCTCACGTGATAAAATAAGTCCACCATTGCATAGCAAATCAATTCTACTATCGTGTGGTAATTCAAACCCATATAGTCAACCCTTGAAATGTTGATGTAGGGGCAAATATTTGAGAACTGTTTGCACTCTCTCCTCTCATTAGAACTTGAAAAAAGAGTGCAAAGGAGGCAATTTATTTGAGGTGATTTTTGTCACAATTAAATCTGATTGAAATACAATTAAAATTATGACTTACAAGCCATTAAATTAGGCTCAAATGTGGGTCTCAATCAGGATTAAATTATGTTCGCATTTGACCAAAATTTGAGTTCAATTTGAACTTGAATCATTGGGAAATTCAAGCTCAATCTAGGCCTTATTAAAATGGACTGAGTGGGTTGGATACTTGAATCAAAATTTAGCCCAAAATCCATCAAAAATTTGGATCAAAATAACAAAATACAAAAATTTTATAAATAATTTCTTGGATAGAATAAATCTTTATAAATGGGTCCTTGGCTAGATTTTTTATAAATAGGTCCTTGGAATAAGAATTTTATAGAAAAGTCTAATAAAATTCTAAAATTATAAATTAATCCTGTAAAATTTGAGGTTTGCAAACAAATCAATATTGATAATTATAATTTGATGATTATGAAATATCGGGTTTACAAATAAAACCCTTCAAAATTACTTATTTGTAGATAAATCCCTATAATTTCAATTTTTTTCAAATAAGCCCCTCAAAATTTTTATTTATGAATAAGTCTAACTTTTGTTCAAAAAGTACCTTGAAAGTTTTAAAAGAACTTTATGAATAAGTTCTTTTTGCAAGAAAGCTCTTGAAAATCATAAAATTATTATTTAGTCAATTTTTCAAAAAAAATTACAAAATAATCCCCTTATAAATTCAATATCTAAAATAATTATAATTTTTAAAATCATTGTTATCTACAATAAATAAACACTCATCTAGTCACATTCATATCCATCCATAACCAATTCAAACAATAAATCATTATTCATAGCTAATTCTCATTCAAATAAAATTCTCATCTAAACAAATTCTCATCCAAACAAATTCTCATCTAAATAAATTCTTATCTAAATAAATTCTCATCTAAATAAATTCTTAATTCTTATCCAAATAAATTTTTATCCAAATAAATCCTTATCTAAACAAATTCACATCTAAATAAATCCTTATCTAAGAAAATCCTTATCCTAATAAATCCTCATCTGATCAAATTTTTATTCAAACAAATCCTTATCTAAAAAAATTCTTATATAAATAAATTCTGATCCAAATAAATCCTCATCCAAAGTAAACTAGAAATATATCTCATCTACATCTGTTTATCTACATTCAAACTTTGAACAAAAGATTATTATCCATATCCATAATTTAAAATTTTAAATAGAGATGATTTGATCCACTAGTGGGGTATAAAAACCCTAAAAGTCCTACAAAAAAAGAAAGAAGACATCAGATCCTAGAGACGGGGATCAAAGAGGAGAGTTCCATGAATTGAAAGAAAAGATGAGTAACATAATAGTCTAGAGATGAGGAAACCAAGGAATGAAAAGTAAAAGAAGATGATCTCTTACCTTATTTTCTCTATCTTTTTCTCTTCTTCCTCTAGTGCTAGGATGATGACCTTGCCACTATGGCATCGCACACTCCAATTCCCTTCAGCCCCTCCAAACCCAGCATTGGCCCCGCCATTCCTCCATACAGCTGCCCATGAGCCACTACCTACGTCGGACATCACCACTTCCTCGTCTATCACCCAAGCCTCACCTTTGCCTCCAACCCGTCTGAGCTTTGCCTCCGCATCCTTGGATGCCGCTCTACCTCACCGTTGAGAGGAATGGCTAGATCCGATCAAGAGATAGCCAAATCTATTGAAAAGTAGGCTAGGCCACCATGGCTTGATTGTGAAGAAGAAAGCAAGGGTTTAGTTCAGTTTAGGTGAGGAAGAAGAAGAAATAGAGGGGAAAAAGAAAAAAATAAAAGTCACATAAAAAAACATCCAGCTCAAAAATAGGAGAGAAGGGTTTCAAAGTTGAGGAAGAAGAAGAAATAGAAATAAAAAGAAATAAAAAAAATAAAAAAGTTGTTGTGTAAAAACAAAGAGGAAAATTTGGCCAAAAAATTTAAAAAGGAAAAGAAGAGTTTGCTCCCAAAAAAAAGAAGAAAAGGAGAAAAGACTTCTCTCATCTCAATTTTTAGCAGAACTTCATCAATATTGCAGCCCCCTATAGTCCTTGATGCAAAGGTAGAACTCTATTAACATCATGGCCACCTATGATCTGTTGAAGATGGCAGACTCTTGACACTGTTATGGCTACATGCAGCACTTCAAAGATGCCAAACTATTGACACTGCTGCCACCACCTGTGACTCCTTGTAGATGATGAAGCTTAGTTACACCGAGCCAACCTTGGTGCTCACACTTAGCTAGCTTGGGCTTGCACCTTAACTAGCCTTCAAGCTCACACTTCACCATCCTTCGGTCTTACACTAAGCCAACCTTTGAGCTCGCACTTAACAAGCCATTGAGCTTGTACTTAGCTAGCTTACAAGCTTGCACCTCAGTCATCCTTCAGGCGTACATCTCAGCCAGCCTTCAAGCTCACACTAAGTTAGTCTTTGAATTCACACCCAATCAGCCCTTAGGCTTGCACCTCTAGGCCAACTTTTGAGCTCATGAGCTAAGGTAGCCCTAGAGTTTTCACATTTTAAGGCTAGGCCATGGGTCCACCTAAAATTATCATAAATAGTCAAGGATGCTCAAATCAAACTTCTTAACATAAAGTAACTCAGTCATATTAAAATCAAACTCAGCCAAAACAAATAGGCAAAAGACAAGTTGCCTCAAATGGACCTAAATTGATCGAACAAATGGACTAAAACCCAAATTGAGCTAAACTCCAAAAATCCAAATTGAGTTAACCTAAACCAATAAACTTAGACTCAACCCTAACTAGACTTTAGATGGGTTAACTTAAAATCAAGTTAGAGTTCAAATCAAATCCAACCTAGATTGAGCTAAGATCAAATCAAACCCTAATGTGGTTCAAGATTCAAGTAAACTCAAAGTCAAACTAGAACCAAGCCAAGCCAGCCTGAATTGAAACCAAGTTGAACTTAATTGACTTTAACTTGAGCCAAAGTCTAGCAAACTCATACTTGATAAAGGTCCAACAAAAGGTTGAACTCAACTTAAGCTAAATGAAATCAAACTTGAACCTGAACTATAGTAGTTTTGATGAAACTAAATAGGGTCAAATGGAGTCCTACCGGGTGTGCTAAACCTTTGGCAATACTCTGAGATCATGAACAAAGGATAAGGCCAAACTGAGTCTCGCTAAGTGTGCTACAAAGGCCTTTAGCAATACTTCAAAGTTATATCCAACTCCATAAGTAGTTGGTGATGCTACCAAACTAAAGAAGTTAGTTGTCAATACGCTGAAAGCTATCGGTCACACTTGAAAACTATATCCAATGCCCTAAGCTATTAGTGATGCTACCAAATCAATGAAGTCAACAAATAATATGCTCAAAGTCGTTAGTCACACTTTGAAGATAGTCAACCCCAAAAGCAATTGACAATGTTCTCCTCAAGCTAGCCAACCTTAGAAGTAATTAGCAATGTGCACTTCAAGCTACTCTACCCTAGGAGCAGTTGATGATGCACCCTTTTGAGCTAGCTAACCCTAGATGTAGCTACTGGTGCACCCTTCAAGCTAGTCAACCCTAGAAGTAGTTGATGATATACCTCTTCAAACTAATCAACCCTAGACGAGATTAGCAATGCGCCCTTTCAAGCTAGTCAACCCCAAGAATAGTTGATGATGCAATTCTCAAAGCTATACCCAATCTTATAAGCTATTAGTGATACTACCAAACCAATTGAAGTTATCACTTATGCTTTATTGGGTATGAAAATACTTCAAAGATTAAAAAAGTTATCGCCTATGCCTTATTGGCTATAGAAATACTTGAAGGTTAATAAAGTTATCGCTAATGTCTTATTGACTAATAAAAATTCTCTAACCTAAAAATGAAGTTATTTTTGACATCTTATTGGCTAATATAAATAATTTAAATCATGAAGTAATCATCAAAGCTCAAAGCTATCACAAATACTTTAGGCCAATCTTGACAAGATGCCGGTAATTCCACCCAATAAAGTTATTGCCAAAGGTCAAGGTTATTGGAAATACTTTGAACTCCTCCTATTTCCTTTTGTATATCATTGGATGATGCCATCAACACCTACCAAAGATCGAGTCAATTTGGGTCAGATTCTATGTGGTCCAGTGCAGAGGAGCAGGGCAGCAGCACACATCAAAGCTTCTCCTCCACTCTTTCTTTTTTTATTTCTTTCATGTTTTCTATAATTGTATGTTAACTTTCATTGTAAAGTGAGGATATATCTTGCTTAAGTCATGTATCTCTTTCTTAAAATCAATTAAATACTTTTTATTAGTTAGATTTCTTACTTTAGAAAGTTTCTAATAATTATCGAGATAATTAACAATAGGGTCTTATTCTATTAAGAGTTATATTCCGACAACACCTAATACGCACTTTAAATTAAAATAAATTTTAATTTGTGATTTGAGGTCACTCCCGGGGTCTCCGCTATCTTGAGTGTCAATTTCATTCCCACAATGACCGTCCAACATTTCATAGAAGCTTTGACACAGTAGCAGATTGGGTGCTTATGGCCATCGAAGGCCTATGGCTTGGCCAGAGTTGAAGATGTGGTGGCAACTTGGTGGCCAAAGCTACAGAGAGGGGGGCAAGTAACTGTGCTAGAAATTGGTAGTAGAGGCAGCCATGACTAGGTCACGATACATTGGGATCCAACTGGTGGTAGGTAGGGTAGCAACTGGGTACAACTTAGCATCTATTGCAGATATAAAAGGGAGCTGATTAGCATAATTTCAATGAGTGGCAGCTCTATGCGGGCATGTGAGCAGTCGGAGTACACAGATAGGATTAGAGGTTGTATGTAGGCAAGGAGTAGCAGCTACATGGGATCAAGTAGCTGGCTGATGGTAGCAACAAAGTGGAAAGGTGTTGGTGATGGTTGTCAACTCAAGAGAAAAAGGTTTGGAGATCATTGAAGCACTAGCAAAACCATGGGTGCTATCCTACAGGAAACACAAGAGGACGTAGAGGAGAAGAGTAGGGTCATGGAGCAAAATAAGCAAGATAAGCATTTAGACCTTACTATCCAATTTCTCTTTCAGTCACTTTAATCTCTAACTTCTAATCCACCTCTTATGATCTTTGTAGGTTTTTTGATAGGATCACTAAAAAGACTAGATCATGATTTTAATTCAAATTTTGAATTGTTGATTTGTTCTAATTGTATGGATTGTTTTCTATTTTGATTATTGTCAATAAGAGATTTGTTTGTGATCTATGATGTTCTAGATGGAATGAGATTGTATCATCATGCAAATTCAGAAAATACAAAGGAGTATTCACAAAATTTTCTTTCCAGTGACCCATTCATAAGAAAAATTTGACCAAAAACCTATTTTGTAAAGATTTATTCAATCCAAGTCCTATTTGCAAAAATTTTATTATTTTTCATTTTGGGCCAAATTTTAGATGAATTTTAGGCTTAATTGTGGTCCAAACATCTGATCTACTTAGCCCATTTAGACTAAATTTAGTTTTAGCTTGATTTCACAATGATTTAAGTTCAAATGAAGCTCATTTTTTTGTTGTATAATTCAACCCAATTTAGGTTCAATTGAGACCTATATTTGGATTATAATCTAATTTTGGTAAAAATCACCTCAAACAAAGTGTCCCTTCACATTCTCATCTTAAGTTCTAATGAGAGGAGATGATGCAAACAATCTTTAGATGCTTCCCTCTATGTCAATATTCTGAGAGTTAACTATGTTTGCCACATGAGAGTAGACTTGAATTGCTATGTAAGAGTAGACTTAACTTTCCATGTGAGAGTGGACTTGAATTGCTATGTTAGAGTGGACTTCACTTGCCATATAAAAGTAGACTTGATTGTTAGGTAAATGTGGGCTTGATCTCTGCATGAAATAAACTTTAATTACCACATGAAATTGTAGTTGATTGCCATGTGGAAGTGGACTTGATCTTCCATATGAAAGTGGACTTGATTTGCTACATGAAAGTCAACTTGGTTTGCCATTTAGATAGGGACGTGATTGCCACATAAAATGGACTACTTGCCACATGGAAGTGGAATTGATTGCCACATGAAAATGGCTTGATTTACCACTTAAAAGTGGGTTTGAATTGCCAAGAGTGGATTTGATTGTCATGTGAAGGTGGACTTGATTTGTTAGGTGAAAGTGAACTTAGTTTTCCATGTAAAAGTTCACTTGCTTTACTATATAAAACTAAACTTGATTTTTAATGTAAACGTGGACTTGAATTTTCTATCTAAATACCAGGTTGATTTCCATGTATAATGTACTTAGTTTGCATATGGAAATGGACTTAGTTTTCTATGTAAATACGAGCTTGCTCATCATGCAAGACGAACTTAGATTTATCATGTGAAAGTGAACTTAAAATACTATATGAAAGTGGACTTGATTTGCCATGTCAATGCAGGTTTGATCACCACATTAGAATGGACTTAATTTATCATGTGAAAGTAGACTTGATTTGCCATGTGAAGGTGGATTTGATTTATCACATGAAATTAGCCTGCTTTGCCATGTAAATACTGGCTTTATTGCCATGCAAAATGGATTTAGTTCAATTTATGGAAGTGAACTTGATTTGCTACATGAGAGTAGACTTAATTTTTCATGTGGAAGTGAACTTGGTTTGCTACATGAATATGAGCTTGGTTCACTATGTAAATACGGGCTTGATTCTTACATAAAATGGATATTAATTTATCACATAGAAGTGGACTTAATTTGCTACATGAGAGTGGACTTAATTTATCGTATGGAAATAGACTTAATTTTCTACATGAAAGTGGCCTTTTTTTGCAACTCCAATATTGGCTTGATCACCATGCAAAATGGATATTAATTTATGATATGAAAGTGAACTCAGTTTGCCATTCAAATGCAACCTTGATCACCATGCAAAATGGACTTTAATTTGGTTACTTTTGAAAGTTGCTACTTTGATTTCACTTGTTACAGATGACATAATTAACTTTGCAATCCTCATAGATGGGATATCTAATTTACCATTTTGGAGGTAATCAATTTGATTTGATGACTTTGGAAGTAATAAGCTTCATTTTACTTTGCTAGAGGTGGTGCACAAATTTTTCTATTTTAAGGTAACATATTTGAATTTACCACTATATAAGTGATATATTTGAAATATTTGTCAAGAATATCTTGATTTTTGACTTGGTCTCTTGATTATAGGGCAAAGGACAACATCACATTTCCCTCTAAATGTCATGACAATAGACATCTTATCCACCTAATCCTCTTTCAAGCATTGGGAAAGAAAATTTTACTTGCCCCTTGTGTCTTGAAGTGAGAAAGAATCCCTGATCATTTTTTGTATTTTTTTTAATGCCTCAGTTATATGCCCCCTTTATGAGCATTTGACAAGGGTATCCTAACTTTCTTTTCTGCAACCTTTTGATAGTAGGAAAATAAAATTTTCATTTGGTGTTAGTATGATGGATTGGTTGTTCACTCCAAATGATTCAACTCTATACTTTTCTTAAGCATTTGAATAAGTGAATACTTGATTTTACTTTTTCCAACTTCTTTTATGCGAGAATGGGTTTAATGTTTTATTGGGGATTCACCTTAAATGTTAGGGCAATATGCCCCCTATCCTCATCATGAGCTTTCAGAACATTGTACATTCTCAAAATTTTGGTTGTTAGCATTTCTAGTATCATCTTTATCTTTGTATGTGATAACAAAGGGGTATAGTGTCTGTTTTGTGAGAAAAATACCTTATTTTGAATAAAAAGAGTTCAAATTTTCCTTTACAAAGACTTAGAGCCCCATATCCACAATAGGAAGGTTGCCACTTAACAATGGGTCGGGGGAGAAATCATTACTTATATTTGAGTGATTTTAATTGGAGGCCACAAGGAAAGATCTACCCTCAGTCTTCATCCTTTTATGTGGTGGTTGCGTGACTTGACCTATTTGTCCAAGTGATTTGACTTGATTCCTTGGAGGGTTATTTTGAGGAAAACCATGAAGCTTCTTCACCTTATCATCCATACAATGCCTTGGTGCCTCTTGTCACTGAAAGAGAGGCAGAGCAGAGAGTGGAGCAGGAAGTTCTTTATTTTTATGGCACTTGTCTTCTAGAATACCATATTGACATATTAGAGTATGAAATGTTGTCGCAGTCAGTGGAATCAGCAAGTAAACACCTAGATTGATGTTTGTTGAACTGTAGTATATATATTGATAAACTTTGATTGTGATGCAAAGCATATATGTTTGTCTTTACTTTCTTATTTCATCATTTCTTTCATTAGCTTAGTTTTCTTTACTTTATTTTCTTTTAATCACATCATTTTTTAAAAAATTTGCTAAAGATTTATTTTTTTTTATTATTTTTGAAATATTTATGTAGACAAGCATATATCCTTTTATCTTTAATTAGGTCCTCCTACTTGATTTAGCTCATTAAAATTTAAGGATGATTTTATCTTAGGATGTGATCAGTCACTAGTCGACGTTCTATTATCATTTTTTTGTAGTGTAATATTTTCTTCAGGGACTTGTTTTTCTAGCAACTTTACTATTTTCACTAAGTTTCTATTAGTTAGTTACTTCTTTGACTTTGGCTTTGATCTTGGATGCTTGTTAACATCAATTTCTAAGGTTTTATACACCCGCAAGTATTATCTGGTACTTACTCTGAGCAATTTTTCTTGCTCAATAATACATATAGATGAGGATGAATTAGTCCTCCTAATTCCTACATGCAGTCCAATTTTCTCATTTTTTTCTTTCTTTTTATTTTTTTATTTTACTTACTAATTTTATTTCTCTTTTGAGGATCTATGGTTTGCGATCTTGTAGATACCAACTGGTTCTTATTCTTTGAGTCTGACTCTCTTGAATTAATTTTTCATATGAGATTTATCCATTTGGGACTTTATTTTCTATTATTTAGGTGGTGATCTTTTGCCACTAGGAGGAGATCTTTGAGAGGTTATCTTTTGACCTTAGTACTTTTATCTATGAAATAACTTTTCTAATAGGTTTTTGGTTATTTATAGATTGGTCACCATATTTCTAGTCTACATTCCCAAAATTAACTTATGGTGTTGATGGGAGGGAGAGGTGCAGGAATTTAAACTTCACCATATTTCAACATTGACCATCCTTTTCTTGACATATTATCCTTTTACTTTCAAAAACCTTATCTCTATGACAAAATGTAGTTCACCTAAATAATGAGGATTTTTTTCCTTACATTTTTTAGTGGATTATTTTTTATGTTTTGCCTTTAGAAATATGGAACACATACCTGACTAGTTAAATTTGATTTGATTAGATGTTCTGTTATAGGTTAAACACATTATTTATTTATTTTTTTCCCACTTGTTTTTTGGCTCTATGTTTCTTTTTGTTTTTTCTTTTCTTTTTGTTTGAAACTCATGTAATTATTTGACTTTTCCACGTCACAGATTTAGCATGAATATAGTTTTCTTGGGTTCAATTACTCATCTATTAATTACTCTAGTATTAGAAGATGGTGTTGGTCCTTTCTCAACTGAAGAAAATTAAACATGTATCCTTCCCTTGTCCTTCTTTGCACTTGTAGCATTGTTAGGGAGTCAGAGGTAGTGCTTGTAGCATCTAGCTTTAGCTTTGATTTGGCATCTAGAAGTTAGCCAAATACACTATTAATTCTTCTTTTCCTTGCATTACTTTGTATTAGCTTCCTTGTCTTTAGAGGAGGTTGTAAGTAGTCAAAACTACCCTTTTCCCATTGCCAAATCCTTGAAAGGCCGATACCCTAGTTTGTGCCAGTGGTCCCTCTACTTCATCATTGAGGTTTAGCGAAATAAACTTTGGCCTTTGCCCTATGGATAATATCAATTTTTGCCCCCTAGCTAGACTTGCTCTCTATCCCCTAGGTGAGAGGTGAGAAGTTGATCCATGCTGGGTAGATTGAGTAATAATTGGATCAATAGTAGTCACAAATAGTAGCAACAATGCTAGGAGCAGTAATACTATTAGTGAAAGTAGGAGCATGATGAACAAATTAAATGGAGGTGGACGTAGCCTCATATCTTATATGTAATCCAGTTGCCCTATAGTGATCGTTAGTTGAGGAAAGTATACCATAAACCCTTCACTGAGAATGATGGAGTAGGTTGGCATGTGAAGATTACTTGATGATGCCATCTTCCCTTTCTTGTAATGGAGAATAATGAATTCATTAATATTTTTCATCTTTTATTCTTTTGATATGTCTTCTTTATATTTGATAGGCTTTTTACACTTTGGAGGACAAGTCATGCCCCACCCAGAATGCCATAATTTATGGAGCCATGATTGAAGAAATTGTTAAAAATCTCCTGAAGTAAGAAAACCTAGATAATGAGATAGAGACACAAAGAAAGAAAAGCATACTTTTATTTATTTAAGAAAGAGTTAAATGGCTTAAGCAAGGGCATACCCTCACTTTACAATTTAATGAATTTAAATTCACCATCATAAATGATATGAAATAAGAAAGGGAACGGGAGAGGCTTGATGCTTGCCACTACCCCGCTCCTGTGTGTGAAACTTGACTTGGACATCTTCTTGGTTTGGTCCTTAGCAAATATTGATAACTTTGTTAGATTTCAAGGTGTGGCTCACAACCATGGCTTGTGTCAATTGACCATTAAGATTTATAGTATCACCAATGGCTCTCTACTTGTTGTCAGTTGAGTTTTTTTGAATTTGGATTTAGGAGAATGATTAGAGGCCATAACCTGAGATAATCATTCCTGACTTGATAATTAATAGCAGATTTGGCTTATTGTGAATTAAGTTTAAAGAATCATCAATAGCTTTTGAGCTTGTGTTAACTAAGATAGTGTTACCGATAGCTTTATGAGTGTTGTCAGTTGACTTCAATCAAACATGGTATTTGGCTAACTAACTAAATGAGTTTTGAAAGACCAAAAACTAAATAGGGCCGTGCATGGACGCGGGGGAGGGGGGTGGGCAAATAATAGTTTTCAATTAAAACAAGAAAAATTCAATCCACAAGTGTAATAATATAAATCAAGTAAGAAAGTGTGCACTGTGATATAACATGGTTCAAAGACTGATCGCTCCTACTCCATAGCCCTTGCCTCATTCTTAATGACTTCAACTCTTCATTAGAGTATCACTTTGTTGGTGAATCCAACTCCTTACACTTGCTCTTGCTCCAACTAGCAATATGAACTCCAATCCAAAACTTGAATATTTCAACCACTCCAAATAACCTTAGAGTATTTATGCTTGAAGAGAATGATGAAGATTAACACTTTAGTCTCATGGGGAATTTGGTAACCATGATCAATACAATCGATCTACTCCTCACAGTCAGAGAAAATCTCAATGGAAGCACTAATTTATTGACAAAGTCTAGTTCATCCACTAATTTTGGTCCGAGAGACTCGTTAAGACTAATTGCTAGGTTGCTCTTCTACTAATTTGCAACAAAAGAAAGAGCGAAGAAAACTGCTAGGAACTCTCCAGTGCCACTCAAGTCAGTAGTGTGCAGGCAAAGTATAGTGGAGAAAAGAGAAAGGGCATTAGTCCTTATCTTTTTGGAGATGAGGGCACTTATAGGGCATGAAGCATATCTGGATCCCTTTGATTTTGGGATTGTAATCTCGCCAGATTACTTATAATGGATAGCTATTTGTCTTGGATCTCTTATGATTATCTTCTAGATAAGAGTCCATAGAAATCCAGACCTTATCCTGCCTATACTGAGATATTTGAACCTAAAGATAACTCGGTGTAATCTTTTTACATAATCCTTAGTTGAAGATACCAAGCTTCTCAAACTTTGGTATTGAGATGGGTTAGGATATTCACAGCCCATACATAAAGGACTTTCCTCAGCTCAGCCCAGGGTGACCTTTCACCTTGGATGTATCACTTTGCAAGTGGTCTAGTGTTTGGTTCTTATTGACCCTTTGTCCTGACTAATTTACTTTAGTCCATCAGTATCATTTGCCATTGGTACTATTCAGAGACCATTGTTCGAAGCTCCAAACACCCAAACTTCTTGTAGAAATGACATTGTAAATATGGACTATTGTTCACCTTCACGATGTTGCTTCAATCTTCTTCTACCACTAGCCAGCACCTATTTACCAACTTCAATTCTAAAGTTGGCATATCTCCTTTTCTCATTAGAAAGAAGACTAGCCATCATCTCTCAATATTAAGTATTTTGTAAAAAGCATTTATCACCATATAATTTTATGAATTAGGATGAGCTATTAAGAGAATCAATGCCTCATTGTCCTCTTAAAACTTCATATAAACATTTAGCAAATCATTAACAATTCCTTTTGAAGATAGTTGAGTGATGCAACAATACAATTATACCTTCAAACTTTCATAACCTGCAAAATTGTTATTTCCTTTTACATTGTACAACACCTCATCTATTAAACACAAAATAATTTAATCCATCACATTATGATCTATCTCCTCCCAAAACTCATCAAAGTAAACTTCTTTGGATTTTTCTCTACTTTCTAAAGCCTTATATAGAACATAGTGAGCAAGAAGTGCCTTCATTTTTTTTGTCATAAAACAAAATTTATCATGTTATCAAACTTCTCTATCTTACCTAAGGACTTTGTCATTTTGGTCAGTTGCTCTTGAGATTTGATACAGCTTCTAATGATTTATAGAGAAAGTTTCATAGATTACCCTGTCTATGAGTAACACAAGGAAATGAAAAGTAATATAGTATAGATAGAAAAATGAGAAGAGAGACAATCAAAATGTGATTCACCAAAAGCTAGGTTATGTCCATAGGAGAAGGAGAAATTCACTACTAAACATACTTACAATAGTCGATACAAAAAAAACACCACTTTTTTCATTAATCCAAACACTTCCCAATGTCTTAGTCACATTCAGAGTGAATTTCCAATAAAATGCTATGAGAAATCATTGAAAAATCACTAGAAAGACCCACACACAAGAGCTAATAAAATATCTCTTTCTTCTTCTAACTCTATTTCTCTTCCCTCTATTCTATTCTATATTTCTTTCTAGCTCACCTTATGACACCTTATTCATTACAAGGGTATTTATAGGTCCCTTTAGCATTTGAATCCTACCCTAACTATGATTTTGAATACAAACATAGTAGTGATCTAAATTGGACACTAATCCCAAATTTGAATTTCTAATTCAACCCAAAGTCAATGACCAAATTTGGATTTTAGGCAACTTGTTCTTGTTTTGCTAATTGCCTTAAGGGCAATCACTAGAGTTAATTTATCATTAGTTTTGCTTGGAAGGTGAAACATATTTTGGTGAGTCTCAACTTATTTCAACTTCTCCATTGAAACCTAGCCTTTACCTACTAGTCTCCAATAGGTTGCAAAATTTGTTAGGGATTTTACATGATGTGTTCTTGTTTTGGTGATTTCCTTAAGGGCAGTCATTAGAGTTGATTTGTTGTTCTATTTGCATGGCATGTGATTAGAGATGGTAGTGGAGGTGGCATGTGATTTATAACAAACACAGGGACATGTATATTCTTTGATGACTTCTTTATTCCCTATGAATGGGAAATTAAAGATGCAACACATACCACCTTGAGCAACTAGTCATTAGTTCCCTACCCATGTGTAATTAATGCTCACCACTATTCTATAAGGATTGATCAAGGAAGTTATGGCTTGAAGACAAGTATTTTTTTATTTATATTTGTTCTTCCTGATTTTGTGAGAATATAACTATTATATTTATGACTTTCAAGTGAACTTCATTGAAAAAATAAATGACCTTGTATAGACCTTTTTTAGACCTCTCATGTAAGAGACTAGTGTGAAGACTAGACACACCATCAATATTTATTTATGTAATACACACATACACACACACACACACACGCACGCACACACACAAGAGCATAGGGAACCTAATTGGGAAATCTATTAGTTGAAAAGGCTTTCTGAAAATTTTCCTAAATATCTAACAACCTAAGCCCCTCCTTACTTCTCCTATTTCTCTTTCCTTCCTTTTGGTGAACAAGAATAGGAGCAGGAGCAAATCTGACTCTTCTCCTCCTTCTTCTTCTCTTTTTCTGAAGCCCTCTCCTTTTTTAATTTTGTTGCCCCAAGCTTGAAGACTTTTCTTTCACTTTCCTTTTTCATTTGGGTGATTGGGAGCAGGAGCAGGAACAAGATTAGAAGAAAGAATAGGAGAAAGAGTAGGAGAGGATTAAGAATTGATACTCTCTGTTGTTGGATTTTCTTGCTAAAACTATAAGGTTTAAGGTGATCCCTTTTCTGCCTTCTTTATTCCATCTTTCTTAATGTTTTCTCAAATGAAGCTTAGGGAATATTCAGTTCTGATCAAGTTTAGTTTGAATTAGTTTGGAGCTTAGAAATTTTCTGATCTAGTTCAGTTTAAACATGTTTTTATAAATGTTCAGGTTTTAACTATAGTTTTGTAAATTATTTTTTAGGCTTAAAGAATGTTTAGGTTTTAGTTTTGAAGTTTAGTAGTGTTCAAAAAATTTTATTCTATGTGGTGCTATATTCATTTTTGGGTTCCTGATCAAGCTTATCATTGCTACTTGGAATTTGTTTTGGCTTCTAAATAGGTTTTAGCTTTACCACTTGGAATCTAAATTGGATTCAATGTCAAGTTTATATATGAATGCTAGTAGACTAGTATGTTTGATTCTAGGATGTTCTAGCAATTTGTATTTCATTTAATTTAGTCTCCTCTTTTGAGCCACAATGCAATTTCGTGTTGTGGCTTTAAGCCAAATCCTTCAAGGCTAATATTTTAGGTTAAAAGCTTATAGTGTTGAAAGGAGGTTTGAATTATGAAATTAATTATTATATATTGTAGATCTCAACAAGTGGGCTAAGACAAGTCTCTTCAGCTTGATGTGATTTTTGTGTTAGGTAAGCAAATGAATGACTCCCTATAATGTTAAGAAGCAAAAATTCTTTTTCCTTTTGATGAATACAATATTTTCTGGTACCATGTTTGTTTAAAATAATTTCTCAATTGTTTTAGATAAGATGTGACTATTGTCATGAGCTTATGATCTATGAGTAAATGCATGGCTTGAAAAAAAAAATAATAATGCATGTGAATTTAAAAACAATGATGAATTCTAATATGTTATAATATACACATTTGCATATATTTATATTTTATTTGGAATGCCATATTTGTATTCTTGTTGAGGATTTTAATGCTTACAAAGGCATTGTGAGCTCTGAATTTATCAATTTTGACTATGTTGCCTCCCTAGTGATTCATGTTGTGGCCCTATCATTGGATTAAACTATGGTCTTATCGACATGTATGTGCTATTGTTAGAAATCTATTTCACTATCAACTACAAGAATTAGAGTGGCGGGGTGTTCCCCTAGAGTAACCTTAGTGATTCGACCATTGGTTTTTAGTGTGCCCATTTGCTTCTGGTATGGGCAATGATCTATGTATGTGTCCCATTTTATACAGTAGGCACCAATTATAATGTTCTGATCTATGTTGCAATGCTGAGAATAGTGTTAGTTTTTGATGATACACCGAGCGAAAACTAACTGAGCAGAAAGTAAATGGGGATCCAATGTGAGGACTAATCCTTAGGTTGAGGTAATCAAGGTATAGACCATCAAGCTATCATCTAAGACAATACCCTGCAAGGACATACTCCAAGGCATATAAAGAAATATAATGGGCCCAACCCATATCTGAGTATGGCTAGGTATTCAAGAAAACTAGGGAACACAAATCCCGAGAAGATCCTTAATACTAAATTCAGGAGTGATAGTAACTAAAAAAGAAGAGTCTAGCATAACCAAGGTTCAAATCACCGAGTTTCGGATTCATAGGAGGACTTTCTCAACCTATAAATCACTAGGAACCCATAAAGTAAGGGACCAACTCTGACTCCCTCTCGAGTACTCTCTCTTTCTCTGTCCCTTTGAGAACAAAAATTGTTGAGACACTCTCTGACTTGAGCGTCAGAGTGACCATCACCGGAGAAGCTCTCATGGTCCTTCTCATGGTTCTTTCTCCCTTTTGTAGATCAACCAAAGAGCAGCCCAGCTGATCTGATCTTGAGGAGCCTCCCAAACTAGAATCGGTATTGAACTAGACTCCATCAATAATTAGTGCTTTCATTGGGATCTACTCTATCTCCCTTCTTTGTTAATCTCAGGGATCTTCAGCAACCATCTGATAATGCCTCCTAGAGCACCTAGGCCTTTGTTGTCTAGGAAGTTGCTTGGGAGGCAACCAGCCCCTATGCTAGCAGAGTCACACAACTTATTTGACAAGCTAGGCATACTAGTGCAGCAAGCCAACTTTGTGACTTGGAATTAACTACAGCTCCAAGGAACCCTTTAACAAATGGTCCCAAAGGCTCCAGTAGTTCCCTCCAATCTGGTGGGACAACATAAGTTTCAAACCCTAACCGCTACCATTCAACAAATGATGTAGTTGCTCGAGGCCTAGGTGTAAGCTATGCAAAACTTTTAAGTCTTGAGGCTCATAATGTCCAACAACAGGTCCTAATTCAGGCTTCGGTGCTAGCCCAAGGCACAACATTAAACCATCACCATGAAACATAGTTGCACCATGGCCCCCAGTTAGAACACCATTAATAAATCCATGATAACCCCTCAATAGGAATTTTGCTTTGGTAGCAAGCTTTGAGAGATTATGATGAATATGACCCAACCTATGATTTGGCTAACATGGCCACATACCATACACACATTAGCCAAGTGCCAAGTAGGGAAGTATCGAGATTCCCAAGGGAGTCCATGCTGCATCTTGTTCAGGGAAGGTCATGGGCACCATGCCACTCTCATCAACTAAGATACAATACTCTTTTAATCCCTAAAATAATATACTCCCCAATGTGGTTAAAGTTTTGCTAGTCTCTCTATGAGGTGTATGATGGTTCAAAGGACTCAGTCGATCATATCAGTACCTTCAAAAATGTCATAATTTTGCAAGGAGCATGGGACTTTACCATGTATAAAGCATTCCTAATGATGTTACAAGCCCCAACTAGAGTGTAGTACTTTAGACTCCTAAGGTACATGATTACTTATTTTGATGACTTGATAGGACAAGTTCATTGAATAGTTCATCTTGTTGGTCCCTTAGCAAAAAAACCCCTCTACATTCCTCATACTAAAGCAGAAAGAGGGTGGAAGTCTAAGAAAATATCTGGCCTGATTTAACAAAACCCGACTAGAAGTTACTAAGTTGTATAGTTCTAATGTCCTCGACTCTACAATCAACAGAATCTGGCAATCTCGAGTGGCCTATGAGATGGCTTGTCAGCCCCCACATAGCCTAGCAAAGTTCATCCAACTAGCCTATGAGCACATTGATCCTAAAGAAGTGATCCTGGGGAAGAAAGAATCTAAACATGGTAGTGAAAAGAAAGAATCTCAAGAGAATAAGCCCCCAAGCCAAAGAGGCAAAAAATCAAATGGAGAGAGCGAAGGCCTAAATTTCAAGCTTATACCTCATTGAACAATTCAAGATCCAAAGTCTTCACATAGCTTGAGCATCCGGAGTTCTTGTAGAGGCACCAATCCATCCACACTACTAAGGAAAACCTCAACAAATCAAGGTATTATCATTTTCACTATGATTATGGCCATGATACAGAAGATGTAGGCACCTGATGAAATTGTGAGTTTTATTAAAGAAGGCCACCTCAGGTAGTTTGTCTGTCAAGGTGAACGTGCTAAGGAAACTCATGTATGAGAGAATCGCCACAATACTTCCTCTTGAAGGGACCCTACTCCCGAGTTGCAAAACCCTCATGTCCAAGGCAACCTTAATATGATCTTAACAAGTCCATTGACTCAAAGCTAGGCCTTGACACCAGTTGGCAAATGCCAAATTCCCACTGAGGAATAGGAGGGCCTGAAGGAGGAGATGAAGAATTGTCTTGAAAGAGCCAAAAGAGCTTGGGTTAAGAAACTACCACATGTGTTTTGTGGTCTTACCGAACCACACCTCAAATGATGACCAAGGAGTCACCTTTCATGCTTGCTTATGAGGTCAAAGCTATTATTCTGATGGAAATTAGTCTTACTTCACCTTAAATTAGGGCTTATGACTTTGAAATGAATGAGACAAATGTTTGAGCTGAGGAGGACCTCATCCTAGAGGTTCAGGAGAAGGCTTGTGCCAAGATTGTTGAGTACTACTGGTGAGTGATCCAATACTATAATGCACAAGTGCGTGGTTGAGGATTGTGACTAGATGACTAGATACTTCGACCAGCTGACCTTATTGATAAAGTTTTAGAAAAACTATCTCTGAATTAGATGGGCTCTTTCAAAATATCTAAGGTCATAGGGCAAGGGACATTTAAGATCAAGCACCCAAACAGTAAGTAACTCCCAGGACATGGCATGTAGATAACTTCAGAAGATTTTATCTTTAGAATAAATTATGTCTCCATTACCTCTTTAGATATTGGTGAGTCCTATCTCAATAGACCACCATAAGACCTCGTCAATAAGCCAAGCATAAGACATTAGTTCTACTCATGGCATAAGACCTCAGTAATGAATTAGGCACAAGAATTTGGTATCACCCAAGGCATAAGACCTCGGCAATAAGCCAGGCATAGGATCTCTATCCTACTTATGGCATAAGATCTCGGCAATAAGTTAGGCATAAGACTTTGTTTGGTCTGAGGCATAAGACCTCAACAATAATCCAAGCATAAGGCCTCAGTTCTAAATCTAGCATAAGACCTCAGTTCTACACCAAGAATAAGACCTCAGTTCTAATTCAGATTCAAGTATGTTCATCAAGAAGCAAGAAAGAATGCACATTCTTGTGCTCTTGTATGTTGATGATATGATCATCACAGATAATGATGATGAAGAAATTACAAAACTTCGAGCCCAACTCTCCATTCGATTCAAGATGAAGGACTTGGGTCAATTAAATCACTTCATTGGTTTGGAATTGGAGAATGTAAAGGATGGAATTCTAGTATCCCAAAGAGACCATGCATAGAAGATTGTTGAACAATTTTGTAAGAGGCAAGGTAAGCAGTGTTCCACTCTACTTGATGTAAATGTCAAATTAAAAATGGAGGAAGGTAACCTTCTCCTTGATCCTTGACCTTATCGTGCTCTTGTCGGTAGTCTTATCTACTTAACTATCACAAGGCCTGATATTTCTTTTCCTGTTGAGCTTATTATCCATTTTATGCAAGCACCACAGAAGCCGCATCATGATGCAACAAAGAGAATCTTGAAGTATGTCAACTATACACATGATTTTGGCTTTTTATACACAAAAAATATCCCATTTATTTTGCCTGGTTATATGGATTCCAATTTGGGTGGAGAATTGGATGGTCAATGCTCTATATCAAGCTATGTCTTTATGTGTGGTTCAGCATGTGTTTCTTTGTTTAGCAAGAAACAAGATTCTATTTCTCTTTCGACAACAAAAGTATAGTACAAGGCTTCTTCTTTGGCAGCTCAAGAGTGTGTTTGGTTGAGCAAATTGTAGAATATGTTGATTCACCTATTCACAAACATACTATCATTCATGATAACAATCAAAGTGCCCTCAAGAAAGCAACAAATCTGGTCTATCATGGCAGAACAAAATATATTAAAATTGTGCAAATTTTGTTTATGAAAAGGAGCTTGAATGAACCATTGATGTCTTGGAGATTCAAAGCAAGGTTAGCGTCACTGATATCTTCACCAAATCACTCTCTAATGACCCATTGGAGTATTTTTGGGCTAAGCTTGGATTAGTTTCCAAAAGTTCACCTTAAGGGGGAGTGTCAAATAATTAATGTGAACTTTGTGAAATTATTTGTATTAATTCTAGTTAGATTTTCCAGAATAGGTTTATTCCATAAGTTATTGTGAGAAATAACTTCCCTTACATTTCTCAAACTTCTCATAACTTCATCTAACAATCTACTATAAATATCAATATTGTTGTCATAGCAGACATCCCAATTATGTATTCACATATGTTTTATCATTATCAATAATAAAATAAGTTTAGTATTGCTCTCAATTTTGTTCTTCTTATTATATGGTTATGTGATTCTTGGGCTAGTGCCAACAACTATAACACTATCTTGAGGAATCAAATTTAATTTTCCTTTATAGGATCCTCAACTCCCATCTCCCTCTAAATAATCTCCTCATATTCCCGCTTGAGGTGGTGAATCCTTAAGTCATCATAGAGTTCCACTCAAAGATCATCAGGCTCTAATTCAAGGTCACAGTGAGTTTGCTTTACCATGTCCCTATGGCAGAGATAGCCCCCAGAGAAGAAGTTGGCTGAGAGGAGGCCCCATTCTGGAAGATACTCATCACTAGCCTTGAAATTGACGATGGTTTGCATCTTGATCAACTTCAAAGTCTTTTTGTATTCCTAGCTCCAGTGGGAAGGTAGCCACCACCTCATCTTTAGACTGGACCAACATGGCCTTTTGCCTACCCTTTGGTTCATTCAGCCTCATCAAGGCTGAATCTTGTTCTGCTTGGAAGAGGGTTCTCTCCTACTCTACCTTCATCTTCATCTTCCAAACCTCAAGCTAGAGTGACTCAAGTTGAGAATGGAGAAGATTCACATCCTCCTTAGCATTACTAGCTTTATTCTTCTCAAAAGCCATTCTTCTAAGCTTCATAATAATGCCAACTTGCATAATGAAAATTGTAGTGCCTACAACCAAGCCAAAGGTTCAGTGAAATGTGAAAAAAGAAGCAATGTTGATGGAAGATGTTTAAATGACTTACGTCAGCATAAGTTTGGGTTCCCTTCATGAAGAACCAATCTACAAGGAGCTACTCAATGTAGGGGTTCGCACTATCCCCAAAATCCCTGAGGAAGTACTCCTTGGTATTGCTCTCCAAGCTTGAGGAGCTTCAGTGGTTGGAGGTGGACTTTGATTGCACTTTGCACTGAGGAGGAGATGCTGGTGTAATAGTCACAACCACCTTCTTCCTGCAAATTTAATGTGATAGAGGGACTCAAAAGGGTGAGGTATTGCCTACCCCTTTCTTGTCTACTCTCAATCCATAGATGGACTTCCTCCCTCCTCTTCCCTCCTCTTCCCCCCGCCTTGGACGGACGGACTCCTAAGGAGGAGCATTTCCTTCTTCTTTGGAAGACCTCTTCCAAGATGAGAGGACAAGGGACACCCAAGGAGAACTAACTACTACCTATAAAACTCATTCATGAACAAGATTAGGGTCACTCCTACACAAAATTGAACCAACAGTTAGATTGAGGAGAAAGAAATTGAAGAATCAAGAGCACAAAATTATAAAGTGCATATCGACTTCCTAAGCCATAGATAAGTCATGCACCAGTAGACGAGCCTCATCAGATCATGTGGGGGTGGACCAAACATTATAAACCTCATCTACCTAAGAGATTAAGAGCTGGTGAACTTCAAGATAGATATCTGGGTTGGTTTAATGGAAGGAAGGACTACCCCACCCACAAGAAAGACCTTGAGCTACCTTGGTAAAAATTCTAAGGGGATGGTCTTTTTAGAAGTAGATGGAGCTAGGGTTTGTGGCAAATAACTTGCACCATTTCTTGGGAGCAAAATGCCTCCTACCCCCAAAATTCAAACCCCAATAACTCTTGAAGGCATCCCTAAACATTTCTATAGTCATGGCAAAACCTTTGGAATGGGCTAGGGTTTGGTAGATGGTGATAAACTTCATGGCATTAGGCACTATTTGATCGAGGGTGAGGTTCAAGTCTCCTAGGATATCTTAGGTCAAGCTATCGATGGGATGTCTAAACCAACTCTCAAACATCTCCCAGATGGAACTAAACTTGAACCCAAACTCCTCTCTCAATTTCTTGCTCTCCTCGTTAGACCCCCATGTGTTCAACTTAGTCCCATCCAAAAAGTTGACACTTTGATAAAGTCCTCAAGGTTTTACTACTAGAGAGTGAATTTAGAAATCTAGACTCTCACCTCCAAGACACCTAATGAAGAACAAAGTTAGGTCCCACTATCCAAGGCCAAACAAGATCTCCCAATCCAAAATAAAAGTCATAATGGCTGACAAGGATAAAAATTAACACTCTAGGGCAATTCGTAGTTGGGACTTGGAGCTGCTAGTATGGGAATAGGAGGTAGCTAGGTACCAATCCCAGTGGAAGATGATGGGGGAGCTAGAGGAGTAGGTCCCTTGGAGGTCACAATAGTGATGGAGGGTGCAGAGCTCGACCCACCAATGATAGGAACTTGGTGTCATCGGCCTTGAAATAATCAGAGCCACAACTGTCTTGGAGGATGGAGCTATGGTTAAGGGACCAATGGAGTGGCAGGCTCCTGACTTCTTTATGGATGAGGAAGGAGTAAAAAAGGATGCCACTTCAAAAAACACTTATCAAATGTAGAAGGAAAGAAAATAGGAGTGGAAAAAGTTATAAGACACAAACACTATCAAAAATGGATGAAAAGGAACGAAGGATCCCTTACGTAGCCTTTCCCAAATCATCATATCATTGCCATGTGAAACGAGGATGCCTAAAAGGTGGGAGCCAGAGTTTGCTTCACAAATCATGAGGGACACTTGTTCACGTTAGGGGCCATCTAGATATTTGAAGGGATGCCACTGAATTGCCACCTTGGAATAAGGTGAACTCTAATAATTCTAAATAATTTGACAAGATGGTGGCTCACCTCCCAAGAGTCATGTCCGCTAGCAGCTCACACCTAGCATGAAGCAATAAATTGATGGGTCACCTCACTATTTGATTTTGGGTTTAACAAGAATCAAAGTTGGACTTTGAGCCTAATTCTTGATAGAATTTAATGGGCTGGACCCAATGTGAAATAAACATGAGCTAAAACTTCAAGCCCAACTACTAAATTAGGCCACATTAATTGATAGCTTGGTGAACTGGTCAATTGATTCTCATGAATCAAATTTGGAAATACTCTACTAGTGGATTGGTTCTTCAACTAATTGACTAGATTTGATAAGCTGGGACCAATGCCACCCCTATTGGTTGACTGATTCCTCAACTAAATCATCTCTAAATACAACAACAATCAATAGAATTTTTTATTACAAGGATTTCAATATTAAAATCTATCAATTAGGGATCCAAATTTGATATCTAATTACCAAAAAGGGGAAATATAATCAAATCAAATAATACATTTGAATCAATCAATAATTCAATTTTTGGATCTTGTCAACCATATAAAAATAGAGCAAGGGCATGAATTAAAAAAAATGAAAGCCAAACAACAAAAAGGAGCACAAATTATTGGCACAAACTTAGAGATAAAGGAGACCAAGGAGACATCATCTAGGTGGGACCAATAAAGCACCAAGGAGGAGAAGTAGAAACCCATCTCTTGTTTGTGTCTTCCACTGTCACTCTTCTCTTATCTTGTCCCCTGCGAAGTCCCTACTATCCCCAAGCTCTCACTGCTCCCCTACTCCATCACTACTATAGTCACCCATGGCCCCATCTCCTCCCATGCACTAGTGAATTGCCATTCTCTATAGGCTCCATGAATAATGTGGCCACCCATAGCCTCATCCCTACTATGGCATCACCCTTCACATTGCATTGAATTACAACCTCATCATCAACTTGAGATGCTTGAGTCTTAAGGCCTGGCATGGATATTTTTGAAGAAGAAAAATCGAGAAGATGAAGAAGAAGGGAGAAATGAGAGATGTGAAATAAGAAATAAAAAAAGAGAAATGACATCCCATGTGGGAAACCAAAAAAAATGAAGACAAAAAGGAAAAGAGGTGAAGAAAAAATAAGAGAAAGAAAGTTCTTCATTGAATGTGCTCTCATCAACTAACCTAGGGTATGCCTGTTCGCTCACTCAAAAATCAAATTGGTCTAGGGCTAGCCTGTGGACTCATCCAAAAATCATTTTTGACTTAGGACCATCTTGTGAGTTCGGTTGAAAGTCAATTAGTGTAGAACCAGCCTGCAGGCTCACCCAAAAGTCAACTAACCTAAGGCCAGCCTGCAGGCTTGCTCAAATATCAATTAGTCTAGAGCCAACCTATGGGTTCATTTGAAAACTATTTTTTACCTAGAGCCAATTCGTGCACTCGCATGAAAGTCACTTTAGCTAAGGGCTAGCCAATGAGCTCGTCCAAACACCAATTAAGACTCAATACCAGTCTATGGGCTCACCTGAAAGTTAAAGATAACTCAATGTCAGACTATGGGCTCACCTAATGTCATTGTGATAGCCTGAGGGCTCTTAAAACAAAATAAAATTGATAAACACAAATTAATTAAATGACTTAATCATATTGGACTCAAGGCAATTCAGTTGAAATGAATAAGCACTAAATGAACCTAAATGGACTCAAGACAAATAGACTAAAATTAGCCCAGATAAGCACAAAAGGATCTACCTATTGACTTGTACCATTAACTGGTCAACTGATTTAACAAACTAAGAGTTGCTAGTACTCGGTTGGTCGAGTCGACTGGTACCCTAACAAATTGACCGATTTTGTTGAATGTGGAAAGACACCCAATTGGTTGTCTATTTCAATCAGAAAACTAATTGTTTGGATTCAAATTCAACCTTAATCGGGCTAAGCTTTGATCGGCCCAAATGTAGATCAATTCATATTTAAATCAAGTCAATCTAAAATCACAACAGGTTAAAATAGAAGTCCAATTGAGTCAAACAACACTCAAACTAAATCATAAAAAGTTTGAATAAAACTCTAAATTGTGTCAAACAATAAACAAGTTTGAATATAATTATGAAATTAAGTCAAATAACATTAGAACTAAATGACAACAAGTTTGAATAAACTCTGATTAAGTAAAACAACATTCAAACTAAATCACAACAAGTCTAAATAAAACCCTAAAGTGAGTCAAAAACCATTTAAATTAGAACAAGGCAAGTTATAATTGAACTATAATTAAGTCAAGCCACATTCAAATCAAATCAAAATAAATTTGAATAAAATTCAAAGCAAACCCAAATTGGGTCAAGCTAAGTTTGAACCAAGTTCCAACAAGGTCAAGCCAAGTTTGACCTAAACCCTAGTTAGGTCAAATTGAACTCAAATTCGGATTGAAACCAAGTTCAAATCAAACCCTTATTGAGTAAAACCAAGTTCAAACCAAACCCAAATAGGGTAAAGCCGAATTTAAACTTGAACCATAATAGGTCAAACTTGGACTAGAATAAGTCAAACCTGAATTGAAGCCAAGTTGAATCAAACGAACTTGAACTTGAACCCAAGTCCATTAAGGTTCAAACCCAAATCTATTAACAAGTTGAGCAAGGATTCATCAAGAACCCATCAAAGGTTGGATCCATCATTCATTAAAATTTCATCAAGTGATAATTAAGGGTTGGATCCGACATGCATTAAGGATCCATCAAGGACCCAATTAGAGTTGGACTCAAGATCCATTATGGATTCCCAATCAGGGCAGGATCTAAGATTAAATAAGGTTAGTCGACAACAAGTTCAAAGTCATTGATGACACCTCAAATTTAATCCACAATGAAAGAAAGACCATTAATTATTTAATCAAAGATGATTAACATAAGCCAAGGCTACTAACCATTCCTTCCAAATCAAAGGCTGGCTTGAACTCACTTAATCAAATAGCTTGATGCCTTGTTCTAATGAAGCTAGCCAAACTAAATAGTCTTTGGTGACATTCCCTTCAAAGCCAATCAACCCCAAAAGCCATTCATGGTACTCACCTTAAAGCTTGTCAACCTTATAAGTTGTTGATGATGCTCCCTTTCAAAGCTATCCAAACCCAAAAGCCATTGGTGATGCTCCTTTGAAAGCTAGTCAACCCTACAAGCCATTGATGATGCTCCCTTCGAAGCTAGACAAACCCAAACGCCATTGGTGATGCTTCTTCAAAGCTAGTTTACCCAAAAAGCCATTTAGAATGCTCCCTTCAAAGCCATTCAACCCCAAAAGTGATTGATGATGCTCCCTTTAAAACCAATCAACCCCAAAAGCTATTGATGATGCTCACTTCAAAGCTAGCCAAACTTAAAAATGGTTGGTGATTCTCCCTTGAAAGTCAGTCAGCCATAAAAGCCATTGCTTATGCTCCCTTCAAAGCTAGCCAAAACCAAAAGCCATTGGTGGTGCTCCCTTTAAAGCCAGTCAACCTCAAAAATCATTGATAAACAATACAAGCCAAGGCAGTTGGTCACATCCATCAGCATGTTGTCAACATCCACCCATGATAAACTTAAGATCCATAGAGGCAATTGCATAGAAGAGTGGTAGCAGAGAGAATCAAGCTTCTTCCCCATTTTTCTCCTTATTTCTTTCATAATTTCCATGATTATTTTTTTGAATTTATTGTAAAGTGAGAGTACACCTTTTTTAAGATGTGTACCCTTTTTTTTAAATCAATCAAATTATGCTTTGTTCTTTTGATTTTTGTCTCTAATTTATTATCTAGATTTCTCGCTTTAAGAGGTTGATAATTGTCATGGTAATTAACAATAGGGTTGGAAGTCATGTTCCCACAACACCGGATTGTGCACTCAAACCACTACAAAATCTGATTTGTTGTTTTGGAATTGCTCTCTGGGGGCTCCGCCATCCCAGGCTATTGATTTCGTTCCCACAAATTTTGGCATGCTTGGTGGGATATGACTTCTCCTCCAAGCATAAAAATCTAGCTAATATGATAAAGATATTACCAAAATAGAATACAATTGAAGACTGATCAATTGTATTTTCTTCCATAAAAGAAAGCATCAAATGGCATCAACAAAAGACATCCCCACCCTAACATACACCATTATCTTGGGAGAAGGATAGGTTGTGCATTTGCCTTAGAAGATGATCCTCATAGGAACAGCTAGAGCTCAAATCGAGTTTAGAACCATCACTAAGATCATTGAGTTCAAAGGGGCACCTGCTATTTCACCAACTAGTGTTATAGGCATACAAGATAAATTCATTTCTTGCCTTCTATTAAATAGAAAGAAACCCAATGTCTTCATTCCCAATGAGAAGAGTCAATTTGATGAAGAGCCAGAAACTATCCCTCAATCAATAAGGGTATCTATCTTTAAGAGGTTAGGCACAAAGCAAAGGTCAGTCTTTGATTCTCTTTCCCCCACTCCCAATGAGGAGTAGTCAAAAGAAAGTCCAAACATATGCATGGAAGAAAAAGAACCTATCCTTACTATTACAAGCAAGGCAAAGGCTGCAAGAATTTTCAATCAACTTGGGAAGTCTACCCCTTCGGTAAGATCGGTCATCACCATTCTCATCTCTAATTCCTTGACCACATTGAATTGCTTAGAGAAGGGTAAAAGTAAGTCGAAGGAGGCACAATATTACCTCAAGACTATAGCTAAGGGATGAATAACCAAACAAAATAATAAGAGTCATTATAAGATTGCAACCCAACATGATACCCCAAATAGGGAAACCATCAAGACTGTTGAGTCATTTCTCATCATGATTCTAGACGGGAATATGAACCCATGCCCCAACCAACCAAAATTCTAAAGAAGGTTGCAAGAACAAGGCTTACATATAAGGAGGTTCAAGAAGAAAGGGTGGTTCCAAGTTAATCCTTGCTACCACATAAAGGAAAGGTATAACTACTCATTCCATAAGTAAACTCCTGAGTGAGGAAACCTGCCTGATGGGAGAAGCTAGCACCATTCCAAAACACACCAAACCTAGACTTGACTCTCAAGACATGGAACGTCATGTCCTAATAGAAACTTTGGTCATTACTGAAAGCCCTAGTGAGGAAAATAACCATCAAACCACTATGAGAGTAGTTGAGAAAACAAGGAAAAGAAAAAGATAAAACTCGAAAGAAGTTTATGGAGTTGATAGAGATGAGGATGCAAATGAAATAAAAGCTCGATAAGTTTGAATGATCTCAATAGACATTTCAAGCTACAGAGGTGGTAGAAGACACACCTCCCATACATGAAATCTATGAAAATGTAGGCCCTTTACAAGAACCTTCTCCACCAATGAGGAATACCTAATCCCCAATCTCAAGAATTCCTAATAACATGGAACTACCAACATACATACAACAACAAGTACAATAACTAGTGACTATCAATTGAGACAAGAAAGTGACACAAGTAATGATAAATAATATAGACAAATCATACAATAGTCATCACGAATGAGTGTCATATCCCAGGGCTACATAGTAACTTGCTTCAAATAATTTAATGGCATTGGTAACCCTAAAAAATATATAGCTCATTTTGTGACTCTATATGGGGATTCAAGCAATAACCTCTCAACTAATTTTCAACTAATTTTCAGCAAGCTTAATAGGGTAACATTTTAGTAATATACCAGTTTACAACTAGAATCCATACAAACTTTATTACAAATGAAAGAGACTTTTCGAATTAGATTTGGAGGAGTCAGTAACAAGGTGACCATTACAGACCTTATCTCAACACTAAAGCGCAATAATGAATCGGTGTTGGATTACAACACATGATGGAGAAACCTCAGCATCATGTGTGAATAATCCATATGCCAGTATGAGGCTGTAAATATAGTCCTTAGTAATATAATGAAGAATTAGATGGCACCCTACTTGAGAGCTTCTTCTATTCACACTTTTCAAGATCTAATTATATAGGTCAAGAAGTTGGAGAGGATTAGCCTACGAGCCTTAGCTAGCTCACAAAATTTTGGACTATGGAAAGATAAGGCAAAGTGCAAGGAGCCCTCTAAAATGTGAGGGTAGCATTCATAGCAAATAAACAGAAAAAATCTAGAAACCCTACCACGAATGGAGGTAATTATTAGAAACTACCAACTCTTGTAGTAGAAGGGAAGTACATCCATCCAATACTTTGTGGAATATTGGTATAGGAAGAAATACTCCTTTAAATAAGGGAGAGTGAGCAAAATCCTCCAAAATGCTCTGAAATTAAGCCTCCAATTGCTAGAATGCAAAAAGCCAAGCAAGGCTAACAAAAAAGATCACTCAAATTATTATTCTTACCGTAGAGTTTTGGGTCATACCATTGAAAAGTGCTTTGTGTTTAAGGTCTAGATCGAAAAGCAATATTGAGATGGCAAATTAACTCTCTCAAAGTTAACCTTATTTGAAACACTAACTGAACACATCAATCACATCACTATGTTTGAAACACATGTGCCACTTGTTGGAGTCTTTTTCAGGGAAGAAGCACAGTGTACACTTAAACAAGAGCACATGTAGGAGATCTATATCTCTAAAAGGCTGAAGAAACTGATAAAGAAGATAGCTAAAAATTCTAAAAAGCTTAGAATGGTGATAAGGAAAGCTTTATTGAAATAAGCTATGCCACTTGCTCAAAACATCAAAAACAAAAAGAGCAAAAATAAGAAGAAGAAACCAGCTCAACTAGATGAATACATGGTTAAGAAATAAGTCATCAAAGAATACATTTATGCCCTGGAAGAGTATGTCCAAGGAGAAAGAAATCATGTACCTCACGAATAATTCCTTCCCCACAAACTCAGAGCTTTGCTTGAAGACCCAAACACTAGAAATGTAGAAGATAAACTTCCAACGATAATATGCACTTCCATTTTTTACTGTTGGCGGTTTATAATCAAGCCAATCATCAAAGTCATCTCATCACTTGAATAATAATGAAATTCAAGTAACAAGGCAGGAAGTGAAAGCAAATTATGCACTTAAGAAGCGGGGGTGGGAGTGTGAATTAGGTGTTAGAGACAACAATGGCACTTTCTAAAGTTTTTGAGTGAGATAATGATCAATCTAATAGCAAAGGTGATTTTAAGCCAAACATAATCAATTGCAAGTATAGGTAATATAAAGCAATGTAAGACAAGGTAAGAATGCACTTGATATAAAGTGGTTCAGAGGCCAACCACTCCTACTCCACTACCCTTGCCTCACTCTTAAGGACTTAACCCTTCACTACTATGTCATTTAGATGGTGAAGCCAACCACATATACTAGCCTTTGCTCCAATTCGCAAGGCTAACTCCAAACTAGAGTGTTACTCTCTCAACACGTCCAAATAGCCTTGGGGTGCTTACAATTGATTTAGAAAGAATATGAGCACTCTAATGCCTCACTTCAAGGTCAATCAATGTGAGAACAAAGGTTTTGAAGATTTGAAAATTGAAGTGCAAGGTTTAGAGCTCTTGGAGGCTAGAGGGCTCTTAGAAACTTGTTATCTCAAAGAAGGTTAGCTCAAGAATGTGCAAATGTTATGAAAGAACAAATTTCAAGCCCTTAAATACCAATTGGAGAGAACACTAGCCATTGGGCTATGTCTGCTATGTTTGGGCATCCAAACTGTACTAGTTTGGACATCTGAAGTCTCCAATGATCAAATTCTTACTAACTATTAAAGCTGATGTCACAGCTTCAGGCATCTGATCACATGGTTTGGATGTCCAAACTATATAGTTTCACACATCCGATGAAGTCATAGGGAGACTGAACCCTGAGCATGAAATTTCTTAGAAGTTTCAACTTCCAAACTTTAGTTACTCGAACCTTGAGTTCAGACATTCAAACTTGTTATTCAGAGAGCTATTCCTGCCATGTTTGAATGCCTAAATCATATGGATAGGGTGTCTAAAGTTTATAGAGAAACTTTTTTTTGTTGTAACTATAGTCTTCATACTTGACACCATCTCAAGCTGACCTTGGACTAAAAATAAGCCAATGAAGGCATTCGAAGGTAGGTTGAGTGTTAGCCAATGCTCCAAGCCATGAATTCAAATAACAAATCTTCGACTCAAATATAATGAAAGGAAAACTAAACCTATTAAGTCTTCTCTTGAGCCTTGTTCTAGCCAATCTTCATTCCTTCAAGATTCGTTCATTGATCTACCATCAGACCTCATCTTTAATGATGTCTACATGTTCATCCATACCTGAGACTACCGAATGGCCTTGATCTTCATTGTGGGTTTGGTTTGATTGGTAGCTATATATATCACAAAAAATGAATCAAATACATAGTTTGTTCATTATCAAAACTATAAAGGGAAACAATCTCCCCCTTTTTGATGATGACAAACCTTTACAAGGTAAAAGACACATAACCTAGTCTTTTTAAAATATCAACATGTGTAAGACCGTAGACTATAATATCATATGTAGGCTCCCCCTTACTAATACATTTATCAACATTTCAAACATCAATAATCAATAATCTCACATCAATAGCAACAATCAATAATCTCGCATGTAGGCTCCCCCTTACTAATACATTTATCAACATTACAAACATCAACAATCAATATTCTCACATCAATAATAATTGTTCCCCCTTACTAATGTAGTCTTTTTCTCCCCCATTTGACATCAACAAAAAGGTTAATGCAAAATCCAAAAGTAGCAACACAAAAGTAGAATGCCATAAGACACAATCCACGACTAGCTACAAAACAAAAGCCCAAAAACTACCATATCTATAAGACCAATAGTAAGAATCAAAATACAAATAAGAGCAAGTAATAAGTACATGTCCCAATAGCAAGAGCCCCATAGCCCAACATGTCCACAGAAAGGCTCATAGCACAAGTATCACACAGACCCACATATGTACAACAAGAGACAAGTGAGATACACAAGGATGAAGACTAAGTGCTCAGTGCTAATCTAGAGCAATAAAAGTGCAAGGTATCCTCAAATTGTCAAGACACACCAAGACTTGCTAGGTGCCAGTGGTGACAAGTCCCTCAAGGCAATCTAGCCACTTAGTGAGCTCCTCCAACTATTGATCAATAGATCAACACAACGGAGCTTTGGCACTGGAAGCTCTAGCCTTAGCAACTACGGCCCAGAATTGCCAACAATAGGTGTGTCCTTGTGAAAGTGGCTTGTAATAGTTGTCTCATTGTGCATCCACATAAAGTGATCATCCTCCTGAGGGCTAAATCCCATACGGCAGAGGGAGGCACAATTAAAAGTTTGGGGAGGGGTATAGTGGTGGAGAGGGCTAGAGGTGGTGGAAATGATCCCAAAGTGACAAAATATGCAAGGGATAAGATGGGCATAGCCAATGATAGAGGTAATGTGAAGGATATACTAACCCATGTGGCATAGGATGAGGTAAGGAAGACTGATCATATGCCCAATTAGAAGGTAGCAGAGTAGAAAAAGATTGAGAAATGAGACCTCATCATGATGGCCACCCTTCAGAAGTAGGGTGTAGGCAAGAAACTAGTGAAGAACATAAGAGCAGAGTGGAAGGAGGTTAGAGGGAAGAGCCTTCATCATCCAGAGGGTTTGTGCACGGTTCTCCTCAAACACCTGTTTAATAGCCTTAGAGAAGATGATAAAAAGATCCTCATTGGACCACTATTGAGCAAAGGTAATGTCTTCTCTCTTAGTGGATAATCCTAGAATAGTAGCTAACAGGTTAGTGTCAAGGGCAATTTTGGTAACCCCATAGTATGTGGTGAGGTACATGCTGTTTAGGTCAAAAGAGACATTATAATAGAAAATTTGCACATCCTTGTCAATATAAGGCTCACAAGTGGACATAAAATTGAACCAACCTTGGGCATGAACGGGGGTGGAGAGGTTGAGGAAGTCTAGGTAGTGGAAGTTAATGAGGCGAGGAGGTATGCCCCTAGCATTAGCAAATTGGGCCTTATATCTATCATAACAACTCAAGGAGTGAAATTGTGAAGAAAATTGAGGTGGCTTACCAGTGGATTGGGCTTCAGACTACTTTCTCTTGGCAACGGGGGTCTTGGTGTGGGGAGACATGGTTAGGCTGGGTTATAAGCGATGGGAGCATGGGAGAATAGTGAAAGGAGTGATGGAGAAGCTAGAGGAAGGGTAGAGAGGAGACAAGGAGGTGCCAGAGGGCTGGAAGGAGAGGAGATTTGGGTTTTGAGGTAGAGAAAAATGAGGAAGAAGGGGTAGTGGCCTAGGATTTCGAGGCACAATTATGCATTTAGACGTCTGAACTGGGAGTTTCAGGCATTTGAAGTTAACAAGCATAGGGCTTGATTGCAATCGGTCATTTGATCCCTTTGTCAGACATCTGAAATGTTCCACTTTGAATGTTCACTTTTTGTTTTGGCAAACTGAAGAAAAGCAAGCTAGGAGGATAACATTGTGCAGGGTTTGGACATTTGAAATATCATAATTCAATCATCTGAACTAGACAAACCGAGCACATTTCTTTGTAGCAGGTAGCTCTCGCAATTGACTAATGGAAGTGCACAACCCTTTTCAAGAAAATTTTAAAACACCAATATTATCTTGAATCAAATAAAACTGAGTGTCTTCTAAGGATTCTACAAAAATGTCTACAAGTTGATAATCGAGCTTGATAAAAAATAAAGAAATATGATTTTTAGAAATATGATCTCCAATACAATGATGATGAATATTGATGTGTTTCGAGCGAGAATGTAGTACTAGATTTTTTGTCAAACCTATGGTACTAGTGTTGTCACAATAAATAGTTATATTAGAAAATTTGCAATCAAAATCTTGGAGTATTTGTTTCATCTAAAGAATTTGAGAATAATAACACCCCGCTACTACATATTCGGTCTCAATAGTAGAAAAAGCCACTAAATTTTATTTCCTAGAGCTCCATGAAACTAGATATTTCCTAAGAAACTAACATGTGCCGCTAGTGCTCTTCTTATCTACACGACAACCGACATAATCTACATCACAAAAACCAATTAAATCAAAATAATAATTTTTAACATACCATAATCCTAAATCTAGTGTGCCTTTAAGATATCTAATGATGCAATTGATGGAAACTAGATGTGATTTCCTAGGAGATACTTGAAATCTAGCACAGAGACAAACACTAACATGATGTCAAGTCTACTAGTAGTAAGATATAACAGACTACCAATTAAACCTTTATATTGCTTTTCATCAACCTCTTTACCCTTTTTATCATTGTCCAACTTGGTTGAAGGACTCATTGGAGTTCCAATTGCCTTGGCTTCATCCATGTTGAACTTCTTGAGTAGTTCCTTGGTGTATTTGGCTTGGTTGATGAAGATCCCTTTCTTCATTTGTTGTCCTTGAAGTCCAAGAAAGAATTTCAATTCTCCCATCATACTCATATCGAACTCCTTTGTCATAATACCTGCAAACATCTCATAAAGGTTCTCATTAGTAGCACCAAATATAATATTATCAACATAAATTTATACAACTAATAGATCATCATGCATTTTCAATAAAAATAATATGGTGCCCACACAACCTTGAGTAAAACCATTTCAAATTAAGAAGGAACTTAGCCTCTTATACCAAGCTCTTGGATCTTGCTTACGACCATATAGTACCTTCTTCAATTTTAAAATACGGTTTGAAAACTACAAGTCCTCAAATCTGGGTGGTTGTTCAATATAAACTTCTTCAAAGAGGAAATCATTTAGGAAAGTCCTCTTAACATCCATTTGAAATAGTTTGAAATTTTTAAAACATGCAAAAGCAAGTAAAATACGAATGGATTCCAAAAGAGCTATGGGTACAAAAGTTTTCTCAAAATCAATCTCCTCAACTTCGTTGAAACTCTTGGCCACTAGTCTAACCTCATTCCAAACCACGACACCATTTTCATCTAACCTATTTCTCAAAACCCATTTTGTACCAATAATTGGGTAATCACTTGGTCTTGGAATAAGTTACGAAACTTGATTTCACCTAAATTGATTTAGTTCTTTTTGCATAGCAAGAATCCAACTTTCATCCTTTTGAGCTTCATTGAGATTTTTGGGTTCAACTTGAGAGAGCAAAGCCATAGTATGAAGATTGTGTTTAATAGCATATCTACTTTTTACCCCTTGATCAACATTACCAATGATTTGATTGTCTGGGTGACCTTTTTGAAACCTCCATGCATTAGATAGCTCACTATCTTCATTTTGCTTTGTGTTGCTTCTCTTTCTTTTTATCTTTCTCATCCCTTAAACTTTGGCTTGACTCACCATCTTCCTTCTCCTTGAGATGCATTTCATCTAATTCCTTGGAGATACCTACATCATCATCGATGGACTTTTTCTCCAAAAGAGGATTAGATTCATCAAATACAACATTAAAAGATTCTTTAACAACCATGGAGGACTTTTTAAATATTCTATAAGCTTTAGAAGCAGTTGAATAGCCAAGAAAAAATCCTTCACAAGTTTTTTGAATCAAATTTAGATAAGTGAACTTTTGTATTTAAGATAAAACATTTGGAACTAAAAATAGGAAAATATGCAATATTAAGCTCTTGTCATTCCACAACTCAAATAGAGTCTTGTCAAGAATTGGTTGAATGGAGACTCGATTCAAGATATAACAAGCTGTGTTAATAGCCTCTGCCCAAAAATATTTGGGTAGAGAGTATTCGTTGAGCATGACTCTTGCCATTTCTTGAAGAGTTCTACTCTTCCATTCTACTACTCTATTTTTTTGTGGAGTTCACAGAGCTGAGAAGTTATGTCCAATGCCATTTTCAATGAAATAATTTTCAAAAAAATGATTTTTAAATTCACCTCCATGGTTACTATAAATTTTTCAAATGTGTTGCCTTTTTCATTTTGAATTTGTTTGCAAAGATTAACAAAGGCATTGAAAGAATCATGTTTATGTGCAAGAAATAAAACTAAAGTAAATCTAGAATAATCATCAATAATTACAAAAGCATATTTCTTACCTCCTAGACTTGTAATTCCAATTGGTCCAACCAATTCTAGATGAAGGAGTTGGAGCGGCCTTGATGTTGTGACAAATATTTTAGATTTGTGGGAGGCTCTGACTTGTTTCCCCATTTAGCATGCACCGCATATTTTATCCTTCGTGAATTTGCCTTTGAGTAGACCCCTCATTAGTTCCTTTTAGTAGATTTTTCCTATAGCATCTATGCTTGCATGTCTAAGACTTCAATGCCAAAGTTGGACATTGTTATCTTGAGCAACAAAACACTTCTCATTTTTCAAGTCATCTTGATCAATTGTGTAAATATTTCCATCTCGATGACCAACAAAGACTACACTATTATCATCATCATGTCTAACTATGCAAACTTTTGATTTAAAAATAACATGAAAACCTTTATTGCATAGTTGACTAATGAAAAGTAAATTATGCTTAAGACTTTCTACCAAAATTACATTTCTAATTAGAGAGGATCCAATAGAAATATTTTCAATACCTATAATTTTACCTCTACCATTATCCCCAAAAGCAATGTGTCCTCCATCCTTTTCTTCTAACTCTACGAACATTGATGGATTTCCTATCATGTGCTTTGAACAACCACTATCTAGAAACCAATTATCCCTTTGATTCTTGGTGTCAAAGCATAGCTAAAAGACAATCAATAACATAGGGATGGAACCCACTCTAAGTATGGGTCCATTATGGTTAAAGTGTAAAGTAATTACAACACATGATAGAAGAAAGATGCAATATATAACAAAGTAGTGAATCCTACTTTTGGATTAGCTAGAAAGATGGTCATGTAAAAATAGCAAGTGTAAACTCTATGGGCCACTTCTAGCTAACTAGTGTTACATAAGTGAAGGATATTTTAGGAACCCAAATAAGTTTGAACTCCTTTGCTTTAGCAAGTATCCCCTTAGGTACCCAAATTTTCTTAAGGGAAGAGTTTCTCTTAATTGGGCAACTTGTGGAGATATGTCCTTTTTGAAAATAATAGGTACATATCAATTTTAAGGTTGGAGAGCTTGTGGCCTTTACAAATGTGGACTTGGTACCTTTTGATTTAGAAGAGCCCAAGTCCGGATTTACTTAACATTTTCCTTTGAATTTTTCAAAATCATATTTAGAGTAGAATTTCCATGGAAGAAGTTTTCAAGAGTCCTTTTCAAATTAATTTTTTCTTTTTGAAGCTTTTCAAAACTCATTTTGTAATCACAAGATGCTATAAAAGTCTTTGAAGCATGATTCTCCTTTTGAAGAGACTTAATTTTCTCTTTGCTATCACATGAGTTAGCAGATAATTTCAATGTTCATAATCACTTTCAAGCAACATGAACTTGTTTTTCAAAGAAGCTTTCTTGTGAAATAATCTCTTATGTCTAGCATATAGATTTTCAAAAGCTTCTTGCAATTCATCAAAGTTTAAATCACATACGTCATTTTTCTCCTCCGAATTATCCCAAGTTGCGACCATTGCCTTCTTCTTCTTTCCTTTGAATTTCTTTGATTGAGGGTTGAGAGGGCAATTAGCTTTCATGTGATCGGGCTTTTTGCACGTGAAGCATGTGGAGTGGGAAGTTAAAGTGGGCAAATGAAAGTAGCAAAGGCACGCTAGGCCATGTAGCGAGGAGCGAGATACCAAACCCAGCTGCAAATCCCCACCTCCTCCTCTTCTTCATTAGTGTGGCTTCTTTCAATTTTTAAGAATCTTCTTGGCATGTGTGTCTTCTTTAGGAATTTCTTGAACTTTCTAGTGATGAGAGCTGATCCTTCATCACTATTTTCTTCTTCATCGCTAGATTCTTTTGCTTTGAGAGTTATTCCTTTCTTCTTCTTGTCTTCATCCTCCTCTTGGCTCCTATATTTCATAGTCATCTTGTGAGTGATGAGAGACCCCAAGAGCTCTTTCAAGAGCAACTTGTTGAGGTCCTTCGCTCTTGAATTGCAGTCACCTTGGGATCGTATGACTTTGGAAGGCACCTTAGGATTTTCCTTACCATTTCATCATTAGTATAAACCTTTCCAAGAAACTTCAAAATATTAATAATGTACATAAAATGAGTGAACATTTCTACTCATTAGATTTCATTCTAAAAATTTCATATTGATTAATCAACAAGTTCACTTTAGAATCCTTGACTTGCCTTATACCCTCATCGGTGACTTCAAGGCAATGTCAAATTTCATGAGCTATCTCATATGTGCTAATTCTATTGAATTCATTAGGATCAAGGGTGCAATAAAGTATGTTCATAGCTTTAGCATTCACAGAGTCATTCTTTTTATCTATTTCATTCCACTCCATTCTATGTTAGGAAACTCTTGAGGACTTTAACCCTTCAATAATATGAAGCCAACCATGTACACTAGCCTTTGCTCCAACCCTTTAAAGCTAACTCCAAATTAGAGGTTTACTCTCTCAGCACCTTCAAACAACCTTGGAGTGCTTACAATTGATTTAAGAAGAAGAAGAACACTCTAATGCCTCACTACAAGATCACTCAATGTGAGAACAAGGGCTTTGAAGATTTGAAAATTGATACGCAAGGCCTAGAGCTCTTGGAGGCTAGAGGGCTCTGAGAAACTTATTTTCTCAAAGAACGTTAGCTCAAGAATGTGTAAAAGTTACGAAGGAACAAGTTACAAGCCCTAAAATAATAGTTGGAGGGAACACTAGCCATTGAGCTATGTCTGCAGTGTTCGAGCGTCCAAACATGGTAGACATAGCTCAATGGCTAGTGTAAATTCAGACATCCAAAGTCTCCAATAGTCAAATTCTTACTAGCCATTAAAGCTGATGTCATAGATTTGGGTGCCCAATCACATGGTTTAGACATTCGAACAGTATGGTTTTAAACATTCAATCAACTCATTGGGCAACCAAACCCTGAGCATAAATTTTTTCAAAAGTTATAGCTTCCAAACTTTGGTCATCAAAAACCTTGAGTTCATACGTCCAAAGCTATTAGTTATTTAGAGAGCTATTTCTGCCATGTTCTAGCATTCAAACCATATGGATCTGGCATCCAAATTAATGGAGAAACTTCTATTTTTCTTTTACTATAACTGCAGTCTTCATGCTTGATGCCATCTCAAGCTGATCTTGGATTAAAAATGAGCTGATGAAGCCATTCCATGACAAGTTGAGTATTAGCCAATGCTCTAATTTATGAATTCAAATAACAAATCTTTGACTCAAAGATAATAAAAGGAAAACTAAACCTATTGAGTCTTCTCTTGAGCCTTCTTCTAGCTAATTTTCATTCCTTCAAGATTTATCTATTGATCCACCATCACACCTTGTCTTCAATGATGTCTACATGTTCATCCATACCTAAGACTTCTAAATAGGCTTGATCTTTATTGTAGGTTTGGCTTGATTGCTAGCTACACATAGCTCAAGAAATGGATCAAACATATAGTTTGTTTATCATCAAAACTATAAAGGAAAACAGGAAGAAGAGGATGAAGTCATCGAGTATATTACTCATGAAATGCAGATTCCCATGGTCACCTAGTGGGCTGTCACCAAGATGGCTATATTAAAGAGTGGTTTGCCCATGAATGTGATCATGGTATGATTAAACTATAGTTAGATACTGTAAAATATCTATCCATAACTAACATGAAATATGTTAAAGGACAAATGCAAGTATTGAATGAATGCATGTAGGCTATGATGGTCCTTATGGAGAGCATGTCAAGTATAATTACCATGTTTTGTGAAGAAATTGAGAAGATGGAAAAATGGTAGCTAAAAAGGCCAAGGAACACAAAAAACCCTACACGAGTAACAGGGAATCACCTACCAACCCTCTTTGAGACCAAGTAATCATCCACACCATCTACCCCAAAAATAAATCAAGGAAGATAAGCACCCTCAAGGACAATCATCTAAATTTGATGCTTCTTATCGCATAGTGACTCACACAAGCAGGACAGACACTGATTTTCAGCTATCCTGATCACCATCAAGTAACCTAATGGAAAATGATCAACCCATAAGATTTGATGAAGTCCCAGTCCTAGACCCTATGTTTGGTGCTCTCTACTGACTTTAAAAGAATTATACGTATAGAATATGAACAATGATTATGGCTCTATGTCTGAATCTGAACAACTTTATGACTTCTTTGGGAGGCCCTACATTAGTAAGTGCTAGAAGAAGAAGCAAGCATATTGAGATAGGATTAAACAAGCCAATGTCATTTAGTTCTTGCATCAAGCCAACTCAAAACTCCATGAAAGAAAGGCCCCAAATAAAAAATCTTGAAGAAGGTCATGCTAGCTAAAGAAATAGAAAGATTCATCCAAAGAATCTCTAAAGATCTCTTTATAAGGAAGACCCGCTTGCATAATTTAGATGTCAAATGGAAGGATTATCAGTTAGTTATATCCTCCAAAACTACTAATCGAGGGCAAAGACCCATTACCTCTTGTCACATGATTAGTCTTAGCAGTGACTCTAGAGAAGAGCCTTGTTGGTCCCAAGATGCTAAAGTTTAACTAAGAAATGCAAACCAAGTACAACTAAAAAGTGGTAAAATGTGACCCCCTGGATAAGTTCCAATGCCTAGAAATAAAAATATCTCTAAAGACAAGGACAAAGAAAAGGAAATTTAGATACATGAGAACATCAAGCCTTTGCAAGCTGAGCCTACACCCAGGAAGGTAGAATACAACATAGTAGCCCATCTTAAACAAATCCCCACCATGCTAAGTGTGTTTAATACCCTAATGATGTTACAAGAGCTTAAGGATATGTTGGTACACATCTTGTTGAACCCAATTGATTATCAAGTATACTTTGTAGAAGAGAAAATGAAGGAGTCTTTGTATGTTCAATAGACTTCTATCATCACCCTCACAAATGATGACCTGCTACCAAGGACAATATCCCATAGTAGGCCATTATATGTCACAAGGAATAATGATAGGATCAAAATCAATTGCATCATTATTGACCCAAGCTCCTTAGTCAATTTGATGGCCTTCCATCTCTAAGACCTCTAGCTTCGGGCATATGCCACTTGTCATTCAAAATCATAACCATCCAATGATTTAATCAAAATAGCAAAAGAGCTCTAGGAGCCATAACCATATCTCTAAAAGTAGGCAAGCTAATGACTGATGCTAAGTTCAATGTAATTGATACTGATGCCTCATAAAAGCACATTTACAAAGGCCATGGTTACATGAAAATAAAATGGTGGCATCAACCCTACATCAATGCCTCAAGTACTTTGAGGATGGTAAAGAACACCAAATTGATAGAAATGTACATCCTTCTAATGTTCATGAAGTACATTAAAATGATACAAATATCAAAAATCCCATACTAATAAAGGGTTCACTTCCATTAGTCAAGTGAAGAAGAAGAGTGCTAGCTTGATCTTCTCCCCTCCTCATCTAGGGAGTGACACAGTCTCCTTCAATGTAGAAACCCCATAAATCCACCTAGATCGCTATTCTTTTAATGAAGATGATAATAGAGGTCAAATAAAAAATATTCTTCTTGTTACAAAAGTTCCAAAAGGCTTATTGAAGCCATTAGATAAGCTAAGCACTAGTGTTGTGGAAGAATTAATAACCTTATATATAACCCTACAATATAAGGGAGAAAAGGAAATATTATTTTACAAGGTAATCTCCTATGTCCAAGTATATACAAAATCCTAAAAATTGAGGGTCTAGAAGAAGATGGTGATTATCAGTTAGTGGTCATAGCTAAATATTTTTTAGACTAGCTTCATCAAATAATCAAGAAAATTTGGCTATAGACTTCAACAAGCAAAGGAAGAAAGTTATTTCTTTAAAAATTTATGGGATCCTCCTCAGGGGTGAGCTTACATCCCTTGAATAAGAAAAAAGAATACCAAAGGACTAAACTACATATTTCCAAGCATCCATGCAGGCCTTATTGTCACAATTGGACCCCCTATGTAATAATGAGAGTCATAAAACATCCTCAATGTCTTCTGGCACACAAACCATATGCATCAAACCAAACATGATTCTCCAGACATCATAGGAAAGTGAAGTCCTCAACAAAGCTTCATTAAAGCCTGAAGAAAGGGGGCATGATGAAGCTGAAATGCCCTCAAAGTCAAAAGAAGAACTTTTGCCAAGTCCCATTCAACATGATGAATCACTTGGTGAAGACAAGATCCTTAAACTAAAAGAAGCTCCACTAGAACTAGAAGATAGGGGGGCAAGCCAAAATTGATGAACTAATGGAAGTCAATATCAGTTCAAATGAAGACCCTAGGCCAACCTTTATCAACATATAACTCTCAGAGGAAGGCCAAGACCAACTCTAAGAAATGCTTAGAAAATACATTGATGGCTTTGCATAGAGCTATAGGGAGATGCCTACACTAGATCTTGAAGTTGCAATCCACAAGCTGGCCATTAATCCCGAATTTCCACTTGTTAAATAAGCACCTAGGAGATGAAACTTGACCTAGAACAAAAGATGATAGAAGAAACAATGAAACTAATCAAAAAAGGCTTCATCAGGGAAGAGAAATACAAAGATTAGGTTGCAAGCATTATCCCATTCAAGAAGAAGAATGGCCAAATTCATATTTGTGTAGACTATAGGGACTTAAATCGAGCATGTTCAAAAGATAATTTTTCATTACAAATAATGGAAATCATGGTTGACAATATGGCTAATTTTAAACTATTCTCCTTTGTGGATGATTTCTTATGGTACAGCCAAATCAAGCCGGATCCATATGATGAAAAGCATATGGCCTTTCTAACTCTAATTGGCATTTACTACTACAAGGTAATGCCCTTTGGGATCAAGAATGCGAGTGCCACTTATTATAGGGCGATAACCCAAATTTTCGGTGGCCTCATACACTAGTTGGGGAATGCTATGTGGATGGCTTGGTAGTCAAAATCAAGTCCAAAAGCAAGCATATCTAAGACCTAAGAGTGGTATTCAACTATCTTAGGAAATATAACCTAAAGATGAATACTATAATATGTGCCTTTGGGGCATCATCAAGGAAGTTCCTCAAGTTCATTGTCAAACACCAAGGGATTGAAATTATTCCATCTAAAATTAAAGTCATCTTGGATATGTCGTTGCCCAACAACTAGAAATAGTTGAAGTTATTGTAAGGCCAACTCACACATATAAGGAGATTCATTTCAAACCTCTCAAGAAAATGCAAGCCCTTTTCCAAGTTAATGAAGAAGGATGATCCATCCGTTTGGGATCAAGAATGCCAATAAGCCATTAAAAGAGATTAAGCAAAATCTATTAAAGCCACTAGTCTTGACAGCACCCATACCTAATAGACCCTTAATCCTATACAAAGCTGCAATGGAAGGATCCCTAGGGGCACTTCTCACCCAAAATAATAAGCAAGGCAAAAAAAAAAAACACACTACTATTTGAGCAAAATGTTAGTGGGGGAAAAGAATAACTACTCTTCCATTGAAAAGCAGTGTCTGGCATTTATATTTATAATAAAAAAGCTCAGACATTACTTACTCTCTCATCATGTTATTTTAATATAAAAGATTGACCTCATAAAATACATGATGACCAACTTGTACTCACTAAAAGGTTGGTAAAATGGGCCTTTATTCTCATGGAATATGATATCAAGTTTAACCCTCAAAAGGCCATTAAAGAACAAGCCCTTGCCAATTTTTTTGTAGCTCATCTAGCGCTAGATGACTCTCCATTGAGTTGTGAACTCCTTAATGAAAAAATCCTCCTTATTGAGGAAGGGGAACCCATGTAGAAGTTATACTTTGATGCAACATCATCCATTAAACTAGGAATTAGGCCGAAGCTTTCATAAATTAAAGCGAGCATCAAACTCATATTTGTCACTCCAAATGAGGACATTTTGTGATATTCCTACCCCCTCTCAAAACCATGCATAAACAATGATGTTGAATATAAGTACCTAATTGCAGGACTAGAAATGATCCTCAATATAGGAATATCCTACCTACATATTTTTGGTAATTTATAGTTGATCATCAGTCAAGTGGGAGGTGAATATAAAATTTATAAATTTGAGCTACTAAAATACTATGAAAATGCTCAAGAACTCATAAGCTAAATCCCACATGTTCAAATAATTAAACTTCCTTGGTCTATCAATATGGAAGTTGATTCCTTGGCTAAGTTAGCCAAAGCACTGGCTAATTCTAACCAAGAAAAAAGTTTAATCACAGTTCGTAGCAAGCAAGTGATAAGCTCAGTCTTTAGCATCAAACATAAGAAGACTGAATCTAAAGTCATGGAGGAACCAATAGATTGGAGGATACCATTTACAGACAACCTAAAAAATGGAGAATGTCCAGAAAATAAATTAATAGAAATGCAACTCAGGAAGAGCGTCATGCATTTTTTGCTTATCAATGATACCTTTATAGTTGTTCTTTTGATCAACTACTCCTACATTGTCTTTTAGACAAAGAGAAAAGAGAAGTCATGTACAAAGTATACTCTGAGATTTGTGGAGCTCATGAATCAAGCATAAAAATGATGATAAAAAATCAAGCGTATGGGCTACTATTGGCCCATGATCATGAGAGTTTACTTTGAATACACACTAAAATATCACCTATGTTAAGTTCATGGTGACTTCAATTATCAATACCCATATCTTTTACATCCAACAATATCCTCATGACCGTTAGAGGTACGGGGCACAAATATAGTCAACTAATTGAGCCATCTTCCTCCAGTGTCGCTATTTTATATTAACAGTAACTGATTATTTCCCTTCGTAGGGAGAGGCAATCCCACTGAATGAGGTGAAAGTGGCTACTATCATCTATTTCTTTTGGGAAAATATCCTATACCAATTTGTTGTTCACCAAAGAATTATTTCAGATAATGGACCATCCTTTAGAGGTTTTAAAGTTGAATGATTTACATATTATCATAAGATAGATTGAAGATATTCATCCATCTACAATGCAAGGATGAATAGTCTCACCGAAATATTCAACAAGACCCTCTCCAAAATATTAAACAAAGTCATCACCAGAAATCGAAAACTTTTTGAGGCATTGTGGGCTTATCACACCACATATCAAATCCCTACCCAATCAACACCATATGCATTAATATTTGAGATTGAGACAGTCCTACCATTAAAGGTACAAATTCCCTCTATAAGCAATACTTCACAAAAGAAAATTACAAAAAAAGATAATGCTCATCTTCGCCTAGATGAGTTAGACTCATTGGATGAAACAAGGCTAACAGCTCGGCAAAATCTAGAGATGTACTAATTATTTAGAGCTTCCAACAAGATGGTCCAGCTCAAACCTTTCCATAAGGGTGAAATGGTCTTTAAATTGAGAAGATATATAATCCCAAACTGAAGCAAGAAAGATAAATTTATACCTAATTGGGAAGACCCTTATATCATTAAAAGGATATTTGAAAGGGGATTCTACCAATCGATTGATGACAAAGGGAAAAGACCTACACCACCAATTAATACCCAATTCTTGAAGAGATATTATGCATGAGCCTTTGGAGGCAATAATAATAAAATAAAAATGCCTCTATTTTGTCTATGATAAAACATCTGAATTTTTCAAAAAGGAATGTCCGACCAAACATGCGCTTTATATTTCTCAAGGCAAAACAAAGACACAAAATCCTACCCATTTTGCATTAGCATGGCGAGTCAAAATCTACTCACACGAGGAATATCAAACCCACTATCATATGGCAAATTCAAGATATATCCATTTAGTACTACGAGCTAACTCATTTTTATCTAAACAAGGCAAATCCAATTCTATTGTACCCAGGGCCACCTTGGAATTGGAATGCAAGGGACACAAGATTGTGAACAAACTCTAACATAAAATGAAAGCAAGGGAATCCCATAAAGCTTTGTAAAGCAATAATGATGCTCCTAACTAAGGCGGATCTGAGGATAACAATAAGCTTAAAGCACATAAACCTAGTGGCACCTCCCAATAGCTATAGCAACTCAGCAATCACCTTCGCATGCTCTTCCATTGTCAGCTAAACAAGCAAGCATTGTATCAACAAAAGGTTTGTGAATAAAATCCTCAAGATAAGTGAGGTAAATACTAAATCATCACCTAATGATGGTGATGGTGGACAAATACCCACGAATACAAGCATTCCACAACTGAAGCATGACCCAAGAACCATGTCTACAATAGAAGCTTAAAATTAACATAGATACAATGCAAGACTTGGTAAAGTCTAGATGTCCTCACTATTTGAGTTTGAAATATCATTAGGAGAGCCTTTAAAATCCTTGTCTAGTTCACCTAAAAGGTGGTAAGTGCACAATCAGAGAAGGGAGAAAGAAAAATAAAAGCAAACATAGGATGAGAAGATTATCAATACCTATAGGTTCTACCTCCCCTGAGCACTCACCAAGACTAATCTAGCACCTCTACTTAAATCCATAGCAGAAGACTAATAAACTAGTATTGGTGAAGGAAGGATCACTATTGCCCTATATCTATATCAGTTGGCTGGTATGTAGACATAGGGAGTGAAGCAATTAGATCTTGATACGGTGTAGGTGATGAAAGTAGTGGCACCATCCCAGATCCTCTAGATAGGAGTGCCTCTAGGCTTGGACTCAATCTAGGACCTGTATTGCCTCAAAAATAATAGTCATCAATGCTATAAGGGGAAATAGTGCTCTCTCTATTTGGTATGGGGTGAGCAAATTTACGGGAAAGGGCCTTCCGCATCTCCTGGGTCCTATGCCACTTTGATCCTTTTCTACTGATTGCTTGCATTTTTTCTACTATGAGGGTTTAACTCATTTCTGAATAAAAATTCTAGATCAATGCAAAAGTATCCCCTGATGCTATTAAACCATGTTGTGGTATATAGTCAAAGAATCTTGGTTTTTTGCTCAATATTTGGAATATAATACTTTAAATTATCTTGGAGATGTGTAAGATGTAACCAATAGCCCGCTAACTAGTCAAGATATGATGGTGACAGAATAATTTCAGGAAAGCCTTGGTCATACTCAAATTTCTGACAGAATTGATGTGGATTATAAGACTCTACAATCAACTGTTCCCTTGAACAAAGTGAAAGCACCCTATATCTCAAAGGTATAATATACTCATAAACTTCTGGAGATAATGAAAGATGAGCCACATCCGCTAGCATGTTAGAATCAAAAAGAGTGTAAGGGTAAGCTCACCACTTAAAATTTTGACGACCCCACATGTGCATCCTAGTCGCTCTAGATGAATAAAAGAAAGCAACCATGTTCATGATCCAAATCATTTCAAGGACAAGGAGAATGAGTGACATGGCTTCATGATTTATCACTAGGCTTCAACATAGTATATGTTCTCCAAAAGTGGGCATAAATCCAAGCATAAAGAAAATGAATAGAGAATCAAGTTGAAGAACCACCTGGTCATGTAATCCTATCCATCATCACTCAAAGATCCACATATACAAGCCAGTACTGCTGGAGTTAGAGCAACCTTTTGTCTATGCACCATCTTACAAACAATCACAAATATCTCTAGAAGAATGTACTTCTTATAGTGCGGCATAATAAAGTGGCAAAACCATAAATAGATGAAAGTAGCAAAATAGATCATGGGGCCAAATTCCACAAGGATGTCTCTTGCGCCATGCGTGACCCAGTCAAATATAGTTAGGTTACTAATCAAAGTTCTCTCATAAAAAAGTACAATACAATGGTCAAAATACATTCATTTATGATTGTTCAGAAAGTGTGTCACCATCCAATTATAAATTTTGAAGAGTTCATACAAAGTATAACTGAAATAAAGTCTTATAAGGTAGTTATAAGGGATATATGCATCATAGAAACTCCGAGGATAGGAATCTCAACTAGTTGTCTTATGACCCAGAAAGAAATTCCACATCTCAATCACACTTCACAAAATCCATGAGTCTCATGCATATGCAAACTATCTCTTGAATGCTATGACTCCTCCTAAAATGCCAAAATCTTCAAGTTAAGCTAAAAACTGAGATATCACATCATTAACTCACTACGAATAATTTGGCAAAACTGATACTATTCATGCAAGTGGAAAGTATCATCCTTAAGCAAGCGAATGACCATTCAGGATTTGAAATTCTAGCATTTCTAAAGACTATCATTGCCTAAAGTACCCAACTAGTTCTAACCAGAAGGACTTTCTGGCCCCATTAGCACATCACATCGCCTCTCTAGAAAAGTGGGCAAAGGGGTAAAACCAAATTTTCTTCTCTCTCATTGTGAATTATTTTAATCACAAAAGATTCCATAGTACCTTCAAAAGAAAGAGAGACAAACAGCTAAAAGAAGAGAAAAGAAGCCATTGCAATATAACAACAAAAGATGAAAGGAACCAACCATGTTGGACTCCTCTGAAGGCATGATATAAGATCAAATACTCATTATTGTTCACATCCACTCCTCTCGTCAAGAAAACTCATGAAGTGGATGCAAAGGGGGCACTTATTTGAGTGAATTTTGTAACCCAACTTCAACTTCGAGTTTGACAAGAATTAGAGTTAAACTTTGAGCCCAATTCTTGATGGATTTGGCCCAATTTGAAATAAACATAGGCTGAAATTTTGGGCCCAAGTACTGAATCAAATCGCATCAATTAACTACTTGGTGAACCAAATCGAAATTGGCAATGCTCTATCAGTCAACCAATTCTCTGATAAGCTAGGACCAATGCAAATGATTGTCATCTATAGAAATAAAAACAAATTCTCTTTGAACTCATCAACAATCAACAAAATTTTTTATTAAGGGATTACAATGTTGAAATATATTAATCAGAGATCCAATTTTGAAGTTTGATTGCCAAAAATGGAAAATATAATCAAATCAAATAACAAATTTGAATTAACTAATGATTCAATTTAAGATTCCTCTCAACCATATAAAAATAGAGCAAGAGCACAAATTAAAAAATAGAGACAAACAACAATAGAGGAGCATGAATTATTGGCATGAAGTGAGAGAGAAAAGAAATAAAGGGGACTACATCAAGGAGGAGACCATAGGAGTACCAAGGAGGAGAAGGTCCCATCTCTTCTTTGTCTTTCTCTTCATTTTATCCTAGTTCTTCCTTTGTCTCTCTTCTCTTCCCTTGTGCCTAGTGAGGTCCTAGCTACCCTGTGATCACACTACTCCCCAACACATCACTACCATGGTCACCCATAGCCCTGTGTCCTTTCATCCACCAGTGGATTGTCATTCTCCATAGGCTCCATCGACACCATGGCCACCAGCGATCCCATCTCGGCTATAGCATCATCCATACCATTATGCTGAATTGTGAGTCTTAAGCCCCACCATGGAGATTCTCAAAGAAGAAAGAAGGAGAAGATGAAGAAGAGAGAAAGGAGAGATGTGAAATAAGAAAAACAAAAAAGGAAGAGCATTCGAGCATTCCATATGGGAAACACCCCCCCCCCCCCCCCCCCCCCCCCCCGGCGGCAAAAAAAAAGAAAGAAAAAAAAACTAAAATAAAAAAAATAAAGAAAGAAAGTTCCACATTGAACATGCTCCCAAAAATTGACCAAGGGCCAGATTGTTGGTCTAGGGCTAGCTAGTGGACTCATCCAAAACTCATTATTTCTAACCTAGGGCCAGCCGGTGAGCTATCCCGAAAGTCAATCGGTCTAGACTAACCTGTGGGCTCGTTTGAAAATCACTCTAACCTAGGGCCAGCCTACGGGCTCACTCAAAAATCAACTGACCTATGGCCAACCTGCAAGCTCACCAGAGTATCAATCGGTCTAGAGCTAGCCTGCAAATTAGGTCAAAAACTATTGCTAGGCTAGAGCTAGGCTCTCAGCTAGTCCAAAAGTCAATTTAGCTAAGGGCTAATCTGTGGGCTCACATAAATCTCAATTCAAACTCAAGACCAACTCGTGGGCTCCCCTAAAATCAAAGATGACTCAAGGACAGCCTACGGACTCATCTAAAGTCATTGTGATAGCTAGAGGGGCCTCGAACTAAAATAAAAATCAATAAATATAAATTGATTAAATAATTCAATCACATTAGACTCAAGCCAATTCACTTAAAATAAATAAATAAAATTAATATGATTTGAATAAAGCACTAAATGAACTTAAATGGACTCAAAACAAATGGGCTAAAGTTAGCCCATATGAGTATAAATGGATCTACTGGTTGGCTAGTACCATCAACTGGTTGATTGATTCTGTGAACCAAGAATAGCACCTACTCGATCAGTGAACTACTACCCTAATTGGTGACCAATTTTGTTGAATTTAGAAAGACACCCGCTCAGCTACTCCATTGTACCCCAATTGGTCGACTATTTTAGTTAAAATATCAATAACCTAGATTCAAATTCAACCATAATCAAGCTAAGCTTTGATCTGCCCAAGCCTAGATCAATTCAAATTCAAATAAAGTCAATCTAGAATCATAACAAGTTTGAATAGAACTCCCCTTGAGTCAAAAAATATTCGAACTAAATCATAATAAATTTGAATAGAATTCTAAAATGAGTCAAAAAATGAACAAGTTCAAAGAGAATTATGAAATTGAATCAAACAACATTCAAACACAATCACAATATGTTCGAATAGAGCTCTGATTGACTCAAACAATATTCAAACTAAATCACAAACAAGTCTGAATAGAACTCTAAAGCGAGTCAAACACCATTTGAACTAAGTCATGATAAGTTTGAGTTGAACTCTAATTGAGTCTAGTCACATCCAAATCGAATCAAAATAAATTTGACTCAAATTAGAACCAAACACAAATTGGGTCAAGCTAAGTCTGAACCAAGTTCCAACAGGGTCAAGCAAAGTTCAACTTGATCCCTAGTCAAGTCAAATTGAACTCAAATTCAAATTCAAACCAAGTTTGAGCTAAACTTTAATCGAGTTGAATCAAGTTCGAACCAAATCCAAATTGGGAAAGTCAAATTCAAACCTAAATAAGAACAAGTTAAACTTGAACTAGAATAGGTCAAAACTAAACCATAATAGGTCAAACCTGAACCAAAATAAGTCAAACTTGAACCAAAATTAAGTCGAATCAAACTGGCTTAAACTTGAACCCAAATCCATTAAGGTTTAAACCCAAATCCATTATTGGTCTAAGCAAGAATCCATTAAGAACCCATAAAGGGTTGGACCTAACATCCATTAAGAATTCATCAAGAACTTGTTAAGGGTCAAATTTGACATCCATTAAGGATCCATCAAAGACCCCGTCAGAGTTAGACTCAAGATCCATTAAGGATTCAATAGGAACCCAATCTAGAAAGGATCCAAGATCAATTAAGGTTAGTCAACAATAATTTCAATGCCAATGATGTCACCTCAAATTTAATTGACAACGAAAGAAATGTTATCAATTATGAAATCAAAGATGATTAGTATAAGCCAAGGCTGCTAATCATTTCTTCCATATCAAAGGTAGGTTTGAACTCACTTAATTAGTAAGCTAGACACCTTGTTCAAACGAAGCTAGGCAAATACAAAAGCTATTGGTGATGCTTCCATAAAAACCAAGCAACCCCAAAAGCCACTGATAACACTCCCTTCAAAGCTAGCAAAACCCAAAAGTTGATAGTGATGCTTCCTTCAAAGCTAGTCAACTCCAAAAGCCATTGATGATGCTCCCTTTAAAACTAGTCAACTCTTTAAGCCATTGATGATGCTCCCTTCAAAGCTAGTAAAATCCAAAAGCCATTTGTGATGCTCCCTTCAAAGTTAGTCAACCCTACAAGCCACTGATGATGCTCCCTTCAAAGATAGTCAAACCCAAAAGCTATTTTTGATACTCCCTTCAAAGCCAGTCTACTCCAAAAGCCAATGATAACACTCTCTTCAATACCAATCACCTGCAAAAGTCATTGATGATGCTCCTTTTACAACCAGCCAACCTAAAAAGCTATTAATAGTGCTCCTTTCAAAGCTAGCCAAACCCAAAAACTATTGGTGATGCTCCCATCAAAGCCAATCAGCCCCAAAAGCTATTAATGACACTCCCTTCAAAGCTAGCCAAACTCAAAAGCTATTGGTGATACCCCCTTTAAAGCCAGTTAACCCCAAAAATTATTGGTGACACTACAAGCCAAGGCAGTCGACCATATCCATTCGCATGTTGTCAGCATCTACCAAAGATCAACTCAAGATCCATCTAAGTCAATTGCATAGAAGTAGGACAGTGGCAAACATCAAGCTTCTTTCTTATTTCCTCTTTCTTATTTTCATGCTTTCCATGATTATAGATTTAAATTTATTGTAAAGTGAGGGTATGTCTTTGCTCAAGCTATGTACCCTTTTTCCTCAAATCAATCAAATCATGCTTTCTTTTTTGTTTTGTGTCTCTATTTTATTAGTTAATTTTCTCACTTTAGAAGATCTTGACAATTGTTGATGTAATTAATAATAGAGACTTGCACTTGTTAGAAGTCATATTTTCACAATAATTAATTGTGAACTCCAACTTTCATAAATTTTGATTTATTTTTTCATGATTGCTCCCAAGGGGCTTCACCATATCGGCCTGCTGATTTAGATTCTACACTCATAAGGAGTCGTGACAGTTGGTGCCCCTCATTATTTAATGAAAGTGGTAGACTCGAACCTCAAAATTTCAAAATGGTGTGCCTAAAGATTTAGTTTGGATAATGCACCTAAGTGAAGGATAGGAGAGTAATTCCACATGTTTAGCTATTTGAACTCAATGCTTGAAGTTGAGGGACACTGATGATACACTGAGCTAAAATCAGGCGAGGCGAAAGTGAATAGAGAAGTGACATAAGGACTAATCCTTAGGCTGAGGTAACTAAGGTATGGACCATGAAGCTATCATCTGAGATAATACCACTGAGATCAAGTTGGCTTGATGGCACAAGTAATGCACACCTTCCAAGCACATGCCCCGAGGCATATAAGTAAATATAATAGGCCTGGCCCATATTTGAATATAGTCGGGTATTCAAGGAAACTAGGGAATAAAGATCCTAAAGAGATCCTTAACACTGAATCCAGGAGTGATATAACCAAATAAGGAAAGTCTTAGCATAATTAGGGCTAAAATCATTTAGTCCCGATTCCACAAAAGAATTTTTTCAACCTATAAATTGCTAGAAACTGACAAAGGTAGGGGGACTAACTCTGAATCCCTCTTTAGTACTCTCTTTTTCTCTCTCCCTCTGAGAACAAAAATCAATGAGACCCTCTCTAACTTGAGCATCGAAGTGACCATCATCAAAAAAGCTCCCAGTGGTTCTCCACATAATTTTTTCTATTTCTTGCAGAGTAATCAAAGGGCGGCCTAGTGAATATGATCTCAAAGAGCCTCCCATACTAGAATTGATGTTAAACCTAGCTTCATCAATAGTTTTAATATGAGACCTCGATCCACCCGAAGCAAAAGGCTTCAACTCTTCATTAGGCATTAAAGACCTTTATCCATGCAAGGCATAAGATCTCGGCTATATTCCCAACACAAGACCTCGATCTATCAACTATCTTTGAAGCACAAGACCTCGATCCCACCTGAGGCACAAAATCTCAATTTCACCTGAGATACTAAATCTTGGTTCTACCTAAGGTTCCAGCTCCACGATTACAAATCTGACTAGGAGGTAAAAGCATTTCAGTGACGAGTTGCCAAATAGAATGTTGTCTCAAACTATAACCTAACCCAAGAGAAATATGGAGTTTTCACTTATCAAGCCACGAGGACTCGATAATCAAAGTCGAGGGATACTGACAATATAGTGAATTCTCATATTGGTTCAATTAGGATCAGATAAGTTAGACCGAAATCAAATTCAGAAAGAATCCACTTATAAGGTCTATTTGTTTCGTAGGTTTGAAAATTCTAGAACCTTCAAATTCTAAAAATAATAAAATTCAGTGTTTGTTATCGAGAACTTTAAAATTCTAGAATCTTTAAATCCCAATAAATGTGGAATTTGCTAGTCTCTCAAAATTGATCGAACTTCAAAATTCCATATTTTAGAAGTTACCATGTTAAATCACATGCTGAACTATAAAATCTGTTGTTAGGTATTGCATTCAACTTCTTGTATCTCTTTCATCTTCTATTGATCTCTGTAAGGTTAGTTTTTTTAAAAATTTTTGATAAAATATTTATTGTCTATTGATTTTGGCTCCATATTTCAATATGTAGAAATAAAAACGTTAGATTAGCATGTATGACCTTTTAACATTTTCTTTTTTTTAATTACAAATAAAATAGAAAACCATAAATAATCAATGCAAGGCTTCCCATCTTGTTCATCTTTCTATTCCACCAAAATACATAACAAATTAAGAAAAAAAAATTTAAAATTGGTAGCTTTCATATTTATGACTATTTCTTTTATTTATTTCTATGTGATTTACTTCGAATTAGATCTATAAATATATATCTGTGTACTATAAATTGGAGGATTTGGGTTTTATTATTTTTTTTTTGTTTTTACCTCTTTCATCATACTCTATAATTTTCTTTTTTAATATCATACAAAAAAATTAAATATTTAAATATTATTAAAAGTAAAAAATAAAATAAAATTGAAGTGGGGTAATTCTGTGGTAACCATATTATAAAATTTCAATCAAAAAATACAAAATTTATAAATATGAAATTTACAAATCCAACAAAACAAATATAAAATTTCAAAATTCTAAATTTACATGCCCTATAAAATAAACACATTATCAAAATTTTTAATTTTTAGAATATTAAAATTCCTAGAACTTTGAAGTCTTACAAAATAAATAGACCCATAATAAAGTAATTGTATTTCAAGAGAAAATCATATCAAATCTCTTAAAAATAAAAAATATTATTCTTAATAAGTGCGATCTATTAAGGTATAAATATAAGGTTCCCTACCTCTTTTGGGTGAAAAAAAAAGAGTCACACAAACTCTTAAATCCTAAATTCTATAATTCTTTTCTATTATAAATTTTATTATTATTTTTCTTTCACAAAGCAATACTGACTTAAGTTTCGGAGGAACTATCACATTGCAATGGTCCCCCTGATAATGTCTTCATTTCACAAGTCATGCGACGGAGTCGACTTAACAGATATGATCATAAAGAATTTTTTATGCAAAATCAATAACAAGTTTTGACCCTATCAGTAGTTATTTATATTAGAATCAAATAAAAATAAATTAATTTTTTAATATTATTTTTAATTAATAAAATGGAAATAAAATAGAATATTTTTTAAACTTTTAAATTAAAATAGTTTTTTAATAATAATAAGTTAGATAATTTTTAATAAATTTGTAATAAATTATATGATTATTTGTTAAAAGAAATTTTTTATTTTATGTAACTAAATTCTAAAAGTGGTGGAAGTCACCGTGGCTGGTTATCTTCATCGCGCTATCGCAGCAACTTCCTCTTGCAATGCTTCTCTCTTCCCATCATCCATTGATCCCGGCGATCCCTCGCTGGACTGCACTCCTTGCTCGCCGGAGTACACTGCTATCCTTCACCTGCTCCCTCAGTTCACGATCCAACTCGCCGCCAGTTCTTTCCTCCAAAAGGTCGGATACTCCGTTCCTTATCTCGCATTCGGCCTCTCCTCCTCTCGTTGGAGCCGTAGCCTTTCGCCGTGGACCTGAGCTAGGTCTTCTATCCCTTCTGTTCGTCCTCTCTGCGGTAGAAATCTCCCTTCGGAACAACGAATTTGTAGTTCAAACCAGTTTTTTAAAAAAGGACTTTTCATTTGATTATTTCGATCAATTGTATTCCTTTTTTGGATTGAAATTGATGGGTTTTGGGTGAAATTATCATGATTAAAAATGCAATTTTTTGACTTAAGAATTCTGTACAGAGAATTTCCAAATTAAGAATTCTGTACAGAGAAAGCATCTTCGCCAGGGTAGCCGATCTATTTTGTGGCCTAATTCTGTTTAATGTTTTTTCCTTTCAGGTTGCGGTATCCTTTTTCGCAATGGCCATCATTGCTTTTCCAACTTTGACTGTAATACCTCTAACGTTGCTCATCTTACCTCTCTTTCTTGTTAGCATGGTGTCTAATTTTTGTTGTTGTGCAAATTCAATGGCCAGGCCTTTAGAAGGCTTAAAGTTTCAAGTGAGAGGCTGTCAAAAGTAGCTTCTGAAGAATTATCCGGAACATTGTCCTCTCTGAAGCTCTCTGGCTTGGAGATGAATGAATTAACTTGCCAATTGAATGACCTGAGGTAAGCTGCACTTCAATGGTTTCTTTCGGTTTGGGAAGTATGGTTAAAATAGTGGAGAGTTCTTCATTTCTTTTGTAGGAAATAACTTCTTGTCTTTTTTTTCTTTTTTTTTTTTTTTTGTGTTTTTAAGGCAAAGATTATCTGGAAGCCAGCAACGAAAGAAAGCTCGAAACACTAAGCAAACATCTCGCGGAGGAGGAAGTAATCCCATCATAAACTGATGTCCTTTGTTTCCCTATTGGGATATAGTGAAATAGTATCAAGGTGCAGTAAATAAATGGAATGTCAAATTTGAGTTGCAAGGCAAAGGAATTCCATTGATTTTATATTTCAATTAGACTTGCCATATTCATTATCGTCTTGGTTTTGTATGCGAATTGGCACTTGGCAGTTATTTAATTAACATTTTATTACGGGGATTGTTTTTAGTCTCGACCCTTAGTCAAATAGCATTTCCTATTGATTAGTCCCCTGGACTGGACCTATCTTGATTCCGAATTATCCGTCCCTACGCTCTTTCCAATGACTAGCAGAATTGAAATAGCGAAATTCTTGCGTCATCTCAATGGGTTCAGAGACCACGCGTTTCTCCGGATCATCATAGCATACTTGTACATATCCACTGACGAAACTCTTTTCGTAATACTTAGCCGTAGACTAGAGCTGTTAGAGCAAGGGTCGCCAGCCCAACCAAACCTTCCGCAGCGTAGGAGCATGTCTCAGAGCGAACCTTGCAAGCTGATTCTGGAATTCTATATTTAGATGTTCCGTTTTCCCCCTGTGCTTTTTCCCCCGCTTGCTAAAAACGGTGATAGAATTGAGGGCCTGAGAGGTGCTGAAAGACGTGTTAGTTCCCGGATTCTTGATGCAAGCTACTGCTGTGGATCACCACTTGACTCGGTTGGGGGCCTTCTCCGTGCATGAATTTATTACTATTGCTGGCTTGCAACTGCTCACGCATGCATGTCATTTTCAGATTTCATTTAAGAAGAAATATTCATCTTTAATTGGCAGGAAATAATGGAAAATAATCTATGGATTTCTTAACATTCTGTAGCCTTACAAAGATATATGCTGATTAGATGATGTCTATAAAATGATGAATGGCTATTAGCTGCATTATGCTTGTTGTAGGAGTTCTCTTTAATGGAATAGAGATAGGATAACTTTTGGGATCATGGCAACAAGGCTAGTAAAATGAGATTTTCCATGTAGTATTCTGCTTTGAATACTTGCATGGAAGTAGCATGTGGATGTGATTTTCAATTCATCATTTCAGGCATCCTTACTATCCCCAGTACATCAGAATTTTCACTTAATCAGTCAAATGCATTCTCTAAATCCGTTTTCTATTTGTTTTGAGTAGTACAATAAACCAAGCAAAGTATATGATTTCCAGTTATACATTCAGATTTTGGAATTGCTGTCCAGAGCCAATAGGTTCAAATTGTGACATTGGGTATCTGGCTGGGTAGTAGAGGAGATCCAACTATCCACTGAATATCACGGTGTCAGAACTTATCATTAATTTAAACTAATGGTGTTTGGAATTGTTTGTCATTGATAACTTGTTTGACATTTATTGTGTTGAAGTATGCATAAATACAAAAAATAAAACTAAAAATTAAAGAAATAAAATTTTGGTGTTCATTCTCAAGGAAAAGTTTTGCCAATCACTCAAATCTTTTAAGGTAGAGAAAGAAAGCATACTCCATTGCTCATAGACAAGATGTACATGCCTTCCACAGTAAATATGTGTCCACTACATCACTTGCTTTTATAGGAATGTCGGAATAAGATCCAAAGCTGATTTTGGGACGCAGCTATGGAAAATAGTTCAAAGTCTGGCAATCCTTTTCACCATTTCTTGATACTCTTTTACATTGTCTGATGCTTGTCTGTCACAAACTAAAGTAACTCTAGATGTGGATACCAGTAACCTCTTTCCTGCAGTTGAAGGATCAATCTTCCAGATATGCGCCTCCCACACCTGATCAACAAAATGGATTTCATGGTAAAAAATGTATTCAAATAAAATGGACATATAAGATGGAAGGTGAGCTGGTTCAATTTGCATACCACAAGTATCTAAAGCTGTCATTTGCGCTGTTTTCATGGGCAAGCTTATGTTTTTGACCTTAGCTCTAGATGGAGGTAAATTCAGGGAAGAGGTTTTAGAAAATTTTTCTGTATTTTGTAGGTTTAGGGACAAATATCTTTAGTAACATTGTTTTTTTTTTTCAGATTCAGGGAGTGGAAGATTGGATAATGCTGGGCTTGGATCATCTTCCTGTATGGATCATCTTCTTAGAGAAAGATGATCCTGATATTCAGATTATGGAAAAGAGTTCGACCAAGGGAGAAAGAATTGGGAGATAGCAGAACTCTTTCATAGTTTTGTTTCCTTTTCTACATGCATCTTCTTTTTATGCTATCAGGTGGTTTACCCAACTTTTCTAGAAAAGAATATATTGTAGATAAGGCACATTGGACCTTGGACAACAACTTCAGTGCGTTCCTTCTAAGCAAAAGACTTTAGTGTTTTTTTTTGTTTTTTAATTTCACACCGAACATATTAGGTGGATGATTGATGACAACCTTTAAATACAAGTCAAAATTTTCACTCAATAATTGAGATTCATCAAAATCTATGAGTTGAACTATGGGTTGAAATTCTAATAAAAAATTTCTGCAGCCCCTGCATTTCGTAGGATTGTTGATGGCGCCCTTATCCGTTTTGATGGAAATTCTTCTTCATTTTGTATTTTTATTGGAAAAGTCCCTTTGTTTACGTGTTATTGACTTTCCAATCTATTTGAGGTGCATATTTGGGAGATTTTATTTTTTTTTGGTATTTTATGAGTTGAGGCAGTTGAGAAACTATTCCTTTGGTTTGTTTGCCCTTACTCTGTAATGTGTACAGTGGATGAGGGGGTGATGCAACACAGGGGAAATCGAGAACAAGTAAACAGACTGAAGATAAGAAGTTTTTCATGATATTAAGCAAACTAGTCATTTTGTTTTGTTTCATTTTATGATATTCTGTTAAATGGGGATATTTAGTAAGATAATACAGGGGTTCTTCACAAATATCATCAGAAGAAAAGAGAGATTCCATTGGAGAACTAGCTTCTGAAGTTTCGTTGATGTGACAGCATTCACCTGTTAATGAATTGTGTGGGTCGTGGAACGTTGCAATTAAAGCACTGAAGAATCAAAATAGGGGAGGACAAAATAGTGGTCCATACCCTCTTGAATGAAAAAAAGATAAAGGATGAAGAATTAAAAAAAATTTAGAATTTAAATAAAAATTTATAAAGAATAAAATAATATTTTATCAACATATTAATTAAATAATAATAATAAATTTTAAAAGAAGAAAATTATGGGTAAATAATAAAATCACCTAAAATTTTTTATAAATAAAATAAATTTTAAGAGGTTGTATCTAAACATTTTTAAAATTAAAAAAAATAAGACCATGAAGAAATTAACCCGGGTGAGAGCATGACCACAAATGCAATTTTGTGTCGTCGTCAGACGATTTTGGCCGATTGCTTGGTTTTTTATATTTGTTTTGCAAACCGTTTCTTTTTCTCTCTCTTGAGGATCTGACTTATCTCCGTCGTGAGTAGTTCCTCAGCGTTTTCTTGCATTTGAATTCTAAATTCATGCATCTATCTTTGTGCACTTGTATTTTTTGATGAAAAACGAGTCATAATCATCAATCGCGGCGAAGATTTGGACTCTAATTCTTCTAGGTTCAAGAAAATGAGAGGAGAGGCAGAGATTTACCTGTATGGTTTTGCCCTCTTGAATTGGCTTGGCTTCGGCTTCAACAACGTCGCCAAGCATCGCAGCCCGGAGATGATTGGTGGCTAGTTGAACTCCGGCGACCCTTTTGAAGCCAGATGCTACATATGCTCCCAGGCTGGCCATGGCTTCCGCCATCAGAGCTGACGCTCCTCCGCTCAGCACATCAAATGGCTGAATTCGATCCAGGTTAGCAACTTATGAGCAAGAACTCGAAAGGAACCAACCAGGAAAGGAAGATAGCACCTGGCAACAAATTTCAGTGACCTTGAGCCGTCCGGTGATCTTCTGCGGCGAGACATGCTGGTATTCGAAGCCAATAGCATGGAGAGTACGGTCTAGTTTCGCGGTCATCCGTGCTACTGGAGACGGGTTTTCTCCCTCGAGGTGGTGCGCTCCAGCCATCTTCCTGCTGCTGTGCTTTCTCAAGAAAAGGCTCTTCTGGTGCTGCGCATAACGAACGAAGACGGCAGGTCCTTGTTTATGTCGTCAGTGACCTGTCGTTCTTCTGAAGCAGATTCGTATCAAACACCGAATGGTAGCTGGGTTTTTAAAGATATTGCTGTCGAAGAAAACAAATTAGGTTGTCTTAAAAATTGGGATGGACTATACTAGTCTTGGTCTTTCATTTGGCCACCAGAGCAGGCCTCTCTGGTGGCCATCTTGTTGGAGTTGAAATTATCACCATGTAGCATCACTTTATGGTCAGGGACCTTGCCTGCCACTAGACGGTATTTCGAGGTTCGACCTTTCTAGGACCGTGCAGTGGTGACAGGGTTTGCCATGGAACAATAATAGTATATTTTATGTATATCTCAATGAAATATACCAAAGAGTATGAAAAGACGTTAGAAAGGAGAAGATAAAAGTCAATGATATAGGAAAATAAATCGGCCGGTTTGAGATATTAATAAGAACCGAACTAAAGACGTAAATTGCGAATTGATATATTCGAAGTACAAAGTTGTCTTGATAATGAGCTGTGAAGGACTTTCGACAATGAACTATGAGAAGTTTGGTACTCTTGGATAATGACGAATCTTTTTTTGGGCTACCAGGTCCACAAGGAAGTGGCACCGAGGTTTCACTAGACTCGAATATCTTGGTGCACATATGATGAAATTTCGATAGTTATGGGATTTGATCCATATTAATTTCTGAAAGTAAATTCCAAAAGATTCAAAATTCATATCTGTCCATTATGAGTAATATGGTGGGATTGCAACCCCAAGATTATGGAATTCAGATGCTTTTCACATCCTATAAAAAATATAGTCTTCAAAGAAGTAAGAACTAATACCCTATTTTTCTTTTCCACCATATTCTAAATGCTCATTATTGACTTGAGCGTCAAACCGGTTGCCACTAGAGAGCTCCTGACAGTCATCTTCATAATTTTTTTATTACAAATTAGCAAAAGAGCAGTCTAACAGATCGATCTCAAAGATTCTCTCAGGCTAAAACCAGTGGCAAAATGGAATTCGTCAATAATTGTTACTTTAATTAAGATCTGCTTCGCCTCTCTACTTCTCTAATCTAAAAGCATCCAGCGATATTCTGACCATGCCACCTAGCACAGCATGGCCATCATTGTCAAAGAACCTGTTTGGGAGGTAGACGGCTTCAGTATTGGCGAAGTCATATAATTTACATGGTGAGCCACATTGCTAGCCCAGGAAACCAATTTCGTGGCATGTCCGCACCAACAGCCTTGAGAAGACTCCCTTCAAGTAGTTCTGGAGATACCTTCAAGTCCTTCCAATCTAGTAAATCGGCTTGAATTTCAGACTCTAGTCACCATCATCCAGCAAGTTACACAACTACTTTGGGTTTAGGCACAAGTTGTGCAAAACCTACAAGCTCAATAGCCATAAAATCATGTTCAGGTGATGCAGTCTTCAGACTCACCTCGCTCAATAATAACCTCAAGCCTATGCTCAAGCCACAATATGAGGTGCTACATTGGACCAGCTACATGAGTTGCAACATCATGTCATGAGCTAGTACCTCTTGGTGCACATCATCATTTGAGTTACCATGACCTGTCGGCGACAATATCACTCTGGTATCAAGCCTCATGAGATTATGATGTGCACGATCCCACCTATAACCAGCTAGCGAAGCTATCCACCATTCATATGCCAATCGAATCTCAACTTTGTCATACTCAATTCAGGAAAGAATAGGAGAGCCTGCCCATCCGAATCAAATAAGGTACGAAACCTCTTTGATCCATGAGATAGCATACTCTTCTGTATAACGAAAGTTCTAGTAACCTCCCTACAAGGTATATAACAACTCAAGGGACCCAGTGGCCATGTTAGTATATTTTGGAATGCCATGAACCTACAAGGAGTATGAAATTTTTCTATGTGCACAATATTTTCTATGACATTTCAAGACCTGGCCTAAGCTTGGTACTCCAAACTTCCAAGTATTCCATTATCTGATTCGATGACTTATTTAAAAAGTTCATAGGGCAATTCATTTTGCTAGTATTGAGGCAAAAGACCCCTATCTATGCTCTTGACAATGAAGTAGAAAGAAGGAGAGAGACTTAAGAAATATTTGCCCTGATTTAACAAAGCTTGATTAGATGTTACCAAGCTAGACAACTCTATCATCCTCGCTATTGTAATTAACAAAATTTGACAAGCTCATAATACCTATGAGATGTCTCGTTGACCTCCTAAAATCTTGGTGGAGTTCATCCAATTAGTACAAGAACACATTGATGCTAAGAATGTAATGTCGATCAAAAGAAAATTCGGAGGCAGAAGTCGGCCGGGGAAAGAACTTTGGGAGGCCAACTCCATGAACCAAAGAAGTAGAGGACCATACAAATAAAGCTCAAGCTTGAGTTGCAAGCCTACATCCCTCTTAACAACTCAAGGTGTTAAGCTCTTGCTCAAATTAAATGCCAATACTTCTTGCGGAGACCTTTGCCAATCTACACTAGTCAATATAATCTCTACAAATCAAAATATTATTATTTTCACTAAGAATATGGCCATGACACTGAGGAATATTAACACCTCAAAGATAAAATCAAAACATTCATTAAAGATGAGCACCTCGTGCAGTTCTTTTGCTGTAGTGAGGGAGCTAAAGAAGCTCATGTATTAGAACCTCGTTTATGCACCTCTACACAAAGAAATCCCACCCAAAGTTGTACAACCCACCAGTGAAAGTCAACCTTCATATGATTCTGATAGGCCCACCGATCCAAGGTAAAGTCTTGGTGTCAACTTGCAAATGTCAAACCATTACCAAAGGGCATGAGGATGTAAAGGAAGAAACAAAGAGATAGTACTATGAGCCCAAGTATCAAGATATAGTATTTTTAGCGAAAGATATAGAGGAAATTTTGACGCCACACAATAATGCATTGGTTATTTTAGTAATCTTGGAAGGCTATACTATATAATGTATCATGGTAGATATTGGGAAGCTTGACAAATATTTTATTCACCCAAGCTATGATCAAATGAGAACCGTGAAAAAGCTAGAGCCATATGTCAAGACACTCACCTAATTTATGGGAGATTCGGTTACTTCACTCAATATAATCAACTACTCCTCATGGTTAGAAAGAACCCCAGAATCACCATGGTTGGCACAAAATTCATGGTGGTTTGGACACACTCCACCTACAATGTGATACTAGATCAGCCAGTGCTAAATCAGCCCCAAGAGGTCATTTCTATTTTTCATTTCATTATAAGATTTCCAACCAAACAGGGCACAAGTGAAACATGGGATGACCAAAGCCTTACTAGGAAGTGTAAGGCAGTCTATCGGTATGACAACTCCAACCAAAAAGGTAAAGTTCTGATAGTGGCAAATATCAATAAGTCCACTATTGAACCAAAGAAAGCCTACACCAAACCTATGGAGCAACTCATCAACCTAATCTTTAACAAAAGCTTTGGAAGAACATTGAAACTTGGGGTGAACCTTTTGGATACTCTACGAAGCAAGTTAGGAGAATTATTATGAAAGTTAAGATATCTTCACATGATCCTCAGAAGACCTACTTGGGGTATATCTCTCGGTTGCACAACACAAACTTGCTATGGTTGGAAATAAATCAGTTAAGCAGAAAAAGAGGCACTTTATTGCCAAGGAGGTTAACGAACTCCTCAATTTAGGAGTCATTTGAGCGGTTCATTACCTCAAATGGCTAATAAATGTGGTAATGGTAAAAAGGTCCAATGACAAGTGAAGAATGAACATCGACTTCAATGACTTGAACAAAGCTTGTTCAAAGGATAATTATCCTTTGTCTAAGATAGATCAACTTGTGGACTCTACCTCAAGCCACCAACTCCTAGGTTTCTTAGGTGCATTCTTGAGTTACCATAAAATTAGAACACATTGCAAGGATGAGGAGAAAATTGTTGTCATTATCCACCAAGGTACTTTCTGCAATGTTGTAATGAAAAACGTGGAAGCAACATATCAAAGGATGGTAAATAAGATTTTCGAGCTTCATCTTGGAAGGAATGTGGAGGCATTGAAAGCAAATATGGCAACCTAAGAGGAGGGGGGGATGAGTGAATTCACAATTCAATGGCAAAGGCACAATTCCTCAATTAATAAAAAAAATCATGAATGCTATAATGTTAATAAGTAAAGATGATATCATGATTTTTTATATGGTTCAGTGGCCAACCGTGCATACTCCATAACCCTTACCTCAGTCTTGAAGACTTGTAAAGAATATTAATCACTTTTGAAATCACAATCCAAATTCATAATTCAATGGCAAAGGCACAATTCCTCAATTAATTAAAAAAAATCATGAATGCTATAAAGTTAATAAGTAAAGATGACATCATAATTTTTTATATGGTTCGGCAACCAACCGTGCTTACTCCATAACCCTTACCTCAATCTTGAGGATTTGGACTCTCCACTAGAGTCATCACTTCTTAAAGGAAAACCAAGCCTTTACACCAACTCACAACTGTGAGGATCACTTCCTTCGAGTAAAATCACGCCCATACAACTCTTACTCCAACCAGCAAGAATTGACTCCTACATTTAGAGATTTGATATTTCAAACACTTCAAACACCTTTGGAGTGATTTGTAATCAAAGATGATAAAAATAAAGTACAAATTACCTCTCTACAATAGCCTTTCAAGATGAGTAGAAGCAAGAAGATATGAAAGTTGAAGTTTAAAGTTTAGAGCAATTGGAGGCTAGAGGCTCAGGAAAGCTATTTCTTCCTCTTATAAATAATCAGAGATGTAAATATATTAATTAAAATAAATTCCAAGCCCTTATATACCCATTAGTGAGAGCACTAGCCATTATGCTATACTCTGCCGCATTTGGATGTCTGAACTATATGGGTTTTGAATGTCTAAATCGTCCCAATGGTTTAATTTTACTAATCATTGAATCTGATGTCATAGGTTTGGACGTCTAGTCATAGAGTTTGGATGTCCAAATAGTGCTATTTCGGATGTCCAACAAATGCATTTGGCATTTAAACCTTGAACATGAAATTTTAGAAGTTACAGCCTACAAATCTTTGGGCATCTGATCTTGAGGTTGGGGTGTCTAAATCTGTTAGTAATTTTAGAGCTAGTTCTCCTATGTTCAGGTATTTGAATAGTCTAGCTCAGGCATTTGAAGATGGCAGAGGGAAAAGCTACTATTTTACTATAACTTCAGTTTTCATGTTTGATATCTTCTCAAGCTGACCTTGGATAATGAGCTAGTAAAGGCATTCCAAGATAGGTAGAGTTTTAGCTAAAGTTCTAAGCTAAGAATTCAATTAACAAATATTTGACTTAATAAAATATAAAAAAGTTAAACCTAGTGAACTATCTCTTGAGCCTTCTTCAAGCTCCATCCATTAATCGACCATCAAGCCTCATCTTCAATTTTATCTTCATTTTCATCTCCACTTGAGGCTTCCGAATGGAATTAAACTTTATTCTAGGTTTAGCTTGATTACTAGCTACACAATGCTTAAGAAATAGATCAAATATAATTTTTTTTATCATCAAAACTATAAAGGGTAATAGGCATATGTTGATGATATGCAATTTAAGAGTCTCCACACCAAAGGACACTTGAAGGATCTAGAGGAAACCTTCAACACAAATTCAAAAATTCGGAATGAAGTTGAATTTAGAGAAGTGTGCCTTTGGAGTAAGCTCAAAAAAGTTTCTCAACTACCTTGTCTCAGAGTGGAGAATTGAGGCTAACCTTGAGAAGATTGAGGGTGTAATGAAAATGAAGTCCTCAAATTCTATCAAAGAAATGCAGAGACCCATAGGAAGATTGGTGCCACTCAATCACTTATTATCAAGGTTGGGTCAGAAATGCTTGCCTCTCATTAAGACACTCAAGCAAAGTTAGGATTTGAATGGATAAAGAAGTGTGACTAGGCTTTTGAAAACTTTAAAAAATACCTAGCTAAAGCTCCTCTAACGTTGAGACCCGAGCCAAATGAAGTACTTCTTCTCTACATAGTAGCCTCAGACTAGGCTGTGAGCTTGGTTCTAATAAGTGATCGAGGTGGCAAATTACATCCCATATACTATATGAGTTATGAACTAATGGGAGCAGAGACTTGATATCCCTTGTTGGAGAAACTGACATACATAATGATGCTTGCTACTCGAAAGCTTTGCTCATACTTCTAGGCATATCTAATCATTGAACTCACTAATCTCCCACTTCGACAAATGTTACAAAAACCTAAAACTTCAGGAAAATTGCTCAAATGGTCCATCAAGTTAAGTCAATTTGACTTAACTTTTGAATATCGGAGGACTATTAATGCCCATGCTCTAGTAGACATCTTGATGGAGGCAATGTTATACCCAGTAGGATCAGAATTTGAACCATGGGATGTGTGAGTTGATGGCTCATCATGTAAGTTAGGTTTTGGGATCAGAGTCATCCCCCAAAGCTCAGATGAAAGAGTAGTGGAGTATTAGATCAATTGAAATTCAAGGCCTTGAATAACACCACTGAGTTAGAGGCTATCCTCCTCGGATTGCACATGACACTTGTAAAGGGAGCTAAAAAACTTATTGTATTCAACGACTCCCAACCTGTGTTCTTGCATCTTATTAGGGAATATGAAGCCAAAGATGCAATCATGGCTTAGTACTTAGTTGAAGTGCAAAAACTCGTGGCAAAAATGGACCAAGTAGAGATCTACTGAGTACCTTAGAATAATAATATTGAGGTAGAAGCTCTTGCATGACTAGCCTCAGCTTTATTAAATTTAATGTAAAGGCAAATTTTAGTGAAAAACCTCTAGTAGTCAAGCTACTTATAAGTCAACAAGGTAAATATGGTTGATGCAGAACCCTACTGGATGGATCCCACAGTCTTATATCTAAAGGAAGAACAACTCCCCAAGGATTTGAGAGAAGCTCGAAATGTTAAAAGGCTAGCCTTGAACTTCATCTTGATAGATGGAGTCCTTCACAAAAGGTTCCTTACACAATCATTCCTCCATTGCTTGTGGCCCGAAGAAGTTGATTACCCTCTTCGTGAAGTTTTTGAAGGGACATGTGCGAGCCATGGAGTGGGATGAGCCCTTGCCTACAGACTCCTCAGGTAAGGCTATTATTGGCATAATACGGCTATCAAAGCATCCAAGTTTATTTCCAAATGTGAATAGTATTATAAATATACCTTGGTATATCATATCCCTTCAGTTCAACTCTAGTAGTCTCAGATAGTTTGGTCTTTTAACCAAAGGGGATTAGACATCCTTGGTCTTTTTTCAATATCTTCAGGTTAGAAGAAATTTCTAATAATCACTACCAAGTACTACACCAAGTGGGTGAAAGCTGAATAACTCTCTATGATCACTGAAAAAGAAAATCCAAGAGTTTATCTAGCAATGAGTGATCTGCATATTCAGACTACCATATATGTCAGTAATAGACAATAGAAAGCAGTTCAACAGTATTAGGTTCAATGAGTAAGGTAGCAATCTTCACATAGAGTGAGCAAAGATTTCATCTTAGTGGTGTATCCCCAATTTAATGACTTAGCGGAGGTAACAAACTAAACTCTATTCTCAAGTTTAAAGAAATACCTCAAAGGGGCAAAGAGTGTCTGGGTCAAAGAACAACCACATGTCCTATGGTCCTACCGGATGATGCCTCAGATGACTAACATCCCCATGAGTCAAATCTTATGACCTCGAGGTGAACAAGGTAAATCTCTGAGTTGAGAAAGACCTCATCTTGGAAGTTCAAGATGAAAGCTCACACCAATATTACTGAGTACTAGCATTGAGTAGCTCGATACTACAATGCTCAAGTTTGTAATTAAGAATTGTAACTAGGCGACAAGTTACTCTGTTGGGCTAAACTTAACAATTGAATCTCACAAAAATTATCTCCAAACTGGGTAGGCCCATTTAAGATCTCCCAAGTAGTAGGACTGAGGACCTTCAAAATTGAGCACCCAGATGACAAAGTGCTTCATCGAACTTGGTATGTTGACAATTTAGAAGGATTTATCTTTAATACAATTCTTATTTCTTCAAAAGATTATCTGTCATTGCTGTCCAGTAACTTGGCTCTATAGACCCTATGGTCCAGTAAGGTGCTTCAATACCCAATAGAGGTATTTAAAAAAACCATGGCTCCATTAGACCTATGGTCCAACCAGGTGCTTTAGTCACCGAATAGAGGTATTATCCAAAACTCTGGCTTTGCTGGCCCTATGGTCCAATCAGGTACTTCAATCACCCAAATGAGGTATTATCCAAAAACCTAGCTCTATTGGTTCTATCATCCAACTAGGTTCTTCGGCCACTCAACTGAGATATTATCCAAAAATCTGGTTTTGTTGGCCCTATGGTTCAACGAGGTGCTTCGGTCACCCAACTAAGCTATTATCCAAGAACCTAGTTCTATAGGCCCTATGGTCCAACCAGGTGCTTCAGTCATTCGGCCAAAATATTATCTAAAAATCTAGCTCCACTAGCCCTATGGTCTAACCTGGTGCTTGGTCACCCAATCAAGGTATTATCCAAAACTTGGGCTTTACTAGTCCTATGGTCAAATTAGGTGCTTCAATCACCCAACTGAGGTATCAAAAAATCTAGCTCTATTGATCCTATGATCCAACCAGGTGCTTCGATCACCCAATTGAGCTATTATCCAAAAACCTAGCTTTACTAGCCCTATGGTCCAACTAGCTGCTTCAGTCACCTAACTGAGCTATTATCTAAAAACCTGGCTCTATAGGTCCTATAATCCAACTAGGTGTTTCGATCACTAAACCAAGATATTATTAAAAAAACATAGCCCTATTGGCCTTATAGTCTAACCAAGTTCTTTAGTCATCCAACTTAGCTATTATCCAAAACTTGGCTCTATTGGTCGTATGGTACAACTAGGTGCTTCGATCACCCAACTGAGCTATTATCCAAAAATGGCTCTATAGGCCCTATGGTCCAACCAGATGCTTTAGTCACCCTAAAACCCTAGCTTTATTGGCCTTATGGTCCAACTAGGTACCTTGGTCACCCAACCGAGGTATTATCCAAAACCTTGGCTTGGTTGGCCCTATTGTCCAACCAAGTGCTTCAGTCATCCAATCAAGGTATTATCCATAAACTTGGCTTTGTTGGTCCTATGATCCAACTAGGTGCTTTAGTCACCCAACTAAGCTATTATCCAAAAGCTTGGCTCTACTAACCTTATGGTTCAACCAAGTGCGTTGGTCATCCAACTAGGCTATTACCTAAAACCTAGCTTTGCTAGCCCTATGGCCCAACCAAGTGCTTCGGTCACCCAACGGACGTATTATCAGAAAAACTAGCTCTACTAATCCTATGGTCCAACTAAGTTCTTTGGTCACCAAATTAAACTGCCTAAATACCTAACTTTGATGACCTTATGGTCCAACCAAGTGCAATGATTTTTAGCCGAAGTAGAAGTTTACTCCTTCACCCCAAGGAGATCCCAATCATGGAATAGAAGCACCCAACCCTTAGTATTTCAATGTGTAACTAAATGGATAAGTGCTAAGATATTTTAGGCTTTAGCTTGCACATAAAAGATAAGAGCATAAGACCTTTAGTTAGAATGAAAGCTTGTGGTTGTGAGTAAGCACCTCAAGACATCAAGCGACCTTAGAACAATGAGTCAAGCTACTCACCAAACCTAGTGGCTGAAAGAAATAATACATCTGGATCGATTGAGTTTGGTTTTGTGATAATGATGAGGCTAAAGGACTTCAATTGAAAGATCCAAACCAATGACAACAAAGCTTTGGAGAAAGATAAAATTTTATTGAGTTTCAAGCTAACAATAGTACAAAGTTCTTTCATAAAGGAAAGGAAGTACAACTAGCTAGAAAATAGGTAGAGGCTTGAAGGACTCTAACCCCAAGATTCCCTCTTTAGCCTCTCTTGCCTCCACCACTATGGTCTCCCTTCAGATGAGATCTTCATACTCCTACTTGAGGTGCCAAACCCTCAAGTCATCGTAGAGTTCAACCCGTAGGTCATCAGGCTTAAACTCAGAATCATAGTGAGTCTATTTGGTGATGTGTTGGTAGATAAGGTACCCTTCTTGGAAGGAGATGGTAGAGAGTTTCCCACACTCCTAGAGATATTCATTGCTGGCATTGCACTCTAAGATAGCTTGCATCTTGGTCACCTTCAAGGCATCAACATGTTCTCTACTTTGGAGGAACATGGTGATTGCTTCAAGTTTGGCATTATCTAAGGTGGTGTAGTACTGAGTCTCCTAACCTTGTAGACTAGACAAAGTCAAATTATGCTCGACTATGTGCAAGTTTTTCTCTTCCTTCATCTTCTTTCTCATCTCTTCTACACTCAATTGAAGAGATTTGAGTTAAGAACAAAGCAGGATCACATCTTCCTTAGCCTTGCTCCTCCTAGCTATTCCTAGTCCTCAAGCCTTATAAAATCAATGCCCTACATAACAGAAGAATTGCAGGGTTTGTAGCCAAACCAAAGATTGGATCATGATAAATGAGGACAATTGTCCTTGTTAAGGCAAAGTTGAGTATACTTACATTAGTTCAAGATTTGGCTCCCTTCAAAAAATGTTTATCATCAAGGAGCTGAGCAATAATGGGATTGGCATCCTCCCTAAAGTCCCTAATAAAGTACTCCTTGGCCTCAACATCCTTTGAAGTACCCTGGTGCTTCGAGGAAGATCACCCTTGCACTGTGGCACATGTCAGAGAAGCAGAAGGAGCGAAAGCAATACCCTTTCCATGATTAGCCTTCTTCATCATCTAGTAGTGGGTAGGCAATCGGATAATGTCCACAATGGCAATGAGTAAGCAAGATGGCAAGGAAGGATGAGGTATTGCCTACCTCTTCCTTGCACTCTCCTCATTTGTACCTCAGCTCCTTTCCTCTTCCTCTCTCTTCCTCCTCCCTAGGCCTAGAGATACCAGCTAGAAGCAGGCAAGAGTTTTCTATTCGGAGGCTTCTTGCAAGTGTGCAGAGTCAATCACACCCAGGGGGCACCATCTTGCTACTTCAAATACTCATTCATGAATAAGATTTGAGAAATCCCTATAGAGTCACAATGCCTAGTTAGACCGGATGAAAATGAAATGTTTATATGATGAACTATCGAGAACAAGATAAGAAGGCTAAGATTTGAAACTCAGTTGACACCAAGGCAAGATGGTTGTTAGAGCCATTGAGGGGTAAACCACCATCATCCTAGAGTGAGCTCCCATGGCGGATGGGCAAGTAACAGGCTCCCAGACCTCTCTCAGTGCAAATGTAGAACTAGATTTGGAGGGCCCCTGACCATTAGTGGTTGATGTAGAGCCACTATGAGGGGATGAGGATTTCTTCATAACCTAGAGGCATCAGCCTTGAACACCAGAAGAAGTTGAAGTTTTCCTTATAAAAGGGGTCATCTCTTGCCTTATGGCAGGAGATCCCTTCATAGTGCTAGACGAAGTAGGAGGAGATGTTATTTGTGAGTAGACTTGTTAATGGAGGACAAAGGCACGAGAAGGAGCAAAATAAGGGTTTTTATAAATTCACTAGAGCAAGAGGAAAAGACCAGAGGATCCTTTATATAAGTTTTTCCCATTGTCTGATCACCTCCATGTAGCCCAACCCAAACCATCATAGTCTAAAGGATGAAATTGCTCAGATCCCAAGGACACGTGCCCTCTATCTGATTAGAAATGACCTTGGGAAGAAGAATTGTGAGGTAGGAAAAATGTCACTTTGATAAGTGAGTGAACAAAGGAGTAGATGACTCCAAGTTGTCACCTTGAGAAAAGGAAAAACCATAATATTTGAGTAATATTTGATGAATTTATGACTCATTTTCCCAAGTAGAAACCAACGCATGCATAATGACAAGGTGACATGCTACATTTATAAGGGGCAACAATTTGATTTTCAAGAGATTGCTGAGTGTCCTGAGAGAATGGCCACCTCATGTTGATAACCTGAACACCCAGTCACAAAAGCTCAATGTCTAGGCTTGAGGGGCTCTAATGATACATCGAGGGAAATTGGCTAAGTCAAGATATCAATGAGAACTGAACTCAAGACTTGAGTTATGAATTGATGCATCAAAGGTAGAAAGTTGCCTTGACACCAAGCTGTGAAGAGCTCTCGACATCGAACTATAAGAATTTAAGCACCCTTGGATTATTACAAACCCTTTCTTGGGCTAAAAGGACATAAGAGAGTGGTGCCTAGGTTCCACTAGACTCGAATGCCTCGGTGGACATACAATAAAGATTAGATAGTTATGGCATCTGATCCATATCAATTTCTAGAAGTAAATCCCAAAAGATCTAATATTCATAGATATCAGTTACGAGTAATCTAATAAGATTGTAGTCCTGAGATCATGGGATTTGGATATGCTCCGCACCCTATAGAAAGGACTAATGCCCCATTTCCCTTCCCACCATATCCCAAGTGCTCTCTATTGACTTAAGTGTTGAAATGTTTGTCACCAAAAAGCTCATGGTGGCCCTCTTAATGGTTTTCTTCTTTCTACAAATTAGAAAGAGAGTGGGCTAGTGGATCAATCTCAAGGGCCCTCTTGAGCCAAAACTGGTGGTAAATTGAGCTCCATCAACACAAGCAAAGAATAGATTCCCATTTGGAATTTGATATGTCAAGAGGCATTATTGAACAAAACTCAAAGGCCACACTCAATCGACAAATGGTTGATGCCAAAATCAAAACCCATCAATGTCAGCATTTTCTCCCACATCTCAGCTAGACAAGGCCAAAATGATTGAGCTTCTCAGCTTGGTACTTTAGCCAAACAAGATAAAAGAGGATCAAACTTCTCAACTTGGTACCTTAGGCAGACAAGGCTCGAAAGGACTGAGCTTCTTAGCTGGTACCTCAGATAAGACCCAAAAGAATGGCCAAGCAAGATTCATGACGGTTGAACTATGTTACCTTAGCATCTGGTACATATCCTCAACCCACATGAGAATTAGTTTCCGTGGTAGTCTAGAGAATAAGTTCTTGTAGTAGTAACCTCCTCCTCCTCCTCCTCTTTTTGACAAAATCTACTAGATTATAGTAGGAACACTAGGCAACTTCTTAGAAATATCACGTACTAACTCACTTGATAACTATGTAGAGTTATCCTTAGAGGATAGGTCAAATTACCCTAAAAATTGTATAAAAAGATATCCAAGTATAGAGGTAAAGGATCCTCAATTCAATCCCAATTCCACTCTCCCATTAATTTTCTCTACATGCTATTTGCCCAAGTGTCTTAGGTTTCAAGGTAGAGGAAGAGACAGACTTGAGTATTGGAATATCTTCTCCCAACTATCACTGGATGAGTAGCTTTTTAATCTTTGTGTAGGTTTGGATCAGCTTGAGAGAAGCAAAAGAACCCTACCTCTCTATTAGAATTGAGCATATACAATATTTGGTTATTTTTTTGTGATTCATTGGAATACCCAATCTTTGGGTAGTTAATTATGATCATGCTACTAAAATAGCAGCATCTAGAGAAGAAAGTGGTGATGAGTGCGTCAGAGTAGATGGTGTTACAAGATGCTTCCTCAGGTGATGTTCTAGCTCCTCATCATTAGGCAGTGAAGGCCTTGCCAAAACATGGCTCTCCTTGGTCAAGCTCCACTTAGCTAGAGCTGGGGCAAGGGGATCAGAATTGTGAATTAGTATCCTGGTCACGCATTTAAACCACCACCATTTTCATTTGTTATTCTGAAATTACTTAGGATATGTTTCTATCCTATATAGCTAGTTTCAACTCCATAAATTTTGGCATACCCAATGGGACATGATTTCCCTTCCAGGTAGAGAAACCTAGTTAACATAGACAAATATCCAAGGAAGACAAGTTGAACAGTTTATGATTGATTTTCCATTAAAAGAAAGGAAAATGGCATCATTAAGTGACCCTTGCCTAATCTACACCATCATCAAGTGCCTTGGTGAAGGGTTGGTGGTGTACTTTGCCAATCAATAATCACCACAGAGGCAACCGAAGTCCATGTAAGTATGGGTTAACTCCACATCTCCTATTTAGGGAGTAAAGACTTTCCATCCAAGGAGTAATGATCCCAAATTTAGGGGGCAAAGATCTTGTATGGTGATCAAGTCTATATTTACATGGCTAACCAAGTCCACTCCTATTGAGTAAATTAAGCCCACTTCCATTTGACACACAAAGTTCATCTTGCATGGTGATCAAACCTGTGCCTACATGGTGAGTTATGTGGCAAACCAAGTCTACTGCTATGGCAAACAAAATCCATTTTACTTGGCAATCAAGCCTATATTCAAATGGCAAATCAAGTTTGCTCTTATGTGGTAATTTAAGCCCCATCTACATGAATGATCAGGCCAGCATTTTTATAGCAAACTAAATCCATTTTATGTGACAACCAAGACCCTATTTACATGACAAGCTGAGTCCACTTACATATGAAAAATAAAGTCCACATTCACATGACAAATTTAACAAATTTCGTGAAGCGACCAAGCTCACTTTTTACTTGAAAAACTAAGTCTACTTTCACATGGTAAAAAAGTCCATTATGCATGGTGATCAAACTTGCATCTATGTGATAAGTTAAGTCCACTCTTATGTGGTAGATCCAATCCATTTTGTGAGGCAACCAAGTCTGCATTCACATGGTAAATCCAATCCACTTTCATGTGACTAATTCACTTCATTTTTATATAGTGATCAAGCATGCTTTTATGTGGAGAATTAAGCCCACTCTCATGTGGCAAAGTAAGTCTACTTTCATGTAACAAATTCAATCCACTCTCACATGACAATCAAGCCTATTTTTACATGCTATATCAACTTCAACTTCAAGTTTGAATCAGGTCCATCTTATATAGCAATCAACCCCATATTCATATAGCAAATTCAATCCACTTCTGCATGGCAATCAAGCCTACATTTAATATGGTAAATCAAATTCACTTTTATGTGGCAAACCAAGCCACTTTTACATGGCAATTCAAATTCACATAATCAACTCTTAGAATGTTGATGTAGGGGTAACTACCTGATGATTGTTCACACCCTCTTTTCCTATCAAAACTTAAGAAGAAAATACTAAGGGAGCACTTTGTTTGAGTCAATTTTAGTTAAAATTAAATCTAATCAAAATTTAGCCAAAATAGAAGCTTGAATGCCACTAAAATATGGCTTAAACACACCAAGCTAGTCAATTGCTTTGGCAAACCAAATATCTGGTTCTACTCTACCAGTAGTATGGTTCCCAAACTAGTCGTTCAATTTTGATAAGTTAGGACAGGGGCATTCATTCACCCAATCTACTAGTTTCTCAAATTGATCATCCAGTTTAGATAATCCACTACCAGCAATAGCTCTTAGTCGGTTGGCCAATTCCTGAATTGGTCGCCGGGTTTTACTCAAAATCAAAAGTCCCTTGGCATTCAAAGAGCCAATTATAAGATTTTTTTTTTTGAAAAGACCCTTGACATTTACAAATAATTTGGTCCAAATTTCTCAAAAATTTTGCAAATAACCTATTGTAAATTCAACATCCAAGATGGGTATAATTTTTGAATTTTCTTATCAGTAACAAATAGATAATTATCCAATCCCAATAAAATTTTTAGTTAAGAAAATTATAATCTCAAATATATCAATAAACAATAGGAAGATCCATATTTAAAATTTATTTCCAAATTATAATCCATTTAAATTTTAAATTCAAATCAATAAAAGTCATCTTGGTCCTATAAAAGACTTGCAAAGAGTCAAACAAAGAGGGAGAGAGGGAGTAGGGGATCAGAGGAGGAACTGGCTTTCCTCCACACTTGCAGCCACCAACGGTCTCACCATTCTCCACTACTCTCTATCATGCCCTGCACCTTGTACAAGCCTTTGTCAATGCTATGGCCACTCACAACACCAGAATGCTCACCGTAGCAAACCCCTCCCCTTCACACTATCACCGATCTCCTCACCACCAAGCTGCAAGAAGTCCTAACTGTCTACTTTTGATACCACCCCAGGTCAACACCATCAGAGTTCAAGGCTGCTTGCATTGCTACCGAAGATCGTGACTGTCTAGGCTACCTTCCATCGCCATGGCTGTCAGTGCCTTCTCCAGCACGCTATCATCAGAGATCGTGCACTACCTTCAGCTCCACCACGGGATCTTTGTCTTTGTTAGCCTACTCCACCCTTCGTCGACTATTGCACCTCTTCCATCTATGCCATAGTTGCATGGTACTTGTGCCTGCACTGCCCCTTGCTAACACTATCTCCTTCATAGAGCTGCTCACCACCGCTAGGGTCCATATTCGATCAGAATAGCTAGACTTGGCCAACTCCTCCCATTGTCATGCTACACTCTTGCCTAGCTGCTTTTCTCACTACCTATGCCAAGTTGTCTCCCTGCTGCTAGAGGGAGGGGCCAGATCTAATTAATTGAAGAAGCAACGCCATGCCCTCATTTTGGTGGAAAAGAGAACAAAGAAGAAGGAGGCTTGTAGTTCTCTCATGGGAAGAAAGAAGATGAGGAGAATGGAAAACTAAAAAAGAAATAATAGAAAAGGAAGAGGGAGAAGGGAAGTGGTTGTATGAAAAGTTAAAAAAAGAAAGAAAGATAAGAGAAGAAAAGGAAAGGAAAAAAAGAAGAAAAAATTTATTATTCTCATTCATCTTCATACATTTTAGGCCTAGTCTACAAGCTCATTTGAAAGCCATACCTACCTAAGGTCAGCTTACGGGCTCATCCAAAAGTCAACTCCAGCCTAAGATTAGCCGTGGGCTCATCCAAAAGTCAATTTGGCTAAAGACCAGCCACAGACTCTTCCAAAAGCCAACTTTGACTAGAACTAGGCTGTAGGCTCCGAAAAGTCAATTTGGCCAAGGGCCTATCCAAGGGCTCACTCAAAAGCCAATTCAAACTAAAAGTTTACTTACGAGCTCACTTGAAAGTCTAATCAACTAAAGACCAGCTTATGGGCTTGTCTAAATGTCAAAGATGACTCGAGGCCAGTTGGCAAGCTCCCTTAAAATAATTATGACAATCCGAAGGCTATCAAATCAAATTGATTAACATAAATTAAATTAAACTAGAAATGACTCAATAACATTAAACTCAAGCCAATTTGGTTAAAGCAAATAAATAAAATCAAATTGACTCGAATAAAGCACCAAATGAATCTAAATTGACAAAAACAATGGATGAAGACTAGTCAAGATGAGCATAAAAGCTCTCTATCGATCAAGTAGCTTGATCAACCAATTGACTAGTCTAATCAACTAGAGTTAGTAGACCAGCTTTACTAGTCAACTGGTACCCTCAATCGATTGACCAGTTTCAATGAACCAAGATTGGAACCCCTACTATTAGACAACTAATATGCAAACTGATCATTCAATTTTGATGAACCTGGAAAGATACTCTTTTGGCCAATCAACCGATACCCCAATTGATCATCCATTTGGTTAGAAAAAATTATAGCCTCGGTTTAGATCCAACTATAATCAGGTCCAAATTGAGTCAACTTGGATCACAACAAGTTTGAACTCCATTTGAACAAAATCACGATAAGTTCAAATTAAACTCTAATTGACTCAAACCTTATTCAAACTAAACCCCAACAAACTTGAATTAAACTCTAATTGAATCAAACAATATTCGAACTAAATCAAAATAGGTTTGAACTGATCCTAATCAGGTTAAATCAACTTTGAGCCAAACCCTAGTTAGGCCCAACTTGGGTCAACCTGGAACTAAACCAAATTTAAACCAAACTTGTGTCAAATCAAGTTTGAATTAGACTCAAATTAGGTTAAGTCAGGTCTAAACCTACCCCAATTAGGTCAAATCGAGTTGAGGCCAACTCTAATTGTGTCAAACCAAGTTTGAACTGAACCCTAACTAGCTCAAATCAAGTTCAAATTCAACCAAAACTAAGTCAAACTTGAACTAGCACCAGGTCAAAACTAGACCAAAATAATATCAAATCTGAACCAAAACAAGATTGAACCTAAACTAGAACTATGTCAAACCTAAATTAGAATCAAGTTGAACCAAACTAACTTGAACTTGAACCCAATTCTTTTAGGTTTGAAACCAAAACCAATGAAGGTCCAATGCAGGTCGAACACAAACCCATTAATGGGTTAAACTCTGATCCATCAAGAACCCAATTAGGGTTTGGATCCAAGGTCCATTAAGGATTTTGATGGCATTACTGATTGTTGGTTGATTTTAACTTGAAGTGTTGCTAATATCTTTGAGCACTAGCAATTAACTTCCTTTAAATAAGGCATTTGATTGACTAACTGAGTTCAAGCCTACCTTTGGTTTGGTTTGAAATGGTTAGCTATCTTGGCTTTATGCTGACCATTTTGAATTTGATAATTGACTACCAGTCAGGCATGTTGTTAATTAAATTTGAAGTGTTGCCAATGAATTTTGAGCATGTGTTGGTTTAGCTTAAAGTGTGGCTGACAACTTCAAGCATGTCATTGGTTGACTTCATTCGAACACAATATCTGGCTGATTGACTGAGTGAGTTTAAGGTTGCCTTTTGTTTGGTTCGAAATAGTTAGAAACCTTAGCTTTATGCTGACCATTTCTAAATTGATAATTGATGGCCTTATTGGTGTATTGCTGATTGGATTTAAAGCATCACCAACAACTTTTGTTCGTGTATTGGCTTAGCTTGAAAGGTGCATCAACAATTGCTTCTGGGGTTGATTAGCTAAAAAGGTACATCATCTATGGCTTCAAGGGTTAACTAGTTTGGAGGGCGTATTATCAACGACTTTTGGGGTTGATTAGCTAGAAGGGCACATCATCAATGGCTTCTGGGGTTGACTACCTTCCAAGTAATGCCAATGTCTTCATGCGTATTGTTGGTTGAATTCAATCAAAAAAGATGTTTGGCGTACTAGCTAAGCAAGATCAAATCTAATTTTTTTGTTTTGGTTTGAAAGAATAATTAGCAGCCTTGTCTTGCGCTAATTATCTTTGATTTCATGATTGACAATCTTTCTTTGCTTATTGTGGATTGAATTTGAGGTGTTCCCAATAGCTTTCGAGCATGTGTTGGCTTAGCTTGAAGTGTGGTTGACGGTTTCAAGCGTGTTGTTAGCTAACTTCATTCAAACACAACATCTAGTTATCTAACTAAGCGAGTTCAAGCCTGTGCTTAGTTCAATTTGATTTGAAGTTCGAACATGGTTTGATTTAAGTATGATCAAATTCAATTCAATATTCAAAACATGATCTTGATCAAGTTTCATTTAATTCTATTGAATCTTCAAATCTCAATTTTGATATGAGTTTGATTTGGTTTATTTTAATGTTCAAAACTCAATTTTGATCAAGTTTGACTTAATTCAATTCAATTTTAAAACTTAATTTTGACTCAAGTTTGATTTTATTCAATTGATGTTCAAAGCTTTATTTGGATCAAGTTGATTTGGTCCAGTTTAATATTCAAAACTTAATTTCAATTCGAATATGATTTTATTCAACATTGGTTGGATTCAACCTTGTGTTGGACATTTATTGGGTTCTTAATGGGTCCTTGATCCAACCATTGATTGGTTTGTTATGAGTCCTTAATAGAGCTTAAATGCAACCCTCCTGGTCCAACCTATTAATGGGTTTGGATTTGACCCATGTTAGACCCTTATTAGGTTTGCATTCGAACCTTAATGGACTTGGATTTAAGTTTCATGTTGGGTTGGTTCAACTTGGTTATAGTCCAGGTTCATCCAAACTTTTAGTTCAGGTTTGACCTAGTGTTGGTTTGAACTTTAGTTCGATTAATGCAATTAGGGTTCAGTTTGAACTTGATTTAATCTAATTAGAGTTTTGTTTAAGCTTAATTGACACGAGGGTTGGCTTGGTTCAGTTGGCTCAAAAGCTGGCCTAGGATATTCAGTGGGCCTAAACGCTAGCCTATAATCTAATAGTCACAAGTTTGAGGGCTGGCTTGATTTGGCATGCTTGAAAGTTAACTTAGGATATTTTTTTTAGTGGATCTGAAGGCTAACCTATACTCCAATGATCATGAGCTCCAAGGCCAGCTTGATTTAGCAAGTCTGAAGGCTGACCAAGGACCTTCAATAAGCCCAAATGCTGACCTATAGTCCAATAATCATGAGTCCAAGGGTTAGCTTGATTTGGCAGGCTTGAAGGTTAGCTTAGGACATTCGGTGAATCCAAAGATTAGCCTATAATCAAATAGTCATAAGCTTAAGGGCTGACTCAATTTGGTAGGCTTGAAGGCTAGCTTAGGACATTCAATGGGCCCAAAGGCTAGACTATACTCCAATGATCACAAACCCAAGAGCTGACTTGATTTGGCAAGGTTAAAGGCTAATCTAGGATATTCGGTAAGCCAAAGGCTAGCCTATAGTCTAATGATCGTAAGCCTGAGGGTTAACATGATTTGCTAGGCCCCAAGACTGGCCTAGAATGTTTTGTGGGTCCAAAAGCTAGCATATAGTCTAATGATCATGAGGCCAAGGGCGAGCTTGATTTGGCAAGCCTGATGGTTAAATTAGGTATTCAATAAGCCCAATGGCTAGCTTATAGTCTAACAATAGTGAGCTTGAGGGTTGGCCTAATTTAGTAAGTTCGAAGGTTGGCATAGAATGTTTAATTAGCCCAAAGACTGGCTTAGAGTCTAATAGTCATGAGCTTGAGAGTTGACTTGAATTGGTTGGGTAGAAGGTTGCCCTAGGATATTTAATGGGCCTAAAGGTAGCTTATAGTTCAATGATCATGAGTCCAAATGTTGGCTTGATTTGACTGGCTCAAATACTGGCTTAGGACATTCGGTAAACCCAAAGCCTGCCTTACAATCCAATAGTCATGAGCTTGAGGGTTGGCTTGATTTGGTTGGTTTGAAGGCTGGCTTATAGTTCAATAGTCATGAGCTCGAGGGTTGGCTTGATTTGGCCTGCCTGAAGGCTAGCCTATAGTCTAATTGTTGTGAGCCTAAGGGCGGGGTTGATTTAGCTAACCCAAAGGCTGGTCTAGGATATTCAATAAACCTGAAGGTTGGTCTATAGTCTAATGATCATGAGCCTGAGAACTGACTTGATTTGGTTAGTCCAAAGGCTACCCTAGGATATTCAGTGTTCTTAAAGGTTAGCTTGTAGTCCAATAGATATGAGCCCACATGCTAACTTGATTTGTTGGGGCTGTTGGCTGGCTTAGTTGTTCAGTAGGCTTAAAGGTGAGCCTATTGTCCAATAGTCACAAAATAGTTGCAAACTCATTGGTTGGCTTAATTTGGCAAGCCCAAAGGTTGGTCTATTACATTCAATAAGCCTAAAAGCTGACCTACATTTCAATAGTCATAAGCCCAAGGGTTGGGTTAATTTGGTAGGTTCGAAGGCTAGCTTAGGATATTCAATAGGCTTGAAGACTCTAATGGTTGTGAGCCCAGTGGCTAGTTTGATTTAGTAGTTTGAAGGTTGGTGTTATAATGTCAGGTGTGATGAATTAGTCCCACATCAGATATTGGATAGATATGAGTCCAATAGATATAGTGAAAAAGACCCGTGTCTCATGAGCTTGAGTTTTTGGGATGGTTTGGTGTCCGGCTCACTATATGGATCTGATTAGACACTCTTGTAGCTCCCCAACAAGTGGTATCTGAGCTTCAAATTCGAAGCTGTGCAAACTCTTAAGACCAAAATTACCGCAATAATGCGACTGAATTGAGTCACATGTTAGTCTCATGGCAAAGATCGATGAAAGGGCGCGAGCGCTGGCCCAAGGGCTCGAGCGCTGGCGCGAGGCCGGAGAGATGGCATGTGCGCGGGTGCCAGAGGCTGGTGCGAGGGTCCAAGCGCAAGGCCTGCAAGGGTGCGGGCATCAAAGGCCGATACAAGGACATGAGTCGCACGGTGGAAGTGGTCGAGTAAAAGAGTTCTTGATTAAGAGTGTTAAATTGATGTGGTCAAATCGCACTTGAAGAGAGAGATTGTTATAATGTCAGGTGTGTGAATTAGTCCCACATTAGATATTGGATATATAGAGTCCAATAGATATAGTGAAAAAGACCCATATCTCATGAGCTTGAGCTTTTGAGATGGTTTGGTGTCCAGCTCACTATATGGATCTGGTTTGACACTCTTGCGGCTCCCCAACAAGTTGGGCTATAGTTTGATAGTCATGAGCCTGAGGGATGACTTGATTTGGCAGACTTAAAAGTTGGCCTAAGATATTTGACAAGTCTAAAGGCTGGCCTATAATCCAATTGTTGCAAGCCCAAAAACTGACTTGAATATTAAAGCACATAAATTTAGGCCACTCCTTTTTTTCCTTTTTTAGGCAAAGAGAAAACCCCTTTTGTTTATTTCCTTTTTTTTACTTCTTCATCTTCTCAACCTTCTTCCCTATAACTTGTTCCCTTCTCCCATGAACTTTAATGAAGCCCATGGCCCTTCTCTCGACCAAGCTCCTTCTTCTCCTCTTTCTTATTTTCCTTTTCTTCCTTCTTCTTGCTTAAGCCTTGCTTGGTTCTCCACTAGAGTAGGGCTATCCCTGGTCCTTCGAATCTGGGCCAAATTCAATTGAATTCTGGTTGAATCTATCCACGACAAGTAGTGGGTGGTGGTAGAGGTGATGATGGCACTTGGACTATAGAGAATGGCTGCTTGCATGGTGGTGAGGCAGGTAGGCATGGTGGCTGTGCCTTGGTAGCGTGGTAGGCTAGCCGGTGGCCAGGGGAGTTTCGAGAAGCAGGAATGGGTGACAGATTATGGCATTGTAGGCACTTTTGGTAGAGTGGCTCGGTTATTTCCTAGATTGTCACTTAGTAGCTTCTTCAGACAATTAGTGGTGAGGTGGAGCTCATCACAGAATAGACAGGCGGCTCATGGGTGAGATTCAGAGCAGTAAGGGTCATTGGGAAGGTCGGGCACGGTAGGGAGAAGGTGGCAAGGTTTGGCTATGTCAGGCCAAACTTGGCCCCTGGTGGTAGTAGATGGGCAATGGTGGTGCTCAAGATGATGCATTTGGTAAATGAGGTGGCACAAGAGAGGTTGAAGGAGGGACGATCAGTTACCATGGGATGCAATGCTCGTCCCATGAGAGGCAGTGTAGGGAGTGGTTGGTGAAGAGGAGATGGCCCCTACAATGGAAAAGAGAAGCAAAGAGAAAAAGTAGACACAAGAAAAAAAGATAATATTTGAGCTCACTTTCTAACCTCTCTCCTATTTCTTTGATATGTTCAACTCTTGATCCCTCTGATTCCTCTGACTTGCATTTGTTTGTGTTTCTAATTTTCCTCTAGACTCCCCTCTATTTTGCAAGTTTCCATGGGCTCTTATAGGCATCAAGAAGATTAAATTTTCAGTTTGAAATTCAATTTAAGGATGAGCTTAATCCATATACTCTTTTGAAATTTTGAAATAATTATGTAATCCAGAGTTATTGTGATTCAATTAGATGTGGATGATGATTTTCTTTATTTAAATTGATCCTTATGGATATGATTGTACTATTTTGCAAAATCATGTAACTTGGCGAGTTATTTACAAATTTTTTCAAAAAATTTAGAATAAATTATAATTTGATAAATTTCAAGAGTTTTTTTTATAAAAGAACTTATTTAAATAATTCTAAAACTTTCAGGGTCTCTTTTGAATAAAATTTGAACTCATTTGGGAATAAAAAATTTGATAGACTTATTCATGAAAGATTGAAATTCTAGGGTTTATTTCTAAATATGAAATTTTTAAAGGGTTCATTTGCAAATCCAAAATTTTATAAAGATCAAATTATAATTATCAATCATTTGAGAAGTTTATTTGCATACTCTAGATTTTATAGGGATCGATCTATAATTTTAGGATTTTATTAGACAATTTTCACAAAATTTTGATTCTAGGGATCTTTTTGTAAAACTCTTGTGCTTTTCATTTTATCTCAAATTTTAGATGAATTTTGGGCCTGATTTTGATCCAAATAGCTGGCCTACTCAGCCTACTTTAGTTTGAGTTTAGTTTAAGCCTAAATTTCTCAATGACTCAGGTTCGAATCAAACCTAATTTCAATGGAATTTGACCTTGATTCAAGTCCAAGTATGACCCACACTTGAGACATAGTTTAGTGGCATTTAAGTTTCAATTATAATCATATTTTGATCAATTTTGAACGTAGCAAAAATTACCTCAAACAGGTGTAAATGGTTGGGTTTGCCACATGAAAGTGTACTCAATTTGTCACATAAAAGTGAACTTAATTCTGTACACAATATGAGTTTTAATTCACCATGGAAGTAGACTTAGTTTGCTATATAGATACAGAAGATTCACTATGTAACACAGGTTTTAATTTATTACATGAAAGTGGCTTAGATTTTATCCCCTAAAAGTGGACTTATTTTCCATTTAGAAGTGAGCTTGGTTCATCATGTGAAAATGAACCAAATTTATCATGTGTGAGAGTGGACTTAATTTTCCACATAAAAAGAGACTTGATTTGCCATGCTTAAGTGTATTGGATTGGCCACATGAAAGTGTACTTGACACTCCATATAAATGAGGACTTTATTTGCCATGCAAAATTGGCTGGATTTTATCACATGGGAAAGGGCTTACTTTTCCATGTAAAATATAGGCCTGATGCGACATGTGAAATAAGCTTTAATTTTTCATATGGCTTAATTTTCCATATAAATATAGGCTTAATATGCCACAAAAAATCAACTTAATTTGTCATATAAATATGAGCGTGATTTGCCACACATAATTACTTAACTTACCACATGAAAATAGACTTAATTGGCCATGTAAATGTAGGTCTAATACACTACATAAAATGAGTTTTGTTGATCATGTAGAAGTGGATTTGATTTTCCATTTAAATATGGCCTAATGCAGCATGCAAAATGTGCCATGTAGAAATAGACTTAGTTTGTCATATAAATGTCAACTTGATTCACTATGCAAAATGGACTTTAATTTGCTAAATGAAAGTGGATTTAGTTTATCATGTCAATGTGGGCTTGATGCACTATGTAAAATGAACTTTAATTTGTCATATAGAAGTGAACTTAACTTTAGTACTTTTGAAAGTTGCTACTTTGGATTTTTCCATGTTAGAGATGACACACTCGATTCTGCCACCATTGAAGATCACATATTTGATTTTTACCATTTTGGAGGTGATCTATTTGATTTAAACACTTCATAGATGTTATATTTTGGTTTCACAACTCATGAAGTGGAGCACTTGATTCAAGCATTGTGGAGGTGCCAAGCCTAATTTCACCACATTAGAGGTGGTATATTTTCTTTTCCCATTTAAGTGTAGGCATGCTTTATTCTACACCTTTACATGTAGAGTATTTTATTCCACCATTCTATATTTTATCATGTTTGATTTTACCACTGTATGAGCAGTCTATTTGATGTCTTTCTTAAGAATTTCAAGACTTTTTATTTTACCTATTGACTTAGGAGGCAAAGAAAAATATCACATGTCCCTTTGAATGTCATGACAATAGACACCTTAGTTGTCCATTCATAACACGATTTTCTCTCTAGCATTGGGGAAGAAATTCTTCTTTATTTGTCTAGCTTTCTGAGGTAAGAGAAGGATTCTTGGTCATTTTTTAATTTTGTGCTTGGTTACATGCCACTTTGTGAGTATTTGACAAGAAAAGCTCGATTTTTTTTGTCAACAATCTCTTGATGGTAGGAGAATAAAAATCTCACATGGTGTCAGCCCGAATGATTGGTTCTTTATCTAAATACTTTAGCAACATTCTTTCCTTAAGCATTTGAATGAGAAAATATTTTACTTCACTTTTCTTATTTTTTTATGAATGGATTTAATATTTGATTGAATATTCACTTTAGAGGCTCAGACAATATACCCCCATCATGAGTTTTTGGAAGAAAAATGTTTCATATTTTCAAATGCTTCGGTCATGAGCATTTCTCACTAGCATCATTTTCATCTTTGCATGGAATAATAAAGGAGTATGGTATTTATTTTTGAGGAAAATACCCAATTTTGATTGAAAAGAATTTCACGTTTCCTTTTAAGTGAGTTAGAGACCTATATTCACAATGGCAAAAATTGCCACTTAACAATGGTTGGGAGAAGAAACCTTATTTGTATTGGATTGATTTTAGAATCAAGAGCAGAAGAGAGATATTTGCCCCCGATCTTCATCCCTTTATATCGTAGTTGCTTCACTTGACCTACTAGTCAAAGTAACTTAACTTTGGTTACTTAGAGGGTTATTCCGAGGGTAATCCTGAAGTTTTACCTTATCATCTATACCATGTCTTATTGTCTCTTGTCATATAAAGAGAGATTAATGAGATAATGATGTAAAAATTTGTAACTTTCATAGGGCTCATCTCCTAGCATGCCACATTGGCACATCAGAGATTCATTTCCAACTATCTTCATAAGCTCTGAGAGAAGTAAAACGATATTTTTTTCCTTTTTTAATATGCTTTGATTGTGATGCTGAAAAAGATAATAGTACAAAGCATATGTGTTTGTATTTATTTCTTATTTGCTTTTTTTCATTTTTTTAATTATTTTATTTCTTTCTAGAAAATTTCTAGGGATTTCTTTCTTCTAGTATTTTCTTGAAATATTTTAATAGACGTGCAACACATTTTTTATTTTTGATTAAGGCCTCTTATTTGATTCGGCTTATTTAAGTTTAAGAATTATTTTGTCTCAAGATGTGATTAATCACCAATCAACCTCCCCTTTTGACCATTTCTCTAGTGCGATATTTTCTTCATGAATTTATTTTTTCTACTGACTTTGCTACTTTTACTATGTTTCTATTAATTAGTTACTCCTTTGATTTAGGATTTGACCTCAAAATACCTCTTAATCTGAATTTTCAAGATTTACATATTTGCGGATGCTATTTGATACTTACTCTTTCTATGGTCTTTCTTGATCGGTAACACACCAAGATGAAGTTAGGTTAGTCCTCTTAATTTTGGCATACGATCCAATTTTCTCCCCATTTTCATTTTTTCTTTTCCTATTTCTATTTTTTCTTTTTTTGACTTAGAAATCTCGTTTTTGTTTTGAGAATCGAAGGCTTGTGGGTTTGCAGATGTCAACTGGTTCTTACTCTTTAAATCCACCTCTCTTGCTACTTTTTCATATGAAATCTGTCCATTTGGTACTATACTTTCTATTATTTTTTGGGAGAGAGGGGAGGGATGATATTTTGTCCTTAGGAGGAGATTTTCAAGAGGTTATCATTTAATTACTATACTTTTATCTTTAAAGCAACTTCCCCAAAAGGCTTTTAGTTTCTTATAGATTTGTCGCCATATGTCCAAGCTTGTATTTCCAAAGTTAACATAAGACATCGATGAATTGTGGAGGGGTAAGGATCTCAATTCCACCATATTTCATTATTGATCATCCCTACCTTTAAACATTACCTTTTCATTTTCAATGATCTTTATCTCTAAACAAAAAGAAGGTCACTAGAATACTAAAGCAATTTTTTCTCAAGTTTTATTTCTTTCTTTCCTTTTTTTATTCTTTGACCTTTATTTCTTCATAATTATTTTTTATAGTCTCATGTCTTTCTAATAGACACATAAGCAGCCAACCATAATGAGTATTAGATACTTCATTATAGATACAACACATGAATTTTTTTAATTCACTTTTCTTTGTTTTTTTCCTTTGTCTGTTGCATTTCTTTTAATGAATTTTTTTCCATTTTTAGTGGATTTTCTTGTTTTAGATTTATTGTTTTATATTTTTTTTACTTATTTATTTTTAGTTTCATATTTTTAATGGATTTTTTTGTTGCAATTCTTAGTGGATTTCTTTTATTTTATATTTTATCTCAAGAAGTATGGAATATATACATGACTAGTCAATTTTGATATGCCTAGACATCCCATCATAGGCTAAATATTTTTAATTTTTTACTTTAATTTATTTTTTTCTTATTTTGTTATCTTCGGAGATCATACAACTATTAATTAGTGTCATGGCCCCTCTTGACACTTTTGTAATATAAATTTGGCATGAGCATTCTTTTTCTAGGGCTTAGTTACATGGCCCTCAATTATTTTTGCATTAAAAGATAGTGTTGCTCCTTTTTGAGCAAAGGAAGTTTGAACATTTATCTTTTTCTATTCTTCTTTAGCTCTTATGTTGCTCTCACAGAATTAAAGGTGGGGATTACAACAATTGGTCTTCATTTTGAATGACCAAACACCCCACTAATCCTTCTTTTCCTTACATTACTTATATTAGCTCTCTTGACTTGTAAGACAAATTGTAAGTGATCAAAAATTGACTTTCGTTAATTGATCTTTTGGAGACCGATTTTTTACCTTGTGTGAATGGGCACTTTGTTTCATCATTAAGGTTTAGCACATTAACATTTGGTCTTTGCCCCTAAATGGGTTTGGTCCTTGCCTCCTAGATGGAAATCGAGGAGTTGATCCACATGGGAATTTGGAACATCAACCAAATCAATTGTAGTGTTAGTAGCAGCAATAACACCAAGAATAATAACATTCTTGTTGATAGTAGGAGTACCATGCATAAATTAAATCGAGTTCAGTACAACTCTATATCTTGTATGTAGTCTAGTTATCCCTGTGGTGATCATTAGTTGAGAAAAGTCTACTACAGACCCTCTGCCAAGGATCATGGTGTAGGTTGGTGTAGGAGGATCATTTGATGAAACCTTTTTCTTTTCTATAATGAAAAATAATGAATTAATTATTGGCTTTCAACTTTTCTTAATTTGATTTCTCTGTCATATTAGATAGGTTTCTACACTTGGGGATGTGAAGCCGAAATTGACCACGTAGGATAGCTAGAGACCCCAAGGAAAAAGCTCAAAATAATAAATAAAATTTAAGAATGGTTTCAATACACGATTAGGTATTGTAAGAACATGACTTTCAACAGATGCAAGCTCCTATTATTAATTACATTAACAATTGTCAGAAACTTCCTAAAGTGAGAAACATAACTAATAAAATAGAGACAAAAAGAAAAGAAGCAAGCATCATTTTATTGATTTGAGAATAAAGTATATGACTTAAACATGGGTATACCCTCATATTACAATGAATTTAAATTTACAATCATGGAAGATTAAGAAAAAGAATGAGGCAATGGGAAAGAAACTTGATGTTGCAATTTGACTCAAATAGATGCTTGGATGGATCCTTGGTAGATGTTTATGATTTAACTTAATTTCAGGGCATGGCTGACTAATTTGGCTTGTATCAATTGGCCCTACTAAGATTTGAAGTATCACTAGTGGTTTCTTGCTTATTATCAGTTAACTTCTTTGGATCATTGGTCTAAGAGAATGATTAGTAATCTTAGTTTATGCTTATCATTTCTAGTTTTGTAATTTATAGCTTCTTGGCTTGTTGTCAATTAGATTTGAAGCACCGTTGATAGCTTTAAGATTGTATCAATTAAGCTTGCAATATGATTGATGGCTTTATCCTTTTTGTTCGTTGACATTTTTTGAATAAGGTGTTTGGCTGACTGACTAAGTGAGTTCAAACCTGTCTTACATCAGTTTGATTTAAAAGGATGATTAGTGGCTTTGTCTTGTTCTCATCATCTTTGATTTGATACTCAATGACCATTTTTGGTTTGTCATCAATTAAATTTGAGGTGTTGTCAATAGTTTGAGCTTATTGTCGACTAACCCTAACTTGATTTTGATTTGAATCCTATTTAGTTCATTTTGAAGTATAGACTTGATTTTGATTTAAGTTTGATTTGCTTTAATTCGATGTTTGAAACTTGATTTCGATTTGATCCAGTTCAATGTTCAGAACTTGACTTCGATTTGAGTTTGATTTGCTTCAATTCAATGTTCAATGTTCAAAACTCAACTTCAATTGGAGTTTGATTTGGTTCAATTTAGTGCTCAAAACTTGCTTTTGATCAGGTTTGATTTGATTCAATATAGGTTGGGTTTGACCATATGTTGGGCCCTTATTAGGTCCTTAATAGATCTTGGATTTGACCCTTGTTGGGTCCTTATTGGATCCTTAATAAATCTTGGATATCATCCTAATTGGATCCTTGATGGATCCTTAATGGATCTTAGATCCAATTTTAATTAGGTTCCTATTGGATCCTTAATTGATATTAGGTTTTTATAGATTTTTAATGGATCTTGGATCCAACTCTGATTTGGTTCTTGTTGGATCCTTAATGAATCTTAGATCTAATCTTGATTAGGTTCTTAGTGGATCCTTCGTGGATATTGGATCCAATCTTGATTCGATTCTTGATGGATCCTTAATGGTTCCTAAATCCAATCCTGATTGGGTTCTTGATGGATCCTTAATAGATCTTGGATCCAGTCCTAATTGGTTTCTTTATGGATGCTTAATAGATCTTGGATCCAACTTTGATTGGGTTTTTGATGGATCCTTAATAGATCTTAGATTCAACCCTAATTAGGTTCTTGATGGATCCAGCTTCAGCCCATTAATGGATTTGGGTTTGACCAACATTGGCTAAATTTATGTTCGTGTTTGAACCTTAATGGACTTGGGTTCTAAATTAAGTTGGTTTAGTTAAACTTGGTTCTACTTCAGGCTCAACCTAGTCTTAGTTCAAGTTCGAGCTAGTTTTGGTTCAGGTTTGATAGGATTTTAGTTCAGCTTCTACTTGATTTAGGTTTGGATTTGAGTTCGGTTTGATGTGATCAGGGTTTGATTTGAATATGGTTTGGCAAAATTAGTTTAGATTTAAGTTTAACTTGACTTGATTAGGGTTTGGTTTTAACTTAGTTTAACCTGATTTGGATTTGGTTTAAACTTGGCTAACTTAAGTCAAACCCAATTAGGGTTGGGTTTGGAGCCATTTAATTCAGGTTGACCTGATTTGAACCTGATTTGGGTTTGGTATAAACCAATTTTTGGTTGACCCTATTTGGAGTCTATCTTGGTTGAGTCTAAACTAATTTCAAGTTGACCTGCTTTGAATCTAATTGGGTTGGACTTAAACCAATTCGGATCTATATTTAATTCAATTTGAGTTTTGGTCCATTAATTTTCTTACTTTAGGTCCATTTGGTACTTTGTTTGAGTCAATTTTATTTTATTTATTTGCTTTACCCGAATTGACTTGAGTTTAATGTATTTGAGTCATTTAATTTGATCAATTTATATTAATCAATTTGATTTTAGTTTGAGAGCTCTCGAACTATCATAATGACTTTAGGTGAGTCTACAGACTGACCCTAAATTATGTTTGATTTTTAAGTGAACCCACAAGTTGGCCTTGAACTAATTTAAATCTTCGACAAGCCCACAGGCTGGCCTTGAGTCAAAATATGATTTTTGAAGAGCTGCTAGCTAACCTTAAATCAATAGATCTTCAAGCATGCCCATGGGCTGCCCTTGAGTCAAAACAAGATTTTTGAGTGAACCCGCGGGCTGGCCCTAAACTGATTGACTATCATGCAAGTCTATAGGCTTGCCTTGAGTCAAAATTAGTTTTTGGATCAGTACACAATTTGGTTCTAGATTGATTGATATTCAAATAAGCTCATGGGCTGGTCTTAAGTTAGAATATGATTTTTTGATGAGTTCATTGGTTAGCCCTAAACTAATTAACTTTCAAGTGAGCTCAAGGGCTAGTCTTGAGTCAAAATTGGTTCTCAAACAAGGCCGCATACTGTTGAGTTTTAAGTGTCTTGAACTCTAATTAGAGTTTGAGTTAAAGTAGGAATCCAAAGTTGGATTTAGATTTATGATTGATTTATATTATTAGGAGTTATAATTAGAGTAAAACTCAGACCCAATAAGAGTCTATAAATATACTATAATATATAGGGCTTATGTGTGGCGTAATATTGAGGTTGAAATAGAGAGAAATAGAGAGAGAGGAATAGAGAGAATAGAGAGAAGAGAGAGTGTGTGTGTTGGCTCTCATGTGTGGGTTTTTCTAGTGCTTCTCGATGGTCTCTCGTGGTGGTTCCTTGTGGTGCTCTCTTGGAGATTCTCTCTGAAGGTGGAGGCATTGCCGAGGCTTGGTGAAAGAGTTTAGTTGAGTAAGAAAGAGTGATGTCTTTCTTGTAGACTCTTGTAAAAGCCTTTATCAATTGATAGTGGATCTCTCGCTATCTTATCTTGTTATTTTTTTTTATCTTGTATTACTTCTCGTTTCTTGTATTGTTTGAGAATAAGGTGATTCATGAATCTTCCGCTGCGAATCCCAACAATTGGTATCAGAGGCTAGAAGCAAACAACCAAGATGGCAAAGTCCTTACTCGAGGTGGAGAAGTTTGACGGAAAGATAAATTTTGCCTTATGGCAAAAGAAGATGAAGGCGGTTCTTACTTTTCAAGGTCTGCAAAAGACCTTAGAGGGAAAAGAAAAGAGGCCGGTCAAGATAAGTAATGAAGACTGGGAAGAGATAGATCAAAAGACATTGAATTTAATTATTCTAAGCTTGACTGATGAGATTTTATACAATGCCATTGACGAAGAGACGACGATGGACATCTGGACAAAACTCGAGAAGTTGTACATGTCAAAAAGCCTCACGAACAAGTTCTACCTGAAACAACAGTTGTACAGACTGCGTATGAGCGAAGGTACAACTATATTACATCACCTGAATGCTTTCAATAAGATTATCAATGATTTGCTGAAAGTTGATGTGAAGTTTGAAGAGGACGATAAGGCGCTGATTCTCCTGATATCTCTTCCTGTTTCGTAAGATCATATTGTGACCACAATTCTTTTTGGTAAAGAAACTCTCAAGATGAAAGATGTGACACCTAGTCTTCTTTCTAATGAGAAAAGGAGAAACTCCAACATTAATATGGAGTTTGGTGAAGGATTGGTGGCTCACGAAAGAGGAAGATTAAGAGAGCGTGGAGAAGGCAAGCAACGGTCCAAATTGAAATTGAAGGCGAAAGTACAATGCTATTCATGTAAGAAGTATGGCTACATTAGATGGTATTGCCCTAAACGTGGGAAGATAGAGTCCTCCAATATGACGACGGCAATAGCAGATGATACTTCTGATAATAGTGTGGATGGAGATGTTCTTGCAGTATCCACAAAAATCGACACTTCTGGTAAGTGGATTTTAGATTTCGGTAGTTCTTATCATATTTGCTCTAGGAAGGATTGGTTTACTTCTTATGAGGAGAATAACTATTTGGTTGGGTGATAATTCAGCCTGTGAGATCGTCGGTATGGGAACAGTCAAAATCCAGATATTTGATGGAGCGATTCGTACTCTTACTAGGGTGAGGCATGTCCCCAACATGCGAAGGAATCTAATTTCACTTGGTGTACTCAACTCAAAAGGCTGTAATTATTCAACAAGAGATGAAGTCATGACGGTGACACGTGGTATTAGAATCCTGATGAAAGGTGAGAAGTGCGGCAATATTTATCGATTAATAGGGAACACCATTGCAGGTGGAGTTCTGATGGCTACAGTAGTGAATAGGAAGCATGATACTCGGAATAATTTAATGAGAGATAAACATTCTTCTCGAATTACTTTTACTACAGTAGTAGACATAGGTCATCGAAAAAGCTTCCAAAAGTACAAGACTATAGGCATGAAGAGCAAATTCGAGATTGACTCCAGTTTACGTCTTGCAATTATCTGAATAAGCTGGTAGCACAGGGGCAGAGCTTGGATGAGAGATGACGGCTGAAGACTCTTGATGGTGGCACACCCGATTTCAAGCCAAGGTGGAGATTGTTGAGTTTTAGGTGTTTTGAACTCTAATTAGAGTTTGAGTTAAAGTAGGAATCCAAAGTTGGATTTAGATTTATGATTGATTTATATTATTAGGAGTTGTAATTAGAGTAAAACTCAGACCCAGTAAGAGTCTATAAATATACTATAATTTATAGAGCTTATGTGTGGCGTAATATTGAGGTTGAACTAGAGAGAAATAGAGAGAGAGGAATAGAGAGAATAAAGAGAAGAGAAAGAGAGAGAGTGTCGGCTCTCGTGTGTGGGTCTTTCTAGTGCTTCTCGGTGGTCTCTCGTGGTGGTTTCTCATGGTACTCTCTTGGAGATTCTCTCTGAAGGTGGAGGCATTGCCGAGATTTGGTGAAAGAGTTTAGTTGAGTAAGAAAGAGTGAAGTCTTTTTATAGACTCTTGTCTTTATCTATTGATAGTGGATCTCTCGCTGTCTTATCTTGTTATTTTCTTTTATCTTGTATTACTTCTCGTTTCTTGTGTTATTTGAGAACAAGATGATTCGTGAACCTTCTGCTGCGAATCCCAACAGCATATTAGTTCCAAACTGATTGACTTTCAAGTGAGCTCATGGGCTAGTCTTGAGTCAAAATATGATTTTTGGATAAGCCTGCAAGTTTGTTTAGACTAATTGACTTTTGAGCGAATCCGTAAGCTGAACTTGAGTCAAAATTGATTTTTGGATAAATTCACAGACTAACTCTAGACTAATTGACTTTTTGATGAGACTATGGGCTTGTCTTGATTTAGAATATAATTTTTAGATGAGCCTACAAGCTGATCCCAAACTAATTAACTTTTGAGTAAATCTACTGACTGATCTTGAGTTAAAATATAATTTTTGGATAAATTTGCAGGCTAATCCTAAGTTAATTGACTTTTGAATGAGCTCCATGCGCTAGCCCTAAGTTAAAAATTAATTTTCGAGTGAACCTACAAACTGACCCTAAAGTAATTAGCTTAAGCATGCAAATCAAGGTGACTTTTCTTTTTTTTTTAGCAACATACTTTTGTTTTGTATCTTTTTTTTCCTTTTTCTCCTTGATTTTTTTACAATAGGACCGAATTTTCCTCCTTTTTTTTTCCTTTTTTTAGGCCAAAATTAAAACTTTTCTTCATTTTTTTAAAGCTTTCTTCTTCCTGCTCAAGCCATCCTCCTCTTTTGAAATAGATCTTTCCTCCCTTGATCCGAACTTCACTACTACATCAAAGGCGGATCAAAGCCCTGTCTTCTTCAAATTCAGGGCTGGATCCAAGCTGGACTGGCGTAGCAGAGGTGGCATTGGCTTGGTCTTCTCCTTTGCGAGCAGCCTTCGGTGAGGTGCTACAATCATCTACGACGTCGGGAAATCCAATGGCAAGCGACTCATCATGCCACAACCACGAGGCACACGGCGGCATGGATAGGTTTGTGCTAGTTGGAGCAGGGATGAGGCCAGCCCAGCCTCTTCTCCATCAAGCTAACCTCAGCGAGGCTTGGTGGTCCTCCATGTGAGGTAGAGAGTTGAAATGGCAGTCGATAGCTAAGCTGGCATAGGGAGACATGGAGTAGACAACTTCCTCACGTAGATTGGACTCGGTTATTGTGGCAAGGTCGAGGATGGATGCACAGCTTGCTTGACGTGAGAGGATTGACTTGCAGCTTGACCCTGGCGACTAGGATGCAATCCATGGTAGAGTCGGATAGCTTACTTGGGTGAGGCCGCCAGAGCTCTAATCAGCCTTGCCCAGGCAAGTGGAGGAGCAGATAGTGCTTGTGGCACCCGATCTCATCAGAGAGCCATATGCGCCACTACAGATGAGGCCGCACTTACTCTGTCCATAGGTATCAGCATGATAGATTGCCTCACTTGCATGATGCAGGCAGTGATATGAGTCATTACAATGCAGTAAGGCTAGACGAGGTAGTAGATAAAGCTACTACCTCAACAGGGAAAAAATTAGGAAGAAGGTCTATAAAGGAGAGTAGAATGTAGAAGTTATCTTATTTCTTTCTTTAGATTTTCAGCTCTCTAATCATTTCCTGATTTCTAATTGTCTCTCTCTTTTTGATCTCTCCTCGATGACATCTCATTTGACCTCTTCTTCTTTTGACATTGATAGGATTTATATAGGACTTGGAGAGATTAAGTTAGACTAGATCGCAATTTTTTTGTTTAAAATTTTGAATGACAGATGTAGTTGTGAATGAATATGAATGTGATTCATTTCAAATTTGATAAGTTTCTACAGGGATATAGATGAGTTTATTTGTTCTAGATAATAATATACATGTGGGATCGAAGTTGACCACTCAGAATAGCGGAAACCCCAAGCGACCTCGAATCACAAATTAAAATTTTTTTAATTTAAAGTGCAATATAGGTATTGTAGGAATATGACTTTCAATAGGCGCAAGTCTCTATTATTGATTATTCCAACAATTATCAGGAATCTCTTAAAATGAACACCTAATTAATAAAAATAGAGACAAAAAAGAAAAGAAGAAAGTATTTGATTAATTTTAAAAAATGATACGTGACTTAAATAATGGTATGTCTTTAATTTATAGTGAATTTCATCATAGAAAACATAAAAAAAATAAAGATAGAGAAAAAGTTGAGAAGAAGCTTTGATATGTGCTGCCACTCTGCTCCCCCTACTCTGGACTGTGTGGCATCTGATCCAAATCGTGAAAGAAAATGGGAAAAGTTTGAAGTGTTTTTAATAACTTCGAGTATCAGTGATAACTTCATGATTTGAAGTATTTTTTTAGCCAAGAAGACATCAACAATAATTTTATTTGGGTTGGAATGTTTTCATTAGCCAATAAGGTGTTAGCGATGACTCTGTTGACCTTGAAGTGTTTGCATAGCCAACAAGGTATAGGTGATAACTTCTTTAGTTTTTTCAAGTATTTCCATAGTTGAGAAGACATAGGTGATAATTTCATTAACCTTGAAGTGTTTCCATAGCCAATAAAGTGTAGGTGATAACTTCGTTGACCTTAAAATATTTTCATAGACAACAAGGTATAGGTGATAACTTCTTTGGTCGTGGTAACATCACCAACAACTTATAAATTTAGCTATCGCTTTATGGTGCATTGTCAACTACTTTTGGGATTGACTAACTTGAAGAGTACATCACCAACTACTTCTGTGATTAGCTAGCTTGAAGAGCGCATCATTAACTACTTCTAGGATTAGCTAGCTTACAGGGTGCATCGTCAATTCTTCTGGGGTTGACTATCTTGAAGTATGGCTAATAGCTTTGAGTGTATTGTTGGTTGGCTTCATTGATTTGGTAATATCACTAATGTCTTAGGGTGTTAGGCATAGCTTTGAAGTTTGCCCAATAACTTGGAGTGTATTAGAAATTAACTTCTTTGATTGGTAGTTTCACCAATGGCTTATGGGGTTGGGTATAGCTTTAAAGTGTGCCCGACAGCTTTGAGTGTGTTGGCAATTAACTTCTTTAATTTGATAGCATCACCAATAGCCTATCGGATTGGATATAGTTTTGAAGTGTGGCTGACAACTTTGAATCTATTGGCAATTAACTTCTTTGGTTTGGCATCATCACCAATAGCTTATGTGGTTAGATATAATTTTGACGCATTGCTAAATGCTTTTATAGCACACCCAGTGAGACTCAATTGACCTTATTTTAAACTAATTTTAGTTCCAGTTAGGATAGTAATATTACCCATTTGTTCATATAGCCTTGGAGTATTGTTGAAAATTCAGCGCTTCTAATGGGACTTGGTTTGACCTTATTTAGTTCAGGTCCAAGTTTGATGTTATTTGGCTTGAGTCAAGTTCGACCTTATGTTATACCTTTATCGAGTTCAAGTTTGCTGGACTTTGTCTCAAGTTCCAGTTAATTGAAGTCAACTTAGTTTCAATTTAGGCTTAACCTAGCTCAATTCTAGTTTAACTTTGAGTTTTTCTTTTAGTTTGGACTTGATTTGACCCAATTAGGATTTGATTTTAGCTTAGTTTAATCTATATTAAATTTGATTTGAATTCAATTTGATTTTAAATTGACTCAACCTGAACTGAATGAAGGTTGAATTTGAGTTTATTTGGTTAACTTAATTTGGATTTTTGGAGTCTAGGTTAATTTGGGTTTTAGTCCATTTAAGCCAGTTTAGTCTTTATCCATTTATTTTGACTGAGTTCAATTTCAATGTGATTGAGTGATTATATATTAATTAATTTAATTTGAGGGTCCTTAGCTGTTTATGATAATTTTAGACATACCCAAAACCTGACTTCAAATGTGCAAACCTGAAGGTTGGCTTAGTTTGCGAGCTTGAATACTGGCTTAACGCTAGCTTGAGGGCTAACTAAGTACGAGTTCAAAGACTGGCTTAGATGCTAGCCTGAATGCTGGCTTGGTGCAAGCCATGTTGGGCTACAGGTTTACGTTGACTTGTATTTTTGTTTAGAGATTCATCATTTTACCACAATTTTAAGGTAAGACTGTGCCCCCTGTAACTTGCTTTTACCCTTCTCTAAATTACTTAGAGGAGCAAATAAGTTGAAGGTAGGGATGGTAATGACCGACTTTGTTCGAGGAGTAGACTTCCCAAGTTAGCTAAATATTCCAGCAGCTTTTCCTTTATTTGTGATAGTCAAGATGAGCTCTTCTTCATCAATGCTTGTGTTTGAATTTGCTTTGATTCCCTATGAGAAACTAGGTGAAGGTGACTAAAGTGAGCTTCACTTTGGTCCTAACCTCTCGAAGATTGAGGTCCTTGTTGGTTGAGGCATGGCTTCTGACTCTTCATTTGAGTAATCCTTCTCATTGGGGATGATAACATTGGGCCTTCTTCCCCTTGATGGATTGTATAAAATAAGCTAGTTTTGCATGTCAATCACTTCAACTGGTGTAGTAGTAGGTGCTCTCTTGAACTAGATGAAGTTAGAGATGGTTCTGAACTTGATTTGAACTTTAACTACTTCTATAACAACCATTGAATGAGATAACTGCATGATCGAGCCTGCACACAAGATGATGGTGAATCTTAGAGTGGAGATATCCTTCGTTGTTGCCATTTCATTCTTTCTCTTATTAAGGTGAATACAATTGATCAATCCTTAATTGTAATTTTACCTTATTAGTGTCTCTATCATATTAACTAGATTTCTACACTTGGATGAGAAGTCATATCCTACTGGGAATGCCAGAATTTGTGGGATAATAGTTGACCACTTGGGATAGTAGAGACCCCTTGGAGCAATCTTGAATCATAAACCAAGATTTATTTTAATTTATAATATGCTATCAAATATTGTGGAAATATAATTTTCAATAGGCACAAGCCCCCATTGTTAATCACTCCTATGATTGTCAAGAACATCCTAAAATGAGAAACCTAGTTAAGAAAAATAGAGACACAAAAGAAAGAAGAAAGTACTTGATTAATTTCAAGAAATGATACATAGCTTAAGCAAGGGTACACTCTCACTTTACAATGAATTTCAACATAGAAACATAAAAAAAAGAAGAAAAAGAGTGGAGAAGAAGCTTTAATATGTATTGCCACTCCACTCCCCCTATGCTGGACCGTATGGTGTCCGATCCAAATTGTGGAAGAACATGAGAAAAGTTTGAAGTGTTTTCAATAGCTTTGAGTATTGACAACAACTTCATGATTTGAAGTGTTTTGTTAGCAAATAAGGCATCGATAATAGCTTTGTTTGGGTTGGAGTATTTTCATTAGCTGATAAGCCGTTGGTGATAACTCTATTGACCTTAATGTGTTTCCATAGCTAATAAGGCATAGATAATAACTTCTTTAGTTTTTTTAAGTATTTTCATAGCTAAGAAGACTTAGTTGATAACTTTATTAAGCTTGAAGTGTTTCCATAGCCAACAAGGCATAGGTGATAACTTTGTTAACCTTGAAGTATTTTCATAGCCAACAATGAATAGGTGATAACTTCTTTGGCCTTGGTAGTGTCCCCAACAGCTTATAAGTTTAGGTATCACTTTGAGGGTACATCGTCAACTATTTTTGGGATTGACTAATTTGAAGAGCACATCACCAATTACTTTTGGGTTTGGCTAGCTTGAAGAGTGCATCACTAACTACTTCTGGGATTGGCTAGCTTATAGGGTGCATCGTCAGTTGCTTTTGGGGTTGACTATCTTGAAGTGTGACTAATAGCTTTGAGTGTATTGTTGCTTGGCTTCATTGATTTGGTAGCATTACCGAAGTCTTAGGTTGTTGGGCATAGCTTTGAAGTGTGCCCAATAGCTTGGAGCATATTGGCGATTAACTTCTTTGATTGGTAGTTTCACCAATGGCTTATGGGTTGGGTATAGCTTTGAAGTATGGCCAATAACTTTGAGTGTATTCATGATTAACTTCTTTGATTTAATAGCATCACCAATAGCCTATCGAGTTGAATATAGCTTCGAAGAGTGGCCCATAGCCTTGAACATATTAGTGATTAACTTCTTTAGTTTAGCATCATTGCCAACTACTTATGTGGTTGTATATAGCTTGGACGCGTTGCTAAATGCTTTTATACCACACCCACCGAGACTCAGTTGACCTTATTTTGAACTAATTTTGGTTCAAGTTAGGATAGTAATATCACCCATTTGTTCGTATAGCCTTGGAGTATTGTTGAAGATTCAGCACTCCTAATGGGACTTAGTTTGACCCTATTTAGTTCAGGCCCAAGTTTAATGTCATTTGGCTTGAGTCGAGTTTGACCTTATATTGGACCTTTATTGAGTATAAGTTTGCTAGACTTTGGCTCAAGTTCAAATCAATTAAAATCAACTTGGTTTCAGTTCAAGCTCTACCTAACTCAGTTCTGGTTGAACTTTAAGCTTGCCTTTTAGTTTAGACTTGATTTAACCCAATTAAGATTTGATTTGAACTTAGTTTAATCTAAATTAGATTTGATTTGAATTCAATTTGATTCTAAATTGGCTCAATTTGAACTTGATTAGAGTTGAATTTGAGTTTATTTAGTTAACATAATTTGGATTTTTGGAGTCTAGGTTAATTTGGGTTTAAGTCCATATTTTGACAAATTTAAGTCCATTTAAGCCATCTTGATCTATATCTATTTATTTTGATCGAGTTCAATTTCAATGTGATTGAGTAATTTTGTATTAATCAATTTGATTTGACAGTCCTTAACTTCTTCTGATGATTTTAAATGGACCCATTGCCCAGCTTCAAATGTATGAACCTGAAGATTGGCTTAGTTTGAGAGCTCAAAAACTAGCATAGTGCGAGCTCGAGGGCTGACTGGGTGCGAGTCCGAAAATTGGCTTAGATGTGAGCTTAAAAGTTGGCTTGGTGCAAGCCCCATGGCTGGTTGAGTGTGAGCCCAATGGCTGGCTAAGTGTAAGCCTAAAGGTTGACTGAGTACGAACCCAAAGGCTGGCTCAGATGCAAGCCTGAAGGTTGGTTAAGTGCTAGCATGAAGGCTTACTAATTGTGAGCCTATAGACTAGCTTTGATGTGGGCCTGAAGACTAGCTAAGTATAAGCCTGAAGGCTGGCTTGGATGTGAGCCTGAAAACTGGCTTAGACAAAAGCTCAAAGGCTAGCCTAGATAAGAGACCAAAGACTGGCTTGAGTGTGAGCTAGAAAGCTAGTTGAGTGCTACCCCAAAGGCAAGCTAAGTGCAAGCATGAAGGCTAGCTAAGTGTGAGCCCAATGGATGACTAAGTGCAAGCCTGAAGATTGGCTTGGATGCATGCCAAAAGGCTGGCTTGGGTGCAAGCTTAAAGACTGGCTTGAGTGCAAGCCCAAAGGCTAGTTAAGTGCAAGCTCGAAGACTAGCTGAGTGCAAGCTTGAAGACTAGCCAAATGCAAGTTTAAAATCTAGTTAAGTGTGAGTTTGAAGTCTGGCTAAATCTAAGCCTGAAGGCTAGCTAAGTGTGAGCTCAAAAGCTAGCTTGGATGCAAGCCCAAAGGCTGACTTTGGTGTGAGCTTGAAGGCTGGTTGAGTGCAAGCTCGAAGGCTAGCTGGGATGTGAGCCCAAAGGTTGGGTTATGTGCAGGCTCAAAAGCTAGCCGAGTGTGAGCTTGAAGGTTGGAAGCATGCAAGCCCGAAGGTTGGCAAAGTACGAGCCTGAAGGCTAACTTAGGCATGAGCTCAAAGGTTGGCTTAAGTGTGAGCCCCAAGGCTGTGTAAGTGTGAGCCCCAAGGCTATGTAGGTGTGAGTCTAAAGGTTAGCTGAGTGTAAACCTGAAGGTTGACTAAGTATAAGCCCAAAGGCTAGCTAAGTGTGGGCCCCAAAAGCTGGCTGATTGCAAGCTTGAAGGTTGGTTGGATGTGAATCTAAATGCTAGCTTAGATGTGAGCTTGAAGGTTAGCTTAGATGCAAGCCCAAAGGCTAGCTTAGTGTGAGCTCAATGGTAGTTGAGTGTGAGCTCAAAGGCAGGATAAGTGTGAGCCAGATGGCCAGCTTGGATGTGAGCGCAAAGGTGGGCTTGGGTGTGAGCTCGAAAACTAGCTATATTTGAGCTCGAAGGCTTGCTAAGTATAAGCCCAGAAGCTAGCTCAGTGCAAGCCAGAAGCTAGCTGAGTGTGAGCCCAAAGGCTAGCTTAGGTGAGAGCCCATAGGCTAGCTATGTGCAAGCTTGAAGGCTAACTGAGTGCAAGCCCAAAAGTTAGCTCAGTGCAAGCCCAAAAGCTAGTTAAGTGCGAGCTCAACAACTAGCTAAGTGCAAGCTCAAAAGCTATCTTAGATACAAGTCTGAAGGCTAGCTTTAGTGTAAGCCTAAAAGCTAGGTAAGTGTGAGCCTGAAGGATGGCTGAGTGCTAGACCAAAGGCTGGTTGGGATGCGAGCTCAAAGGTTGGCCTGGGTGCAAGCTAGAAGGTTGGCTAGGATACAAGCTCGAAAACTGGCTGAGTGTAAGCTTGAAGGCTAGCTATGTGTGAGCTCGAAAGCTGGCAGAGTGTGAGCTAGAAGGCTAGCTATATACGAGCTCAAAAACTCGCTAAGTGCGAGTCTGAATGCTAGCTTTTATGTGAGCCTGAAAACTGGCTTGGGTGTGAGCCTGAAGGCTAATAAGGTGTGAGCTCGAAGGCTAATTGAATGTGAGCTTGAAGGCTAGCTTGGATGCGAGCTTGAAAGCTACTTGAGTACAAGCCCACAGGCTGGATGAGTGTGACCCTAAAGGTTGGCTTGGATGCCAAACAGATTGCTAACTAAGTGTGAGGTCAATGATTAGCTTGGATGTGAGCTCGAAGGCTAACTAAGTGTGATCCCAAAGGATGGCTTGTGGTGATGAGCATCCATCATCTTCAAGAGGCTATGGGTGGTGCAAGCAATGTCAAGAGTCCACCATCTTCATCACCATTTCAAGGGGCTGTGGGTGGTCATGGTAGGGGCATAGTTTTGTTGTCTTCATCACTATTTTTATTGTCATCTTCTAGGGGCCATGGTTGGTTGCAGTGAGGTCATGGATTCACTATTTTTATTGCTGAGGGTCATGAGTGGCCGCGGTATTATCAAGAGTCCATCATCACACCAAAAACTATGAGTGGCCACAGTGTTAATGAAGTTCACTAATATGCCACGGACTGCAGGGGACCAAGATGTGAGGGTTCAGATACCAAGACAAGCCATTGCTAGTCAAATTCCTTTTTTGTAGAAACTTTTTTCTTCAACTTTCTTTTCTCCTTCTTTTTCTTATTTGGTTTTCCCTTCAGCTTGGATGCTGCAACAGCTTTATTTCAGTAAAAAAAAAAATCTCTTTAACAATTTCATCTCTTCTAGTAGCAGCCCCTCCCATGTGGGTCTTCTTGCTGATCACTTTTTTTACAGCAGGTTTTCAATTTCTTTGTTTATCCCCACAACTGGCCTCCGCATCCAACATTAGCTTTCTTTTTTGGTCCTATGCTTCTTCTTCTTTCTATTTTTTTCCCTTCACCAAACTTGTTTCTCTCTTGCATCCTCTTCATCACAACAATGGCAGACCTCCTTCCTTTCTCCAAGCTTCTTTCATTTTTACTTTTTATGCTTTCCTATTGGATCTAGCTAGAGACACACGAGCCATGTGTTGCAATGCTAGCACAAGCATGGGAGGGGCAATATGACAATGTAGAAGACATTGAGGATGGCCTCTTTGGTGCCAAGGTTAGAATAAGTGGTGTTGGAGCTAGACCGATTGCCTTGTAACCATAGGAGGGTCCTAGATCATGCAGTTGCCAAGTAGCTTGGAAGTGTGAGTGGCATTGCCCTTGACATACATGGATTTGGTGGTGTCCATAGCTTCACAGAGGCAAGTTGGCTTTGCCTTCATTACCACTTGCACCTCGGTGCAGCACATTATACTCAAGGGAGCCTCATTGCTCCTGAGCTTCATGATCAAGGCTTGTATAAGGTAGAAACGGGTGCCACGAGCTTGGGTGCAGGTTTGACAATATAGGAAGAGGAACTTATAACATGGTTCGAGCGAAGACAAGCAAGGTTGTCGCATGGGGGTTTTCGTGTGGAAGAACCATCTTGGTTAGGAACCATCTCGGTGCTTGATCATTATGCAAGATGGGCTTTAATTTATCATATGGGGTTTAGTGTCTATATTTTACTTCAAGAAATATGAGGCGCATATTTGACCAAATATTCTTTTAAGAAAGCTGGATGTTCCATCATAGACAAACATAGACACTCTTTTTTTTATTATTATTGCACCCAGAGGCTTATAAATAATACCTCTTTAGGAATTGGGTGTTGATTGTTAGCATAACTCTTTCCTCTTTGTCATCAATTAGTTGGTAGGATGCATCTTTAAATATTCTTTTTCTGATATATGGGTCTTCTCAATTAGGCTCATATTTATGTTTTTGCTTTAATTTGGGATTATGGGTCCTCTCAATACCAATACCATTTCTCTCTTCTGAAAGGATCTAAGTTGGACTATCTTGTTGTAGTCTCTAGACATTTGTGTTTGGTATATTTTTAGATTTTGCTGATCTATGAGTCATGTTTCATCCAAGGAGTCTAGCTCATTTAGGTGAAGATGAACATTGTCTTCTTTAATAATTTTTTTCCTGCAAAGTAATTCTTAGAAAATTTATACCTCCAATGGTAAGAGTGTCTCAGGACCAATCACCAATGCATATGGTGTTGATTGGGTAGGGGTTCGATATATGGTATGATAAGCCCATAATGCTTCAAAAAGTTTTTGGTGCCAATCTTTTTTATTTTTGGCAAGGACTTTTTTTAGTATTTTGGAGAGGGTCTTATTGAATGCCTCAAAGAGACCATTCACCCTCACATTGTAGATGGATGTATATCTTCAATCTATCTTGTGATGATGTACAAATCATTCTACCTTAAAGCTTTTAAAAGATGATCCGTTGTTAGAAATAATCCATCAGGAAATACCAAATTGATATAAGATATTTTTTGAAAGAAATGGATGATAGTATCTACTTTTACTTCTCTTAGTTGGATTGCTCTTGCTCACCAAAAGAAATAATCAGTCTTTAGTAATATGAAGTGGTGACCTTTGGAGAAAAACTACTTAATTAGGCTGATTATATCTGTGCTTAACACCTCAAATACCATTAAGATACTATTAGATATAAATAATTTGAGTGTTGATGAATGAAGTCACCATGAATTTAGCATATATGATATTTTCTTATGTACTTAATGTAATTTCTCACCATCATGAGCTAATAATAACCTATACACTTGATTTATGTCACCATTTTCAAACCTGATTAATAATCTGCGCAAACTCCAAAATGCATTTCATACATGGCTTCTTTTGCCTTTTCATCTGAAGGGTAGTAGAGAAGTAGTTGATCAAAAAAATCTCCTTTAAAGGGTATCATTGATGAGTAGAAAGCACACAACCATCTTTCTGAGCTGCATTCATGCCACTTTATTTTCTATAAGTTATCCATTTTTGAGATAGTTAGTGAATGGTATTCTCCAATATGTTCCTTTTTTATTAGCTTAGATTTAGTCTTCTTGTATTTGATACTGAAGACTAAGCTCATCACCTATCTGCTACATATTGTGATTAGAGTTTTTTTTTTGTCAGAATTAGCCAGTATCTTAGCTAATTTAGCTAAGAAATTAGCTTCTGCATTAATTGACCACTAAATTTTAATTATTTGAACATGTGAAATTTACTCTATGAGTTCTCATGCCTTTTCATGGCATTTTAGTAGCTCAAATTTGTGGATTTTGAATCCACCTTCCACTTGATTGATGACCAATTGTGAGTCACCAAAAATACATAGGCGTGATATTCCCATGTTGAGGGCCATTTTTAGTACTGCAATTAGGGCTTGTATTCAGTCCCATTATTAGAACATCATTTTGAATGGGAATAAGAGTATCGTAAAATGCCCCTATTTGAAGTCAAAGTATGAGTCCAATATCTACTTTAATTTGTGGAAGATTCAACCTGATTCCCAATTTAATGGATGATGCCCCATCAAAGTATAACTTTTAGTAGTATTCTCCTTCCTCGACCAAAAGGATTTTTTTATCTGGGAATTCACATCTCAGTGGAAAGTCCTCTAGCACTGGGTAAGTTGCAAGAAAATCAGCAATTGCTTGTCCTTTAAAGCCTTTTGGTGTGTGAATTTGATATCAAACTCCATAAGAATTAAGGCCCATTTTGCTAGCCTTTCAATAAGTACGGGCTTGGTCATCAAATATTTTATAAGATCAACCCTTGATATTAAAATGATCTAACAAGAAAGTAAATAACATCTGGGCCTTTTAACTACAAATATGAGCAATAGATAATCCTTTTCGATGGAAGAACAATTATTCTTTCACCCCGTAAGCATTCTAGTTAATAGTAGAGTGCAATTTCTTTGCCTCCTTTATTACTCTAGGCAAGAAGTGCCCCTAGGAACTTTTCCATTATGGCCATGTAGAGGATTAAGAGTCTATTATGCACGAGTACTGCCAAGACTGGTGACTCTAAGAGATATTACTTAATCTATGCAAAGGCTTGCTGGCATTTTTTATCCCAAATTAATGGAATATTCTTTTTTATTAGTTTGAAAAAGGGTTTGTATTTTTCAGAGAGGTTTGAAATAAATCTCCTTATGTATGTGAGTTGATTTTAGAATGATCTCAACTATTTTAAGTTGTTAGGCAGTGGTATATCCAAAATAGTTTTGACTTTAGATGAATCAATTTCAGTAGCTCAGTGTTTGACAATGAAGCCTAGAAATTTTATTGATGATACCCCAAAGGCATATTTTTAGGATTCATCTCTTTATATTTTCTAAGATGGTCAAGAGCTGCTCTTCAGTGTTAGGTGTGCCTATCTTTGGACTTAATTTTTAACGACCAAATCATCCACATAGCACTCGACCAACTAGTGTATGACATTATCAAAAATTTGATCATAGCCCTTTGATAAGTGGTGTCCACATTTTTATGCCCAAACAATATCACTTTGTAGCAACATATGTCAACTAAAGTTCAAAAGGCCGTATATTTTCCGTCATCAAGATTCATTTTAATTTGGTTGTACTCTAAGAAACCATCTGTGAAGGAGAACAATCCAAAATAAGCTATATTGTCAATCATGATTTTCATAATTGGTAATGAAAAATCATCTTTTAGATATACTTTATTTTAGTCGCTATAGTCCACACAAATGTAGATTTGGCCATTTTTCTTCTTAACTAGCATAATGCTTGCAATCCAAGTTAGGTATTTCTCTTTCCTAATGAAACCTACTTTAATTAATTTCTTTATTTTTTTTATCACGTTTTATTATAGGTCAGATTTTATCTTCCTAGGTGCTTATTTGGTAGGTGAAATTTTAAGATTAATATCGAATTTGTGGACTACAACTTTAGGATCTAGTCTAGATTTTTTTCGGTAGCTCCATACAAAGCAGACAATGTATTTGTTATGCACTACTTTGAGTTGGGCTTGACTCTCTTCTAAGAGTTGTGTGCTGATAAAGGCTAGCCTATGATGTTCCTCTAAACCCAGGTTGATTTTTATCAGTTTATCATTTGTGACTTGCTGCTCATCTTAGACTTTTGGTGGAGCTTCCTTTAGTTTAAGGATCATTTCATTACTAAGTGCTTTATCATGTTCAATGGAACCTAGCAAAAGTTTCTTTTTTGGTTTCGAGGGCATTTTAGTTACGTTATGCCCACTTTCTTCAAGTTTTTATGAAGATTTACTAAGGACTTCACCTTTCTATAATGTATAGAGAATCATGGTTGATTTGATGCATACAGTTTATGTGTCGAAAGATATTGAGGATGCTTGGTCAACCCCATTATTAGACAGAGGTCCAATAGTGACCATAAAGCATATATTGATGCTTGGAGTGATATAGCCCTCTCCTTTGGAATTTTTATTTCCTCTTTCAAGTATGTAAGTGCACCCTTGAGATGGATCTCATAAATTTTTGAAGAAATGACTTTTTTTCCTTTGTTTGTTTTAGTCTATAACTGAATTTCTTGAATATTTGATGAAGGTCATCTGGGAAATATTTACATATGACCATTGGCTGATAATCACTATCATCTTCGGATCCTCAGTTTTCAAAATTTCATGCATGCTTGGGATACAAGGGATTACCTTGTAAAATAATATCTCTTTTTCTCTCTTATGTCATGGGAAAATATAAAAGATTATTAATCCTTTTAGAATATTAGTGCTTAACTAATATAATCGCTTTAGTAAATCCTCTGGGACTTTAGTAACAAAGAGAGTACTTTTTATTTGACCTCCATTATCATCCATATTAGAAGAATAGCCACTCAAGTAGAATTATGGGATTTTTTTCATCTGAAGAATCTATATCACTCCCTAGATAAGGAGGAGGGAAGATTAGGCTAGCAATTTTCTTCTTCACTTAATTAATGGAACTAGACCTATTATCAAGATAGGATCTTTGATAATATTTTGCATCATTATAATATATTTCATAAATATTAAAAGGATGTACATCTCCATCAATTCGTCATTCTTCACCATCCTCAAACTATTTGAGGCATTAAAGTTAGTTTAATGACACCACTTTGTTTTTATGTAACCATGACCTTCCTAGTAGTATTTTATATAATGCATTAATGTTGATTAAGTAAAACTTAACATTATTCATTAATTTGTCTATTTTTAGAGGTATGCTTATTACTCCAAGAGCTCATTGATTATTTTGATTAAACCCTTGGACGGTTATGATTTTGAACAATAAGTGACACACATCCAAATCTAATGCTCTTATAGTATAGAGAATCATCAAATTGATTGAGAAGCCTAGGTCAATGAGGATGTGATTAATTTTAATCCCATCACTATTCCTAGTGACATATAATGGCTTATTATGGTATGCCATTCTTCGTAATAGGTCGTTATTTGTGAAGGTAATGGTGGGAGTCCAACAAGTGTATAATGGCTCCTTCATTTTTTTCTTCAATAGAGTATGCTTGATAATCAGTTGTGTCTTGCAAGATGTGATCCAATGTATCCCTAAGTTCTTATGGCATCATCAAGGCATCAAACACATAGCATCGTAGGAATTTTCTTGAGATGAGCTGTTATTATATTCCACCTTCTTGGATGCAAGATCAACTTGTGAAGGCTCGACATCCTTGTTTATCTAAATTTATTTTTCTTTGTCTTTATCTTTAGAGTTATTTTTGTCCCTAGATCTTGGAGCTTGTCTTGAGGGTAACACTTCTAAATTATACTTTTTTTGCATTAGTCTATTGAATTCTATCATCTTGAGACCAACAAGTCTCTTTTTAAAATTCACTATCGAGGCTGATCACGTGATAGGAGGCAGTGGGTCCTTGCCCTTGATTGATAGTTTTTCAGATGTGTTTGGAGGATGTAACTAGTTGATAATCATCCTATTCAACATTGGAATTAGGCATATGAGCTTTCCTTCTAAAGAGATCTTTAGAAACTCTTTGGATGAAAGCTTCTATTTCATCAGTTGGTATGGCCTTCTTTAGAACATTGTATTTAAGGCATTTCCTTTATAGAGATTTGGATTGGTTTGAAAGAGTTGAATGAGCTCCAATGTTAGCATGTTTGATCCTTTCTCAAAGTGCATGCTTCTTCTTTTGACACTTACTGGTGTAGGGTCTCCAAAGTAGTCACAAAGTTGTTCTAATATTCATCATCCATATCCAATATGTATAATTCCTCTAAAGTCAATAGAGAGTACCCTTCCACAATGTCTAGGACTAAGACTTCATCAAACTTAATGGGTTGATCATTTGCCAGTAGATTACTTGATGATGTTTGGGATGGCTGATTATTAGTGTCTATCCATGTTGTGTGAGTCACCATGTGGCAAGAAGCAATGGATTTAGATGATTGTCCTTGAGAGTTTTTATCTTCCTTAGCCCATTTTTGGGGTAGATGACATAGATGATCATCCTGGTCTAGAAGAGGGTAAGTAGGTGATTCGTAGTTATTTATGTAGTGTTTTTTATGTGTCTTTGCCTTTTTTTGCTACCATCCTTTCCATCTTCTCAATTTCTTCATAAAGCATGGTGCTCATACTTGACATTCTCTCCATATGGACAATCATAGCTTGCATGCATTCATTTATCACTTTCATTTGTGCCCTGACATACTTCATGTTAATTATGGTGAGATCTTTTATAGAATCTAGCTATAATTTAATTTTGTCATAATCACAATTGCAGGCAAACCATTTTCTAATATAGTCATCTTGGTGATGGCTTATTAGGAGATCCGTGGGAATTTCCATTTCATGAGTGATACACTCAACAAATTCATTGGCTTCTTCCTATCTTGTCCTTTGAACTTCATCATCATTAGAGTGATGGGATGACTCTTGTAATTGGCCTGACTGTGAGCTTCCAACATTAAGAATGGTAGCACAAGTTTCCACTAGAATTTCCTTTTCCCCATTCTCAATGTTAGAGCCTTCATGCAAAGTTCTAAGTTCATCAGTGAGGAACTCCTTGAGAATTACTTGATTTTTTCTCCTTAAACATATTCTTCTAGGGCATCAATATATTCTTGGATAGCTAATTTCTTAATTGTGTATCCTTCCAGTTGAATTAGTTTCTTCTTCTTACTTTTATTCTTTTTCTTTTTAATGCTTTGAGCAAGTGGGGAAGCTTATTCTAATAAAGCTTTTCTTATCACTATCCTAAGCTTTTCAAAGTTCTTACCCATCTTCTTTATTAGCTTCTTCAACCTCTTAGAGATATAGATCTTCCATAGGTACTCTTGTTCGAGCGTACGCTATGCTTCTTTCCCAAAAAGGATTCCAGCAAGCGGCTTACATGTTTTGAACATGGTGATGTGATTGATGTGTTCAGTAGGTGTATCAAATGAGACTAACTTTAAGAGAGTTAGCTTGCCCTCTTAGTATTGGTTTTTGATCTAGTTCTCGAACACAAAGTAGTCTTCAATAGTATGACGCAAGACTATATGGCAAGGACAATAGTTTGGACGACCCTTTTTCTTAGCCTCAATTGGCCTTTTGGATTATGGCAATTAGGGGACCAATTTCAGAGTATCTTGGAGGATTTTGCCCATTTTTTCTCTTTTAAAGGAGTATTTCTTCCTAGACCAATGTTGGAAAGTGTTGGGACAGTTATACTTCTCCATCTCCACCAAGAGTTAGTAATTTTTGAGAATTACCTCCATTCGTGGTAGGATTTTTTTGTTCATTTATTGTGAATGTTGCCCTCTCATTTTTAGAGGACTCCCCATACTTTGCCTTATTTTTCTCTTGTTTAAAATTTGTGAACTAGTTAAAATTAGTGGACTAATCCTCTCCAACTTCTTGATCTACACAATAAGGTCTTAGAAAGTGTGGATAGAAGAAGTACTTAAATAGGGTGCCATCCAATTCTTTCTTATATTCCCAAGGACTTGGTTTACTATCTTAAATTGGCTTATGGGTTGTTCACATCTAATGTTAAGGTTTCTCCACCATATGATGTGATCTAAGACTGATTCATTGTCATGTTTTGGTGTCGAGACGAGGTCTACAATGGTCACCTTGTCATTCACCTCTCCAAACTTGATTTGGAAAACCTCTTTCATTTGTGACCAAGTTTGAATGGATTATAGTTGTAAACTATCATACTATTCAAATGCTACCCCAATTAATCATGCTAAGAATGGATGGAGTAACAATGAGGGGTTATTGATTGAATCCTCACAAAGAGTTATGAAATGAGCTATGTATTATTTAGGGTTACCAATGTCATTAAGTTGTTTGAACTTAGGCACTGTATACCCTTTGGGATATAGTACTTAGTTGTGATGACTAGGGTATGGTTTGTCTGTATCATTTTTCATACCCATGTTACTTCCTTGTCTTAGACATGTTGCTACCATTTGTTACACTTACTATTGTATATATGTCGGTAGTTCTTGTTGTCAGGAATTTCTAAAATTAGTGATTGAGTATTCCTTGATGGTAGAGGAGGCACTTGTGAAGGACCTACATTTTCATAAACAGTTGAGATTGTTTCAATTTGTTGAGCTTTTGTCTCATTTGTATAATCATCTCCATTAGTTCTATAACTTTCTTCTGAGCTTTATCTTTATCTTTCCCATGTTGCCTCAACTAAGGCTTTTCTCAGAAAATGATGGTTCATATCTTGAGAGTTAGGTCTGGGTTTGCTGTGTTTTGAGTGGGGCTAACTTCTCCCATCATATGGATTATCTCATTTAGGAGTTTACTCATGGAATGAGTAGTTACACACCTCCTCTCTGGCTTGGTAGCAACGATTCACTTACAATGACCCTTTCTTCTTGAACCTCCTTATCTATAAACTATGTTCGTGCAACCTTCTTTTGGCATTTAGCCGGTTGAGGTGTGGGCTCGTGGTCCCTATTGGAGCCATGATGAGAAATGACTCTAATAGTATGGATGATCTCTCTTTTGGGGGGTCTCATGCTAGGTTATAGCCTTATGGTGGCTCTTGTTATTTTGTTTGGCTATTCACCCTTTAGCTATAATCTTGAGCTAGGACTGTGCCCCCTTTGACTTACTTTTTCTCTTCTCTAAATCATTTAATGGGGCAAAGAAATTAGAGATGGGAATGGTGATGACTGACTTCATCTGAGGGGCAGACTTCCCAAGTTAGTTGAAAATTTCAGCAGTCTTCCATTTACTTCTAATAGTCAAGATAGGTTCTTCTTCATCCATGCATATATTTGGACTTGCTTGTAGTTGCTCTTCCTCATGATTAGGGTGAAGGTGATCAAAGATTGGGCTTCTCTTTGTGCCTACCTCTAAAAGACAAATGCCCTAGTAGTTTAAGGCATAGCTTCTAGCTCCTCATCAGATTAACTCTTCTTGTTGGGGATAATGATATTGTGTCTCTTTTCCCTTGATGGAAGGCAAGAAGTGGATTTATCTTGTATGACTGCAACACTAGTCAGTGAATTAGTAGGTGCTCCCTTGAACTGGATGACCTCAGAATTTGAGCTCCAACTGCCCCTATGGTGATTATTGACTGAGGTAGATGAATAACCAATCCTTCTCCCAAGACAATGGTGTATGTTGGAGTACGGATGTGCTTCGTTGATGCCATTTGATGCTTTCTCCCAGAAAAAAGAATACAATTGATTAGTTTTTAATTATAATTCTATCTTTCTCTATTGTATTAGTAAGATTTCTACCCTTGAAGCTCAAGCCATGTCCCACCAGACATGTCAGAATTTGTGGAGCCAAAATCGGTTACCCACGATAGCTAGAGATACTGAGAAGCAACGTCGAAACAACAAATAAAATTTAAGCATGATTTGAATGCACGATCAGGTGTTGTGGGAAAATGACTTCTAATAGGTGCAAGCCCCTACAATCAATTACCTTAATAGTTGTTAGAAATATCCTAAATTAAGAAACCTAGCTAATAAAACTGAGACACAAAAGAAAATAACAAACCATCATCTGACTGATTTGAGAAGAGGGTATATGGCTTAAGCAAGGGCATACTATCACATTACAATGAATTTAAATTTACAAACATTGAAGGTAAAAGAAAAATGGAAACAAGAAATGGGAAAAAAAAACTCAATGCTCGTTGTTGTCTTGCTCCCATATGCTTAACTACATGGAGTTTGACTTGAACGAATGCTTGGATGGATCATTAGCAGATGTTGATGATTTTGACTTGATTTCAAGGTATGGCTGACTGCCTTGGCCCATGTCAGTTGGCTATACTGAGATCTGAAGTATCACTGATGGCTTCATGCTTATTGTCGATTGACTTCTTTTGATATTTGGTCTAAGAGAAAGATTAGAGACCTTGACTAATGCTAATTATTTGTAATTTGATAATTGATAGCCTTTTGGCTTATTATTGATTAGATTTGAAATGTCATAGATGACTTTAAGCTTGTGTCAATTGAGCTTAAAGTGTGACCGATAGTTTTACGCTTGTTATTAGTTGACTTCATTTGAACAAGGCATTTGGTTGACTGACTAAGCAAGTTCAAGCCTACCTTACTTTTATTTGGTTTGAAAGGATGATTAGTGGTCTTGTCTTGTGCTAATCATCTTTGATTTGATGATCAATAACTAATTTTTGCTTGTCAATGATTAAATTTGAGGTGTTATCAATGACTTGAGCTTTTACTTGATTTTGGTTTGTGTTCGATTTAGTTTGGTTTGAAATACAGACTTGACTTTGCTTTAAGTCTGATTCGATTCAATTCAATGTTCAAAACGTATTTCGATTTGTATCTGATTTGATCAATTTAGAACTCAACTTTGATTTGAGTCTGATTTGATTCAATTCGATATTCAAAACTTGGCTTTGATTCGAGTTAAATTTGATTCAATTTGATGTTCAAAATTTGATTTGGACCAAGTTTCATTTGATTAAATTCAAGCCCGGTTTGACCTTATGCTGATCTCGTATTAGGTCCTTAATGGATCTTGGATTAGACCCTTATTGGAATTTTATTGGATCCTTAATTAGTCTTCGATTTGAGTATAATTAGGTCCTTGATGGATTCTTAATAGAGCTTGGATCCAATCCGAATTAGGTTCTTATTAGATGCTTAATAGTTCTTAGATCCAACCATGATTCGGTTCACATTGGATCCTTAATGGATCTTGGATCCAATCTTGATTAGGTTCTTATTGGATACTTAATGGTTCTTAGATCCAACACTGATTAGGTGCTAATTGGATCCTTAATGGATCTTGGATCTGACATTGATTGGATTTTTGATGGATCCTTAGTAGATCTGGGATCAAACCTGATCAGGTTCTTTATGGATCCATAATGGATTATGGATCCAACCCTGATTGGGTTCTTGATGGATCCTTAATAGATTTTGGATCCAACACTAATCAAATTCTTGATGGATCCTTAATGAATCTTAGATCTAACCCTGATTGGGTTCTTAATGGTTCCTTAATGGACCTTCGATCTATCCCCGATTAGATTCTTGATAGATTCTTAATGGATCTTGGATCCAATTCTGATTGGATTCTTAATAGATCCTTAATGGATCTTGGATCTAACTTTAATTAGGTTCTTGATGGATCCTTAATGGATCTTGAATCCAATCATGATTGAGTTCTTGAGGGATCCAACTTCAACCCATTAATTTGTTTCGGTTCAACTGGCATTGGGCCCAAAGTGGGTTTTGATTTGAACTTTAACTTACTTGGGTTCCAACTCAAGTTTATTTGGTTCAACTTGGTTCTAGTTCAAGTTTAACATGGTCTTAGTTCAGATTCGACCTTGTTTTAGGTTCAAGTTTAGCTTGGTTTTGGTTCAGGTCCTACCTAATTCAGGTTTGGATTTGGATTTGAATTTGGTTTGACATGATTAGGGTTTAATTCAAGCATAATTTGACCCAATTAGGATTCAAATGTAGGTTCAACTTGATCCGGTTAGGGTTCAGTTTGAATTTAGTTTAACCCAATAAGGGTTTGGCTAACACTTGGCTAACCCAATTTGAACCCACTTAGGGTTGGGTTTAGACCCATTTGATTTACATTGATCTGATTTGAACCCAATTAGGGTTAGGTCTAAACAAATTTTTGGTTGACCCGATTTGGACCCAATTGGAGGTGGGTCTAAACAAATTTTTGGTTGACCCGATTTAAACCCGATTGAAGTTGGATTGAAACCAATTTAACTTAGATTAACTCAATTTGTACTTGGTTCTCACTCAATTTGCTTTTTAGTCCATTAATTTGATTAATTTAGGTCTATTTAGTGTTTTGTTTGAGTAAACTTAGTTTTCTTTATTTGCTTTAGCTGAATTGGCTTGAGTTCAATATGATTAAGTCATTTAATTTGATCAATTTATATTAATGGATTTGATCTTAGTTCGAGAGTCATCATGCTGTCATAATGACCTTAGGCAAGTCCACACGATGATCCTAAATCATATTTGACTTCTAAGCAAACATGCAAGCTAGTCTTGAGTCAATTTAGACTTTTGATGAGTTTATAGGCTAGTCTTGAGTTAGAATTGATTTTTGAACTAGCCTGTAGACTGACCCTAGACCGATTGACTTTCAAAGGAGCCTAGAAGCTGGTCTTGAATCAGAATTTGATTTTTGGATGGGCATGCAGGCTAGTCCTTGACGAAATGTCTTTTGGACGAGCCTATGGGCTCACCTTGAGTTAGAATTAATTTTTAAACAAATCTGCAGACTAATCCTAAATTGATTAACTTTCGAATTAACCTGCGGGTTGGTCTTGAGTTAAAATATGATTTTCAAATGAACTCGCAGATAGGCTCAATACCAATTAACTTTCTAGTGAGTCTATGAGTTGGTCTTGAGTCAAAATATGATTTTCAAATAAGATTGCATGCTTACCCTCGCCTGATTGACTTTCGGAAGAGCCAATGGACTGGCCTTTAGTAAGAATATGATTTTTGGATGAACCAGTATGTTAGCTCAAGATTAATTAACTTTTAGGTAAGCTCCCCTACTAGTTCCAAGTGAAAAAATTGGTCTTCATATAAGCTCACAGACTGTCCTAAATCAGTTAGCTTATGCACACAAGTCAAGGTGGTTTCTCTTTATTTTTAAGCAATGTTGGTTCTTTCTGTGTCTTCCTTTTTTTCTTTTTTTATGCTTGGTTTTCATTTTGACAGGTCCAAAATTTCCTCCTTTTTTATTTTTTTAAGCCAAGAGCGAAACTTTTTCTTTTCAGTGTTTTCTTTCAAGCTTTCCTCCCTTGATCTGGACCTCAATGCTACATCAATTGCTGATCAAAGCCTCATCACTGCTTCTTCTTCAGATTCAGGGTCAAATCCAATTGGATTTGGCCAAATCTGGCCTTTCTTGGTGGTAAGCGACCACCATAGTGGAATAGGGCTGGAGCACATGGCCTATAACATGGGCTGGATGGGCACAGCAGAGGTAGCACTGACCTAGTCTTCTCCTCTACAAGTGGCATCTAGTGAGGTGCTTCGGTTGTCCAGGGCACCGAGAGATTCGACGACAAGCGACTCATATTGGCGCAACTATGAGTAGGTGGCATCATGGATTGGTTTGTGCTGGGCGGAGTAGGGATGAAGCTTGCCTGGCCTCTTCTCTCACAAGCTAACCTTGGCAAGGTTGGGTGGTCCTCCATGAAAGGCAGAGATTCAGAATGGCAGTTGACAGCTGGGCCATCTCTGGAAGACATAGAGCAGGCAGCTTCCTCAGGCAGATGGCGCCTGGGCACCATGGCAAGGTCAGGGATAGAGATGCAGCTCGCATGAGTTGAGAGGATTGACTCGGGGCTTGGCCCTGGCGGCTAGGATGTGGTACATGGCTGGGCCAAGCAACATACTCGGGTGAGGCTATTAGAGGTCCGGCTAGTCATACTTAGGTGAGTGGAGGAGCAGCCAGTGCTTGCGATATCCAGTCCCATCAGAGAGCCATATGCACCGCTTTGGCTGCAGCCACTTGTTGAGTTTTAGATGTCTCAAACTTGAATTAGAGTTTGAATTAAAGTAGAAATTCAAAGTTGGATTTAGATTTATATTATTAGGAGTTGTAATTGAGTAAAACTCAGACCCAATAAGAATCTATAAATATATTATAATACATAGGGTTTATGTTCAGCATAGTATTGAGGTTGAATTAGAGAGAAATAGAGAGAATAGAGAGAAGAGAAAGAGAGAGAGTGTTGGCTCTCGTGTGTGGGTCTTTCTAGTGCTTCTCGGTGGTCTCTCATCATGGTTCCTCGTGGTACTCTCTTGGAGATTCTCTCTGAAGGTGGAGGCATTGCCGAGGCTTGGAGAAAGAGTTTACTTGAGTAAGAAAGAGTGAAGTCCTTCTTGTAAACTCTTAATAAGGTGATTCATGAACCTTCCGCTGTGAATCCCAACAATTAGTATCAGAGCTTCAGGTTTGAAGCTGTACAAACTCTTAAGATCAAAATTATCGTGATGATGCGACTGAATTGAGTCACATGTTAGTCTCATGGCAAAGACCGGCGAGAGGACACGGGCACAAGGCCGGCAAGGGCGTGAGTGCATGCCCAAGGGCTCGGGTGTTCGCACGAGGCTGGCTTGATGCCGGAGAGAGGGCACATGCGCTGGCACCAGGATGGCGAGCCCACAAGTGTGGGTGCCAAAAGTCAACGCAAGGGCGCGGAAACTAGAAGCCGATGCGAGGACATGGGTCACACGGTGGAAGTGGTCAAATAAAAGAATTTTTAATTAAGAGTGTTAAATTGATGTGGTCAAATCACACCTGAAGGTGGAGATTGTTATAATGTCAGGTGTGATGAATTAGTCCCATATCGGATATTGGATAGATAGAGTCCAATAGATATAGTGAAAAAAGACCCATATCCCATGAGCTTGAGCTTTTGGGATGGTTTGGTATCCGGCTCACTATATGAATCTGATTTGACACTCTTGTGGCTCCCCAACAGCCACTCACGCTTCGTCTAGAAGCATCAGCATGATTAAAAGCAAGGTTTTAAATTTTTTTCAAAATTGAAATGTTTCGACAGAAATATTTTGGTTTTGGCCGGTGGTGAAATGCCTCGTCAAATATAATTTTGGTTTAGGATTTTATAGCGATGAGCACAGAGCAAGCACAATAAGATCACACAGAGGAAAAGCAGGTCGACGAGGGCGGGAGCGAGTGTGGGCTTACCGAAGAGGGTGTTGGTGAGGCATGAGTGCGGGCATTGGCGCGAGCTCGATGCCAGTGAGGGCTCGGCGCTGGCACGAGGCCAGTGAGGGCACGGGCGCTAGGCTTGCGAGCTCGCTCGTGCCAACATCTGGCGCCAATGGTTGAGTGCGATCACCAGTGAGCTCCCCAGCATGGTGCCCACGCCATTGCTGACCTTGCACTCACACCTGAGCCCTCCTTGGCCTCACGCCAACGCCCTAGCCCTCGCCGGCACAATGTCGATGCGGGCTCGGGCATTGTAGCGAGGCCAGCAAGGGCGCGGGTAGGAGCGCTAGGCTGCGAGCTCGCTCATGCCGGCCTCTAGTGCCCGAACCCGTGTGCTCACGTGAGCACGCTCGCTGGCTTGGCGCCCGCACCATCACCGGCCTCGCACTCGTGCCCGAGCGCAAGTGCAAGTGAGCTCACCAGCATGGCTCCCGAACGATCACTGGCCTCACACTCGCGCCCTCACCGCCCTCGCACCCACGCTCGAGCCCTCATCGGCATCGCGTCCACACCCTCGTGCCAACCTCTAGCACTTGCACTTGCGTGCTCACACGAGTGCACTCGTCAGCCTGGCACCTACACCGTCTCTGGCCTCTGGTGGCCGTGCCTAAGCTCAAGCGCCAGCGAGCTCGCCAGCCTGGCACTCATGCTCTCGCCAGCCTCGCGCCAGTGCCTGAGCCCTCGCCGGCATCACACCCGCGCCTGCACCCTCGCCATCCTCACGCTAGCGACCAAGCCCTCGCGGGCCTCTTGCTGGCCTCATGCCCGTGCTCGCGCCCTCACTGGCCTGGCCCTTGTGCCGGCCTAGCCCCCGCGCCCATGAGCTGGCGCCAGCCTCACACCTGTGCTAGTGTCGTCGCTAGCCTGGTTTTGGCTCCCTCGCTGGCCAAGCTCCCATGCCAGTGTGCTCATGCCCTCGCTGGTCTCTGACAGATATTGTACATGTGCATGAGATTATTCATGTATATAAGTTTTTGGTGTATGATATTGTTTACTATTTCGAAAATTTCTAAACATATTATAATATTTTTAATTTGAAGTTAAAAAATAATTAAAATAAAGTTATATTTTTGTCAAAATATAATTAATAAATAAAAAAATATTTTGGTCGAAAGTGAAATGGAAGTGGTTTTAACCGAAATGCACTGATTTCTCTGTTCATGTGCATGTGTGCATGACCGTTCCATCAAAAGTAAAAGCCAAAAGAAAAATGTGTCGGTTCCACCCCCATGTGAACCACTACCACGAGATTACGCACATATAGTTGTTCTGGCTCGTAGACCTACAAATGCTCATATGGATCGTTCAGGTACTGAATTCATAATTTCACACTCAGATATTTCAAACTCAAATAATGATTATAATAATGATGATGATGATAATTAGTTGTATTACGTTATAATTAATAAATTATATATGTGTCAAATATATTTTAATAATAAGTTAAATTTTCTTATGTTAATTTTTAATTTTTAATCATATGCATATTATTTCTCATATGTTTTTTTATACACTAATATAAAAAAAATAGATTAATCACTGGTTAACTATCAAAATTAATTTTAATTAATTAAAATAATATATAATATTATGATAAAATTAATTATAAATTCTTTCATAAATTTTAAAGTTTTATAAAATATTTTTCAAAATTTTATCATATTTTTAATTTGAAGTCAAAGTACAATCAAAATATAATCAAACTCTCATCAACATATAATTAATAACTAAAAGAAATCTTTCGACCGAAATTGAAGTGGTCAAAACTAAAACCGAAACGGGCAAAATAGCCGAAATGTATTGATTTTGCTAGGTGTGAAAACCGAAACCGAAACCAAAATCGAGATTTGAAACCTTGATTGAAAGCTTAGCTACATGCCATTAGACTGCCTCTCTTGCATGAGGCAAGTAGCAGTACAAGTCATTGTAGCATGGTAAGGTTGGACAAGGTGGATGGAGATACTACCTCAATGGAGGAAAAGAAGTAGAAAGAAGCTCACTGAAAGAGAAAGTAGAAGGTAGAAGTTACCTAGTTTCTTTCTTCAAATTTTTAGTTCCTTGATGATCTCTCAATTTCTAATTTTCTTTCTACTTCTAATCTCTCCTTGATGATATCTCATCTGACCTCCTTTGTTTTTGATGTTGACAAGATTTATATAGAACTTGAAGAGATTGAGTTAGACTGAATCTCAATCTTTTTGTTCAAAATTTTGAATGTACTTATAATATAGTAAACCCTCGAATTAGTTCAATTAGAATTCTTAAGACAACCCGAAATCAAATTCAGAAAGAATCTATTCCTAAGAAGGTAATTATATTTTAGAAGATAATCATGCCAAATATCCTAAAAATTAATGATATTACTCCTAATAAACATGATCCATTAAGGTAAAAAAATAAGGTATCTTTACTTATTTTTGGGAAAATAAAGAGAAATACAAGAATGATTCTTTTCTCTTCTGAATTCTATTATTATTTCTCTTCCAAAGAGTGATACCAACTTAACCTTTGGAGCGGTCATCGAACTTCGGCGGTTCCCCTCTTGGGGTCTTTGTCTTTCAAGTCATGCTATAGGAACTAGCCTAACAGATCAAATGTGAAGGGGTCTCTTGATTCAGAATCAATGGTAAGTTTTGATCCCATCAATAGTGGTGCTTTCATTTTGATCCACTTCACTGCTTTGTCTCAGATCTAAGAAATCAGCAACACTAATAACCTAGAGGGTTCTCTATAGATCTACCCTAAGGAAAAGTAAGAAGAGGCCACCAAAGCCTGATCTATCAAAAGGTAAAACGTATGGTAGAATTGACAAACTACAGCATCTGAGGTCATCTTCATCGCCAACAAAAGCTTGAAAGCCTCCCAAGTTTCTTGATCAAAAGTCTTAGTTAAATGGCTTCACAACTTGGGTGCATTCATTTCTCTTTATCTCTCTATTTTTTGTTGATTATATCATAACAATTGGGTTTTTTTATCGATGCAAGGTATACTGGTGAATATTAAATAGAACCAATATTTTGAGATAGAACAAGCATGAACAACATTGACCTCCTACAGCTTGGTCTCAATGATAAGATATGTGATCCTAAGCATGGGCTCCTACAACATGGCCTCTAGGACAAGCAAATACAATTCTAGGCATGACCTCACAAAATGGCCTCTAGGGCAAGTGATGCAATTCTAGGCATGACCTCTAGTAGATTGACCTCTAGGATAAGTGGCGCTTCCTCGGCATGATCTTCTAGAATTTGGCCTCAATGATAAGTGATATCGTCCTTGGTTTAGCATTCTACATGCCACTCACTTGTAACTCAGACTACCACCCATAGCATCTCAGCTCTAACACTAAATCTCTGGGTTTTATCTAAGGAATAAAGACCTTAGTTCACCTGAGACACAAAGACCTTAGTTTACCTAAGGCACAAAGACCTTGGTCCATCCAAGACACAAAGAACTCAGTTCATTCGAGGCATAAAGACCTTAGTTCACTAGAGGCAATAACATCTTAGTTCAGCAAAGGCATAAAGACCTCTGTCTGCCCAAGACACAAAGATCTCAATCCACCTGAGACTCAAAGACCTCAGTCTACCCAAGACATAAAAACCTTAGTTCATCCCAGGCAAGAAGACATCAATTCACTTGAGGCACAAAAACCTCAATTCACCTAAGACATGAAGATCTCAATTTACATGAGACACAAAAATTTTGCTCTTACCGAGACTCAAAGACCTCGGTCTATCTAAGGCATAAAGACCTTAATTCACCTAAGATACAAAGGCCTCAGTCTATTTGAGGCATAAAGACCTTAGTTCACTTGATGCAAAAAGATCTTATTTCACTTGAGGCATGAAGACTTCAGTTTACCTAAAGCACAAAGATCTCAATTTACTTGAGACACAAAAACCTTAATTCATATGGTTATCTTTTGATTCATCTAGTTTGATTTATCTTTATTTGAATCTTATTTGATTCAACTTAATATTCAAAACCCAATTTTGGTTTGAGCCTGATTTGGTTTATTTTAATATTAAAAACTTGATTTGGATCAAGTTTGGTTTGATTCAATTTAATGTTCAAAACTCAATTTTGATTCAAGTTTGACTTTATTCAATTTGGATCAGGCTCAGCCTTTATTTGACCTTTATCAGTTTCTTAATGGATCACTAATAAAACTTGTATCTGACTCTTATTGAAATCTTAATCGATTCTTAATGGATCTTGGATCTGACCCTTGATTGGATTCTTATTAGATACAAGCTCAACACATTAATGGGTTTGGGTATTCAAGTTGGTTTGATTCAACTTGGTTATGGTTTAGGTTCAACCAGATTTTAGTTCAAGTGTGACTTGATTTGGGTTTGAATTTGAGTTTAATTTGCCCTAGCTAGAGTTCAGTTTAAACTTGGTTCAACCCAATTAGGATTTAAATTTGAGTTCAAGTTAACCAGGCTAGATTTGAAGTTGGTTTAACCCAATTAGGGTTTGGATTTGAACTTGATTTAACCTAATTAGGGTTTGGCTCTAACTTGATCTAGCTTAATTAGAGTTTGCTTTGCATTTGGTTCAATTTAATTAGGATTTGACTTCAATTTTTCTTAACATATTTAGGGTTAATTGAGACTTAATTTAACTCGATAAGGGTATAGTTCAAATTTAACTTGATTTTGCATTGACCTAATTTGGACCTAATTAGTGTTGGATCTGAACTAATTTGATTTGAATTAACTCAATTTGGATTTGGATCTAGTGCAATTTGAGTTTAATTAATTTATTTGATCAATTTAGGTCTATTTAGTGGTCTGTTTGAGTCAAATTGATTTAATCATTTAATTTAATTTAATTTAGTTGAATCAACTTGGTTTCAATATGATTGGATCAATTAATTTAATTGATTAAGATTAATTAATTTGATTAATTTGGTTCAAAAGCTCTCAGTCTGTCATAATAATTTCAAGCCCATAGGCTGGCCCTGAATTATATTAGATTTTCGATGAGCCTGTAGGCTTGCCTTGAGTCAATTTAGACTTTCTGTGAGCTCATAGATTGGCCTCGAGTTAATTTAAACTTTCTGTGAGCTCATAAATTAGCCTTGAGTCAATTTAGACTTTCAATAAGTTTGCAGGATAGTCTTAGTCTGACTAGACATTTGGTGAGCCTGCAAGCTGGCCTTAGTCTGAGAAGACATTCAACGAGCTTGCAGGGTGGTCTTAGTCTGAATAGATGTTTGATGAGTCGATAGGCTGGCCTTATCTGAATAGATATTTGGTGAGCCTACTGGATAGTCTTCATCTAAATAGATGTTTGGCAAGTCCACAAGTTAGCCTAACTCTAAATAGATATTTGGAAAGTATTCATACTAGTTTAAGTCTGAATATACATTCAACAAGCTCATAGGCTACTCTTAGTCCGAAATTAGTTTTTGAACGAGTTTGTAGGATGACCCTAGATAGTTTGACTTTTAGGTAAGCCCGTGGGCTGGTCTTGAGTCAAAAATTAATTTTTGGATAAGATCTTAGGCTAGCTCTAGTTGGTTTAGGCACACAAATCAAGGTCAAATTTCACTTTCTTTTTTAGGAAAACAACTCTTCTTTTTTATTTTTTTTTTTGTATTTCCCTTCTTCTTCCTCGAATTCCTCTATTTCTTTCTTCTCTTTGTAAGAAACCAGGTTAGCTTAGCCCTTTTTGAGGTCATGGTTGGATAGTGGTGAGGGGCCCAGATCTTGTCTTCATCTTCTCCCGCCCATATTCGGTCAGATATAGCCAGATCTAGCCCTACATTTCTTTGATGATGGTGCTAATAGGTGGGGCTCCAGAGAGTAGTGTGGTGGGAATGGAGGTCTGACACAGCTGAGTGGACCAGGGGAAGGTGTAGGTCAAAGCTCCAATCGATGGAGCCAGGTGGATAGTTGTGTCGAGGTGTAGGTGTGATTATAGCGAGATGAGTTCGAGTGGTGTAGGTGTAGGAGGTTGGTGGCTAGAGCTAACTATGAGGGACTACTTTCAGTGAGAAGGGCACAAGCGGTGACAACTCAGTGGAGCCATACTGGTAGGTGAAGCTCTGGGTAGGTGGCAGTGAGGAAAAGACAGAGGTGGGTGACCATGTGCATGGGGGGAAAGGGAGATATGCATAGGAGAAGATGGAGATGTGCAAAGAAGGAGACAATGCAAGAGGTCATGGTGCTTCAAAGACACGTCAGAGTAGGGTCAAGTTTGATGACTCCGAAGGATAAATGTTCATAGGTGGCCTATGGTTGCTGCAAGGAGGGAGCAGGGTGACAAAGGGTTTTGGTGGTTCAGGGTGCAAGAGAGCCATCACAGAAGATGATGGCTAGGCCTAGCCAAATTCGGTCATACCCAGCACTCAATCCGTGGCCTTAAATTTCATAAAGATAAAATTCTAATTATCAATATTTTGAGGGATTTATTTGCAAATGCTAGATTTTACAAGGACCAATTTATAATTTTAGAATTTTATTGGATTTCTATCCAAAATTTTAATCCCAATGACCTAATTGTATGAAAAATCCAACAAAGGTCCTATTTGTAATAATTTATTAAGTCTAAGGATCTAATTGAAAAATTCTTGCACTTTTCCTTTTAGCCTAGTTTTGGATTAATTCTAGGGCTAATCTTGGTCCAAATATCCAATCCATTAAGCCCCCTTTGGTTGAACTTATCTTGAGCCTAGTATGTCTCAATAATTCACATTCAAATCAAACTAAATTTTGGGTAGAATTTGACTTTGATTAAGGTCCAACTAAGATCCACATTTGAGCCATAATTTAGTGGCATGCAAGCCTCCATAATGATCATATTTCAATTAAATTCGATTGTGACAAAAATAACCTCAAATAGTGGCTGATGGCTTGGAGTGCTAGCAATTAACTTCTTTTAATAGTGTTACTAATATCTTGTCAAGTTTAGCCTAAAGTATAGCTAATAGCTTTGGCCATTGGTGTTTAAGTTCTTTTGATAGCATTATCGATGATTTGTTAAGTTTAGCTTAAAGTGTAGTCGATAGCTTTGGACATCACGATTAACTTCTTTTGATGGTATTATCAATGGTTTATCGAGTTTAGCTTCGAAGGGTGTGTCATCAATGTCTTTTGGGGGTTGATTAGCTTTAGAGGGTGCATCATTAATTGCTTCTTTGATTGGCTTGAATAAACAATGCATCATCAATGGCTTCTAAGGTTGATTAGATGGAGAGATGGGTCACAATTGCTTCTGAGGTTTATTAGCTTGAGGGATGCATCATCAACTACTTCTGGGTTTGATTAGCTTAAGGAGCATGTCATCAACTACTTCTGGAGTTGACTAACTTGAGAGGTACATCATCAATTAGCTTGAGAGGGAGCATCATCAACTGGTTTTGGGTTGATTAGCTTGAGAGGATGCATCATCAACTACTTTCTAGGGTTGATTAGTTTGAGAGAGTGGTTGATGGCTTCGAGCATATTGTTGATTGACCTTCTTTGGACAAGGCATTCTGGCTGACTAACTGAGCAAGTTCAATCCTATGTTTTGTCCTATTTATTTTTGAAGGAATGATTAACAACTTTGGTTTATGTTAATTTTATTTGATCGATGGCCTTTCATAACTTGTTATCAATCAAGTACGAATTATTGTCAATGTCTTCGAACATATTCTCAACTAAACTTGATCAATCTTTAGATCTTACCTCAAGTTAGGTCCCCATTGGATTTTTTAATAGATTACACCTAGTGGGACATAGTTTGACTTACTTTAGTTATGCCCAAACTTATTCTAGTCCAAGTTATGCCAGTTGCATTATCTCGTTCCTCATGGGGTTGGACATAACCTTAGAGTGTTGCCACATACCCGATAGGACTTAGCTCAGTTTGATTTCAAAACTTATTTAGATCAGACTTGACCAGGTTGGGGCTTGGTTTGACATGATTGGGTGTTAGTTTGAACTTGGGTTGGCGCAATTGGGACTTGGTTTGAACTTAGGTTTGAAATCATTTTGGCTTGATCTTGATGTGACTTGGCTCAATCAGATTTCGATATGGCTTTGTCCTGATTTGATTGGAATATGGTTCCATCTTAAACTTGGTTTGATTTCACTTGGATGGTGTTGGAATCACTTTAGGATTTCATTTGGACTTGTTGTAGCTTATTTTGAGTGCTATTAGATTCATTTGACCCTCAATTTGAACTCTTCATGGTTTGACTAAATTAGAATTTGATTTTAAGTCATTTCAATTTAGTTTGGATGTTGTTTGACTCGATTAGAGTTTAACTCAAACTTGGTTTTGCTTCTGAACGAACTTGGCCTAATCCTAAATTATTCTGAGTTTGGATCAATTGAAGCTTGGCTTGATTTGGATTAATTTCTGAATTTTCTATCTAAAATAGAGAATTGATTGGGCTATCAATCGACCGACTAGGAAAAGTATTGTTTGTAGGTTCAACAGAATCGGATGATCAGTTTGGGTGTGGATCATGCAACTAGGAGTGTGTGGGCACTCAATAGAATAGAATTGGTTGACCATTTGGAAGCCCTTTAGCTTGCTCAGGCTGGCTTCAATCACTTGTTCTTGTCCGTTTAGGTCCATTTGATACTTATTCAAGTCAATTTGATTTTGTTTATTTGTCTTGCCCACATTAGCTTGAGTTCAACATAATTGAGTTATTAAATCAATTTTCCTATTCAACTATTTTGGTTTTAGAGCTCTCAGGCTATTATTAAGGTGAGCCTGAGGGCTAGCCTATAGTCCAAATAGTCACAAGCTCGAAGGCCAGCTTAAGACATTCGGTGAGCTTGAGGGTTGGCTTAAGAGATTCGAGGAGCCCAACAGTTGGCCTATAGTCTGATAGTTACAATTCAGAGGCTAGCATTAGATGATCGGTGAGCCCAAGGGCAACCCTATAGTACAAATGAATACAACCCTGAAGGCTAGCTTATAGACATATGACGAACCCGAAGACTGGCCTATAGTCCAAATAAATGCAAGTCTAAAGGTAGTTTATAGATGTTCAATGATCCCAAAGACTGGCATATAGGTGTTCAGTGAGTCCAAGGGCTAGCCTATGGTCAAAATGAATGTGAGCCCAAAGGCTGGTTTATAAAAGTTCAATGAGCCTGACAACTAGCCTATATTTTAAATGATTGTGAATCCAAAGGCTGACTTGTAGAGATTTAGTGAGCTCAAGGGCTGGCTTATAGACTTTTCAGTAAGCCAATCCAATTGTTAATTTTGGTTGTTTTAGTTTTCTTTGGTGATGCTTTAGACCTAATGTACAATAAGCCAAGAGAGATCATTACTTATCAAACTAATAATGATTACTACAAGATAAGATTACTATTTATTCTCTTAAATAGATCAAAGGGAATCAACTGATATTGAGCAGAAAGCCATCAGTAATACTTCAAAATTTGTTGGAGTCAATTGGCACAAACTAAAACAGTTAGTTATACCTTGAAATCAAGTCATTAGTATTGCCAAGGATCAAACCAAGCATCCACTTAGTCAAGTATATGGGAGTGGAGCAGTAGTGAGTGTCAAGCCTTTCCCACTTTCTTTCTCATTTCATATTCTTTTATGATTATGAATTTAAATTTATTAAATTATAAAGTGAGATTATATCCTTACTTAAGTCATATTCTCTTTTCCTAAATCAATCAAATAATACTTTCTCTTCTTTGTATCTTTAGTTTACTATCTATATTTTTTGTTTTAGGAGGTTCCTAATAATTCTCAAGGTAGTTAACAATAGAGGCTTATACCAATTGAAAGTCATATTCTCATAACACCTGATTGTACATTCAAACCATCCTTAATTTTTATTTGTTGTTTCAAGATTGCTCTCTGGGGTCTTTTGCTATTCTAGGTGGTTAGTTTTGGCTCTATGAATTTTGACATGCCCAGTCGGATATTATTCCATTTCAAGTAGAGAATTCCAATTAAAGAAACATCTCAAAAGAAAAAACCTGAAAACTAATGTTTGATTTTTCATTGAGAGAAAAGGAAGATGGCATCATCAAATGATTCTCCTACCCCAACCCATCCTATCATCCCTGATGAAGAGTTTTTGGTATCCTTCATTAACCAATGGTACCACAGGGGTGATGGGAGTCCGTGTTAGTTATCTAGCTATGTCCAACTCCATCCAATTCATGCATGGTGCTTCTACTTTCACCAATAGCATCACTGCTCCTAGTAGTGCTAATGCTGCTACCACTACTAATGATCCTATCATTACTCTATCTGCTTAGCATGAATTAATTTCTTGCCACCCATTTGGGAGCAAATACCTCCCATCTAGGGAGCAAAAATTAAGTCTACCAAGAGGGGCAAAGACTAAGTCCACCTAGTGAGTAAGGGGCAAACCAATTCAAATGGGCTATGGCCAAATGTCATTTTTATTGTGGGGGAAACTGGAGTCTATATTACCCATTAAGCTGTGTCCAACCCCAATTAATTTAGATATGGTACTTCTGCTTTTACCAACAGCATCACTACTCTTAGAATTGCTAATGTTGCTACAAGTATCACTGATCTAGTTATTGTCCCACTTACTTAGTGTAGACCAAACCCTCACCTCTCACCCAATGGGCAAAGACCATGTTCACCCATGGGACAAAAGACCAAGCCCACCCATGGGGCAAAATACTAAGTCCACCCAAGAGGCAAAGGCTGAGTTTATCCAGGGGGAAAAGGGCAAATTTTATTACACCAAACCTTGATGACAAGGCAGAAACTTTATTGGCACAAACTAGCACATTAGTCTTTCAAAGACACCAAATCTACAGCACCAAAGAGTTAAATGGATGCATGAGCTTCGAAAGCACAAAATGAAAAGTATTTAGCCTTTGACGGAATGTCTAGTCAATTCCAAATCAAGTAGTCAATTATGCATTCCATACTTCTCGAGGCAAAATATAAAATAAAAATTTCCTTAGTAGAACCACTCCCTATCTTAAAGATAAGGTCTCTGAAAGTAAAAGAAAAATATTTGAAAACAAGGATGGTCAAATGATAAAATATGGTGAAGTTGAAAGCCCTACACCCCGCCATCCACTGATACCCTAAGTTAATTTTAGGAATGCAAGGATGGAAATATGGTGACTAATCTACAAGAAAGTATAATCCTATTAGAAAAGTTACTTCAAAGTCAAAAGTGCAATGATCAAAAGATAACCTCTCAGAAATCTCCTCATATCACCCCTCCCCTCTCCAAAGAAAATAGAAAAAAATGGAAAAGAAAGTCCTAAATGGATAAATCTCATATGGTAAATTAAGCCAAGAGAGGCAGACTTAAAGAGTAAGAACTTATTGGCATCTGTGAGTTTGCAGACCTTGGATCCTTGAAAAAGAAATGAGATTGTTAAAAAAAGGAAAGAGAAAAAGAAAAGAGAATAAAAAATTAAAAAGGGGGAGAAATTTGGATTATATGCCAGAATTAGGAGGACTTATCCAGTCTCATCTCGATGTATTATTGACCAAGAAAGACTACTCAAAGAGTAAGTACTGAATGGCATATGCACATATGTAAACCTTGGAAAGTGATGTTAAGAGATATTCGAGATCAGAACCAATGTCAGAGAAGTAACTAACCAATAGGAACATGGTGAATGTAGTGATGTCACAAAAGAAAATTCCTGAAGAAAATATTGTACTATGGAAAAGGTGTAAGGGAGGTTGATCAGTGACCTAACACATCTAGAGACCAATCAACCTTAAACTTCAAATGTGGCAAATTAGGTAAGAGGCCTTAATAAAAAAATGGAAGGATACCTCAGCTGTCTACTTAAATATTTTCAAAGAAAATAAACTTCTAGAAATTTTTCTTTCCAAAAAAAATAAGTATAAACACATATGTTTTGCATCATTTGGCTCTTTTAGCAACATAATCAAAGTAAAAAAGAAAGAAAGAGAAAATATCATTTGATAAGGTCACTTTTCTCAAAGCTCATGTACCAATATGGCATTCTAAAAGATGAATTATCAACATGAGGTACTGCAGTTCAACAAACACCATTCAAGGTAGCTGCTCACTGATCTAGTTAATTACTATAGTGTGTCCTACTCCAACAAACCAAAATGGCATTGTAGAAGATAACTCCCATGAAAACAATGACTTCCTACTTTATTTTTTGTCCTACCAGACATGGTTGAACAACGAAGTAAAGAAGCTTTAAGGTAGCCCTCAAAATAGCCCACCAAGCAATCAAAGTCAAATCGCCTTGACTGATTGGTCAAGTCGTTGACTACTATTTAAAGTGATCAAAACTGGGGGCAAATCTTCCCCTTTAAATCCTAATTTTGAGGCCACCCAGCATATGTTGGGATCTCTTTCCCTAACTGTTGCCAAGTAGTAGTCCTTTTGCTGTGGAAACTCACTTGTAAAGAAAAAGTAAAACTCCTTTTGATCAAAATAAAATATTTTTCCTCAAAAATAAGCACCATATTCCTTTGCTAGTTTATGTAAAGATGAAAATAGAAAAATACTCATATTTGAAGCATACGAGCATATGCAACAGCTCTCTTCCAAAGCATATGAGCATATGTATATGCAATAGCTTTCTTCCAAAAATACATGATGATGTTATAGGGCATATTTCCTGAGCATCCATTGTGAATGCTCAATTGAACATTAAACCCATCCTCTTATAAAATAAGATGGTAAAGGTAAAGTCAAGTATTCTCATATTGAAGTGCTTAAAAAAAGCATATTGCTAAAGCATTTGAAGTGGACAACCAACCCATCAAGTTGATACCAAGAGAGATCTTCATTTTCCACCATCAAGAGCTTGCATAGAAGAAAATCAAGAATGAAAATGAGAAATAAACACATCTAAAATATTTAAGCACATCGAACAACTCTCTTCCAAAGAGCACATGATGAGGATAGGGGGGCATACTACCCAAGCATCCTCTATGAATGTTCAATCAAACAATAAAGTCCATTTTGAGTGGTGATCCAACTTGCACATCTTCATGGAAATCAAGTCCACCTTCAAGTAGCAAACAAAGTCTATTTTGTGTGGTGATCAAATTACAACTTCATGAAAATCAAGTCCACTTTCAAGTGGCAAATAAAATCCATTTTGCAAGGTGATCAAGTCTACATTTAGATGGCAAAACAAGTCCACCCCATGTGGCACTCAAGTCCACTCCATGTAGCAACTCAAAACTACTCCACTCTCTTGTGGCAAATTAAATATCGCATGGCAAGTCAAATCCATGTTCACATTGCAAGTAAAGTCCATCTTTACATGGAAAAACAAGACCATTTCCACATGGCAAACAAAATCCATCACATATAGCAATCAAGCCTACATGCACATGGTAAATTTAAGTCCATTTTACATGACAACTAAAGCTGCATTATATAACAGATTTAGTCCCCCTCCATAGGGGAAACTAAACCCACTTATATGTGATAGCTCAAGTCCACTCCACGTGGCCTAAAATCAAATTGTGTCTTTTCTTTGAAGAGATGTAAGGCTTCTCCCATTCTTCATCTTTTTTTTTCAGTCCTATCCTTCCTTCCCTCTTGCTTCCCACAAAAATCTTACTACCATTGCTACCCCATACTCCTACTACCTTGAGCCTTCATTGCTTCTATGTGTTCAACCCTATAGAACATGTTGGGCAACTGAACCCTAGAACATTAGGCACTCGAACCTAACCATGGGTGCCCCCTTTAATCTGTCACTACCACGGCCACCCATGGTCTCTTGTACATCGATGGACTCCCTCACCACTACAGCCACCCGTGGTTTCTTGCATATCATTGGACTCCATCACCTGTAATCACCCGTCACTCCATAACGGCCCATTACTCGGGCCCACAACCCACAACCCAATAACCACCTCTATTTATAGGCAGCAACCACCCACTAAACCCGAACGGATAGAGAGAGTCAAGGGACAATCGTTGGGGAGGCTTACGGAGTGGCAAGAAGATTTGGGATGATCGTTATCGAGATTCGAGGTAGGTTAAGTTACTTTCATTTGTTTTCTCCTTACCTCTATTCGAAGTAGGTTAAGTTACTTTCATTTGTTTTCTCCTTACCTCTATTCGAACTAGGTGGTGTTACTTTCATCCGTTTCTCTTTGCCGTTATGCCCGAAACAAATTCATGTTGAATAATCGATAAACTTAGTGACCCTCATGATATTTAGGAGGATGATGATAACCTAGATCTAAGTAAAACTGAGTAGAGAATAGATATGTCTGTGTTATACCAATCGATGGCATGTTTTGAGAATAGAAAGATTAGAGGGCTAAATTGCAAAATTCCCATCTTCTTCCCCGATCGTCCGCTGTGCTCCGGCGGCCGGCGGCGGAGGCGGCGACGTGCGGTGCGGCGGTGTGCGGCGCTGATGCGTGCGGGCGTCGTGCGCAGGCAGCACGGACCCGGTGTCGACGCAGTTCTGGCGCGTGATACGGCGTCGGGAGCGGCCGGTGGCGTGCGCACGACTGCACAGGCCGGAGTCGGCCAGAGGCGCGGGGCAACGCGGGTCTGGCGACACCGGAGGCGGTGGTTTGGCGGCAGCCACGGCCCAGCGGAGACGTCGGCGTGCGGCGTGGCGGCGTGGTGGCCTGGCAGCGGGGCGGCCTGACGGTGGGATGGCCTGGCGGCGGCGGCGGCAGTAGAATTAGGGTTAGGGTTTTGAGGAGGAAGAAGGATTAGTTTAATTAAGGATTAATTTAAAGTTGATTATGGTTTTGGTTTAATCCGAAAGTTGGTTTCGGTTTGGTTTAGTTAAAAGTTGGTTTAGGTTTTGGTTTCGTTTAAAGTTGGCTTTGGTTTAGGTGGGGCTCAGAATCGGTTTTGGTTTAGATTCTGGTATGGAATTGGTTTAAATTAGACTTAAAGATTAAATGTGGAATTATTAAGGACTTGGGTGATGAATCGCTGGATCAATGGCTGTTGATAATAATATGATAAATTGGAGGTTCATAAGGTGGAATTGATGGAAATTATTTATCTTGATGGCGGAGTTGTTAGGGGGGGGGGGGAGGTTCATAAGGTGGAATTGATGGAAATTATTTATCTTGATGGCAGAGTTATAGGGGACGTGATCTGCTGTGTGATTATGGATCACCACCCCCCTCAAACGTGATCTGCTGTGTGATACGGATCACCACTCCATCAAACGTGATCTGCTGTGTGATACGGATCACCACTCTATCAAACGTGGTCTGCTATGTGATACGGATCACCACTCCATCAAACGTGATCTGTTGTGTGATACGGATCACCACTCCCTCAAACGTGATCTGCTGTGTGATACGGATCACCACGCTTCAACTGTGATTGATGTGTGCTACGGATCACCCACTCCATCAAACGTGATCTGTTGTGTGATACGGATCACCACTCCATCAAATGTGATCTGCTGTGTGATACGGATCACCACTCCATCAAACGTGATCTGCTGTGTGATACGGATCACCACTCCATCAGCGGTTGGGAGTGCAGAGTGGTATGACTCTGCTTGATAGGGGACGTGATCTGCTGTGTGATTACAGATCACCACTCCATCAAGCGTGATCTGCTGTGTGATTACGGATCACCACTCCATCAGCGGTTGGGAGTGCAGAGTGGTATGACTCTGCTTGGTAGGGGAGGCAGCCACACCCATAAGATATCCTTGTTGATTTATTTCTTGCTGTGGATGTTAGTTTACCTAATCACCTTTGTCGTCGAATTATTGTTGTTGCCACTGTGTTAATTTTATTGTTGCCACCAAAAATTGATCTCTCCTATTGTTTGGAGGAGGTAACTTCCTACTGAGCATTCGTGGCTCATTCCTTGATTGTTCCTATCCACAGGACAGTAGCAGCCTGGCATAGGTGTCTACGGTAGCAGAAAGTACGTGCGCAACTATCTTTGGAGCTGATTTATTTACATGTTATTCTATTTTTATGTAGGGGAAAACTTTATCAGACTTGAGTATTTCCAGTGAGACCACGTTTTTGTTATCTGAACTATATTCGTATTGATGAAATAAATTTTAATTCTATGTATTATGTAAACCTTTTATTTGTATGTTGTCCACTTGAGTTTTGGTTCGATCGGACACAACAGGGGCGTCACATCACCACTGCAACCACGTGCGGCTCCCTTTACATACGATGGCACCGCCCCTTATAATGAGACCCAAATTTTGAAGCCCATTGTGAAGTTCATTGAAGATGAAGGAGAGATGATGACAATAGCTCACTTGAACTTTAACAAAAAAAGCAAAGAAAACTAAAATAACCAATACTCATAATTGGACTATAGGCCAACCATTTGGCTTCACCAAAACATTTGTAAGCCAACCTTCGGGCTCACATGTATATTACTATAGGCTAGCCCTCAAGCTTATCAAATATTTGTAAGACATCCTTCAAGATTGCATTCATTTGGACTATAGGCCAACTCTCAGGCTTGTCGAACATCTATAAGCTAGTCTTTGGACTCATAATCATTGAGACTATAGACCAACTCTTGGGCTCGCCAAACATCTATAAGCTAGCCTTCAGTCTCTCATTCATTTGGACTATAGGCAAGCCCTCATGCTCACCGATTATCTCTTAGCCAACTTTCAAGCTCACATTCATTTGGACTACAGGCCAAACCTTAGGCTTACGGAATGTCTTAAGACAATCCCCAAGCACATGACCATTGGACTATAGGCCAACCCTTGAATTGGCCAAATATCCTAAGCTAGCCCTCAAGCTCACGACCATCAGACTATAGACTAGCCCTTGAGCTCATCGAATGTCTTAAGTCACCCTTGGAGCTCATTTAATATCTTAAGCTAGCCCTCAATCTCATGACTATTTGGACTATAGGCTAGCCCTCGGGCTCATCATGATAACAACCTTAGGGTTCTTAAACCAAAATTGATAAATCAAAAAATCAATTTAATGACTCATTTATGTTGAACTCAACCTAACATAGCCAAGATAAATGAATAAAATTGAATTGACTTGAATAAAGCATCAAATGAACCTGAATGGACAATAACAAGTGAACTGAAACTAGACTGGATAGGTAGAAAAACCTCCAAACAATTGACCACTATTTTGTTAAGTGCCCACACACTCCTAGTTAGATGATTGGAACCTAAATTGGTCATCTAGTTTTGATAAACCTGCAAATGACACTTTTCTGAGGTGGTCGACTAGTAGCCCAACCAATAATCCATTTTAGACAAAAAAACTGATGATTTGGGTTTAGAAATGAATCCAAATCAAACCAAGCTTTGACTGATCCAAACTTAGGATAATTTAGGATCGAGACAAGTTATTTTATAAGCAAAACCAAGTTTGATTTAAACTCTAATCATGTTAAATAACATTAAAACCAAATTAAAATGACTTGGAATCAAATGCTAATTTAGTTGAACCATCGAGAGTTCAAATTGAGGGTCAAATGAATCTAGTAGCACTTGAACTAAGGCACAACAAATCCAAATGAAACCTTAAAGTGAGTTCAAAACCATCCAAGTTAAATCAAACTAAGCTCAAGGTAGAACCATATTCCAATCAAATCAGGACAAATCTTGTTTGGAATCTGATTGAGCCAAGCCACATCTAGATTAGGCCAAGATAATTTTGAAGCTAAGTTTAAACCAAGTCCCAATTAGGCCAAGCTGAGTTCGAACCCACGCCCAATTGGGTCAAACTAAGCTCCAACCAAGTTAAGTTTAAGTTGAACTAAGTTTTGAAATTAAATTGAGCCGAGTCCTATTTGGTATGTTGCAACACTCCAAGGTTATGTCCAACCCCATGAGCAATAAGGTAATGCTGGCAGCTTGACTTTGACTAGAACAAGTTTGGACAAAACTAAAATAACTCAAACTGTATCCCACTCTATGTAACTATTAAAAATCTAATAGAGACCTAACTTGAGGTAGGATCCAAAGACCGATCAAGCTTACTTGATAATAAGTTCAAGGCCATTGACAATACTTTGTATCCAATTGACATCAAGTCAAGAAAGGTCATCGATCACCAAATCAAAGATGATTAGCATAAAATAAAGTTGTTGATCATTCATTTGAAATAAATAAGATAAAAGGTAGGCTTGAACTTTCTCAATCAGTCAGCTAGAAAGCCTAGTCCAAACAAGGTCAACTAACATCATGCTCAAAGCCATTAGTCACTCTCTCAATCACATGAACTAAGGCATAACAAGTCTGAATGAAACTCTAAAGTGAGTCCAACACCATCCAAGTTAAATTAAACTAAGCTCAAGATAGAACCATATTCCAATCAAATCAGGACAAATCCATTTTGAACCAAGTCCCCAATTAGGCCAAGCTGAGTTCGAACCCACACCCAATTGGGTCAAACTAAGCTCCAAATATGTTAAGTTTGAGCTGAAAAATTTTTGAAATTAAATTGAGCCGAGTCCTATTTGGTATGCTACAACACTCCAAAGTTATGTCCAACCACATGAGCAGCAAGGTAATGCTGCTAGCTTGACTTCAACTAAGACAAGTTCGGACAAAACTAAAATAACTCAAAATGTATCCCACTGTGTAATCTATTAAAAATCTGACAGAGACCTAACTTGAGGTAGGATCCAAAGATCGATCAAGTTTAGTTGATAATAATTTCAAGGCCATTGACAGTACTTTGTATCCAATTGACATCAAGTCGAAAAAGGCCATTAATCACCAAATCAAAGATGATTAGTATAAACCAAAGTTGTTAATCATTCATTTGAAATAAATAGGATAAAAAGTAGGCTTGAACTTTCTCAGTCAGTTAGCTAGAATGCCTAGTCCAAACAAGGTCAATTTACAATATGCTCATAGCCTTTTGTCACTCTCTCAAGTTAATCAACCCTAGAAGTAGTTGATAGTGCACCCTCTCAAGCTAATCAGCTCTAGAAGTAGTTGATGATGTACTCTCTTAAGTTGATTAATCCCAGAAGTAGTTGATGCCCCTCATGCTACTTAACACTAGAAGCAATTGATAATATGTCCCTCAAGCTATTTAACCCCAAAAATAGTTGATGATGTGCCCCTTAAACTAATCAACACCATAAGTAGTTGATGATGTGACCCTCAAGCTAGTTAAACCCAAAAGTAGTTGATGATATGTCCCTCAAGCTAATAAACTTTAGAAGCCATTAACAATACACCATTCATTCAAGCCAGTCAAAGAAACAATTGATAATGCACCCTCTAAAGCTAATCAACCCCTAGAAGATATTGATGATGCTCCCTTCAAAGCTAAACCTGACAAGACATCAGCAATGCCATCAAAAGAAGTTAATTGCCAATGCTTAAAGCTACCGGTCAGACTTCAAGCCAAACCTAAAAAGCCATTAGTAATGCTATTAAAAAGGGTTAAATGCCAATGCTCAAAGCTATCAACTACACTTCAGACTAAACCTAACAAGCTATCAGTAATGCTATAAAAAGAGTTAATTGCTAATACTCCAAGCTATCAGCCACACTTCAAGTCTATCCTCTTTTCATCTCTTCATGTCCCATCGGATGACATCACCAAATCAAGTCATCCACATCCACCGAGGATCAAGTTAAGACCCGTTTGAGTTATACTCCACTCAGTCCATCATGTAAGGAAGTAGGGTAATAGTACACATCAAAACTTCTTCCCCACTTCCTCTTTTCTTATTTTTTTATTTTCTATAGTTTTAAAATTCATTATAAAGTGAGGGCATGCTCTTACTTAAGTCATGTACCATTGCTCAAATCAATCAATACCATATTTTCTTTTTTCTTTTGTGTCTCTATTTTTTTTATTAGGTAGATTTTTGGCTTTAGGTAGTTTTTGATAATTATCAAGATAATTAATAATAGGGGCTTATACTTGTTGGAAGACAATATTCCCATAATACTTGCTTGTGCACTTAAACTATGTTTATTTTGATTTGTGGATTGAGTTTGCTCCTCGATCTCTTCGCTAGCTTGAACTACTGATTTTGATCGCACAAAGACTAGTACAAAAATTCTTTCATAAAGAAAAATTAAATACAACAAGTTGGAATTGTGAAGAGGCTTGGGAGAATCTGTCGACTCACCTGGCCCCTAGATGCCTACTTCAACCCCTCTCACCTTTGCTACTTCGGTCTCCCTTCAAGAAAGTTCCTCATACTCCCACTTGAGGCATTGAATCCTCAAGTCATCATATACTTTAATATGGAGATCATCGAGCTCAAAGTCCAAGTGAGTCTACTTCACTGAGTCCCTACAGATGAGATAACCCTCTAAGAAGGGAATGTTGGAAGGTTTTTCTTGTTCCCAGAGAGATTTGTTTCTAGCCTTGTACTCCAAGATGACTTTCATCTTGTTTAGTTTCAAGGCTTGGGCATGTTCTTCGCTCTAGATGAACATCGTAATTGCATCAATCTTGGTGCTATCCAATGTGGCCTACTGCCAAGTCTTTAGGTCTTATAGGCTAAACAAAGCCAAGTCTTGCTCGGTCACAAGAAGGTTCTTCTCTTCCTTCATCTTCTTGTCTCCTTCACACTGAGTTGAAGAGATTCGAGTTGAAAATAGAGTAAGTTCACCTCCTCCTTAGCATTGCCCTTATTGAGTATTGCTAGTATACAAGCCTCATAAAATTGATGCCCTACATAGTGGAAATATTGCAAGACCTACAGTTGAACAAAAAGTCAAAAGCTGATATGGAAAAGAGAAAATTTTTCAATAGAAATAAATTCAAGGAAGCTTACATTGAAGCAAGATCTGTCTACCTTTAGAAAAAGTTTATCATCAAATGGTGGAAGAGTTGGTATCAGCCCCAAAGTCTCCAAGGAAGTATCCCTTGGCATTAATGTCCTTTGAAGTACCTCAGTGCTTCAAGAGAGAGTGCCCTCACACCTCAATGAGTGTCAAAGAAGAAGTGGGAGTAGAAGCAACTCCTTTGCTGTGATCAACCTTCTTTGCTATACAACAAGCATTGCCCTCAACAACATTAATTTGGGGTGGTTGAAAGAAGGATGAGGTGTCACCTACCTCTTCCTCCCCCACTCGTTAGCACCTTAGCTCTTTCTCTCTTCCTCTCTCTTTCTCCTTCCTTGGCCTTGACCTACTGATTGGGAACAAGCAAGAGTCTCTGACTCAAGGAGCTTCTTACAAACGTGTAGAACCTATGACACCCAATGAGTGCCACCCTACTACTTCAAATGCTCATTCATGAAAAAGATTTCAGCAATCCCTATAGTGTCACATTCCATGATTAAGACTGAGGAAAAACCCACACAAAAATAAGAAGTTTAGACTAGAATTATCAAGAATAGAATAAGGAGGTTAAAAGTTAAAACTTACTTGAAGCTGAGGGCAAGATGGTTGCTAGAGCTTTTGAGGGGTGAACCATCATTGGCATGGTGGAAGGACTAGCAGCAAGCTCTTATGCCTCCTTCGGTGTCATGTGGAGCCAAATCCAGATGGACCTTGGCAACTGGTGGCCAATGTCAATGCAACTCGAGGGGCTGAGAACTTCTTATAGCTGGGGTTGTTGGCTCGGAAATGTTGGAAGAAGTTAAAGTTTCTTTATAAAAGCGGCCACCTCTCGCTTTAGAGCAAGAGATCCCTTCTTGGAGCTACAGGGAGCGAAAGGGAATACCATTTTAGAATAAGCTTGTTAATAGAAGATGAAGATGCCAAGAGAAAAAAGTGAGACTTTGTGAAAGCACCAAAGTAGAAGGGAGGGGACAAAGGATCTTTTATATAAGTTTCTTCCCACTGTTTGATCACCTTCATGTGGCTTGATCAGGACCATCCCCTCAAGAGGGGATGAAAACCCTAATAATTATGTAGGATTTAATAAAATAGCAGTTCACTTTCCGAAGTAGGGCAGTGGTTGACACATCACATCACGGAGTGTTGGGCAAAATCCAAGCCATTCAGTTGCCAACTTCTTTTCAAACTAGATTTGCAAATCTTAGAGGACATGTGGCAAGGATCTAGCTGAGTGATTGAACCATCAACAGCATGACATGTGAGGGTGGTGCCTTGGAAACTGGTGCATATATGATGAGAAGATGGCATGCCACATTTATAGGGGGCAATGGCTCAATTTTTGAGGAATCACAGAGTACCCCAAGGGAGCGACTATCTCTTATTGGTAACCCCGAATACTAGGTCCCAAAAATTTGGTCTCCAAGCTTGGGGGGTACTGATGACGCATCAAAGTGAATCGACAAAGTCAAAAAATTAATAAGTGCCAAAACTCAGATTGATTCACAAATTGATGCATCTAAAGTGGAAAGTGACCTCAACATCAAACTATAAGAAGTTTGGTATTCTCAGTTGATGACAAACTCCTACATGGACCAATGATACTATAAGCATATTACACCTAGTTACTACTAAGCTCGAATACCTTAGGGTGAGTAGGGCAAAGATTGGATAATCACGAGGTCCTATTCAAATTTATTTTTGGAAGTAAATCTTGAAATATCTGGGGTTCATAGCTGTATATTACAAGTAGTTCAGCAAGATTACAGGATTCTAATATACTCCACACCATATAAATAGGATTGTCTTTGAAAAGGTATGGACTAATACCTTTTTCATTTCTCCACTATATTCTAAATGATTTCTCTTGACTTGAACATCGAAGTGGCTACCATCAGAGAGCTCCCAATGGTCCACTTTATAGTTATTCTTTTGTTGCAAATCAATGGGAGAGCAACCTATCGGATTGATCTCAAGTAACCTACTACCAATCGAGCTCCATCAATACTATCAATTATTTTGTGAACTTTTTGGTAACAATATTAGAGGACCCCTAATAGATTAACTTCATTTACTACTTTAGAGTATATGACAAACCATTGCATACATGATGATTATAGTAAAAGTAATTACATTCTGAAAATATTTATGAATTGAACTTTATTGCTCCAACAAGAACATTCCTCTTGCAAAAGAAGCCAATTTTACTATATTCTCTATTGAATTTCATGCATATTTTAATTTATCCATTTTGATTTATTACTTACTAACATAACTCCTTGAACTAGTCAATGCACAAGAACAACACACCCTTACCTAGTTCTTCGAAAGTGATGTTATTGTGTCATGTGTATTTTTACATTAGATAATTATACAAATAGGATCTGAGACCCATATTTTGTAGACTTAAATTTTTAGATAATTTAGTGTCTAGCCTACTAGATTAGCCCAATTTGACACTCTTAGACTTCTCGGTAAGTGATATCAATTTTTTTTTGTTTTTAACTATGTAAATTCTCTAAAAATAGAATTATAATGCCAATTTCTTTCAGGTCAGAGATTGAGAGAAGACTCATTTACACATCATGCATGGGAAAACTAGTAGATGGTGCTTTGCTTTTGGTGATTGATGATGTGATTGAGTCATACTTCTATTTCAAGTTCAAATTGGAGTAAAGGCAAAGCCCTTTCATAGGTGGTGCAAGACTTATTCAATATCATTTTGAGTGCAGTTAATCAAGTAGTAGTATTGGACTCAAAATTTAAGCCAAGTGGTAATTGTCTAGCTAGTAATAAATCTCTGGACATTGTCACTCAAGGGAAAAATTATTAACTAGCATTATACAATCTTCAATGCCATAACTAGATTTGAACTCGTAGATTGTTATGGTATCAAATATGATGAACTAGTTTCACATTAGATAATTAGAGAAATAGAGTTTGATATATATAGCAAAAAAGACTTGTATTCCATAGTTTAAGCTTCTAGAATAGTTTAGTGTTTGACCTAGTAGGTTGATTTGATTTGACACTATTGGACTCCTCAACAAGTGGTATTAGAACTTTAAACTTGAAATTGTCTAAACTCTCTATGTTCATAATTACTATGTTAATGATACAACTAAGTTGAGTTGCATGGAGACCTCTCTTTGATCGGAGATTAAGATAAGGCTCATTTGTAGGCAATGCATTGGCAAATCACATGGTGGCACCTCTAGTTTTATAATAAAAAAATGTGATTGAGCAAATATTGGTTTGAAACTTAGATTGGAGCAAAGCCAAAGCCCTTTTGCAGGTGGTGTGAGTCTTGATTAGCATCATGTTAAGTGTGGTTAATCAATGCTAGTGATAGACTCGAAAATAGAGTCATTTGATGATTGTGTGCCTAGTAGTGAATCTTCAAATGCTATTGCTCAAGAGAGAGATTATTGACCAATATTAGATCATTTTTTGATACCACTAATTGGAATTGGTCTAGTAGAAAGCTGTTGATAAAGTGTTAAAATTTATGTAGTCGAATTACATGTGAATAGATAGATTGTTATAGTGTCAAGTGTGACTGAATAGTCTCACATCATATAATCAAGAAAATAGAGTTTTATATATAGTGGAAAGACTCATATCCAATAAGATTAAGATTTTGAGATAGTTTGGTCTCTGACCTATTATAGTTTGACCCAATTTGATGCTCTTGGACTCTCCAATAAGTGGTATCAAAGTTTTAGTTTTGAGACTATGCAAACTCTCTAAAATTAGAATTACCATGATAATGAAGTGACTTGATCGGGTTACATGGTGATCTCTCCCAAGCTAGAGGTTGATATAAGGCTCATTTGATGACACACTCTAATTTGATGATAATTTTTGTATGTGGTTCTTTTTGGTGTTTCTTAGTGGTCTCTTTATTTCTTTTAATTCACCAAAAATAATACACTAAACCCTATATATTACTTGAGTATTTATAGGTTTTTATCTAAACTGAATTCTACTCTGATTATAACTTCTAATATTATGTAATAGATGTTTAAAATTAGATAATAATCTAAACCCAAATTAGGATTTTTAGCCTAACTAAAACTCCAATTAGAGTTTGAGACATACAAACTCAATAATTTTCATCTTGGCTTGAACTCGATGGTGCAACCATTATAAAGTTTTAGCTATCATCTCTCACCTTGGCTTTCTTCCTAAGCTACTAGCTTGTTTAGCTAAGCGCAACTCTTGCTAACCTCAAATCCGCACTTCATGTCTATAACCTTATACTTTTGGAAGCTTTTCAAAAAAATGTGTCTATTGTTATTATAGAAGTAATTGTAAAAACTTTACCTCCCATTGAATTAATTTGAGTATTATGCTTCCTCCTTTTTGCTGTAGCCATCAAAACTTTAGCTACAATGGTGTTTCCTAATAATTAATACTCTCACACTTCTCTCCTCTCATCAAGATCCTAATGTCATGTGCTACCTTCATGACTTTGTCTATTACTGAATAACTATATTCATTTTAGTTTAATATACAAAATGAGATTAGATTCTTTCATATCTCATGGACACACCTCACCCTAGTTAGAGTGTAGACCACTCCATCAAACATCTAAATTTTGATTGTTCCTATATGAATAATCTCACATGTTGAATTATTGCTCAACCGAATAATATATTCCATCTTATTCTTCTCATAAGAAGTAAACCAATACTTCTTGCAGCAAATATGGTAAGAGCTAGCTAAATTCAAAATCCACTCATGGTAAGTGCTAATGTCTACTAATATCATGAGAATGTCTCCATCCACATTATTCTCATAAGTGTCATCTATCTCTACTATCACTATATTGAAGAACTCTATCTTTTCAAGTGCCAAATAATACTGCCTGATATGACCATGCTTTTTCCATGAATAGTGTACCTTTGCCTTCGATTTTTATTTTGGTTGCTATTTGTCTTTCCACATTCCATCAATCTTTATTTTTCATAAACTACCAATCCTTGACCAACGTTAATACTGATGTTGAAATTTTTTTCTTTTTTGTTAGAAATAAAACTAACTGTCATCTTTTATATCTTGAGAGTTTTGTTATTATAGAGAATTATGGTTATAATATGATTATATAAATTAGGAACAGACATCAAGAGAATCAATGTCTTTTTCTTCTTTTTAAATTTTATATCAACTTTTAACTAATTATTGATGGTCTTTTTGAAGGTATTTGGATGATACAACACAGTTATACTTTTACCCATACACAACCTATACAACTATTATTTCAGGTAGAATATATTCGTGAGCTTTTTCGATATGTACAACTCTTTGAGTTTTGTCCAGATATCAACCATCATCTTATCATTGATGTTATTCATTAATTAAATTCAATACTTTTTATTCTATCTACTCGCGATCTTCATTGATCATTTTGACCAACTTCTTTTCTTTACCCCTAAAGCCTTTTGCAAACTTGTCCATCTGGTAAACTTCTCCATCTTTTCTTTTTATAAATAAAAATTATCTCATATTTTTTTGCCAAAAGATAAAATTTATATTATCATCAAATTTGTCCATCTGGTAAAAAGATTTTGTCATATTTTTAACAAAATCATAAGAAATGAAAGTAATATAAAATAAAATAAAGTGAGAATTATTGTGGAGAATAATTGTTGGGCAGCAACTCTCCTCGATCACTACCATAGAAACCATATCCATTGTCATCAAATTCTAGCCAATACTTCAACCAAAACATATTTTATATTTACTCTAACTGAAAGAAGAAAAAATAAAAAAATATATATATATTTTATATCCACTCGGCTAATAAGAAGAAAAAAAAATGAAACACAGAATACCATTCTGACCAAAGCCTTAATGCTCCAAACTATACATGCATTTTAACAATTCAATTTTTATTTGCATTGAAAAAATAAAAATACAAGAAGTAGATGCATTTAATAATTCAGTTTTACATGCACTGCCACGAGCAGTACGAGGCACCATTCTGACCCGACCAAAGTCTTGATGCTTTTAATTATAAACTAATAATTCAATTTTACATTCATTAGGAGGAAGAAAAGAAGACACCATTCTAACCAAAGTCCTAATGCTTTTAATTGTATTTTTGAAAAATTAATGCTTTGTAAGTTAATTAATTTTTTTAGTACAATTATAAGTTAATTAGTCAATTTTACATGCATTGAGGCAATAAGAAGAACACACCATTCTTATCAAAGCCTTAATGCTTTTAATTATAAACTAATAATTCAATTTTACTTGCATGGAGACAATTCAAAGAAAAATAAACAAAAAAAAGAAGAAAAGTCAATTTTACATGCATTGAGACATTAGAAAAGGAAGACATCATTGTTAGCAAAGCCTTAATGTTTCCAATTATATATTAATAATTCAGTTTTACATGCATTGAGACAATACGAAGAAGAAGAAGAAGGTAAAAACACGAAGAAGATACCACTGTGATCAAAGCCTTAACGCTTTTAATCAATTGAAAATTAATATTTCAGTGTTTCATGCATTGAGAAAATACGAAAAAGAAGAACAAGAGTACGAGAAGAAGACTGACAATTCTCACTAGTCTTAATTCTTTTAAATATAAACTAACAATTCAGTTTCAAATGCTTTGAAAACAATAAGTCGAAGAAGAGCACACAGACAACCATACAAACCCCTAACAACACAATTGATAATGCCAATAGTAACTACCATATAACAAGCTTATTAGCACTAAGAGACCAGCACATCATCACTCCCTGACGAACAGTTTTAGCATAAGCGCTCAGTTCCAGAAGTATTGTTCTATGTTAGGCACTGGGGGATCCATGTAAGGCTGCATCGGCATCGGCATCTGCATCTGCATCTGCATCATCTCTCCACTGCCACCATAAGCTCCGGCTGTTGTCGCCGCCGGCACCACCGCTGCTGTCGGTGCAGGACCATTAAGGTTGCTGATCATCACATCAGCGTACCAGCCCTCCCAGTTGTGATTATTATTCATGTTGATGTTGCTGTGGTTGATAAGATTACTCTCTTGCAGCATCATGGCTCCAGTGGTGAGCCCCATCCTTGTGTCATGCGGAGGCACTGGCAGAGCTCCAGTCATCGGCCCCCTCACCGTCTCCAGCCTATCCTGCACAGCCTTCATCTTCGCCTCGATGACTTCGAGGAGCATCCTCACCTCCCTCGGGTCCATTCCGTCCACTCCGTCCTTTCCAGGTGTGAGTCCCTTGTACATGAGAAGCTTCAACTCCAGGTCCTGGTTCTCGCGCTGGAGCCGCAGGAACTGTTCCTCAATTTTTCCAACCTGGTGGCGGAGGAAGCCCTCCTGATCCATCATTTTCTTGGTCTGATCCAGCTGCGGCAACCTCCGGAAATCGCTCAGCAATTCCCTGACGGCCACCGGCGCCGGCCACACCTCTGGCTCCGGGTCGTCGGGGCTAAAGACTACGGCACAGGCCCTGACGGCGCAGAGCGTGCTGAGCTCGCTCACCTTCTTCATCAGCCCCTTCCTTCTCTTCTTCAGCGTGGCGCGCCGCGAGGAGTCGTTGGCGATCCATGCGAGCTTCACCTTCTTCCTCGCCATGGATGCCTGCTCTGCGGCTCTTCTATGCTATCCCCTAGCGTTTTTTGCTTCTATTTATAGAGGGAGTAAATGGATAGGCGGCTTAATTTGGAGGAATTTCAAGATTTTGTGGAATTGATTGGATTCGACGCTGGTAGCCATTTGGCAAGAAAATCTTGATTTTTAGAACACAATTCATGCGGCCAAATATAGAATTTAATGGCTGGTTTTTACGGGGGATTTGCTGATTGATTATCCATGCCATGTTGATGTCCACTGGACTAATTACCATTTAATGATTCTTTTACCCTAAAAAATATACTGAAATTAATGTTCCAAATTACCCATTTGTAGACATTGGTTTCTTAGTATAGGAGACTTGTATAAATTTAAGCTACGAGTACCCGTACCAACACATAATGCCCAATCTTGCAGGAAAAACCAGGGAAAATATTATGTCAGGAATCCATTCTTCCAATTTTGGCTAGCTTAATGTCAATGACGCAAATTTCAAACCAAATAGACTGTTAACTTAGAAAATGAGAAAAATATATGGTTTAATGTCATTCACACAAATTAAACAATACATAAATTTAATCCAACTGCTAACCGTCATTTGGCCAAAGTAGGGAAACATGTCTAAAAGGAAAAATAAGATGCTGATACAGAAACTGCAAACATATATAGTGTAACACATGTTTGCATTGCTATCGATGCTCTACCATTTGGCATAGCAAATCAATCCAACCGATAACTAAACACTCGCCCAAATCAGACCAACAATTGGTAACTATAACTAACCCAAATTAGAACAAGATTTTTAAAAGGAAAAACAAAAGATGGCTTCCTCGTTAACCCTCTGCATCCTACCTACTTCAAACCTTTTTAAAATATAGCGTATCGCATTAGCTCATGGACCTCCTCCTATCAGGGGATGTCTTGGATAGCCAAATATGAACTCAAGAATTTTCATTGCATTCCTACCTTTCTCATCCAACATTTTCTGGTCACATTGCATCATTCGATGGCATTGCAAATTGACATTGCAAACAAGTATTCTCCTGTTATACTACAAAAAACTGATAATAATATCTATGACGAAGGTGCAGGAAAAGTTAGAGAGGGCAGGAAAAAGTTATTACCCGCCATTGTTGTTGTCTGTTAGAGAAGGGACTGCTGGGAAGTCCCTGGAAGGCCATTTGTGAACCGTTGAGTTGCCAAGGACTCTGTAGGTTGTAGTCTCAAAAGGGCAGTTTACGGTTGCATGACGATGAAGAAGTCCTTCTCACTTGACCTGCATATAGATCTAAGGGAGGACTCGTAGGTGGATGCCTCCACTCTTTATGGGACATGCTTTGAAAAACACATGAAGAATTAGCACGCATGGTTGCATCTTAACCATAAAAGGTTGCATATTGGTGTTGCATACAACCGCAACTTACAGCTTCACTTACCTAGACGAATTCCAACATTGTAGAAAGGACAATAGTTCATTGGATACCACTTAGTCTTCAAACCCAAAGACCTGGAAGCTACAATATAATAAATGAAAAGAAAGTTGATGCCACATCAACTACTTCCTCGGCCGAGGAGATTGACCTCACATCTCGAGAGCTAAGGTTCCTTGATTAGGAACAACTCTTAGTGAAATGGGATAAGCAAAAGAGTAAGTGAGAAGACAAATTGTTGGCTGAAGAGCTTTGAATTTTGTTTTTATCATAACTTTTCTTAGAGATGTCGGAATTAAGTGATTCAAAATTGAAGTAGAAAATGAGATTTCACATTGCAAAAAAACATCATCGCAAACCAAAATTGGAGTTCATATGGATTAAAACTAACCCCAGATAATGGATTGTCGGATGAGAACCTCTAGCCACTAGTTTTTTAGTTTGGCTAGTCATTAAAGAACCCTAAAGCCATGATTTTTATTTTCTCTTCTACCGAGAATTAGGTGGCATCTTTTATGAAAAAAAGAAGAAATTTGAGAAGAGAAATGGCTAAGATTTGGCACAGCCGACGAGAACGACAACATATGAGTAACATAGACTTTGATTTTCTCTTAAAGTCTTGGATTTTTTAAGTAGATAATGATCTCATCTTTCTTTCAATTAGACTCTAGTTTATATTCTCCATGTTCTTAGGTTTGAAATTTTGATTTTTATTCTATTCTTATATCAATTTTTGCCCTATTCTTAGGAATCCTCAAGGACTAGTATGTTTGATTTAGGATATAGATTTTCTTTGCCCTATTGTGGTTTATTTCTATTTTGAAATTAAACCAAATTTTGCTTGTAAATTTTTGGAGATCATTTTGATGCTTATAATTTAGTATGATTCATGTGATATCTTGAAGCCATGGTTTTCAAACATGATCAAGATTATTGTTAATAATATTAAGAGTCTATTGTGTTATATTTTTATTTTTATTTATATTTTATTCTGAAATTGTAGAAGCTTATGTATATCATTTGAAAAATTAATTATACAATTTAAAGGTTTTAATCTTGAGATTATTGTGACATTAGACATGCGACTAAATTAGGTTCATTGTGACTTGTGTCCATTGACTTTAATATCAAGAGAACGTGTATTATGAGCTTTGATTTTAGAGTTATTATAGTATTAGATTTGATATTAAAAATAAGCCATTGTGCAATGTGTTTATTAGTCTTAATGTCAAGATAGATGTATGTTACCAATTTTGATTTTAAAATTATTATGGTTGGCTCATGTGTTGGACGTGAAATTTGGACAAGGCTTTCGTGACACATTTTCTTAACCAAATTTTGGATGATACTTCTAATATATGTTTGATTAATATCAATGTGAGTAGTTAGATTTGTAGTTAATTCTATCTCATTTAGAAACATGTTTATATGACTTTGAATTGTAAGTTAATTAGTTTTGTACATTAAGTTCGACTGTAGCTTGGACCTTCATATGTTTGTTTTTATTCTCGTGATCTTCTTGTAATGTAAGCAAATGAGAAACTCCCAATAATGTTAAGTGACATTTAATTTATGAATTTCATATTGTTTTAATGATTTATAAGTTTTAAAGTATTATACATATTGAAGTGATTTCTTGATATATTCTTAATATAAATTCATGATTATATCGTGATTCGTGATGTGACTTGAAAATATTAAAAATCATACATATGAACTTATAAAATATTTATTAGATCTTAATACAAATTTATATTTATTTATGTTTAATTTTTGAAAAATAACCTTGCATGTGTTCATAACAAGAATTTCTAACTCGTGAATACTTTATGAATTCGCATATCTTTACTAATTTAGATTGCATTGTCTCATGATTTATGTTGTGACCCTACTATTGAGGGTAAAAAATGATCACATCAACATGCGTGTGATTATGAGAAACCAATTTTGCTGTCATTCATGGGCATCAAAGTAGTAGTATATTCATATCATGGTTCTTTCTGGGATATCATGTCATGGTCCTATCTGGGATATCGTGTATTCATGAATAGGCCATTGATCTTAAGTGTGCCAACTTATTCGTGATTTATATTATCCATTGTGTGTGTAGCCACTACTTATTTAGTAAACATCAGTCTTAACAGTTGTATCTTATTTTGTGTTTTGTTTGAGAAATATAATTATTTTAATATGTTGCATATAATGTTTGCTAACTTTAATATATATTCATGTGAAATGTATTTCCGATACGTTTTGATATGATTTAGTTACCTTATAAATAAGTTCTTGAATATTTTATATTATTTTTAAATTATTCACTAAACATGCGATTGCTCATTTTCTTATAGATTTAACTATTAGATGGGAGTTGTTGAATACTAGTTAAGTTGTCTCATGATGTAAAAACTCAAATTAGATTTGTTTATCCTTTGTACATATGAATTTAATGTAAGATAACCTAAGGATATATACTCATATAGTTGAGGTTTATTTTGTGAGTTAATAGTCTAATCCCTATGACTTTTTAATTTATACAAGCTTAAGATTATGACCATGCATGCGTATGGGGTTTTAATTTTATTAGTATACGGTGTTGTTATGTACCCAAGTATATAGATTTCAGGCTCAAGGCGTTACACGAAAAAGTTTATTAACTGCCATTACTATTGTCCATTAGAGAAGGTGATGTTGGGAAATCCCTGGAAGGCCATTGGTGAATTGTTGAGTTGCCAAGGACCCTGTAGGTTGTTGGCTTGAAGGAGTAGTTTGCGATTGCATAACGATGAAGAAGTCCTTCTTCTGACTTGACCTGGATCCTTTATAGACCCAATGGAGGATGCCTAGGTAGATGCCTCCACTTTTTATAGGACATGGAGGATTAACATGCCTGGTTGCATCTTAACTATAAAAGGTTGCACAATTGTGTTACATGTTAGCACAAAATCCACCTAAGAGGAAGAGAAGAGGAGGGGGGGGTGGGGGGGGGGGGACGGAGATGGTGGAAGCTATCCCAAAGTTACGAAAGATGAGAGGATAAGATGTGCATAGCCAAGATAGAGGTTGTGTGAAGGATATACTAACCTATATGGCGTAGGATAAGGTTGGAAAGACTAATCATACGTGTAGTCAAAAGGTGGTAAATCAAGAAAAGCTCCAAAAATAAGACCTCATTGCAACACCCACCCTTTGAAAGGAGGGTGTAGACAAGAAACTGGTGGAGGATATAAGATCAGAGTGGGAGGAGGTTAAAGGGAAGAGCCTTCATCATATGCAGGACCCATGCATGGTTCTCCTCAAACACTCTCTCTCAAGAACCTCTGAAAAGGTGATGAGGAGATCCTCACTAGACCATTGCTGAGTGAAGGCGTCTTCATCCTCAATGGATAAGCCTAGGATGGCAACCAATAGGTTAGTGTCTAGGATGATCTCAGTATCCCTATAGTATATGGTGAGAGACATGTGGTTTATGTCGAAAGAAACATTGGAATAAAATATCTGTATATCCTCATCAATGTAAGGTTCACGAGTGGTGACAAAATTGAACCGTCCTTGGGCATAGAAGGGGGTAGTTAGGTTGAGGAAGGCTAGGTCTTGGATGTCAATTAAGTGAGGTGGAATGACCCTAGCACTAGCAAATCTAGCCTTTAATCTATCAAAATAGCTTAAAGAGTGAAATTGAGATGAAAATTGAGGTGGCTCACTAGTAGACTGAGCTTTGGATATCTTCCTCTTGGCAATGGGTGTCTTAGTATAAGGAGGCATGGTGAAACTAAGAGAGAAGCAACTAGAATGAGTGAGAAGGAAATAGGAGGTGTCAGAGAAGTTGGAGGAAGCTTAGAGAGGCTACAAGGGAACATCAGAGGGTCAGGGTGAAGGAGATGGAGAAAAGAAAATTGGGAAAAAGGGGTGGTGGTTTTGAAGCTGATTTACGTTTTTCGGACATCCAGACTTGGAGGTTCGGGTGTCTGATATTCATAGACAAAGGATCTCATCATAATTGGTCATCTCATCTATTTGTTGAGCATCCAAAAAGTTCTCCTTCAGATATCTAATTATTGTTTCAAGCGACTGAAGAAAGGCAAATTGAGAGAATAAAATTATGCAAGGTTCGGGTGTCCAAATGGTCCTATTTCAGACATCCGAACTAAACAAACTGAGCAAGCTTCTTAGCAACAAGGAACTTGAGCAACCAACCAAAAAAAATGCTCAACCAATTTCAAAAAAATTCAAAACACTAATCCTATCCTAAGTCAAAAAAAAATGAGTCTCATCCAAGGTTTTTGTAAAAATATCCACCGGTTGATGATCAGTTTTGATAAAAATCAAAGAAATATCATATTTAGAAACATGATCTCAAATAAAATGATAATGAATATCAATGTTCTTTGAGAAAGATTGTAGTACCATATTTTTGGACAAACAAATGGTACTAGTACAAAAATTGATTAAGTCAAAGCACTCATTTCTAGCATACCACAATCCTAAATCTAATGTATCCTTAAGATATGTAAGAATGTATTTCATGGTAACTAGATGTGATTTCCTAGAAGATACTTGGAATCTAGCACATAGAAAAACACTAAACATAATATTTGGTCTACTTGTAATAAGATATTATAGACTATCAATCATATCTCTATACTACTTTTCATCAACTTTTTCTTCTTCTTCGTCCTTATCCAACTTGGTAGAAGGATTCATTGGGATTTCACTTTCCTAGGCTTCATCCATGTTGAACTTCTTGAATAGTTCCTTGGTGTACTTGGCTTGGTTGATGAAGATCTCATTCTTAATTTGTTGCACTTGAAGTCCAAGAAAGAAATTCAATTCTCCCATCATGCTCATCTCCAACTCCATTGTCATGGTGCTTGCAAACATCTCACAAAAATTTTCTTTAATAGCACCAAATATAATGCATCCATATTAATTTAAACTACTAATAAATCATTATACTTTTTCAATAAGAACGATGTGGTGTCCACACAATCTTGAGTAAAACTATTTGAAATTAAGAAAAAACTTAGTCTCTCATACTAAGCTTTTGGAGCTTATTTAAGAACATATAGTGTCTTCTTCAATTTTAAAATATGGTTTGAAAATTTCAAGACCTCAAAACTGGGAGGTTATTCAATATAAATTTTTGCAGAGAGAAAACCATTTAGAAATGCACTCTTCACATCTATTTGAAGTAGTTTAAAGCCTTTAAAATATGCAAAGGCAAGAAAGATTCAAATGAAATCCAAACAAGTTACAGGTGCAAAGGTTTCTTCAAAAATCAATCACCTCAACTTGGTTGAAATATTTGGCCACTAATCTAGCTTTGTTTCAAATCACAACACCATTTTCTTATTTCTTATTCTTAAAGACCCATTTTGTTCCAATAATTGGGTGATTATTTGGTCTTGAAATAGGTTCCCAAACTTGATTTTTTTCAATGCATACCAAGGAGTTATTTTCAATGCCTTTTTCAATGCAATAGTTTTTAAACAAATGATTTTCAAATTTACCTCTATGGTCACTACAAAATTTTAAAATCATGTAACCCTTTTCATTTTGAATTCATTTGCAAATATCAACAAAGCCATTAAAGGAGTTATGTTTATGAGTAAGGAATAAAAACCATATAAATTTAGAATAATCATCTATAATTACGAAAGCATAATTATTACATTCTAGATTTGTAGTCCCAATTGGTCCAAATAAGTCTAAGTGAAGGAGTTTTAGTGGCTTTGTTGTTGTGACACATGTTTTGGATTTGTGGAGGCCTTGATTTATTTTTCCATTTGGCAAGCATCACATATTTGATCTTTGATGACTTTGCCTCTCACTAGCTCCTTTCAGTAGATTTTAGCCATAGCATCCATGCTTGCATGTCCAAGCTTTCTATGCCAAAGCTATCCATTACTATTTTAAGCTACAAACACTTCTAATTTTTCAAGTCATCATGGATAATTGTGTATACATTTTCATCTTGATGACCAATAAGAATTATAACATTATCATCATTATGTCTAACTATGCAAACTTTTGATTTAAAAAAAATATCAAAAGGAAGTTCAAGAATATCAAAAGAAGCTAATTCTGAAGTCAAGGGGCCATGACAAATGATTTGATTCACTCTTTTATTTAAACTTAGGATTTACCTTACTTAGTACCTTTCTATGTTTAAAATTCTCTTCATTATGATGTCTTAGGTCTTATTCTCGGATTCCACCAACCCAAGACCAATTTTGGACTGAATCCTATTCAGTTTAAGACTTGGGAAGGATGAATCTCTATTTAGGATTTTATTTTCGTAGGTTAATTTATTTAGAACTTCTACCAACCCAATTAATAGGTTTAAACTGAGTTATATTCAGTTTAGGACTTGGGAAGCCAGAAACTTACTCAAATTGGATTTCTGGTATTTGTATAAATAGGCCTTCAGTCCTATGTACGGGGGACAACTTTTATTCTCAATAAAATTCTACTTTAGTGAATTTTCTCTCTTCCTTGTGGATTCAAGGAGTTCTTAATAGAGGCAACGGTGTTTTCCTCATCTACCACGCTTGTTGCTACGTCAAGTGGTATCAGAGCGAGGCTCTCCTTGCTTAATGTCTAACGACGACGCAACTAGCAGCAACCCTAGGGACGGTGCTCCTGTGGGTAATCACATCAGCTGTGAGTATTTTGATTCGACCATGGAGGCAATCCAAAACTCACTTGCAAGGTTGATGCTGAGGATGGATCAACTTGAAGGCCTGAATCAACCATGTCGACGGATCGATGAAGTGACTTGCGATCTAATTGGTCGAGGAAAGGCTCCGCAAGTGAATCCAAAGGGTTTACAAATCCTTGAAAATTCCAACGATGAAGAAGTTGAAGACATCCTTCATCGACCAATTTCTGAGCATGATAGACGTCATGATTTTCACTTGAAGATTGATCTCCCATCTTTCAATGGCCAACTTCAGATCGAAGATTTTATCGATTGGCTTGCTGAAGTGGAACAGTTCTTCGACTACATGGAGATTTCAGATTCGAAGAAAGTGAAGCTTGTTGCTTACCGACTCAAGGGGGGTACATCAGCATGGTGGGAACGCATCAAGTTGGAAAGGACACGCCAAAATAAAGCTCCAATTCGAGCATGGCCACGGATGAAGGCTCTTCTCGAAAAGCAATTCCTTCCCATAGATTATGACCAGGTACTCTTTCAGCAATATCAAAATTGTCGACAGGGTAATCGTAGTGTGAAGGCATATGCTGAGGAGTTTTATCGCCTATCAGCACGTAATAATCTAATAGAGACTGAATCTCATCAAGTGGCAAGATTCATCGGTGGGCTACGCACAACCATCCAAGATAGGATTTCTTTACAACCTATTTGGACGGTTAATGAGGCTGTGAGGAGTGCAACTCGTGTGGAGTCCCAATTGGAGCGACTTGTCATCAGAAATCAGGTGGGGAGAACCATTGGTGAGAATTCAAAAGGAGCACAATCTATTCCTAATAGAGGTGCAGCTACACAACCTTCTCGACCTCCCACACAAGTGAGTCTTGAAGCTAGACCTACAATGCCATCAGGAAATGCCACATCAGCAAAGAACCCAAGTTCAAATCCTAATCTAAAGTGCTATCGTTGTGAAAAATTTGGACATCGTTCTAATGTTTGTCCAGCATGACAACCTGTGAACTTGGCTATTGAAGATAATTTTGTTGCTGACAATTTACATAACTCAAAAGATGATGACCTAGCTTGTGATCAAGAAAACTATGAAGATGGAATATTCGAGGAGCCTGATGGTGAAAGGTCATCTTTAGTAGTTCAAAATCTGATATACATTCCAAAGCAAGAGGAAAACCTACAACGTCACAATATCTTTCGCACTCGATGCATAGTAAATGGCAAGATCTGTGACATGATTATTGATGGGGGAAGCAGTGAAAACATCATCTCCAAGACTATGGTTGACAAGCTTCAATTGAAGACAAAATCACATCCTTCTCCCTACAAGATCGGCTGGATTAAAAAGGTTGGTGAAACCAAGGTAACTGAACGGTGTCAAATTTGTTTTTCCATTGGAAAATTCTACAAGGATGAGGTAACCTGTGATGTTGTGGAGATGAATGCATGCCATATTCTTCTTGGCAGACCTTGGCAATTTGATAGAGATTCTACACATCGTGGGCGAGACAATCGCTACATCTTCTTCAAAGATGGAAAGAAAATTATCCTTACCCCCATTGGCGAAGAGCGTCGACCCAAGAGTTTACAAGAGGAGGGTCACTCCTTCCTGATTGTGCAAAATTTTATAAACGAGGCTAAAGAGACATCCCAAATATTTGTTGTGATTGAGAAAGGAATGGAGACAATGCCCACTGAAGCTCCAAAAGGCTTGCAACCCTTCCTAGATGAATTCAAGGAAATCATGCCCGATGATCTTCCTGATGAACTACCCCCAATGAGAGATATTCAGCACCACATTGACCTTGTTCCTGGAGCGAGTTTACCAAATCTGCCCCACTACAGAATGAGTCCAAAAGAGTCACAAATTTTACAAGACAAGGTTGAGGAGTTGATCAGAAAAGGAATGGTCAGAGTCAGCATGAGCCCATGTGCAGTTCCAGCCTTATTGACACTAAGAAAGATGGAAGTTGGCGGATGTGTGTAGATAGTCGAGCTATCAACCGAATCACGGTAAAGTATAGATTCCCAATTCCTCGCTTAGAGGACATGTTGGACATGTTGGAAGGGTCAAAGGTTTTCTCCAAGATAGATTTGAGGAGTGGATACCATCAAATCAGAATTAGACCCGGTGATGAATGGAAAACTGCTTTCAAAACAAAAGGACTTTATGAGTGGCTTGTTATGCCTTTTGGACTCTCAAATGCACCAAGTACCTTCATGCGATTGATGAATCAGGTACTCAAACCTTTCATTGGTCATTTTGTTGTTGTTTACTTTGATGATATCCTAGTGTACAGTCATAATGAAGAAGAACATAAAAAGCATCTAACAGAAGTACTTACTGTGCTGAAGAAGGAGAAGTTGTACATCAACTCAAAGAAATGCCATTTTATGACTGACCACTTGGTGTTCTTGGGTTTTGTTGTAAGTGTTGAAGGCATTCATGTTGATGAAGAAAAGGTAAAAGTTATTAAGGAATGGCCTATACCCAGAAGTATATCAGAAGTCAAAAGCTTCCATGGTCTGGCGACATTCTATCGGAGGTTTCTCAAAAACTTTAGTTCCATTATGGCACCAATAACTGAATGTTTGAAGCAACGCAAGTTCTCCTGGACTCAAGAAGCTAATAGATGCTTCGAGTTGATTAAGGAGAAGTTATCTACTGCACCTATTTTGGCATTTGCCTAGCTTCGAAAAGTTATTTGAGGTAGATTGTGATGCTTCGTACATAGGCATTGGAGCCGTTCTATCCCAGGAAGGAAGACCAGTAGCTTTCTATAGTGAAAAGTTGAGTGAAGCTCGAAAGAAGTGGTCAACATATGAGCTGAATTTTATGCTGTTGTACAAGCAGTTCATCATTAGAAGCACTATCTAATTCAACAAGAGTTCATTCTATATACTGACCACCAAGCTTTGAAATTCATTGATAGCCAGAAGGACTTGAATTGCATGCATGGTCGATGGTCGTCATTCTTACAGCAATACACCTATGTTTTGAAACACAAATCTGGACAAAAAAATAAGGTGGCAGATGCTTTGAGCCGTAGGGCAGCCTTGATGGTAACTATAAGCAACGAAGTTGAAGGGTTTGATTATTTGAAGGAATTGTTTGCTGAAGATGAAGATTTTAAAGAGGGGTATAGAAAGTGCCAAGCAGGACAAAGAAGTGATTTATATCTCCATGAAGGCTTTCTCTTTAAGGGTTCTCATCTTTGCATTCCAAGGTGCTCCTTGAGGGAAAAGGTGGTGAAAGAGTTGCGTAGCAGTGGCTTAGCAGGACATCTTGGACGTGACAAGAGCATTGCACTAGTTGAAGAGCGCTACTACTGGCCACAACTTAAAAGGGATGTTGGTCGCTTGATACAAAGATGCTATGTATGCCAAACAACCAAAGGAAGCTCTCAAAACACTGGCCTTTATACCCCATTGCCTGTGCCAAATGCCCCATGGGAGGATCTATTGATGGATTTTGTTTTGGGCCTCCCCAGGACTCAACGAGGCTTAGATTCAGTATTTGTTGTTGTCGACAGATTTTTCAAGATGGCACACTTCATTCCATGTAAGAAAATAGCAGATGCAACAAGGGTGGCTAATCTATTCTTTTAAGAGATTGTAAGGCTACATGGAGTGCCAAAGACTATCACTTCTGATCATGACACAAAATTTCTAAGTCACTTTTGGAAGACATTGTGGAAGCGATTTGATACGTCTCTACAATTTAGTAGTGCTTATCATCCACAAACAGATGGACAAATTGAAGTGGTGAATCGAACACTTGTAAACATCATTCGGTGTCTTGTAAGAGACAAACCAAAGCAGTGGGACTATGCACTCGCACAAGCTGAATTTGCTTTCAATAACATGAAGAACAGGTCCACGGGAAAATCGCCATTTTGAAATTGTCAATGGAAGAACACCAAAACACCCGCTGGATTTGGTGGTGTTGCCCAAATTACCAGGAACAAGCATAGCTGCAGACAATATGGCGGAGAGAATTATTGAAGTGCATACTGAGATAAAGAAGAAATTAGAAGAATCCAATACCAAATACAAAATTAAAGCAGACATTCATAAGCGTCCAAAAGAGTTTCAAGAAGGAGATCTGGTGATGGTGCACTTGAGGAAGGAACAGTTTCCAGCTGGAACTTACAACAAACTGAAACAGAAGAAAATTGGACCACTGAAGATACTAAGAAAGATAAACAGCAATGCCTATGTCATCGACCTCCCGAAGGATTTGGGAATCTCAAACACTTTTAATATTCAAGATTTGTTTAACTACTATGCACCTGAGGACTGCACATTACGACAAAGTAACTCGAGGATGAGTTCTTTACAAGAAGGGGACACTGATATAGGACACTCAAAGGAAGTTCAAGAATATCAAAAGAAGCTAATTCAGAAGTCAAGGGGTCATGACAAATGATTTGATTCACTCTTCTATTTAAACTTAGGATTTACCTTACTTAGTACCTTTCTATGTTTAAAATTCTCTTCATTATGATGTCTTAGGTCTTATTCTCGGATTCCACCAACCCAAGACCAATTTTGGACTGAATCCTATTTAGTTTAGGACTTAGGAAGGATGAATCTCTATTTAGGATTTTATTTTCGTAGATTAACTTATTTAGAACTTCTACCAACCTAATTAATGGGTTTAAACTGAGTTATATTCAGTTTAGGACTTGGGAAGCCAGAAACTTACTCAAATTGAATTTCTGGTATTTGTATAAATAGGCCTTCAGTCCTATGGATGGGGGACAACTTTTATTCTCAATAAAGTTCTACTTTAGTGAATTTTCTCTCTTCCTTGTGGATTCAAGGAGTTCTTAATAGAGGCAACGATGTTTTCCTCGTCTACCACGCTTGTTGCTATGTCACTATGCAAACTTTTGATTTAAAAAAAATATGAAAACCTTTGTCAGATAATTAACTAATGGAAAGTGAGTTATACTTGAAGCCTTTTGCCAATATAATATTTTTAATCTGAGATTATCCAATTGAAATATTTTCAATACCTATGATTTTATCTCTATCATTATCCACTTGAGTGGCGTGTCCTCCATCCTTTTCTTAACTCAACAAACATGGATGAATTTTCCGTTATGTGTCTTGAGTAATCACTATCTAGAAACTATTTATCCATTTACTTTTTGTAGTATAAGAATAGCTAAAAAACAATAAATAACATTGGAATGAAACCCACTCTAAGAATGGGTCCATACGGTCAAAGAGTAAAATAATTATAATAATAGATAGAAAATGTAATGTATAATAAGATAGTAAATCCTACCTTTGGATTAGCTAGAAGATGGCTATATGAAATTAGTAAGTGTAAACTATATGAACCACTTCTAGCTAACTAATGCTACTTAAATAAAGGATATTTTAGGAACCCAAACAAGTTTGGACTCATTAGCTTTAAGAAATATCCCCTTAGATACCCAAATTTACTTAAGATAAGAATTTTTCTTAATTGGGTAACTTGTGGAGACATGTACTTTTTGGCGATAATAGTTACATCTCAATTTTGAAGTTGTAGAACTTAAGGTCTTTACAAAAGTGGACTTAGTACCTTTTAGATGAGAGTGAATTTTCATATATATGTCTTTTGTGTTAATAGGAACTGATGATATTACAAATTAACATTCCAGGTAAGTATTGCAACATATATTCTCTAAGGAACCTCCCAAAACTTGACATTTGTGTCAAAGATGGGATCGTAAGATATACTACTGGATGCTAGATTGAGTCTTGTGGAAAAGGTAAAACTATGCTAATTTATCTATTCTGACATGTTTATTAAAAAATAGAAACATGTCACTTATCTTAGTCAATCATTTAAACAACTTTTGTTTTTCATAAATATTGTTACTGTCTATAATAGTAATGTTTCTAACCATGAAATATTCAACTATATGTTCACTTTACAAATAAATATCTTAAAATTACCAATGGTGTCAGGGATGGAATTGACTAGAAGATATATTATTGGATGCTGTAGTCTACATATTTGAGTGCCTCATGGCTCATGCCAATGCATGGGGTGCCCTTAGCTACTAGAAAAAAATGGTGTTGTTAGAAAACAACAAAGAAATAAGGAATAACACACAAAACAAAGCTAAAGATAGAAAAAAATTAACTTCCATTATTGTCATTTGCCAAAGAAGGAAATGATAGGAAGTTTCCTAAAAGCCATTGATCGTCCAAATGCCAGTCTTTATAACCCAAGGGAAGTCCTGGGTTTGTGTAGGAAGAAAAACCCTTTTTCTCACATGATGTTAACTCTTTTTAGCCTCAATGGAGGATTCCTAACTAGATGGCTTCCGTTTCTTGACAATAACCATAAAAATCTAAATAGTTACTCTACAATGGAATGAGCCATATCTTATGGAAAAAAAAATAGAATTATGCTATTTTATCAAATTTAACAAATTTGTGGATGCAAAATTCAAATGGAGACATATAGATTCGATAAGTTTGTTGATGGAAAATAAAAAATAAAAATGTAAGTTTGTTAGTTCACTAGTCCTATTTAAGTTTTTTCATAAACATTGTTACTAAAGTTCTTGTGTAGTGATTGTTTCAAATAAAAAAGTATTCTATTGTATGTGCAATTTAGAAATATGTCTCCAAAAATTTACAATGATGTAAAACCATGGAATAGATAAGAAGATATAATATTGGGTGCTATAGATCACATGTCTCCAAGTCGGGTATAAATTCAGTCCTGACTCTTGTGAAGGAAACAACCGATGCCAAACCTTGAATTGAAATTTAAAGATGTATATCATGGATCCAAACCCAGAGATCAAGATCAAAGTGTCTAGATTTTGACTCTGGATCCTTGAATCAATTCAGTAGTCCAGATCAACATTTCCCTGGCAAGGGCAACTAAATTCTTCCCCTACTAGGCCCCCCATGCCAAAACATTAGGTGTCCTAGGATACCAAAAAAATGACACTCACTAAAAAATACGAAGGAAAACTATAATAATAATAGTGAAACTAGGGCTAAAGAGGGTAGGAAAAAAGTATTACCTACCATTGTTCACATATGATGACAAGAGGATGTCGTCGAGTCCTTGGAAGGATGTTGGTGGATTGTTGGGTTGCAAATATCATAATATGGCTCGTAGAAGATTTCAAAAATCATCTAAAGAAGAATAATCCCTTGCTCTTAAGTGACCCAGATCCTTTATATTTTTAAGGAAGGATGCCTAGACAAATGTCTCTAGTTTTTATAACATCTAAAGGAAAACATTGCAAAGCATTAATCAGGACACCTTCCCTTTCTATAAGGCATGCACTAGATAATATGCTGAGTATTAACAACAAGTGGTTGCACCTTAATGAGACATAATTTTACATTAGTGGTGATCCAATAATGCATTATGGCTTGACCTGAAGAGGAGACTCATGATTTTAGGAGAGAAAAAAAATTCAAAGACTAAATCTTCTAATAAGGAAATTGAGGAGCTACCTTAGCAATATTTTTTGAAAGAAAAAACAAGAAAGAAGAAAAAGTGAAGAAGTGAAGAATGATGCCATATTAATAGCTTTCTTAGTAGGGAAGAGTCAATTACAAAGTTTGCCTTTTTGGTAGGACAATCATCTGAAAAAACTGATTTTTAGACAAATAATTTTTAAAGTAAGAAAAAGGTTCAACACAGAAAATAAGAAAATATATAGAGTAATGCTAGTTAGCAATGTTGTCAAATTCTACAATCTAACATATATTAAAATAGTAACTCTTAATAGTCCAAATTAGATAGATAATTTTAAAAGAATAAGTAAGGAGTTACTTCATCATTGGTTCCTTGCATCCTATCTACTTTGCTGCCCTTGTACTCATGGACCTCTAGTTAGAGAATTGCCATAGATAATCAAATGTGAACTCAAGAATTTGTATTGGATTCTTACCTTTCTCATGCATCTCTCTCTCTTCATGACACATCCTAAAATCGAGATGTGATGGGTTTCATATACCTACCTACACAATAGATACATAAGACTCATCCTATCCAATTTTAAGATATATATTTTCTAACAAGTTTGTAATTTGTGATTATAGTCTTGTCATGTGTAACCAATATTCTTCAATATCAAGTCTCTAATACCTAAACATAGTATAATCAACTATTAAAAACCACATCGAGGTCAAGAATAATGCATCCACAAATTAAGAATATAACTAAGTCACAAGATTCCAAAAAATCAAATGACACAATTTGCTACTAAACTCAAAAATTGAATAATCAATAAATAAAATACTAGATAATCACTTCTATTTCTAACAAGAAATAATGTCTGAAAATAATCTTATAGAGTCATACATACCTTTTCCTGAGCTAGTCTATAAGATCAAAAGCTACAAGAGAATGAACAATTTTATGTCAAGATAACCTCTTTATATATATATATATATATATCTAGTTTCAAGGTTTAGTTCAAGCAAAGTTGAATTCCTTTCCAAACTTCAAGTGAATGTCACAAAGATACAACAACTAAAATTAACAAGAGCAATATTTTCAAATCTATTAATAATAACTCACCCAAAAATTATAAATCAAGTCAAATAAGTAATAGTTGGTGTCTCTGAAATAAATAATAAGTAAACAAATGATAGGTGACCAAAATTATATACAAGTGAGTATGCATAAAATCGGTGATCATAACAAAAATCAATATTTTTTTATAAAATAGGTCTTATTAAGAATACCCCATAAAAGAGGTCAAAAATATGCCGCTAGTCTAATGCTCATAGGTGGCAGCAAAATTGATTTCTAATAAGAATATAAGTACATGTTGACATAGCTATTTGACCTCAATGGATAGACAAGATAAGAATCAAGTGAGAGACAATGTAGTAAAATATAACATCAAAATTCAAGAAATTTTACAAATTAGGAAGTTTTTATATAGGAACACATGCATGGTAATTAAGTTTAAATACAAGAATCCAAATAAATATCAAAGGGTAAATATCCTTTTCCATAAATTCACATGTATGATTTTCACCTTTTTAAGACAAGTAAATATATCATAAATCTAAGGCTAGAGATAATACTCATAAGATTTTTAAAATATTAAAAATGTTACAAGCTAAATATAAGCCTGAAGGCTAGCTAAGGCATAAGCCCAAAGGCTAGCCAAGATATGAGCTAGAGGGCTGACTTAGTGAGAGCTGGAAGGCTAGCTGAGTGCAAAATTGAACACTAGTTGAGGTACGAGCTTGAAGGTTGGCTGAGGTGTGAGCCAAAAGACTAACTGAGTACTAGCCTGAAGGTTGGCTAAGTGCAACCCCAAATGCTAGCTAGGTGTGAACCCAAAAGCTTACTAAGTTCAAGCTCGAAGGCTAACTGAGTGCAAACACGAAGGCTGACTGAGTATAATCTCAAGGGCCAATAAAGGCATGAGCCTAAAGGCTGGCTAAGATGGATGTTTGAAGGCTGGTTAAGTGTGAGCCCAAAGGCTAGCAGAGTGTGAGCCCAAAGACTGGTTGAGGTGCTAGCTTGAAGACTGGCTAAGTACGAGCCCCAAGGTTGGTGAAGTGTGAGCCCAAAGGCTGGCTAGATGCGAGCATGAAGACTGGCTAAGGTGTGATCCCAAAGACTAGCTAAGTGCAAACCTGAAGGTTGGCTAAGGCATAAGCAAAAGGCTGGCTAAGATGCGAGCCAGAAGGTTGACTGAGTGTGAGCTCGGAGGCTAGCTGAGGTATAAGCTCAAAAGCTGACTAGGTGCGAGCCTAAAAGCTGGTGGAGTGTGAGCCTGAAGGCTAATTTTTTGCAAGTCAAAAGGCTGGCTAAGTACAACCTTGAATGCTAGCTAAGTGCAAGCCTGATGGATGGTTGAATGTGAGATCGATGGCTAGCTGACTATGAGCCCGATGACTGGCTGAGTGTAAGCTCGAGAAGGTTGGTTGAGTGTGAGCCTGAAGGCTGGCTAAGTGCAAGTTTGAAAGCTAGTTGAGTGCAAGCCTAAAGGCTAGCTAAGTGCAAGCTTGAAGGCCAGCTAAGTGCAACCCTAAATGCTAGCTGAGTATGAGCCCAAAGGCTATCTAAGTCTGAGCTCCAAGACTGGTTGAGTGCAACCCCAAAGGCTGGCTTAATGCAAGCTCAAAGGCTAGTTGAGTGCGAGACAGAAGGCTGGCTTGGAGTGACAAGGATTTGTCATCTTTGAGGGGGCCACGGGTGGCCACGAGCAATGTTGAGGGTTTGTTATCTTCGAGGAGCCACGAGTGGCTATGAGCAGTATTGAGGGTTCACTATCTTTGAGGCGTTGGGAGCAGTATCTCGAGTTTGCCATCTTCAAGGGGCCATTGATGGCCACAATGTTGATAAAGTTCCACTAAAAATCAAAATGAGAGAAGTTTTCCTCCTTTTTTTGGGAATAAGCTTTTCTTTTTCTTGCCAAAATTTCCCATTTTTTATACCATTTTTTTAAATATTTTCTTATTCTTCTTCTTCCTCACTTTTCCATGCCCCCCTCCCAAATCTTCTGTTCTCCTCTCGCGATTAGTCCAGGTGGCTTGGTCCCTTATCTACCTGAATTTGGCTAGAAATGGATAGATCTAGCTTGGTTTCCTAACGGATAGGTTTGGGGTGGCCCTCCCCCAATCTCATGGATGAATCGAGTCAAATCTAGTTAGATCCAGCCTATAGCCATGACTTTGGTGGCTTAGAGATGGTGGAAAGAAGGTCAGAGGTGAAGACCAGTGGGCTAGAGGTTGAGGCAGCTCGGTAGGCTCGGGCAATGGAGATGGCGCGACAGGCTTGGGTGGTGGAGGTGGCTCAGTGGGCTCTAGTAGTGAAGGTGGCATGGCAAGCTCTAGTGGTGGCTCGCAGGCGGTAGTGTAGAGGCACATCGAGGCCGATGCAAGGTTAATGACATGGTGAGGGTTTTCAATAAGGCATGATGGAGCATGGTGACTGGAGCTCCATTGTGGTTGAGTGACTAATCACAGGAGAGGATGGTCAGGTCCAACCAAATAGCCTTCAACAACATAAGAAGCAACAAGCACTCAAGCAAAGTACAGAAAAAAGCCCCTCAGGAACATGGGAAGTAACAAGGACTTGGGCAAAGTACCAAAATTAGCAAGAGCTCAAAGAAGGAAGAAAGAAACATGAGGAAAGATAAGTAACGAAGAACTCACCCTTCCTTTCAATTCTTCAAGTTGTTCTACTCTTTTAATCTTTGCTGACTCCCTTCATTTTGATCTCATCCTATTCTAATCCTTCTCGCATGTCTCTCCACACTCTAATCTTCTTCCTCTCTTTTTTTTTTTGCAGGAGTATGAAGAAATTTATAGGGCTCAAGAAGATCGAGTTGGTTCGAAAATAATCTTGTCCAAAATTTGAATTGAGAGTTTCATCTATTCATTTTGGATGAGTTTTGTTTGGATTATATTGTTGTGGATGGATATGGATGTAGTTCTTGGATATTGGATAAGTCTTTGGAGAGATATATATAAGATTATCTATTACAGATGATGAAATTTGAATGTACTCATCCCAGACATTGAATTTATAGAGAGGTAATTTATATTTTTTTAGAAAATCAGACTAAATTATAATTTTATAATTTTCAGAAAAATTTTTACAAAAATACTTGTTTATAAATTTTTGTAACTTCTAGAGTTCTTTTTAAATGAAATTTAGACTTATCCATAAATAAAAATTTTCGTGGAACTTATTTTGCGAAAAGTTAAAATTCTAGGGACTTATTTGTAAATATAAAATTTTGGAGGGGTTTATTCACAAACCCACAATTTCGTATGAGTCAAATTATAATTATCAATTTTTTAAAGGATTTATTTGCAAACCCTCAATTTTGCGGACTGATTTATAATTTTAGTATTCTATTAGGCTTCTCTACAAAATTCTTATTTAGGGACCTAATTGTAAGAAAAATCCAGCCAAAGACCTATTTATAAAGATTTATTCAGTTCAGGGATTTATTTGTAAAATTTTTATATTTTGTCATTTTGGTCTAAATTTTAGATGAATTTTGGGCATAATTTTGGTCCAAGAATTGAGTCCACTCAGCCCATTTTGATTTGAGCTCGAATTTATTAAGAATTCAATTCTAAATTAAGCTCAATTTTTGGCCAAACTTGGATGCCATATAAGTTTGATTGAAGTGCACATTTGAACCATAATTTAATAGCATATAAGTTTCAATTCTAATCATATTTTAATCAAATTTAATTGTAGTAAAAATCACCTCAAATAATAGTATATTAAGAATCCAATAAGGATCAAACTAGGATCCATTCAAGATCCATCGAGAACCCAGTAAGGATCGAACCAAGATCTATTGAGAATCCAATAAAAACCCAATAAGGATTGGATCCATGGTCCATTAAGTGCCAAATTGGAGGCTCGACTGAAATCCAACATAAGGTCGAAGCTAACCTAAAGTGAATTAGACATGAATAGAAATCAAGTTCTAAACATCAAATTGAATCAAATCATATTCAAACCAAAATTGTGTTCTAAACATTGAACTAAAATAAATTAGACTTGAACTAAAATCTAGTTTTAAACATTGAATTGAATTAAATCAGACTTGATCAAAATAAAGTTTTAAACATTGAATTGAATCAAACAAGACTTGAGTCAAAATCAAGTTCTGAACATTGAGCTGAGTCAAATCAAATTTAAACCAAAATCAAGTCTGAACTTTAAGCTAAATCGAATTAGATTCAATCCAAAATCAAGTTTGGGTTAGTTGACAACAAGCTCAAAACCATCGATAACACCTCAAAACCTGATCAAGACAAGCCAAGATAGGCTATCAGTTATTGGATCAAGGATGATCAACATAAGCTAAAGCCGCTAATCATTCCTCCAAATCAAATCAAACTATGAGTAGGCTTGAAGTCACTTAGTCAGTTAGCCAAATATTGTGTTCGAAGCAAGTCAAACTAATAACATGGATAAAACTGTCAGTCACACTTCAAGCTCTACCAACACATGCTCAAAAGTCATTGGTGACAGTTCAAATTTAATCAACAACACACAAAAGTGGCCATTGATTTTCAAATCAAAAGTGGTCAGCTCATTTCAAACCCATCTAAAGGTAGGCTTGAACTCACTTAATCAGTCAGCCAAACATCATATTTAAAAAAAAATCAATTGATAATAAGCATAAAGTCATTGGTCTCACATCAAGCTCAACCGATCAATACACAAGACTAATCAAATGTATGAAATTGAATAGGTTCCAGAGAATGCAGACCAATCCAAAATTGATGAGTTTGATACATGAGTAGGCAATACATGGGTATTGCATGAAAACCAAATTCCCACTTTGTACTTTTATCTCATTCTCTATTGTTCATTTTTGTTTCTTTATAGGGGATTTGAGCTAGTCAAGGATCCACCTCTATATGTGAAGCCAAGACCCAAGAATGGGCAGGTGTTACAGATGTTGTGGCCTTTTATATTCATCTGTATTGTGCTTGAGCCATAACTTTATTTTGGATATTTCATTCTGTATTATTTACTTTTATATATAGTTGTACAACTTGATTTACCTACTATTGCTATATTTTTTTACATGCTCCAACTACTTTTTGGTGTTTGTTTCTTCTATAATTTTCTTTTATATTGTCTATTATGATTGACAAGTTATTTTGTAGCTTAACACTTCCAATGTTGATCTTAAGTCTAAATTAAAAAAGTGGAGTGTTAGTTTAAATTCTACATTTTATTGTATTAGCCTAACTCTTTTTTTGATTCTACAAGTTCTTCTCAGACATAAAGTCTTGGATGAGTTGTGGAAAGGATATAAATTTTATATTCAGCATCATAAAACTATTATTATTAATTATTTTTATCTAAATAATTATAGACCCAATTATAATTGGTGTATAGTAAATATTCAAGTGTAATTGTTGAAATGTAGTTTTCAAAATGTATATATATGATGTATGTATTATGTTGTATAGGATGTATTTCTAGTATATGTAAATTTTATAAATAAATTTTCAGAAAAATTTCATATTCCTAGTGTTTTTTGCTAGGAAAACTTTTCTTCATAGACATTATATGAATGCCATAAAAAATTCCCGAAAAATGTTTTCTTGGCATTCTAAAAATTCTAACAAATTTTTTCATAGTATTTCCCTTTTCTTAGATTAATTGAATCTTGCATTCATTTCTTTGTGTCTCTATTTCATTAGCTAGTTTTCCTCACCTTAGGTAGTTTCTGATAATTGTTAGGGTAATTAATAATAGAAACTTATGCTTGTTGAAAGTCATGTTCCCACAATTCTTGATCTCACACTCAAATCACCCTCAATTTTTATTTGCTATTTCAAAATTTCTCCTTGGGGTCTAGCTATCTCGAGTGGTCGATCACTACTCCAACAATTTAGGTATATCAGTGGGACTCTTTTCTTTAATTTGTGGTATACATGCTTGTGTAAACTAAACACCTTATAAGACTGGTCAAGCACAAATTTTGGCATACCCAGTGGGACATGATTTCACCTCCAAGTGTAGAAACCTAGTTAATATAATAGAGACATTAATAAGATAAAATTATAATTGAAAACTAATCAATTATATCATTTTTGTAAAAGAAAGCATCAAATGACATAAACAAAGAATATCCCCACCCCAATCAATAAATTTAGTTTGGCACCATCTCTAATGTCATCCAATTCAAGAGAGCACCTACTAATTCGCTAACCAATGTTGTAGTTATACAAATTAAATTTGCTCCTTGTCTTCCATCAATGGGAAAGAGTCCTGATGTCATTGTACCTAATAAGGAGAGTGAACCTAACAAGGAGTTAAAAGCTATGCGTCAACCAACAAAGGTGTCTACTAATTAGTTTTGATCACCTTCATCCTACTTCCAAAGAAGGGCAACCAAAATCAAGTTAAAAAATATGAATGGATAGAGAAGAGCCTATCTTGACTATTACAAACAAAGAAAAAGTTACTGAAATTTTTAGCTAACTTAGAATGCTAGCCCCTCAAATAAAGTAAGTTATCATCATTCCCATATGTAATTCCTTCACCCTATTGAATGGCTTGGAGAAGGGTAAAAGTAAGTCAAAAAGGACTCAATCCTACCTTAGCACTATATGTAAGGGGAGAATAATCAAACAAAATAAGAAAAATTACCATAAGGCTGCAACCAAATATGAAATCCCACAAAAGGAGACTATTTACATTATTAGAGTTATTTCTCATCACAACCTTGGCAAGGACTGTGAGCCCACATCACAGCTAGCCAAATGCTGAAAGAAGGCTATATGAACAAGGCTTGCATATAAAAAAATTCTAGGAAGAAAGACTCTTATAAGTCGATCATTACTACCACACTAGGGAGAAGGGGTAGCTATTTGCTCCACGAGTACACTCCCAAATGAGGCAAATTGACTGATAGGAGAAGTTAGCCTTGACTCAAAACATATCAAACCAAGACCTAACCCTCAAGATTTCAAACATCATATTTCGATAGAAGCCTTAGTCATAACTAAAAGCTCTAGTGGGGAAATAACCGTAGAAGAACTATGAGAATAGTTGAGATAATAAGAGAAAGAGAGATGAACCTTAGAAGAAAGTCATGGAGTTGAAAGAGGTGATGATATACATAATACAAAAGCTCAACAAGTTAGTGTGATCTCAATAATCATCCCAGAAAGCTATAGGGGTGGTAGAGGACACACTTGCTACAGATAAAGTCTATGAAAATATAGGTCCTTCACTAGTACTTCCTCGATCAAGAAGGGAGACTTAATCACCAATTTTAGGGATTTCTGAAAACATGAAACTACCCATGACATACATACAACAACAAGTGCAATAAATGGTGGCAGCACAATGAAGATAAGAAAGTGACATAGTCATAATAAGTAATGCAAAGGAGCCATACCCTAGTAATTATCACCGAGTGCCATACCTTGAGGGCTATATAGTGCCAAGTTCAAACAATTTAACAGCAATGGCAACCCTTAGTAATATATAGCTCACTTTGTGACAATATATGAGGATTCAAATAATAATCCCTCATTGTCACACCACCAATTTTCAGCAAACTTAAATGGTTTAGCTTTTGAGTGGCATGCTAGTTTACAACTAGTGTCCATACAAACTTGGTTGCAAATAAAAGAAGCTTGTTGAATTGGGTTCAAAGGAGCTAGTGATAAGGTGACCATTGTGGACCTTGTCTCAACACCAAAAAGGGACAATGACTAAGTGTTTGATTATATCACATGATAGAAAAACCTCAATATCAGGTGCGAACAATCCATAAGCTAATTTGATACTATAAATCTAGTCTTTGGGAATATAAGAAAGAACTAGATGGTATCCTTCCTATGTGTTTCTTCTATCCACACTTTCCAAGACCTTATTATGTAGGTCAGGAAATTTGAGAAGGCTAGCCCACTAGCCTTGGATTTTGTTCAAAATTTCAAACTAGCAAAGCATAAGGCAAACTAAGGGGAGCCCTCTAAACATTTGAAGGCAACATTCACAAAAAATAAACAAAAGAAACCTACAAACCCTATCATGAATGGAAGTAATTCTTAAAAATTAACAACTCTAGGGGGAGATGGACAAGTACATTCATCTATTAGTTTGTAGTAGAGGCCTAAGAAGAAATGCTTCTTTAAAGAGAGAGACTCAACAAAATCTTTCAAGATACTCTAAAATTAAGCATCGAATTTTCGTAATGGAAAAGGCCAAATGAGGCTAACAAAAAGGATCATCTAAACTATTGTCCATACCATAGAGTCTTGGGTCTTACCATTGAAAATTACTATGTGTTAAAGGATTGGATCATAGAGTAATACCGAGAGGGTAAACTAACTCTCTCAAAGTCAGCCTTATTTAAAACACCAACCAAATATATTAATCACATCACTATGTTTGAGACACATGAGATACTTACAAGACTCCTCCTCAGGGAGGAAGAATAGCATACTCCTAAACAAGAGCCCTTGCAGGAGATCTATATCTCTAAAAGGTTGAAGAAACTAATAAAGAAGATGGCTAAGGACCTTGAGAATCCTGGGATGATAATAAAGAAAGCTTTAGCAAAACATGCTTTCCCACCTACTCAAAACATAAAAAATAAAATAAAAATAAGAAAAAAAATTGGTTGAACTAGAGGGATACGATCAAGAGATCAGCCATCCAAGAGTATATCGATGCTCTAGAAGAATATGTCCAAGGAGAAATAAATCAAGTAACTCCCAAGAAATTCCTTCCTGATAAACTTAGAGCTTTGCTCGAAGGCTCGAACATTAAGAGCAGGGAAGGTGAACTTCTAGTGGCAATGTGTGTTAACATTATTATTGTTGGAAGCTTCTAGTTAAGCCAATTACCAAAGTCATCCCTTCACTCTAATGATGATGAAGTTCAAAGTACAAGGTAGGAAGAAGCAAATGAATTTGTTGAGCATATCACTAATGAAATGGATATTCCCATGAGTCTCCTTGCAGACTATCACCAGGATGCCTATATTAGGGAGTGGTGTGCCCACAAAGGTGCTTATGGCATGATTAAACTAAAGCTAGATACTGTAAAAGATCTAGCCATAATTAATATAAAGTATATCAGGGCAAAAATGAAAGCAATAAATGAACACATGCAAGCTATTGCTATTCATATGGAGGGTATGTCAAATGTAACTACCATGCATTGTGAAAAAAATTGAGAAGATGGAAAGGATGGTAGTAGAAAAGGCAAACATACATAAAAGATCCTAGACAAATAGAAGGGAACCACTTACCAACTCTTCTCTAGACCATGATCATCATCCATGCCATCTACTCCAAAAAAGGATTAAGGAAGACAAACACTCTCAAGTACAATTATCTAGGTCTGTTGCTTCTTGTTGCATGGTGACTCACACAAGTGCTATAGATACTGATGATTTTTCATCCCAATCACCATCAAATGACCTAATGACAAATGATCAATCTATTAGGTTTGGTGAAGTCCTAGTCCTAGATCCTATGGAAGGGTGTCATCTATCGACTTTAGTGAAATTATATATATAGGATACGAATAATGAATATGACTCTATGTATGAGTTAGGATAACTTTATGACCACTTTGAGATGCCAGAAAGTGCTAAAGAAGAAGTAGGGATTTTGGGAAAGGATAAGACAAGCTAATGTTGTAGTTTATTCAACTCTTGCATCAAGCCAGTCTAAACAATTATGAAAGAAAAGTCCTAAACTCAAAGCCCTAAAGAAGGTTATGTTAGCTGATGAAATAGAAGGGTTCAACTAAAAAGTCTCTGAAGATTTCTCTACAAGCAAGCCGTACAAGAGCAAACTTTGCTTGTCATGTGATTAATTTATTTTAGCACATAAAAGTGGACTTGACCTCCTATATGATGATGGATTTATTTTACCACATGGAGTGGACTTGGTTAGCCACATAAAGCAGTCTTGAGTTACCATAATAAGTGGACTTGAGCTACCATAATAAGTGGTCTTGATTAGCCATGAAGAATAGACTTGAGTTTCCACAATGAAATGGACTTGATTTGACACAAAAAGCATATCTAATTTACCATATGAAAGTGGGTTTCATCTGCCATGTGAATGCATACTTGATTCACCATATAGATACAGGCACAATCACTATATAACATGGACTAGATTTGCCATGTGAGAGTGGACTTAATTTGCTATGTGAAAGTCAACTTGATTTACCACATAGAAGTGGACTTGATTGCCACATGAATGTAGACTTAAGTTACCATGTGAAAGTGGAGTTGGATTGCCATGTAAAGTGGATGGCCTGATCGCCACATGAAAAAAAAGATTAGAATTTACCATATAAAAGCAGGCTTGATCGCCATGCAAGAGTAGATTGGATTAGCCATACAGATGTGGGCTTGATTGTCACACAAAATAGACTTGATTCACCACATAGAGGTAGGCTTAATTTGCCATTTAAATAAGGCACACAAAATGGGATTTGCTTTATTGCATGGAAGAGGATTTGATTGTCATATAAATGTAAGCTTTATTGCTACATAGCATGAACATAGTTTATCACATGAAAGTGGACTTGGGGAGGTGGATTTGATTGCTATATAAATACGAGATTGATCACTACATAACATGGATGTAGTTTGCCACATGAAAGTAGACTTGGCTTCCATATAAATATGAGCTTGACAGCCATATAAGATGAACTTTAATTTACCATGTAAAAGTGGACTTAGTTTACCATGTGAGAGTGAATTTGATTTACCACAATAAGTGGACTTGGTTTGCCACATGGAAGTAGATTTAATGTGCCATGGAGATGTGGGTTTAATTTGCCATTTAAATGTGGGTATGATCACCATGCAAGATGGAACTCAATTTACCACATGAAAGTAGGCTTAGTTTTCTATATAAATATAGGCTTGATCATCATGCAAGATGGACTTTACTTGGCCAGTTTCCAAAGTTGCTACTCTAATTTTGCCATATTAGAGATAGCATGTTTGACTTTGTAATCCTCATAAATGAGGTATTTGATTTTACCATTTTGGTGGTAAGTTTGATTTTACCACCTTGGAAGTGATGAGGTTGATTTCACTATATTGGAGGTGATAAGCTTAATTTCACCATATTAGAGGTGACAAGCTTTATTTTGCCACTTTAGGGTAGTGTGTCTGATTTTACCACTATATAAGTAGCGTATTTGAATTCTTTATCAAGAATTTTATGACTTTTGACTTGATCTATTGAAGTAATAGAAAACATTATATATGTTAGTTTCCCTTGAGTGTCATGATGATAAATGTCTCTTAAACATTAGAGAGGAGAATTTTACTTATCCTTAGTATTTTGAGGTGAGAGCAGAACCCTTGATCACCTCTTTCTATATTTTTGAAGCCTTGGCTATATGCTTCCTTCGTGAGTATTTGGCAAGAGAGTCTTGACTTTACCACCTTTTAACATTAAGAAATAAGGATTTCACTTGGTATTAACCCAATGGATTGGTTGTCCACTTCAAATGCTTTAGCAATATGCTTTCCTTAAGCATGAGAGGGCTTGACTTTATCTTTACTATATTCTTTTATATGAAGATGGATTTAATGTTTGACTAAGCATTCACAATGTATGCTTGGACAATATGCCCTCCTGACATCATCATGTATTTTTAGAAGAGAGTTGTTGTATATGCTCATATGCTTTAGACATGAGTATTTAGTATTTTCATCCTCGCACAAACTAGCAAAGGAGTACGGTGCTTGATTTTGAGAAAAATATCCTATTTTGGTAAAAAGGAGTTCCACTTTTCCTTTACAGGTGGATTAGAGTCCTTGCATCCACAATGTAAAGACTATTACTTGACAATAGTTCAGAGAAGACATCCCAACCTATGTTGGAGTAGTCATAGAATCAAAGGTCTTGGGGAGAGATATGCCCCTAGTTTTGCTCACTTTTAGGTAGTGGTTGATAGCTTGTCTAGTTGATCCAACCAATTGGACTTTGATTACTTGGATGGCTATCTTGAGTGCCACCTCGAAGCTTCTTCACCTTGTCATCCATGCAACATTTTGGTAGGGCAAAAAATAGAGAAAGAAGTTTCAATTTTTATGAGATTTGTCTTCTATAATATCATATTAACATGTTGGAGTAGGGCAGTTGTAGCGGTCAGCTGACTTAGTGAATAGACACTTTGATCAATGCTTGTCGAGCTAGAATACTTCAAGCTAATAGTTCATCTTCTTGATGCCAAACTGGCACATGAGTTTTGAGAGAAGTAACCTTATAAAGTCATGTTTTCTCTCTTTTTAAGTTTGATTATAATGCTAGAAGAAGCAAATGATGCAAAACATATATGTTTGTATTTTTTTTTGAAAGAAAATTTTCTATACATTTATTATTTCAAAAATATTTTGGTAGATAGGTGATATATCCTTCTATGTTGGATTAAGGCCTTCTACCTAGCTAGGTCTATTGATGTTTGAGTATGATTTTGGTCTCAAATATGGTAAGTCACCAATTGACTTTTCCTTACACTTTTTTCCTAGTGCAATATTTTCTTCTGGAACCTATTATTTTGGTGACTTCTTACTTTCACCATGTTCCTATTTGTTAATTACTTCTTTGACTTTGGCTTTGATCTTGAATGCCTCCTAAGCTCAATTTATAAGGTTTTCACACCCACAGATGCGAACTGGTACTTACTCTTTGGGTGATCTTTCTTGATCAATAATATACTTAGATGAGGCTAGGTCAGTCCCCCTAATTCTAGCATGCAATCTAATTTTCTCCCTCTTTTTTATTTTTTTTCCCTTGAATTTTTTTATTTCTTTTTTTTTACCAATCTCATTTCTCTTTTAAGGATCTAAGGTTTGTGGGCTTGCAAATGCCAACTAGCACTTACTCTTTGAGTCTCCCTTTCTTAGTTTGGTTTTCCATATGAGATTTGTCAATTTGGACTTTGTCATTTTTTTTCTTTATTTTCATTTTTTTACTAGGGTAGTGATTTGTTGCTCCTAGGAGGAGATTCTATAGAGGTTATCTTTTGACCATAGCACTTTTGTCTTGGAAGCAATTTCCTCAACAGGGTTATAGTTACTTGCAAATTGGTTACTGTATTTCCAAGCTTACTTTCCTAAAATTAACTAAGGGTGTAGGTGGGTGAGTGAGTCCAACTCTACGATGTTTTCTCATTAACCATCCTTGACATTGGACATTTTTCTTTCACTTTTAGAGACCTCATCTCTAGGATAGAAGGTATTTCACCATAATACTAAGAAAATATTTTTTGTTTCAATTTGTTTCATTATTTTTTTATGTTTTGCCCCAAGAAGAATGGAATGCATACTTGACTAGTCGGTTTTGATGTGACTCGATATTCCATCATAGGCTAGATATTTTTTTTTATTTTGTGATTTTGAAGCTCATGCAACCATTTGACTCTTCCATGTTACTTGGTGAATGCATCCTTCTTTTCAAAATTAATTGCTCATCCATTAATCAATTTGGTGAATATAGCATTGCCCCTTCCTTAGCTGAAGATTGGACACATGTTCTTCCACTATTCTCCTTTAGCTCTTATAGCATTGGAGGTGAGGATTATAGAATCTAGCATTAGGTTTGCTCAGATATCTCAAAGTTGATCGAACACTTGCTGATCCTTAAGTAAATTATAGGCAGTTAACTACTTACTTTTACCTATTGATTAGCCTTTGATAGATTGATGCTTTGGTTTATATCAATGAAGGTTCCATTTCATCATTGAGATTCAGCACAATAAAATTTGACCTTTGTGACTAGGGCAAACGCAACCCCTTGATGGACTCAGTCTTTTGCAGCTTGGGTGGACTTGATTTTTTGCCCCTAGGTGGGCTTGGTCTTTTGCCCATTTAATGGACTTGGTCTTTGTCCACAAGATGGGAGCTGAGGAGCTAATGCATACTAGATAAGTGGAGCAGTGTCTGGATCAATGATAGCATTAGCAGTGCTAGGAGCATTGATGCTATTAGTGAAAGTAGAAGTATCATGCATAAATTAGATAGAGTTAGACATAGCTTGATGGCTGATATGAACTCCGATTATGCTCACAATGATTATTCTTTTATCATTGAGGTTTGGCATAATTGCATTTGGACTTAGCTCTTTTAAGTGGGTTTGACCTATGCTCCCTAGATGGGAGGTCGTTTCCCCTAGCAAGAGGTCTTTGCTCTTTGGATGAGAGGTCTTTGCCTCTTGAGCGGACTTGGTCATTACCCACTAGGTGGGAGGCAAGGGGTTGATCCATGCTTATATGGACTCAGGTTGCTCCTACAGTGATCGTTGGTGGATCAAGTGTGTCGCAACTTCACTCCCATAACAGTCGTTGGTTGACGAAGTGTGCCATAAACCTTTCACTAAGGATGATGGTGTGAATTAGGGAAAGAGAGCCAATTAATGATGCCATTTCCATTTTCCTTAATCAATCATTGGCTTTAAGCTCTTTCTCTTTGGATATATGCCCATTTCAACTGAGTTTCTCTACTCGAAGGAGAAGTCAAGTCTCACCAGGCATGCCAAAATTTGTGGAGATTGAAATTGACCATCTAGAATAGCATAAATCCCGAGGAGTAACCTCAAATCACAAATCACAATTTATTTTAATTTGAAGCATGCTATTGGGTATTGTGAGAATAATAACTTTCAACAATTGTAAGCCCCTATTGTTAATTACCCCAATAATTGTCAGGAAGCTTCTAAAGTGAGAAACCAAGCTAATAAAATAGAGACACAAAAAAAAAGAAGAAAGTATTATTTGATTAATTTTAAGAAAGATGATATATGCCTTAAGTAAGTGTATACTCTCACTTTACAATAAATTTTAATATGGAATTATATAAAATATGAAAGAAATAAATAAGAGAAGAGTGGAAAAGAAGTTTTGATGTGTGTTACTACCTTACTTCTCATGCACTAGACCATGAGGTGTCTGACCCAAATTAACTCGTTCTTTAGCAAGTGTTGATGGCATTGTCTGATGGGACATGAAAGGGAATGAGAGAAGTTTGAAGCATTTTTAATAGCTTTGAGGTTTGGCGATAACTTCATAATTTAAAGTGTTTTCATTAGCTAATAAGGCTTTGGTGATAACTCCATTGACCTTAAAGTGTTTTCATAGATAATAAGGTATAGGTGATAACTTCTTTAGTTTTTAAAATGTTTCTATAGCCAATAAGGTATAGACAATAACTTCTTTGGTTTTTTGAAGTGTTTCCATAGCCAATAAGACTTGGGTGATAACTTCTTTATTTTTGATGGCATCACCAATGGCTTGTAGGGTTTAGTATAGTTTTAAAAATCGTATCATCAACTACTTTTGGGGTTAACTAGCTTGAAAGGACGTGTTGTCAATGGCTTCTGGGGTTGACTAGCTTTGAAGTGTAACCAACAATTTTGAGCATACTGTTAGCAATTAACTTCTTTAATTTGATAGCATCACTAATGACTTATGGAGTTAGACATAGCTTTGAAGTATGGCTAAAGGCTTTTGTAGCACACCCAATAAGACTCAGTTTGAGCTTATTTAGTTCTATTTAAACTAATTTTGGTTTAACACCACCCATCATTCATGGCCTTGGAGTATTATCGAGGGTTCATCACACCCAGTGGGACTTAGTTTAATCCTATTTAGTTCTATCGGGACCAATATAGTTCGGGTCTGAGTTTGACATAATTTAGCTTGATTCGAGCTTGACCTTGTGTTGGGCCTTTATTGAGTTTGGGTTTGCTAGACTTTGATTCAAGTTTAAGTTAACGTAGTTTGACTTATTTTTAGCTCAGGCTCAAGCTAGATTGGAACTAGTTTAAGTTTAAGCTTTGCTCTTTTAGTTTGGACTTGATTTAATATGAATATAGCTTAGTTCAATCTTGATTTAACTTGATTTTGAATTGACCCAACTTGGATCTGACCAGTGTTAGGTTTGAGTTTATTTGTCTAGGTCAACAAAATTTGGATTATTTTTTGAATCCACCTTGATTTGGTCTTTAGTCTATTTGTTTGACCAATTTAAGTCCATTAGAGCAAACTTGGCTTTTTCCCATTTGTTGTGATTGAGTTACTTCACATTAATCAATTTGATTTGAGGATCTTTAGCTCTTTATGATTATTTTAGGTAGACCCTAGCCCAACTTTTAATTTGTGAACCTCAGGGTTATCTTAGTTTGTAAGCTCAAAAGTTGGCTTAGAGGTGAAAGTCCGAAGGCTAATTTGGTAAGAGCATGAAAGTTGGCTGAGGTACGAGCTTGAAGGCTAGCTAAGTGTGAGCCTAAAGGATGGTTAAGGTGCAAGCCTAAAGGGTGGTTGAGTGCTAGCCTGAAGGCTAGTTAAGGCATGAGCTTGAAGGCTGGCTAAGTGCAAAATCAAAGGCTAACTAAGTTATGAGCTAGAAGGCTGGCTAAGTGCAAAATCAAAGGCTAACTAAGTTATGAGCTAGAAGGTTAGCTGAATGTGAGCTTGAAGGCAAGATGTGGTGCAAGCCCAAAGGCTTACTAAGGTACAAGCTCGAAAGTTAGTTGAGTGTGAGCCTAAAGGCTGCCTAAGTACAAACCTGAAGACTAGCTAGGTGTGAGCACAAAGGCTAGCGAAGGTGTGAGCTTGAAGAATGGCTAAGTATGATCTCGTAGGCTAGAAAGGCATGAACTTGAAGGTAGCTAAGATGTGAGCTCAATGGTTGGTTGAGTGTGAACCTAAATGCTGGCTAAGGTTTGTGCCCAAAGACTGGCTAAGTGTGAGCCCCAAGGCTAGTAGAGTATGAGCCCAAAGACTGGTTGGTTGTGAGCTCAAAAGCTGGTTGAGTGTGAGCTTAAAAACTGGCTAACTGTGAGCCCAAAGGATAGCTAAATATGAGCTTGAAGGCAAACTGAGTGCGAGCTTGAAGGCTGGCTGAGTGTGAGCCTGAAGACTGGCTAAGTGAGAGCCCAAAGGTTGGCTTAGATGAGAGCCCCAAGGCTAGCTAAATGTAAGCTCAAAAGCTAATTAAGTGTGAGACCAAAGGATAGTTGAATGCGAACCCAAAGGATAGTTGAGTGCAAGCCCAAAGGTTAGTTGAGTGTGAGCCTGAAGGCTAGCTTGGAGTGATAGGGATTTGCCATCTTCTAGAGGACCATGGGTGGTTGCGAGCAGTATCGAGAGTTTTCCATCTTTGAAGAATCGGGGATAGCTGTGAGCAATGTTAAGGGTTCACTATCTTTGAGGGGACGTGAGCAATATCTAGGGTCCACCATCTTCAAGGGGCTATGGGCTAACATGGTGTTGGTGGAGTTTCGTTGTCACATCAAGGACAGCTGGTGGCCACGATGTTGATGAAGTTCCTCCAAAAATCAAAACGAGAGAAGTTTTTCTCCTTTCTCTAGGAACAAACTTTTCTTCTTTTTTCTGAATTTCTCTTTTTTTATATTTTTATACTTTTATTTCTTTTGGGAACAATAATTGTTTTTTATTTTTTTTCTTCTTCTTCTTCCTCACTTTTCCCATCCCACACCCCCTACCCTCGCAAATATTCTCTTCTCCTCTTACGACCAAGCCATAATGGCCCAGCCCCTTCTCCACTTGGATTCGGTTGGAAATGGCTGGATTTAGCTTTGTTTCTTGGTGGCTAGGTGGGGGGCAACCCTCCCCCCTATCTCACAATTGGATCTATTTAGATTTGGTTGGATCTGGCCTATAATGGCAGTTGTGGTGGCTCAATGGCAATGGAAAGGAGGCCGAAGGTGGAGGTCAATGGGTTGGAGGTGGAGGTGACTCGATGGGTTGGAATCAGAGGTAGCTTGGTGTGCTTGGGTGGCAAAGGAGGCTCGGTAGGCTCAAGCGGTAGAGGCAGTTCAGCGGGCTTGAGTGGTAGGGGTGGCTCGCAAGCTTGGGCGGTGGCTCACGAGTGGCAGGACGGAGGCATGGTAGGGCCACTATAGGGTTAATGGCATGGTGAGGTTTTTTAGTGAGGTGCGATGGAGCATGGTGGCTGGAGCTCCATTGTGGCCATGTGACTGGTCAAGGTGGAGTAGGACACAGAAAAGCCATTGCAGGAGAAGATGGCTGGGTCTAGCCATATCTGGTTAGACCCTACCCTTGGCAACATGTGAAGCAGCAAGGACTTGGGCAAAGTACAATGAAAAGTAGGAGTTCAAAGAAGGAAGAAAGAAACACGAGGAAAGATATGTAACAAAGAACTCACCCTTCCTTTCGATTCTTCAAGTTGATCTACTCTTTCAATCTTTGCTAACTCCTTTCATTTTAATCTCATCACATTCTAATCCTTTTCCTTATGTCTCTTTGTGCTCTAATCTTCTTCCTCTCTTTTTTTTCGCAGCAGCATGTAGAAATTTATAGGGCTCAAGAGGATCAAGTTGGTTTGGAAACAATCTCATTCAAAATTTGAATTGAGAATTTCATCTATTTGTTTTGGATGAGTTTTGTTTGGATTAGATTATTATGGATGGATACAAATGTAGTTCTTCAAGATTAGATAAGTCTATAGAGAGATATGAATAAGCTTATCTGTTGTAGAAGATGAAATTTGAAAAATATACTCATCACAGTTATTGAATTTATAGAGGGATTATTTGTAATTTTTTTGAAAAATTAGACTAAATTGTAATTTTATAATTTTTAGAAGGATTTTGGAAATGAACTTATTTATAAAGTTCTGAAACTTCCAAAGTCCTTTTTGAACAAAATTTGGAACTTATTTGGAAAGAAAATTTCTCGAATGACTTACTTGCAAAAGGTTAAAATTCTAAGAGTTTATTTACAAAAAGAGAATTTTGGAGGGATTTATTCGTAAAAATCAAGTTTGATTATGGTAAAAATCACCTTAAATAAGTGTCTATTAAGAACCTAATAATGGTCGAACTAGGATCCATTAAGGATCTATCAAGAGCCCAATAAGGTTTGAACTAATATTCATTGAGGGTCCAATAAGAACCCAATAAGGGCTAGATTCATGATCCATTAAGGGCCTAGTTGGAGGCTCGATTGAAATCCAACATAAGGTTGAATCCAACCAAAATTGAATTAGACTTGATGGAAATCAAGTTTTAAATATCAAATTGAATCAAATCATACTCAAACCAAAATTGAGTTTTGAACATTGAACTAAACTAAATCAGACTTGAATTAAAATCAAGTTTTAAATATTGAGTTGAATTAAATTAGACATGATTAGAATAAAGTTTTGAACATCGAATTGAATCAAATTAGACTTGTGCCAAAATCAAGTTTTGAATATTAAGTAAATTAAATCAGACTTAAACCAAAATCAAGTCTAAACTTCAAACCAAACCAAAATGAAGTTTGGGTTAGTCAACGACAAGCTCAAAGCCATCGAAAATACCTCAAAACCTAATCAAGACAAGCCAAGATAGGCTATCAGTTATTAGATCGAGGATGATCAGCATAAGCTAAGGCCACTAATCATTCCTTCAAATCAAATCAAACTATGAAGAGGCTTGAAGTTGCTTAGTTAGTTAGTCAAACATCATATTCAAAGGAAGCCAACTGATAACACACATAAAGCTATCGGTCACACTTCAATCTTTGCCAACACATGCTTAAAAGTCATTGATGACACTTCAAATTTAATCAAAAACACAAGAAAGAGGCCATTGATTATCAAATTGGAAGTGATCAGCTCATTTCAAACCCATCAAAAGGTAGGTTTGAGCTTATTTAATCAGTAAGTCAAATATCATGTTTAAAAAAAGTCAACTAATAATAAGTATAAAGTCATGGGTCACACATCAAGCTCAACCAATCAACGCACATGCTTGATCAAATGTATGAAATTGAATAGGTTCCATAGAATGCAGACCAATCCAAAATTGAGGGGTTCGTCACATGATCAGCGAATACTTGGGTATTGCATGAAAATCAAATTCCCACTTTGCCCTTTTATCTCATGCTCTATTGTTTTTTTTTCTTTGTAGGGGATCCAAGCCATTCGAGGATCCACCTCTACATGTTGGTGTTAAGGATGTTGTGGCCTTTTATATTCATTTGTATTGTGCTTGAGCCATAATTTTATTTTAGATATTTCATTCTGTATCATTTACTTTTATATATGGTTGATATGACTTGACTTACCTACTATTGCTATATTTTTTAACACGCTCTAACTATTTTTGGTGTTTGCTTCTTCTACAGTTCTGTTTTATATTTCTCTATTATGATTGACAAGTATTTTGTAGCTTAACACTACTAATGCTGGTCTCAAGTCAGAATTAAAAAAGTGAAGAGAGTTACTTTAAATTCTTCATTTTATTTGCATTAGCCTAACTCTATTTTTGATTCTACAAGTTCTTCTCAGACTTAAAGTTTTGGATGAGTTGTGGAAAGGATACAATTTTTATATTCGGCATCGAAAAATTATTATTGTTAATTGTTTTTATCTAAATAATTATAGACCCAATTGTAATTGGTGTATAGTAAATATTCAAGTGTAATTGTTGAAATATAGTTTTCAAAATGTATATATATTATCTAATGTGTTGTGTGGGATGTATTTTTAGTATAAGTAAATTTCAAAAATAAATTTTCAGAAAAAATTACATATTCCTAGCATATTTTGCCTGGAAAACTTTTCTTCTTTGACATTCTGTAAATGCTGCAAAACATTTCCGAAAAATATTTTCCTGGTGTCTTAAAAATGTTAACAAATTTCTTGATAGTTTTTTTGGCATTATAGAAGAGCAGGTAAAAAAAATACCTGAAAACCTTTTCTAGCATTTTTTTCGCACTTTTTGGGGTAGTTTTAGAGTGTTGAGAAAACCCACAATTATTGTAGTACCACACAAGCTTAAAGTCGTTAACAATATTTCAAATATAATCAATAACGCATGAAAAAGGTCATCAATTATCAAACTAGAAATTATTAGTATAATCTAAGGTCGCTAATCATTTTCTTAAATTAAAGATCCGAAGTTGTCAACTGACGACAACTAGAACATTGTCAGTGATACTTTAAATCATAATGAGATCAATTAACACAAGTCAAGGCAGTCAACTACACCTTGAAAGCGAGTGAAGTTATCAATATTCATTAAGGATCAAACCAAGCATCCATACAAGTTAGGTTTCACTCAATCAAGTGCATGGGAGTAATTTAAGGTTATCAATTTTCCCACTTTCTTTCTCATTTCATACTTTTTAAGGTTATCAATTTAATTTTATTAATTATAAAATAAGGGTATGCTATTACTTAAACCATGCATCCCTTTCCTTAAATTAATTGAATTATGCATTTTTTTTCCTTTGTATCTCTATTTCATTAGCTAGATTTCCTTACTTTAGGAGGTTCTTGATGATTGTTAGGATAATTAATAGTAGAGACTTGCATTTGTTGGAAGTCATGTTTTCATAATTCCTAATCGCACACTCAAACCACCTTCAATTTTTATTTGCTATTTTGAAATTGCTCCTTAGGGTCTCTAGCTATCTCAAGTGGTCGATCACTGTTCCAACAATTTAGCCATATTGGTGGGACTCTTTTGTTTGATTTGTGGTATACATGCTTGTGTAAACTAAACACCTTATAAGACTGGTCAAGCATAAATTTTGGCATGCTCAATGGGACATGATTTCATCTCCAACTATACAAACCTGATTAATACAATAGAGACATTAGTAAAACAGAATTACAATTGAAAACTAATCAATTGTATCCTTTTTTTTAGAAGAAAGCATAAAAATCACCATAAAGCTGCAACCTAATATGAAATCCCACAAAGGGAGACTATCGACACTATTAGAGTCATTTCTTATCATAACTTCGGCAAGGACTATGAGCCCACATCATAGCTGGCCAATGCCAAAAGAAGGCTATACAAACAAGGCTTACGTATAAAAAAATTTTGGAAGGAAAGACCCTCATAAGTCTACCCTTGCTACCATACTAGAGAGAAGGTGTAGCTACTCACTCCATTAGTACACTCTTGAATGAGGCACATTGACTAATAGGGGAAGTTAGTCTTGACCCAAATCATATCAAACCAAGACCTAACCCTCAAGATGTCAAACATCATATTTTGATAGAAGTCTTGGTCATAACTAAAAGCTATAGTGGGAAAATAACTATAGAAGCACTACGACAATAGTTGAGACAATAAGAGAAACAAAAAGATGAAGCTTAAAAGAAACCATGGAGTTGATGGAGGTGATGATACAAATAAGACAAAAGCTTGATAAGTTAGAGTAGTCTCAATAGTCATCCCAAAAAGTTGTAGGGGGATGGCAGAGGACACACCTGCTGTAGATAAAATCTATGAAGATGTAGGTCTTCATAAGTACCTCCTCGATCAAGAAGTGATACCCAATCACCTATTTCAAGGATTTCTAGCAATATGAAACTACCCATGACATACACACACCAACAAGTGCCATAAATGGTGGTAGCACAACAAAGATAAGAAAGTGACACAACATGATAAACAGTGCAAACAAGTCATTCCCTAGTCATTATGACCGAGTGCCATACCTTGAGAGGGCTATGTAGTGCCTAAGTTCGAATAATTTCATAGCATTGGCAACTCTTGACAACATATATCTCACTTTGTGACAATATATGAGGATTCAAATAATAATCCCTCATTGGTACTCTACCAATTTTCAGCAAGCTTAAATTGGTTAGTTTTTGAGTGGTATACTAGTTTACAACTAAGGTACATACAAACTTGGTCACAAATAAAAGAAGCTTTCTGAATCAAATTCAAAGGAGTTAGTGATATGGTGACCATTTTGGATCTTATCTCAATACCAAGGTAGAACAATGACTCAGTGTTGGATTATATTACACAGTAGAGAAATCTCAATGTCAGGTGTGAACAATCCATAACTCAATTTGAGACTATAAATCTAGTCTTTGGGAACATAAGTAAGAACTAGATGGTACCCTCCTTATGTTCTTCCTCTATCTATACTTTCTAAGACCTCATTATGTAGGTCAAGAAATTGGAGAGGGCTGGCCCACTAGCTTTGGCTATTTTTCAAAATTTCAAACTAGAAAAGGATAAGGCCAAGACAGGGGAGCCCTTAAAATGTGAGGATAAAATTCATAATAACATTGATAACAATTACCAACTCTTGGGGGAGATGAACAAGTACAACTGTCAATTAGTTTCTAGTAGAGTCCTAGAAAGAAATACTCTTTTAAAAGAGAGATGGTCAGCAAAATCTTTCAAGATGCTCTAAAATTATGCTTCTAATTTCTAGAATGAAAATGCCAAATGCGGCTAACATAAAGGATCATTAAACTATTGTCCATACTATAGAGTCTTGGGTCATAACAATGAAAATTGCTATGTGTTAAAGGATTGGATCAAAAACTAATACCGAGAGGGCAAGTTGGCTCTTGCAAAGCTAGCCCTATTTGAAACCCACCAAATACATTAATGACATCACTATGTTTGAGACACATGAGCCACTTACAAGACTCCTCTTCAGGGAGGAAGAATAGCATACTCCCAAACAAGAGCACCTGTAAGAGATCTATATCTCTAAAAGGTTGAAGAAATTGATAAAGAGGATGGATAAGGACCTTGAGAATCCTGGGATGATAATAAAGAAAGCTTCAATAGAAAAAGCTTTCCCACCTACTCAAAACATAAAAGAGTAGAATAAAAATAAGAAAAAAAATTGGTTGAACCAGAGAGATATATAGTCAAGAGATCAACCATTCAAGAGTACATTGATGCCCTAGAAGAATATGTCCAAGGAGAAAGAAATCAAGTAACTATCAAGGAATTCCTTCATGATGAACTAGGGAAGGTGAACTTCTAGTGGCAATGGTTGCTACCATTATTACTGTTGGAAGCTCATAGTCAAGACAATTACTAGTCATTCCCTCACTCTAATGATGATGAAGTTCAGAGCACAAGGTAGGAAGAAGCAAATCAATTCATCGAGCATATTACTAATGAAATAGAGATTCCCATGAGTCTCCTAGCAGATTGTCACTAGGATGGCTATATTAGGGAGTGGTTTTCCCACAAATGTGATTATGGCATGATTAAACTATAGCTAGATACTATACAAGATCTAGCCATAATTAATATGAAGTATATCAAGGAAAAAATGCAAGAAATAAATGAACACATGCAAGCTATGGCTATTCATATGGAGAGTATGTCAAATGTAACTATCATGCTTTGTGAAGAAATTTAGAAGATGGAAAGAATGGTAGTAGAAGAAGTAAATGTACATAAAAGATCCTAGACAAATAGCAAGGAATCAATTACCAACTCTTCTCAAGGCTAAGATCATCATCCATGCCATCTACTCTAAAAAAGTATTAATGAAGATAAACACTCTCAAGGATAATCATCTAGGTTTGTTGCTTCTTGTTGCATGGTGACTCACACAAGTGCCATAGACATTGATGATTATTCATCCCAATCGCCATCAAATTACCTAGTGAAAAATTAATCAATCTATTTGGTTTGGTGAAGTCCTAGTCCTAGTGCCTATAAAAGGGGTATCCTCTATCGACTTTAGTGAAATTGGACATATAGGACACGAATGATGAATATAACTCTATGTCCGTGTCAAGATAACTTTATGACCTCTTTGAGATGCTAGTAAGTGCTAAAGAAGAAGTAGGGATTTTGGGAAAGGATTAGACAAGCTAATGTTGCTATTTATTCAATTCTTGCATCAAGCCAATCTAAGCATTCAATGAAAAAAGTCCTAAATATAAAGTCCTAAATAAGGCCATGCTAGCTAATGAAATGGAAGATTTTATCCAAAGATTCTCTGAAGATCTCTCTACAAAGAAGCCCCATATGCCTAGTTTTGATATTGAATGAGATGATTATCAGTCAGTCACATCCTTGAAAGGCATTCAAAAAACTGCCAATAGGGGCAAGAATCCATCACCTCTTATCACATGATTAGCCTTGTTAGTGACTTTGAGGAAAAGCCTTGTTGGTCTCAAGATGAGAGAATTCAACTAAGGAACATAAATCAAGTACAACTCAGGAGTGATAAAGTGTTGCTCTCAAGATAAGTTATGATGCCTAGAGATAAGAATATCTTTGAGGACAAGGATAAAGAAAATGAACATTAGATGAATGAGGACACAAAGCCTTCATAAGCTTAAATTGAACCTAAGAAGGTGGAGTGCAACATAGCAACATATCTCAAGAAAATTCCTATCATGCTCAGTGTGTTTTATTCCGTAATGATGTTGCAAGAATTTAGGGATACATTCGTGCACATCTTCCAAAACCCAACTGACTATAGGCATACTTTGTTGAAGCGAATGTGAAGGAGACATTTATATGCTCATCAAACTCTTATCATCATCTTCACAAATGATGACCTACTACTAAGGACAACATACCATAACCATTATATGTCACCAAGAACAATAATGATAATAAAATCAATTACATCCTTATTGACTTATGTCCTCAATCAATTTGATGACTCTTCATACTCTAAGGGATTTAGCTTTTGATATGTGCCACCTATCATCCTAAATTATAACTATCCAAGGGTTTAATCGAAATAGTCAAAGAGCCCTTAGAGCTATAATCATACCTTTTGAAAATGGGCAAATTAATAATTGATGCTAAGTTCTATGTGATCAATACTAATGCGTTATATAAAATACAAATAGGGAGGCCATGGTTCCATGAAAATAAGATAGCGCCATCAACTCTACATCAATGCCTCAAATACTTTGAAGATGGTGAAAAACTTTGAATTGATGGAGATGTACATTCTTTTGATGTTCCAAGGTACATTACTATGATGCAAAATATTATCAAAGATCCTATACTAATAAAGGGTCTGTTTTCATTATCAAGAAGAAGACTGCTAGAGACCCCATAATTCTATTTGGGTGGTTGTTCTTCTGATGAAGATGATAATGGAGATCAAAAGGAAAGTACTATCCTTGCTACAAAAGTACCAAAAGACCAACTTAAGCCATTAAATAAGCTAAACACCAATATTGTGGAGGAATTAACAATCTTCTATATACCCCCATGACATAGGTAGAGAAGGAGATATATTTTACAAGGCAATTTCCTATGCCTCAAGCATGCATGAAATCCTAAAAACTGATCCAGAAGATGTGGCCACTATCTAGGTAAGCTTTGCAAAATAATCAAGAAGTCTAGTTATAAATTTTAAAAAACAAAAGAAAAAAGCCATTTCTTCAAAAAAACTATGGGATACACCCCAAGACGTGCTTATATTAGTGGAAGAGAAAATAAGAATTCTAAAGAACTGGGCTATATCACTCCAAGTATCCATCCATACATGCCTTGTGGTCACTATAGAACCTTTGTCTGATAATGAGGGTGACAAAACATCCTTAATACCTTTTGACACACAAACCAAATTCATTGAGCTAGCCATGGTTCTCCAAACACCACAAGAAGGTGAAATTCTCGACAAAGCTTCATCAAGACCTAAAGATATGGGGGCACAATATAGCCAAAATGCCTTCAAAACCAAAAGAGGCATTGCCAGGTTCCATTCAACATGATGAACCACTTTATGAAGAAATAATCCTCAAGCCAAAAGAAGCTCCACCAAAACTCAAACTGGGGCATGCAATAATCAATGAACTGATGAAAATAAACCTCAACTCAGATGAAGATCCTAGGCCAATTTTTATAAACACCCAAGTCAAAGAAGTACTCAAGGAATATATTGACTACTTTGCATAGAGCTGTAAGGAGATGCTTGGATTAGACTCTAAAGTTGTCGTCTATAAGGTGGCTATCAATCCCAAATTTTTACATATTAGACAACCACCTAGGAAGATGAAACTCAACCTAGAATAAAAGGTGATAGAAGAGATGACAGGTAGATAGGGGCATGTAGTGATATTATTTCTTCTTTTTTGAATGGATTGTATTGTACAATAATCTTATCTTGTGTAAACTTCTAATTAAAGAAATATGAATTGTAGCTTATGTTCATATTTGTACTTATACTTTCGAGAATGTATTTTTATCTTTTAATTTATACATCCATTATATTGTCTAAAAATAAAAATATATTTGGAATGTATTTACATATTTTAGAATGTATTTATATTGTACAAGTTATTGGGCCATTGGTGGCACTAGAAGATAGTGTTGCTAATGGTGTTGGCCCATTGGCGGCACTAATAGTAAGCACAACCAATGGGAGTGATGGTGCTAAAAATTAGCTCCATCAATGGGATACCCATTGGCAGCACTAATTTTAAGCACCATCATACCCATTGGCAGTGCTAACTGTTAGTGCCACTAATGGATGCCGATTGACGATGCTATCAGTTAGTGCCACCAATGGCTTTCCTCATTAGCAACATTAAAATTAGTACCGTAAATATGTAGTTGGCAATGCTAACTTTGATTGAAGGTAGCACTTCATTTAGCACTGGTATTGATCATTAGAGGCACTTTTTCAGCACTATTTAATGCAATATTTAGTTAGCATTGTTAATAACATTCCAATGCTCGTTTGAGCTATAGAGGCACTAAATTAGTGCTAGAAAAACCCCAAAATGTTATTGTGTCCATTAGAGATAAAGGAAAGATGACATCATCAAATGATCTTTCCATCCTAATCTATATCATTATCTTTGGTAAAGAGTCTATGGTATATTTTTTTCAACCAACAATCATTACAAGAGCAATTGGAGTACATATAGCTTATGAGGTAGTGTCCAACTCCATCCAATTTATGTATAGCACTTCTTCTTTCAATAATAGTGTTACTACTTTTGTTCTTTTTGCTCTTGCCATGATTGCCTCTAATCTAGTTGCCGCTCTCTCTACCTAACATGGATTAACTCCTCACTTTTCATCCAGGGGGCAAGGGCCAAATCCATTAGGAGGCAAAGGTCAAATGTTAATATGCCAAACTTTTATCATGAAACAAAAGGCCCATTAGCACAAGCTAAGACATTAGTCTTCTAGGCAATAAGCAAATGCTAGTTTTTGACCACTTACAATCTACACTAGAAGTTAAGGCAGCAAATACAAGTAGTGCAAGCAAAGGAAGGATTGGTGGGGTATTTGATTGACTTCAGGATGCTAGATTGAAGCCAAAACTACATGATGCAATCCTTGCCTCTAACTTCTTGACAGCACCATAGGAGCTAAAGAACAACAAAAGAAGACCATGTGTTTAATCTTCTTCAACTAAGAAAGGAGCAACACCATATTTTAACATCAAAGTGATTAATAGACAGATAACTAAACCTAAGAAAAAGGACACTTGTGCCAAATTTGTATTATGAAAAAGACAAATGGTTGCACAAACTTCAAATGCACCAAAAGAATGGAAATAAATAAAACTTATGCTTAGCATATGATGAAACATCTAGACAAATTAAAATTGACTAGTCAAGCATGTGTTCCATGTTTTTCAAGATAAAATATAAAACAAAAAGGTCCACCAAGAAAATAAAAAATAGAAATCCACTAAAAGAAATGCAACAAACAAAAAATAATTTCAGTATTTAGGTGAACTCTTTTTTGTATTAGAGATCGGGTCTCTGAAAAATAAAATAATAATATTTAAAGGTAAGGATAGTTAATGATCAAATATGATGGAGTAGAGATCCTTACACCTCGACCACCAACCAATGTCCTATTTTAACTTTAGGAATGGAAACCTATAAATATGATGATCAATCTACAAGTAATTAGAAGCCTATTAAAAAAAATTTCTTCAAAGATAAAGGGCTAGGGTCAAAAGATAGCCTCTTGGAAATCTTATCCTTAAGGCAAAAGATCATTCCCAAATAAATAATGGAAAGCATAGTCCCAAATAGACAAATCTCATATGAAAAACTAAACCAAAAGATGTGGAATCAAATACTAAGAAAAGGTTGGCATGTGCAAGCCCTTAAACCTTGGGTCCTCAAAAGTGAAATGAGATTGTTGAGTAAAAAAAGCAAAAAAAAAATGAAAAAAGAGAGGCATAGAAAATTGGATCATATGTTGAAATTAGGAGGACTAACTCAACTTCATCTCAATATATTATCGACTAAGAAAGACTAACTAAAGAATAAGTACTAGATGACATCTGTGGGTGTATAAACCTTAAAAATTGAGGATTAAGTGACACCTAGAGATTATAGCCAAAGCAAAAAAAAAAAAACTAACTAATAGTAACATGGTGAAAGTAGGAAAGTTACAAAAAACAATATGTTTCTAAAGGAAATATTGCACTAGGAAAATGGTCAAAAGGGGAGGTTAATTATGATCAACCATCTCTTGAGAATAAATCATCCTTAAACTATAACAAGAAAAATCAAATAAGAGGCCTAATCAAAGATGAAAAGATATATCAATTATCTACTAAAATATTTCAACAAAAATACTAAAAGAAATAAATCTCTAAAAAATTTTAAAAAATAAATAAACCAGTTTTCAAGAAGAAAACTAAGCTGGTAAAGGAAATAATAAAATAAAAATAAATACAAACACATGCTCTATTAGCTTCTTCTTGCATCATAATCAAAGTATATTGAAAAAAATCACTTTACAGATTGCTTCTCTCAAAACTCATAGAAAACTGAAAGATGAACTTTGGTGTGTCAATGTGGTATTCTAGAATATGGGCTCTATGAAAATAACAACTTTCTCTAATCAACTCCCTTCATATGATGAAATAAATCAAGAAATGGTATGGATAACAAGTTGAAACTTCAGGGTTGCTCTCAAAATAACCCTCCAAGTACCCAAACATTAAATCACTTTAGCCAAAAGGTCAGTCTAATAACTATTACATAAATAAATGAAGATTGGGGGTAAATCTCTCCCATCAACCTATGATTCTAAGACCATTCCAATATAGATCAAGATTGAAATCTCTTTCCAACTCTTCCTAGGCAATAGCTTTTTCCATTGTGGATGCAAGGTTCTAACCCATTGAAAAGGAAAGGTCAACATCTTTTGATCAAAATTGGATCTTTCCCTGAAACGTAAGCACCATAAACCTTTATTATTATATGTAAAGATGAAAATAATGCTGGTGAGGAATGCTCACAATTGAAGCATCTAAAAATATGCAATATTCCAAAAGCACATGATGAGGATAGGGGCATATTAGCTGAGCATCTATCATGAATACTCAATCAAACATTAAATCCATTTTCTCATCAAATAAGATTGAAAAATAAAGTCAAATATTTCCATGTTCAAAAGCTTAAGAAAGAGCATGGTATTAGAGAATTTGGAGTGAACAATCAGTCTATCAAGCTAACAACAAGTGAGATTTTCATTCCCTCACCATCAAAAGGTTGTTGACAAGAAAATCAAGTTTCACTTTTCAAACACTCACAAATGGGGCCACATTGCTAAGACATCAAAAATGCAAAAAGAAATGTGACCTATGGTTCTTCTCTCACCTGAAAATATTGGGGGCAAGTAAAATTTTGTTCCCCAATGCTTAAGAGTTATCCATTGTCACAACATTTGAAGAAAACTAATATATATGGTATTTCCTACTGCCTCTATAATCAACAAATCAATTCAAAATTAATAAAATTCTTAACAAAGACCTTACATAGACTACTTATATTATGGTAAGTGCCACTTTTAAAATGGTGGGATAAGATATACCATCTCCTATGTAGTGAAATCAAGCTTGACATCTCCAAAATGGTGGAATCAAATATGTACCTCATGAATGGTGAAACCAAAACATACTGCTTACAAAGTGGTAAAATCATATGAATCACCTCCAAAATGGCAAAATCAAATGCACTATTTGTGGGATGTAGGAATCGAGTATGTCATCTTTAATATGGCAAAATCAAAATAGCAACTTTTGGAAGTATCAAAAATAAGTCTACTTCCATATGGTAAATTAAAGCTTATTTGGCATGGTAATCAAGCCCACTTTTAAATAGCAAATTAAGTTCACTTCCAGAAGGTAAATTAATATTTGTTTTACATAATGATCAAGCCTATATTTACTTGCCAAACAAAGTCCACTTACATGTGATAAAGCTTATTTTGCATAATGAACAACCTCACATTTACATGGCAAAATAAGTTCACTTCCTTGTGGCAAATTAAAGTCTATTTAGCATGGCATTCAAGCCCATATTTAAATGAAGAATTAAGGTAAGTTCTATGTGGTAAATTAAACCCCATGATTGCATAGTAAATCAAGCCCATATTTGTATGGCAAAGTATGTCCACTTTTGTATGGCCAGTTAAAGCCTGTTTGGCATTACAATCAACGTTATATTTTAATGGCAAACTAAGTCTACTAGAATACATTTTGCATGGTGATCAAACTCACATTTAAATGACAAAATAAGTTCATTTCTACATGGAAAATTAACATCCATGTTACATAGAAAATCAAGCCCACAATTGCAAGGTAAATTAAATCTATTTCCACATGGTAAATTAAAACCTATAATTGCATGGTGAATCAAGCGTGCATTTGTAAGCAAACCAAGCCAGCTTCCATGTAACAAATCTAATCCACTTTTGCATGATGATTAATCTCAATTTTATGTGGAGAATGAAGCCCACTTCCACATGGAAAATTCAATCCACTTTCATGTAGTGATTAAGCCTACTTTAATGTAGAGAACTAGATCAACTTCCATGTGACAAATCCAACTCAGCTCCACACACTAAATCAACTCTCTTTTATGTAGAGAATTAAGTCTACTCTCACATGGCAAATTCAACCCACTCCCACATGGTGATCAAGCCCACTTTTATGTGGAAAATTAAGTCTACTCTCATGTGACCAACCCAATCCACTCCCATGTGGTGAATGATGTTTGTTTTTATATGGAGAATTAAATCTATTCTCATATGAAAAATCTAGCCTACTTCCTGAATGATGGGCAAGCTGGCTTTTACATGGTCAATCAAGCCCACTTTCATGTGAAAATCAAAGTCTACTTACATGTGGCAAATCAAGTCCACTTCCATGTGCTAAACCCAGTCTTCACATACGTGGTACATGTAGTCCACTCTGAAATGGCAATTAAAGTCCATTTGTCCATTTTTCACATGGGAAGTTGGAATCCCACCATCACGAAAAACGCAAATTTTTTGAGGCATTAAAGGGGAAAAACAAGTATTGACAGGAGTTGTATACCTTTTGCGCCCTCTCATCTTTTTAGAAACTTGAGAAGAGAATGTGAAGTAATACTTTGTTGGTTTTTGGTCAAACTAAATTTGATTGAAATTTAATCAAAATTGAAGCTTGTACGCCACTGAACTATGCCTCAAATATGACTCTCAATTAGATTTGAATCATAGTCAAATTTGGTAAAAAAATTAAGCTCTATTTGGACTTAAATTGTTGGAGAATTTAGGCCCAAATTAAATTCAATCCAAGTTGGCTAAGTGGGTCCAAAATTTTTAATAAACTTAAACCCAAAACTCATTAAAATTCTAGGCAAAAATAAAAAAATAAAACCTTTATAAATAGGTCCCTGTACTAAATGAATTCTTACAAATAGGTTACTGGTTGGATTTTTCTTACAAATAGGTCCCTATATTGAATCTTATGAAAAAAATTAAGAAAAAGCTTTAAATTATAAATTGGTCCACACGTAATCTAGGGTTTGCATTCTCTTAAGCATTGATAATTACAAATTAACTTTTACATAATCCAGGGTTTAGGAATAAAGCCTTTAAAAATTTATATTTATAAATGAATCCTTGGTTTTTTCACTTTTTACAAATGAACCCTCTATGCAACATTAAATTGTAAACTTAATATTTGCAAATTTATAAATAGGTCCTCCAAAGGTTTTTATTTATAAATAAATCTAAATTTTATTATTTTACAAATAAAATTTCACAAAGAAGAGCTTGAAAATATTTAAACTTTACATATAGGTCCTCATAACCAATTTTAGGATAGAAATCATAGATTAGTCCCTAGGAATAGAACTTTTGCAAATAACCATTTGTATTATGCGATATCACAAAATGATATAGATTTTACACAAATCCTCATATCCTACCAAAATATCTCACAATTCATCAATATCACAAATTTAAACATATTCTCATCCAAACAAAATATCTTATCCATACAACCATTTAAAATTAAAAATGCAATCATGATCTTATCATCATCTATTTGAAACTTTGAAATTGATCCATTATCCTTTGATGGCTTTAATAAAAGCTAGCCAAGCTATGAAAAAGGAAAAGAGAAGCAAAGATTAGAGGGAAATAGAAAAGGGCGAGTTGGATTTGCTATGCAAAAATGGAGTTGATTTTCCACATGAAAGTAGACTTGTTTGACAATGACATGAAAGTGGATTTGTTTTTCTACATATATATGGGCTTGATTAGCAACACAAAATAGACTTGATTTTCTATTTGTAGGTGGACTTGATTTGTCATATGAAAATAGGATTAATTTGACATGTACAAGTGGACCAAATTTGCCATGTGACAATGGATCAATTTTTTACATAAAAATAAGGCTTATTTTTCATCCAAAAGTGGGTTAGATCTATCACATGAAATGGACTTAATTCTCTACATAAAAGTTGGTTATTTGCTATGAAAAAATGGGATGGATTTGCCGCATGAGAGTGGACTTAGTTTTTTATATAAAAATGGGTTTGACTCACCATTCAAAAGTGCGTTAGATTTACCACATGAAAGTAGACTTAATTTTTCACATAAACACGGGCTTGATTTGACATGTGAAAGTGGATTTGGTTGACCATGTGGAAGTGGAATCAATTCTATACATAAAAATGGGCTTAATTTGTCACACGAAATATGGATAGGATTTACCATGTGGAAGTAAACTAAATTTTTTATATTAAAACATAATCAATTTGCCATGAAAAAGTGGACTTGATTCACTACATAAAAGCAAAGTTGATTTGTCATGTAAATGTGGGCCTAATGTTCCATGCAAAATGGTGCTTTAATTTGTTATATGCAAAGAGGCTTAACTCACTACACAAGTGTGGACTAAATTTTATTACTTTTCAATGTTGCTAGTTTGGTATCGTCATGTTTGAGATACGGTTGATTTTTCTACCTTACAAATGATGTACTTGATTTTACCATTTTGGAGCTTATCGATTTGATTTAACCACTTCATAACTAGCATACTTTTGTTTCATTATTCATGAGGTGGCATACTTGATTGCAAGATTACAGAGGCGGCAAGCTTGACCTAGCCACATCAGAGGTGGTGCGTTTTATTCAATCATTTTGGAGGTGGCATGCTTAATTCTACCCCTTTATAAGTGGGATATTCTATTCCACCATTTTAGAGGTAGCAAGTTTAATTTCACCAATGTATAAGTGGTGTATTTCAAATTTTTATCAAGAATTTCATAAATTTCAATTTGACTTGGTAATAATGGAGGCAAAAAGAACCATCACATATATTAGTTCCTTTGAATGTCACAATAATTATCTGCCCATAATGTATGTGTGGCACTTAATTTTCTTTGAAGCATTGGGGAAGAAAATGTTATCTACCCCAATATTTTCCAAGGTGAGAGAAAAATCCTTGGCCATTTCTTCACTTTTATTGCCTCGACTATATGCCCCTTTGTGAGCATTAGATTAGAAAATTTTGATTTTCTTACCCACAATCTTTTGATGGTAAAGGAATGAAAATCTTGCTTGTTGTTAGCTCAATGAGTTGGTTGTCCACTCCAAATGCTTTTGAACCATGCCTTTACTTGAGCATTCAACAAAGGGAGCATCTGAATTATTTACTACCATTTTTTTATAAGATGAAATGGATTTGCTTTTTGATTAAACATTCCCTATTGATGTTCTAACAATATGCCATCTATCCCCATCATGTACTTTGGATGGAGAGAATTCACATATTCTCAAATTCTATCTCAAAGATGCTTAATGTAAGTGATTTAGCTATGGGCAATTCTCATAAAGTAGGAAATTTTCGTGGGTTTTATTTCCTTATAAAAATGACTCTTTTGATGCATTTGTTGATTTTTTGCAAAAGAGTACAAAATGCAAAAGTTTACATGATTTCTAAAACTTGAAGTGAACATGGTCATGAATTTGAAAATTATTCTTTTGAAACCTATTGCATAGAAAATAGCATTGAGCATAATTTTTCAGCTCCATACACTCTAAAACAAAATGGAGTTGTTGATAGGAAAATAGGTCTTTTCAAGAGTTATGCTTAATGACTCTACTTATCCAAGTATTTTTGGGTGGAGGCCATTAACATGGCTTGCTATATCTTCAATCAAGTTTTTATTTGTCTAATTCTTGACAAAACTCCATTTGAGTTATGGAACAAAAAAAGCCAAATATTGGATATTTTCATCTTCTTCAGCTGCCCGAACAAGGCATTTTGGACACCTAAGGAATCTTCGGACAACCAAACCTCTCTATTTAGACATTTAAACACATTTTTGCAAGATTTTGCTCTCTGCTTGCTATCTTCGAATGCCCAAATAGGTTGGCTTAGATGTCTGAATATGAAATTTCTACCTTAAATCCTAAATGGCCGCCCAAATTCCTTCACTTACTCTCCCGTGATCTACCTCTTCTAGCTCTCTAGCAACTCCAAGTGGCTTCTCTAATAATCTAAGGGATCCCTTATAGCTTCCCTTCCATTCCTCACCTTCTTTCCTAAGTTTTCTTTGCTTTCTCCATAGCTCCCAGCACCAAAATCCCTCACCTCTAAGCACAAGTGCTTTATAACTTCAACCTCTGGTGAGGAACCTCAATTTCATTACTTGAATAGTTTTACATATTTTAGGGATTGATTTGCCAGTTCTAGATTCATTCCATCATGTATTATCAACTTTGTAGGCCCAATTTTTCTTAATCTATCTACCCTCTTTGTTACCTAAGAGTGGCTTAATCCAATATCCTCCCGTGAGACCTCCTTTGACTGTGGCTACATGACCTCACTACCTACTATAGGGATACTTTGATTTCTATTGATCTAGACATATTGGGTATCAACTTAGAACTTCCCACTAAAGAGGAAGAGGTCACTTTTGCTTAGGAATGGTTTGATGCATACCTTCTCCTTGAATTCTATGAGGCTACTTAGAGAGTGTTAGGAGAACCATGCACAGGTCATGTGCATGACAAAGGCCCTGGCATCTAACCTCCTTCCTCTTTGATCCTATATCATCCACTAGGCTACACTATCCTACTAAAGGGTGGGCATTGTGATGAAGTCTCCTATATGGAACTATATCTGATCTACTATATTATGACCAAGCAACTAGGCAACCTTTCTTATATTATCCTTCATCACATGACCTAGTATATCATGCATTTCACTACTTTCCTTGGCTACCCTACCATCATCACTCATATCTTCCACTATTTTGCGGTAGTCTCCACCTCAGGGTCCCCTTCATTAATATACCCCTTCTCAAACCTTTACTTGAGCCACTCTTTGCCACATGGGATTTAGCCCAAAAGAGGATGAGAACTCCATCTTGACATGAGACCAGCCACCCACCATAGGCCATGTCTGAGAGGTTGCCCTCACTACTACTAAAGTTCTTGCAGATGCTAGAGCTACTGCTAAAGCTGAGGATGCTAGATCTTCATGTGGATCCATTGATTAGCAGTTGGATGAGCTAACTAAGAGGTTGATCCAACTTGGGCAGATGCTTCTATAGGGTCTTACTAGACTATGGAGTGTTTGAACTACCTTGAGGGTACACTAACAGCGTTTATGGATAATTTTTGGCAATGGCCTAGCACTTAGAGATTGTTTGTCTTTTTTTAGTGCTTATGTATGGTTTTTGACTTGTGTTTTTATGACGATTTTTGTGGACATTTGGAATTTGGTGTCTTGACTATGTATTTTGGTGTTTTGTTTATGTTTATTGTTGGTCCTATCTCATATGGATCTTGTTATATTAGGTTTATGTGGATGTTGAACTTTATGCCATTTTGTGGAATTGTGATCTTAATGGTATTATTTTAGCTTCACTTGTGGCTTTATTTGTGCATACGGATATCGATGCTCATCTTAATGTACTTAATATTCTATCACCCTATGTATGTGTACTATGTTTATCTTCAACCCTTTTTGTTGATATCAAAAGGGGGAGTTGTCATAGCAAGGAGGAGTCTTACATTCTTGTTTAAAATTTCTAAAATTCTTGTATAGTTCAATATTCTCATCTATGCATGGTTCTAGTTATTAAATTGCTTGAAATGTAAAACAAATCTCTTTTATCAACTAGACTATTTATTTTATACTTGTAATGGTTTATCACCATCAAAAAGGGAGAAATTATTGTCCTTTGTAGTTTTGATGATGAACATATTTTGTATTTCATCATATCTGGAGCATGTATAGCTAGTAGTTAAATCAAACTCGAAATGAAGATCAAACCCATTTGGAAATCTCAAGTGTAAATGGACATAAAAATAATTTTGAAGATGAGGCATAATGGTGTTAAATAGTTAAAGTAAACTTTGTGGACTTATTAGCATTAATTCTAGTTAGATTTTGCAAAAAAAAGTTATATCCATAAGAAGTTATTGCAGGATATAACTTCCCTTACTTTTCTCCAATTTCTCATAACTTTCTCTTATGATCTATAATAAATATCAACATTGTTGTAATAGCAGACATCCCAATTATGTATTCATGTATGTTTTATCTGGAGGGCAATACTAAACTTAATTTATCATTATTAATGATAAATCAAGTTTAGTAGTGCCCTACATTTTGTTCGTCTTCTCATTATATGATTACGTGATTCTTGGGCTAGCGTGAACAACTATAACACTATGTCGAGGAATCAAATATAACTTTGTTTTATATGGTACCACAGCCTCAAGGATAATGTTTTGCATTCTTGGAAGCATTTCCTTGGAGAAGAAGTTCATTTGGTGCATCGATGATGCAGTTTAGCAATCAAGTTGGTATACTTAGTATAGAGTTACTAAACTTCTCCAATTATGAAATTTGGAGGGCATGCATGGAGTCTTTTCTGATTGGAGAAGACTTGTGGGAGATTGTTGGTGGCAATGATTGGGTGGCTCTAGCAAACACACCCAATAACGCTCAACTTTCCAAGAGATGGAAGATGGCTAAGCTGAGTTTGTGCTGAAGAAATCCTTTTCACATGATGCCTTCAAACACATTATGGAGTGCAAATCAGAAAATGAGATTTGGAGAACCCTTTATGGCTGATGAATAAGAAGAATACTGCTTGCCTTCAATTGCTAGAGAATGAGTTGCCTAATATAAAGCAAGATGATCTCTCTATTTCTCAATATTTTTGAATATCAAGAACATGTGCTTGGAAATTTTAGTCTTGGACATAGAGGAGCCAATCTTGGAGGCACATAAGAAGCATCACATCATTGGTGGCTTTAACAAGGAGTATCATTCTTATGTTACTTCTATTCAAGCTTGGGAGAGACAGTCTTCACTACTAGAATTTGAGAACCTCCTTGCTTCTCAAGAATCTTTGGCAAAATAAATGGCAGAAAGTTATCTTCATTCTAATGAAAATGAAGTTTTATTTTCTAGAAAGAAAAAATTTCGGAAAAAGGAGAAGGAGAAAGATAATGAAAACAAAAAAAAGAGGGGTCTAGTGAAAATAAAAAAAAAAAAAAAGTTATGAGATGTTTTAGATGTGGTAAGGTGGGACATGGTAAATGGAATTGTTGTGCTTGGTTGAGGAGTGGAAATATTTTTGGGAGTGAGGATATTTTAAAAGATGATGTTGAAGATTGGAGTGGTAAATGCTTTATTGCAAATACCACTTCAATGTATGCCTTGGCATCTATCAACTTTGATAAAGATTGGATCATGGATTCTACTTGTGGACATCACCTTACTAGCAATAACTCAAAAGTTCTAACATCTTCAACAATATGATGGCAATGAGGCTATCATCATGGCAGACAACACCATCCATTTAGTAAAAAGAAAGGGTATGATCACTCTACAAATGAATGGTAGTGATCCTCTTACTCTCAGGAGTGCCTATCATGTTCATAGAATGAAGAAGAATCTCTTCTCATTTGCTAATGTTGTGGATGCTGGCCATTATGTGTTATTTGGCCCTAAATATGTGAAATTTCTCCAAAATATTTCTTACTTAGAGACAGCCGTAACCCATGTTGGTAAGAGAATTAAAGATCTCTTTATTTTATCAGCCTCAACTTCTTATATTGATAAGATGACTGCAAATGAAGGTGCTTCTATTTGGCATGCTTGGTTGGGCCATTGCAATACGAAAAGTTAGAAATAATGGTGTTCAAGAAATTGGTTAATGGATTGCCCAACATTACTTCTTTTGGTTGTGGCAATGTCTGTGAAGGCTATCAATATGAAAAGGCACATCGCCTTCCATTTGGCAAATCACTCACATCAAGAAGCGAAGCACCTTTGGAGCGAATCCATAGTGACTTGATGAGACCATGTACCACACCTTCCTATTTAGGCTTTCTTTATATGTTGCTTTTTGTTGAAGATTTTACTAGGTTTACTTGGGTGTATTTAGTGAAAGAGAAGTCTGAGATCTTCTCCAAATTCAAGGATTTCAAGATGACTATTGAAGATGTTCTTCATCAGAAAAATATGAAGATTAATAATCAATAATGAGGGAGAATTCATGTCAAATTAGTTCTTCTCTTTCTATTAGGAGCATGGCATCAAGAGGGAATTATCTTTTGCATATACTCTAGAGCAAAATGGGGTAGCAGAGAGAAAGATTCATCATCTCATAGAGACTTGCAAATCTTTGTTGCATGCAAAAACTTACCTAAAACCTTGTGGGTTGAGGGTATGGCTTGTGTGGCATTTGTTATGAATTGACTTCCTCTTAATCCAACCAATATGAAGTCCCCATATGAGTTGATGTGGGGAGAGAAACCTAATATAAAGAACTTCAAAGTTTTTAGCTCTCCATGCTACATTCGTGTACCAGATTCCAAGAGAAGCAAGTTGGATGCCAAAGCCAATAAATGCATATTTATTGGATATGATGAAAGAAAAATGGATGGAAGTGCATGGATCACAAAGTTCAAAAATATGTAGTTTCAAGGGATGTGGTGTTTGATGAAATGTCTTCCTTCTATTTTTCTCAAAATAGTTCTCTTGGTGGTGTATGTGGAAACAGTAATGTTGATGTACCAATGATGGAGAACTCTTCCAATATCTTCAAATGCTCCTAGTTCTTCAACAAATTTATCTTCTTTACCGATAATGGAGACCAGTGAAGGGGGAGCAGCAATACTCATGAAGTTCATAAGCACCAAAAGATGGTGAATATGCAACCATCACGAAGATCCAAAAGGAAGATTGTCAAACCAAATCGCTATGGTTATAGAAACTTGGTCACTCCAAGTTCATGTTTCTTTGTAGGTCCTCTTGATGAGAATGAACCATCATTCTATGATGAAGCTAAAGGTATCAAAGAAGGTAGGAGGCCATGAATGAAGGAATGAAAGCACTAATCAAGAATTAGATTTGAGTTCTTGTTCCTCAACCAAGGGATGTGCAGCCCATTTCTTGCAAATTGGTATACAAGTTGAAGCAAAAGGTAGATGGGAGTATAGAAAGACATAAAGCAATACTTGTTGCTTGAGGCTTGTCTCAAAAATATGGAGAGGACTATGAAGAAACATTCAGTCCTATGGCAAAGATGACTTCTATTAGAGTGGTGATCTCTTTGGTAGCTAGCCAAGGATGGAAGTTATGGCAATTTAATGTCAAAAATGTCTTCTTTTATGGAAAGATTGATAAAGATATCTTTATGGATTAACTAGTAGGGTATGTTTTAAGTTCCCATCCTAAACATGTTTACAAGTTTAAGAAGGCCCTTTATTGGTTAAAGCAAGCCCCAAGAGCATGGTATGGTAATATAGCCCAATATTTAAAATTTTGTGTTATTTTGGTTCTAATTTAGATTCAAGTCTGTTCATCAAGAAGCAAGAAAGAATGCACATTCATGTGCTCTTGTATGTCGATGATATAATCATCATGGGCAATGATGATGAAGAAATTACAAAACTTTAAGCCCTGCTCTCCAATTGATTCCAAATGAAGGACTTGGGTTAATTGAATCACTTCCTTGGTTTGGAAGTGGAGAAAATAAAGGATAGAATTTTAGTATCCCAAAGAGGCTATGCAAAGAAGAATGTTGAATAATTTTGCAAAAAGCAAGGTGAACAATGCTCCACTCCACTTGATGTAAATGCCAAATTAAAAAGGGAGGAGGAAGGTAAACTTCTCCTTGATCCTCAACCTTATCATGCTCTTATTGTAGTCTTATCACAAGGCCTGATATTTCTTTTTTTGCTGAGCTTATTATCCATTTTATGCAAGCACCACAGAAGCCACATCATGATGTAGAAAGAGAATCTTGAAGTATGCCAACTTTACCCATGATTTTGTCTTGCTATATACAAAAAATACTCCATTTATTTTGCATGGTTATATGGATGTTGATTAGGTGGAGAATTGGATGGTTGACACTCTACTCCAGGCTATATTTTGTTTCTCTTTCCACAATAGAAGAAGAGTATAAGGCTTCTTCTTTAGCATCCCAAGAGTGTGTTTGGTGAAGAAGATTAAAAGAGGATGTTGATTCATCTATTCACAATTCTACTATCTTTCAAGGTGACAATCAAAGTGCTCTCAAGCTAACAACAAATCCGATATGTCATGGCACAACCAAATATATTGAAATGCAACATCATTTTATTCATGTAAAGGTGCTTGAAGGAACCATTGAATTCTTAGAAATATGAAGCAAGGATAACATTACTCTCTAAAGGACCAATGGAGTATTTTCGGGATAAGCTTGGATTAGTTTCCAAAAGTTCATTTTAAGGGGGAGTGTTAAATAATTAAAGTGAACTTTGTGGACTTATTAGCATTAATTCTAGTTAGTTTTTTTAGAAGAAGTTATTTCTATAAAAAATTATTGAAGGAAATAATTTCCCTTACTATTCTCCAACTTCTCATAGCTTCCTCTTACAATCTACTATAAATATAACATTATTGGAATAGCAAACATCCTCACTATATATTCATATATGTTTCATCATTATCAATAATAAATTAAGTTTAGTATTGTCCTCTATTTTGCTAATCTTCTCATTATATGGTTATGTAATTCTTGGGCTAGTGTGAACAACTGTAACACTATCTTGAGGAATCAAATCTAATTTTTTTTTTGTTTACAAAGGGTGAATCAACAAATATAACTTGAAGAATTGGAGATGGCTTGATGAAATCTTAAGAGATTAAATGGGCTCACTAGGTTTAGAATTTTTTTTTTTTGGTCGAGTTGAAGATTTACATTTGAATTCTTAGTTTAGGGTTTTGGCTAAAACTCAAACTCATCTTGGAATTTCTTCATTGGCCTATCATTTTTATCCAAGATCAGTTATGAGATGATGAGATGATGTCAAATGGGAACTAAAGTTATAGTGAACCAGTTAAGATTTTTTTTTGTCAACTTTGGATGACCAAACTTCATAGTTTGGACACTCTAATATAGTAGAAACAACCCTAGGACCATTAACAGCTTTGGATGCCATAATCTCGAGTTCGAACTACCGAAGATTAGAAGTCATAACTTCATGGTTCTTAGATCTTTTGCTTCCATCGTCCAGTATAGGTTTCAGTTATCTGAACTATTCTTGTATGAACACCTAAACTAGATGTCTAGACATCCAAACCTATGTCATTAGATGTAATAGCTGCTTGAATTTGACCATTAGAATGTTTTGGACACCCGAACCTTATGGTCCAAATAACCAAACATGACAAACAACAACTAGTAATTGCTAATTGTCTCCCCAATAAGTATTTAAGGGCTTGGGGTTTGTTCAATAGATATTATTTGTACATCTTGAGCAATCATTGTTTGAGAACACATGGTCCCACTAGCATACTAGCTTCTAAGTACTTTATGCTTTGCTCTTCAATTTTTAAATCTTCAAAAGCCCTTGTACACTTTTGAGAGGTCATATAGTGAGGCTTGATTATAGCTTTTCATCTTTCTTTTCAAGTGTAAACTCTCTTAGGTTGTTAGGAGTATGAGGGATTCAAGACACTAGATTGGAGTGAATATTCGCTTGGTTGGAAAAGATGTTGTAAGGGGGTGGCCTCACCTATGAGGGGATGATTCTAGTGGAGAGTCCAAGTTCTCAAGATCGAGAAAAGGGCCGTGGAGAAGATGTGCTTGATCATTGAATCACATAAAAATTACAGTGCCTTATTTTCAATTCCCATTTCATTTATACCCATTCATGATTTGACTTCTTATTTGTGGGTTTGTAATTTTGCACATTGATTTGGGAACTGAATTTTCAATCTCAAAATTTGTTGTCATTTTTATTAAATCTAATTCACCCCTCTCTATCTTAGGTCAATTTTTGCTTATCATTTTGGAGTTAATTTCAACCCATTTTGTGAATTGGATTTTAATTTTAATTCAACTCACTTAGTATTCAAGTTTGAACCTTTATTAGGTTTGACTTTGACTCTTATTGGATGCTAAAAGGATCTTGGATTTGATCCTTAGTGAACTTATAATGGGTCTTTGATGGATTTTGGACCCAACCATTAATATATCCCTAGTAAATTTGGGTTTGATTCTTAATAGATCTTGAATTTTATTTTTAATGGATCCTTAGTGAATCAATCCTTAATAAATTTGGGTTTGATCCTCAATGGATATCAAATTTGATCCTTAATATATCCTTAATAGATTTTGGATCCAATCCTTAATAGATCCTCAATGGATTTGGGATCCAACCCTTAATGAATCATTAATCAATTTAGGTTTAATCCTTAATAGATATTTAATTTGATCCTTAATAAGTGTGGATTCGACCCTCAATTTGATCATAATTGGATTTGGGGTTCCTCCCTTAATGGGTTTGGGTTCGATCCTTTAATGTGTTTAGGTTCAACCCATGTTACACACCTTATTTGGTTTGGATTCGATCCCTTAATGTGTTTGGGCTCGATCCATGTTGGACCCAACCTGGATTTGTGTTCAACTAATGTTGGATTTAGGATTAACTTAGATTGGGTCCTTATTGGGTTTGAGTTTGATTCCTTAATGGATATTGATTCAAGTTCAACCTAGTTTTTGTTAAGTTTTAACTTAATATTTTGGTTCAAGTTTGACCTGGTTAAGGTTTAACTTAGTTTTAGTTCATATTCGACCTAATTCTAGTTTTGGTCCAGGTTTGACATGGTTTTACTTTAGGTTTGACCTAGTTAGACCCAATTAGGTTTCAATCTTGAACCAATTTTATTTTAGTTTCATAGGTTGAGTTCTACCTTGTTTCCATTTTGGTTCATAGTTAGTTTAATTAAGCCCAATTTCATGATTTGTTGAAGTCCCACTTATTTTCTTTTAATTTTAATTAAGCTAATTTGGTCTGATTTGGCTAAATATGAGAGATTAATCAAATTTGACAACCAAGACATGGAGGAGAACAATTGGCATATCGTCAAGATACAACCTAGACACAGTGGGATAGGCTAAGAAATGGTGGGATATAGTCAAAATATAGTGGCATATAGCTAGTATATAGTGGGATACAGCCAAAAAATGGTGGGATATGACCAGAACATCGTTGGATATGGCTAGTACATAGTAGAATTTGGCTAGGATTCGGCAGAGTTTTGGGACACCAAAGAATTTTCTTAAACCGAAACGATGGTCGAGATCCCATGGAATTCTCTTAGACCGATTACGGTTAGAACTCTAAAAGATTCCCTTAGACCGATGGCAATCAAGACGTTGAAGGATTCTATTGTGCCAAATGATAGTCGAACCTCTAAAAAATTCTCTTAGACCAAAAGGCCGTTGGGACCCAAAGAATTCTCTTAGGTGGATAACAGATAGAATTATGAAGAATTCCTTTACACCTAAAGTAACTGTTGGGATTCCAAAAAATTTTCTTCAACTGAAAGTAGCAGTGGAGACTCCAAAATATTTCCTTAAACCAATGGCAACTAGGAGTCCCAAGCATTCCCTTAGGCGAAATGATGGTTAGGATACCATAGGATTTCATTAGGTTGAGAGTTACGGTAAAATTTCGAAGAATTTTCATAGACCAAAAGTAAATGTTGGGATCTCAAAATATGATTAATTTGATTCCTATGTAAATCAAGATAACTTCTAATATTTTAACATTTTTTTATAACAAAATTTCATTTTTTTCCTTTTTTTATTTTTTTATTTTCTACAATTTTTTTTTTCTTTACTTCTCGACTTTTATAGCAACTTTCATATTTAGATATTTTTTTTCTCCCACACCTGACCCCTATTACAAATAATGATAATTTTCTTTTTTTTTTTCTTTTATTTTTCTTTCTTCTTCTTCTTCTTTCTTCTTCAACCAAATCCCCCGTCTTCTCCGTCTCACAGCAGGATCTGGCCAACTTAGACCATATCCGTCCCTCGCCTAGAACTACGACAATGGAAGGGCAACGAGGACCGGCATGAAAAGGCATGGCGGCAAAATGACAGGTGCAGGATCAAGGAAGGAGGCATGGGTGGCGTGGGCGGCATGGGCGATGCGGGGCCCCTAGTGAGGGTAACAATGAAGCTGCAACAAAGATCGGTGGAGGTACATCCTACGTTGGTCACTAACAAGTGGAGGTGGCCAGATGGCATGATGCTAGAGCATGGAGGCGATGTTGGCAATGGGCGTGGGATATCTGCAGCTCCGGGGGCAGTGGCAATGGAAATGAGGTCAGGATGTTGCTGGAATGGCTGCCAGGAGGTGGTTGCAGAGGGCAGAGAACTCGCCTGGCTGTTGGCGCTGTGCGGCGGTAGAGTGTGGAGGTCCAGCCTGCGGATGGTGATTGCGACTGCTGGCAGTGCATAAACAAAGAGATGCAATGGGAGCGCAGGTGCAGAGGAGGCATGGCGAGGGAAACTCGCAAGCACCTAAGCAAGGAAGGGAGCAGGTTGGCGCAGCATACCGATGACAGGTGGCTGCAGAGCAGTCCCACAGTGATTGGGCCATCATCCAAGGAGGGTTGGCCAACAAGGTTAGCGGCTGTGTGTGGAGATGACCTTGTATAGAGAGAACGAGAATAGGAAAGAGAATAAAGCAAAAGCAAAAGCAGACGTAAAAGAGAGAAAAAAACTCGAACTTACTCATTTTCTTCTATTTCACGTGTTCATACTCTAGCTTTCCCTTCTTCTTCACGGTTTCTTTTGCTTCTGAACAATCTCTTATTACCCCATATTTTTTTTTGTAGGATTCCAAGGTGTAATAGATGTCAAGGAGACAATTGGATTGGATTGATCTCTATTTAAAATTTTGAATGAATGTGATGACGTAGATGTTGTGATTGCAATTTTTTTTTGTTGTGCTTGTCTGTGTACGATAGAATTCTATTTGAAATTTTTAGTAAATGACAATATCTTGAATGATGATTTGGATAAGATAATTTTAGGTTTGAAATTTATATTCCTTTTTAAATTCTCAAATTACAAGACTCGTCCATTTTTTTTTTTTGGCAATCTAAGGACCACTTTATAAGTTTATAAAGTTTTGGTTTTTTTTGTAAAAATGGTCGAAAGCGTTAAGGGTCATTTTTTTAAAAAGGTCTTGTTTGCATAAAGAATAAATCAAACTCATTTATAATTTTCAACGTTTGAGAGCTCAATTTGTAAATTTATGAAAATGATCATTTCATTTCACTTGTAAATTTATGATTCTTTAGATGTTATTTGGGCGCTTTAGTTTTAAGGGCTAATTTGTAAAATTATAGATTTTGGGGCTTTTTTGGCAGAAGGGCCATGGGGATCTTTATGTAAAGCCCCGAAACATCACACTAGACTTAGGATTGTAGTATCCACGAGATAGCTGCTTTGATTTGATTGGCTTTTGTGGTGCGGACTATGCCAAATGTCATGTTGATAGAATGAGCACTAGTGGGACTTGCCAATTTCTTGGAAAATCTATTGTCTCATAGAGTTTTAAGAAACAAAACTCAGTGGCTCTTTCTATCTCTAAAGTTGAATATATAACCATAAGGTGTTGTTGTTCTCAAATATTATGGATGAAACAAAAACTTCAAGATTTTGGCTATACTTTTTCAAATGTACTGATTTATTGTGATAATACTAGTGCAATTAACTTATCCAAAAAGCTGGTACTACATTCTCATTATAAACATATTGACATTCATCCTCATTTTATTTGAGATCATGTTTTAGAAAAGAATATTTCATTGATGTTTGTTGAAACTGATCGTCAACTCACGGATATCTTTACAAAACCTTTGGACAAACTGTGATTTTGTTTCATTCTAAATGTCATTGGTATTGAAAAAGTTTCATGATTTTCTATAATCTTTGGCATTGCAGAATCAACTTTGATTTTCTATAATTTTGATGGCTGAGAGTTCTCTCTGAATGGGATGTCTGATTTAGAAAAAGATTTCTGCGCCTGAACAAATCTACATTCTCAAATTTCTTGTCAAACATCTGTTTATGTATCAGACATTTGATATAGCAGCTCAATATATGCAATTTTCTTCTTGTCGAGTGTCTATTTTTGTACCAAACATCCAATACAAAAGTTTAATATACCCAATTTTCTTCTTGTCGAATGTCCATTTATGTATCGGACATCCAATACAACAGTTCAATATAGGCAATTTTCCTATTGTCGGATATCTAATTCATGAACTAGACGTCCAGTACACAATACTAGGGCCCAATTTCAAAGATTTAAACCCTAGATGCTAGCCCCATTTTCATCTCCTTGTGTGTGATTTGTCTCCAATGACCCACCCGAGTTCTCAGACCACTCTCTTTAGCAATCTAGGGGCGTTATCCCTCATTTTGGTCCTTCATCTTTTGTATCTCCTCCTTCCCTTTCACTATTTCAAGTCTTCATCCTCAAATGGCCAAAATATTCAATAGCCTTGCCTCAAGGAAAAGGAAGGGTGAGGGCTCCTCTTCTTCACCTGGTAATGATCCATCTCCCCTAGAATTTTATTCTCTAGAATCTTTTACTCGATTTCAAACAAAATTCACCAACTCTCATATTGTTGTCCCTTGCACCATTGATTTTGATGATCTACATTCTCTCAACCTTAAAACCCTCTTTGATGCTCAAGGCTGGACATTCCTATCAACCAAATGTGAAATCTATTATGATTATGACATTCGAGTCTTCTATGCAAATGCAAACTTTGATGAAAATTCTAACACCTTTGATACTTATTATGGTGATAAACAAATATCTCTTACCCCTATGCTTTTAGGTTCAATTCTCTGTATACCTACAATAGGAGAGAGATTGACTCTCACTCGTAAATGGTCTAACCAAATTCCCTCTTATCAGTTAGTTGTTGAGACCATCTTTGAGGAAAACTAGGGCAAGGCTTTGTGAAAGCTTCAATCTCTCCTTCTCCCACCTAGAGCCTATATCCTGCATCAGATTCATACTTATACCTTTTTCCCAAAGGTGGTAATAGAAATAAAGTATCATTTACTAAGTTATATCTTCTCTTCTATTTGTTGACTAACCATATGGTATGCCTACCTCACATTATTATCCACCATATGGGCCATTACACCTGACACTTAACATGCCACCCTTAGCTATCCTCATTTCATTACCTTAATTCTTAGAAACTTTGGTGCTCTAGCTCCTTAACGTGACCCCTCTCTAGCTTATTCCTACACTCCAGCTAACACATTCTCCTGCTTCACCCTCTTTCGGATGGGCCTCTCTTTACATGATGGTTCTTGGATATGGGGGGAGATTAGTGATGAGTTGACTGAGATAGCAAAGCTTGAGGCCATTGAGTGTAGTCCACAAGGAAGTCATGGATGCACTGGACCTTCCTATGTGTCATCCACTGAGGCCGAGGCTGACTTTACTGCCCAGTTTGCGCACCTGGAGGACTTAGCACAGTGGACTACTGAGCAAATGACCCAGCTCCGATCCTCTATGGATGAGATATTTACTATAATGCGCACATCCTTAGATGGCCTCTCAGAGATGATTCACTCTCTCATGGATCACTCAACTCCTCATTCGCCTCCTGGACTGAGCTCCTAGATTTAGGCTTTCCAATCTTTTCTTTCAGTTTTGGAGTTTGTGGACTTTGACTTACATGTATGGATTCTGATTCCTAAGCATCTAACTTGTTGGTGTAAGGTTTAGAGTTTTATGACTTTATGTGTCATGATTCTAACTCTCATTTGTGGATTTTGTTGTGTTGATGTGTTGGATTATTTATGGATACTATTACTGCTTCTTCTTATCTCTTGGATATTACATTCCTCTAATGCATGAAGTTAGGGGGAGCTTCTCTCTAATTATACGGGTTGTGGTTCACCTTGTTTATTATAATGGCAATGGATGAGTCCCTTTTTGTTGATGTTAAAAGGGGGAGAGCACTAGCTGCATTGACCTATGATGTACATTGGGAGCTAGAGCTTTACTTTGGATATTCATGATCTTGCTTTTTATATGCTGCCCATGCTTTAGTCCTCTATTTGTACATTTGGCATCATAAAAAAGGGAGAGATTATTTTTCCTTCTAGTTTTGATGATGAGAAAATGATATCTAATGACGTACTTGAGTTATGTTTAGCCAAAACATTTAAAGCTCTCAAGAAAATGTTCAAAAACTTCAAGGAAATGGAAAAGCAAAATGGTAGATTGGCAAGCATGACTTGATAAGATAGAAAAATGGCTTGAAGATGAAGAACCCATAGAGATGGCTTGGAGGTGCAGAAATGGCTCAAGGACTCATATTTGACCCAAACAAGGACAAGGCAACTCAAGAAATCATCATCGACAAGGTCAAGTTTTCTCTTTATTTTTAAGTCATACCAAGAGCCTATTTGAGACAAATTGTTTAGTGTTTAAGGTCACAAAAAAGTACTATAGGAAGCTCTTAATAGAGATTCTGATTGAATCGAACATTCAGTTCCAAATCAGATGCTTGGTTGAGTCAGACTAAAAATCAGAATTTCAGTACAAGGTAGAACTAAACGTCCGACTGGCTTTCTGAGTCTGACTAAACCAGACATCCACTACAAAACTGGACAACAGGCAGGGGTTCGAAGCTTACTCTATGAACCAAAATTAGATGTCTAGTTCTCTGAAATGAATGTCCGATACGAGTTTTATGCACGACTAATGACTAGCTTTTTTGACCGTTAGAGCAAATTAAGTCATGGGATCTCACCTCCAATAGCTAGATTCAACCCCAAACATATAAATAGAGTTGAAAGGCCTTCCAATAACAACTTTTACATCTTCTAATCTTTGTTACATAAAATAAAGCCTTCTTCAACTCACTAGTCAATCTTGAGCTCTAAACCTTTTAACACTCATTGCCCTTTTCTTTAGTCTTGAGAGAACTTTTTGTGAGCATAAGATTGTTCCAATTTTTACAAGTTTTCACTTGTAATCCACTCCAAGTTTGTTTGGAGTGGTTAAGAGTTACAAACTCCAGTTTGGAGTATACTTACTAGTTGGAGCAAGGAGATTGTATGGGGTTGGCTTCATTGACGAAGCAACACTCTTAGTGGAAGAGTTAAAGGTCCTTAAGACAGAGGTGAGAGCCATGGAGTAGGAGCGATTGCTCTCTGAACCACATTAAATTTTAGTGTACTCTATCCCTTATTCTATCTTGTTTACTTAATGCACATTTGATTGTGGATTGCATCAATTTTGAATTTTATCAAAAAAAAGTGGAATTGGTTTTCATCTCCTAATTCACTACCCCAACCGCCCACACCCCCCTCCACCCCCCCACCTCCACCGGCAAGTGATTTATTTGCTTTCAGTGAGATGGGTGAAGAATAAGAAAGAAAATAAATAAACAAAGAAAGAAGTTGTTGGCCAAAGAAAGAAAGGGAAATTCTGCAAGTTAGAAAAAAAGAGAGAGATAAAAATTGAGTTGGTAAAAAGAATAAAATAAAAAATTTAGGAAGTGAAGAGAGGAGGCAAATCAAAGGAGAAGGTTCAGAGAGAAGAGGAATTGGCTTACCCCCCTGCTCACAACCACCCATGGTCTCACTCATCAATGATGCACCCATGCCCGAATGATCGTCATCTTCATGCTTACAGCCACCTGTGGCTCCCCTGTGCAATGATAGACCTCCACCATTGACATAGGGCCAGCCCATAGGTTTGTCCAAAAGTCGACTCCGGTCTAGGCCCAGCTCACCAAATGTCAATTTAAACTAAGGTCAATCTATGGGCTTGCCAAACATCTATTTGGAGTAAGACTAACTTGCAAGCTTATTGAATGTCTATTCGGACTAAGGCCAGCTTGTGAGTTCACTGAATATCTATTCAAAGTAAGGTTAGCCCATGGTCTTGTTGAACATCTATTCAGACTAAGGTTAGCAATAGACTTGCGAAATGTCTATTTAGGCTATGGCTAGCTTACAAGCTCACTAAATGCCTATTTAAAGTAAGACCAACTTATGTGCTCGTTGAAAATCTATTCAGACTAAGGCCAGGTTGAAAGCTTGTCAAACATCTATTCAAACTAAGTCTAGCCCATGGGCTCCCCAAATGTCTATTCGGACTAAGACTAGCTTATGAGCTCACTGAATATCTATTCATACTAAAGCTAGCTTCTGAGTTTATTGAACATCTATTTTGACAAATGCTAGCCCATAGGCTTGCTGAATGTATATGCGGATTAAGGTTAACTTGCAAGCTTACTGAATATCTATTCAAACTAAGGCTAGCTCGCAGACTCACTGAATATCTATTTGGACTAAGGTTAGCTTTTGAGCTCGCAGAATATCTATTCAAACTAAGGCTAGTTCATGAGCTCAACAAGAATCTATTCAGACTAAGGCCAGCCCATGGGCTTGTGAAATATCTATTTAGACTAATGCTACCTTGTAAGGTCGCCGAATGTCTATTCAAACTAAGGCCATCCTATGGGTTCATTGATAATCTATTTTGACTAAGACCAACTTGCGAGCTCATTGAACATCTACACTAAGGCTAGTTCATAAGCTCACAAAAAAATTAAATTGATTCAAGATTAGCCACCGCGCTCACCCAAATTCATCATGGTAGCCTAAGGGCTTTCGAACTAATTAAATTAATGTGATTCAATCATGTTGAACAAATAAAATCATATTGACTCAAATGAATCACTAAATGTACTTAAGTCAATCAATTACATGGACTAAATCTCATGTTGAACTGGGCTCAAATTCAAAATTGAGTTAATCCAAACCAAATCAGTTCAGGCCTAACCCCAATAATGTCAAAATCAGGTTAATTTGAGATTAAATTGAATTCTAACTAACCACTAAATGGGTCAAACTAGATTTGAGTTAAATCCTACTTGGGTTAAATCAAGTTGAAAATAAACCCTAATTAGGTCAAACCCAATTTGAATTAAACCATAGTTGGGTTAAACTATCTAGAATCAAACCCTGAGTGGGTTAAATCAAGTTTAAAGCCAAACCCTAATTGAGTTGAATTAAGTCCAAGCCAAACCTAAATTAGGTTGAACCCAGTCCAAACTGAACCTTGATTAGGTAAATCAAACTCAAATTCAATTCAAACCCAAAGTCATGTCATTCTTAAACCAAAATCAGGGCAAACTTAAATCAGAACCAAGTTGAGTCTGAACCAAAACTAAGTTGAACCTAAATCAACTTGAAATTAAACTCAAGTTCGTTAAGGTTTCAACCCACACCCATCAATAGGTGAGCATGGATCCATTAATAGCCCATAAAGGATCAAATCTGATATCCATTAAGGATCCATCATAAACCAAATAAGGGTCAGATTCAAGATCTATTAAGGATCCATCAAAAATCCAATAAGGGCTGAATGTAAACTTCATTAAAGATCTATTAAGAACCCATTAAGAATTAAATCTAAAATCTATTAAGGATCCATTAAGAACTTATTAAGGGTCAGATCTAAAATTCATTAATGATATATTAAGAACCCATTAAGGGTCAAATCCAAAATCCATTAAAGATCCATTAAGAGCCCATTAAGGGTTAGATCCAAACTCTATTAAAGGTCCATTAAAATCTCATCAAGGTTCAGATCCAAGATCGATTATGGGCCCAATGAGAATCTATCAAGGTTTGGATCCAATATCCATTACGATCCAATAAGAACATAATGAGGGCCCAACACAAGGTCATACCTGTTGCGGAAAATATCGATGTCCACCACAATTCACAATATAGAGGAAGAACAGAAAAGATGAAAAGATAGCACACAAGAGATATATGTGGGAAGACGATCCAGAGAATATTGTATTGATGAGGAAGAAAAAAGAGAAGATTACAATGACGGAGACCAAACTCCAATATCACCAACTCTCACTCTCTATTTTCTATTTGAAACCCTTACATCAATGGTGTATTTATAGATGTGGCCTAATGATGTTTGAGTCAAAGTAGAAGACTGACTCAAATAAGACTTCTACTAATTTAAGACTTCTAGTAGAAGATAAATCTAGATAAGAATTAGACCCATTAAATAATTTCCTAATATAATTAAGACTATCCGAAAAATTCGGATTCGAGACACCATAAAGCCAACAATCTCCACCTTGCCTCGAATCATCTTATTCTCTGAATTTGAATCTTCAATAGATGTCTTTGCCATTACCTCCTGGGGTAGGATCAACAACCTTGAATATTGATCAAGTCCAAACAGAACTTGAACTTATCATTCGGAATCATCTTCGTCAACATATCTGCAGGATTTCTTGAAGTATGAATCTTTTGTAAAGAAACCTCGCCGTCTTCAATAATATCCCGAATAAAATGAAATCGGACATCTATATGCTTTGATTTGGCGTGGTACACTTAGTTCTTCGCAAGGTGTATGGCGCTCTGACTGTCACAAAAAATAGGAAGAACATGTTGAGAAAAACCAATTTCACTTGCCAAACCTTTTAGCCATAGAGCTTCTTTGACAGCTTCTGTAGCTGCCATATACCAAGACTCTGTTGTAGATAATGCTACAGTTGACTGTAAGGTACACCTCTAACTAATAGGTTCTCCACAAAAAGTGAAAAGATAACCAGTGAGGGATCGGCGTCGATCAAGGTCTCCAGCATAGTCTGAATCGACATAGCCAATAATTTTGGCCTCTTGCACTGTGTTCCTGTCGAAACATAAACCAATATTAAGAGTACCTTTGATATATCTTAATAGCCATTTCATGGCCTGCCAATGCTCTTTTCCTGGATTTGCCATGTAACGACTAACAACGCTGACTGCTTGTGCAATATCAGGTCTTGTGCATACCATAACATACATTAGACTTCCAACAGCACTTGAGAATGAGATGTTCTCCATGTATGCATGCTCTTCATCTGTAGAAGGACATTGTTGAGCTGAAAGCTTGAAGTGAGATGCCAAAGGAGTACTAACGGATTTTGAATTCTGCATGTGAAAACGAGAAATAATCTTCTCGAGATATTTGCTGCTCTGTTTGAGCCATAATTTTTCATGCTTTCGATCTTGATCAATCTCCATACCGAGAATCTTCCTTGCAGCACCTAAATCTTTCATCTCAAATTCTTTTTCATTTTAAACTTTAAATCATTCAGTAGAGATATGTCTTGAGTAGCGATAAGCATATCATCAACATAAAGAAGCAATATAATAAATGAGTTATTGGTATGCATCTTAAAATAAACACAGCAATCATGTTTGCAGTGGATGAAATCTTGACCCAGCATAAAACTGTCAACCTTTTATACCATTGCCTTGGAGACTGTTTCAAACCATAAAGTGATTTGTTTAACTTGCAAACAAAATTTTCTTTGCCTTCTTGGATGAACCCTTCAG